>CM070776.1:47775340-48405679 GCA_036346955.1 Dipus sagitta | reverse complement strand
CTCCACATACTTATTGATCAACAGTTGGAGGCCGGACATATTCGTCCCTCCACTAGTCCCTGGAACTCTCCTGTCTTTGTCATAAAAAAGCCTAATGGGTCCTAAAGATTTTTACATGATTTAAGAAAAATCAATAAACACATGATCCCCTTCGGAACTCCCCAGAGGGGACTCCCATGGATCCCAGCTATTCCCAATATATACCATATTACTATCATTGACATTAAAGATTGCTTCTTCTCTATCCCTCTCCATCCAGGAGACATGAAAAAATTTACATTCTCTGTACCTGCTGTTAATTTTTGTGGCCCAGATAGGAGATTTAAATGAACTGTCTTACCTCAGGACATGACAAATAGCCCACCCATTTGTCAATATTACCTGTCATCCATTTTCTCTTCTCTTATCAATCTCCCTGATACCCTGTTTTATATTTACATAGATGATATTATTCTTGGGTGCCTAGATTCCTCCACACTCCAGGACCTTACCCACCAATGTCTAACTATCCTACATACTCACGGCTTTAAAGTAACTCCAAAAAAAGTTCAAACTGTGCCTCCCTTTAAGATCTTGGGCTCAATCCTTACCCTAGATACAGTTTCACCTGTTAAACCACAACTTTATATTCAGGATTCTTACACCTTGCCTCAACTCCAGAAGCTTTTGGGAAAAATTAATTGGATGAGGCCTTGGATACCCATAACTACTAAAGAACTGTCCCCTTTATTTGACCTCCTAAAGGACCTTAACTTCTCCTCTCAGGTAATTTTGTCCCCTTGTCATCAACAAATTTTTCATAAGGTACAACAGGCTATAAATACTGTGACCCTAAAGAGGTTCAATCCTGATTTGCCCATCTCCCTCTACATTTTCTCTGGGGAAACATTATGCACTACACTGTTGGCCCAGGAAGGTAAACCCATCCAATGGGTCCACCTCTCAATCGGTGGGGTCCCCAGAGTTTATTCTATAACCAACCAGGTTGCTAATTACATTATCAAGGACAAAGACACCTCTGTCCGGTTGTTTGGCACAAAACCTCACCTTATTGTCACCCCCTTTAAGATAACAGATTTCACCTGGCTTCAAAAAAATAATAATAAAATTGCTATGGCTCTCGAGGGGTTTCTAGGTAAAATTGATTGCCATTATGGCCCCCACAAATGGATAAGTTCTTTCTCCAGATTAGAATGAAAGCCCCCCAGGCTTTTTCTGTCTCAACCTAACCCTGACTTTCTTACCGTGTTTACTGATGGAGGGCACCTGGGGGCTTCCCTAGTCGTTTACCCTCCCTTAAAACAGAAAAAAGAGCCTATGCCCATAAAGTCAGTCTCTCATGAGGTTGAGGGGTCAACACAATTCAAAAAACTATTTGCTGTCGTTCTAGCTTTGGACACTATTCAAGAGCCATTTAACTTATTTTCTGACAGCCTTTATGTTGTTAATTTATTACCCAACCTGGTTGAGGCCCATATTAGACTGGACTCCAACCCTATATCTCCTCTGATAATTCAAGCTCGTTCCCTACTCAAACAAAAAATTAACCCCATTTTTCTTCAACATCTCAGGGGTCATCAAAACTTACCGGAATTTCTTTCTCGAAGAAACAATTTGGCTGATAAAATGACTTCTATGCCTCAATGTAATACTATTACAGAAGCTACACGCTTCCACTTATTGACCCATGTCAACTGGAGAGGTCTCAAACACAGGTTTCCACAGGTACCAGTCAAGGACCTTAAAAAAATTGTCCGGACTTGTAAGTCCTGTCAGCCCTTCCTCCAAGTACCCCCCCTTCAAACTACAAAAAACAATCCTAGAGGGCTACGCCCTAATCATCTGTGACAAATTGATGTCACACACTATTCTCCATTTGGGAAACTTAAATATATTTTTCTTTCAGTTGATACCTTTTCCCGTGCCTACTAGACATCAACACATGCCGGGGAAAAATCTAAACATGCCATTAGTCATATACTTCAATGTTTTGCCACTCTTGGACTGCCTGATCAAATTAAAACAAATAATGGCCCCTGCTTCATAAACAAGGCCTTTGTAGATTTTCTCCAGAACTAAAAAATCTCACATTCTACAGACATCCCATACAACCCCCGGGGCCAAGCTATCGTTAAAAGATATAATCAAACTCTCAAGTCTCAATTACAAAAACAAAAGGAAAAATCCTTACCCCCACACGACCAACTAAAAAAGGCATTATTTACCCTAAATATTTTAAACTTTTCTAAAGAAGATAAACAACTCTCCCCTTTTCAAAAACATTGGTCTTCATCCATTACCTACAGTTCTATCTGGGTAAGATGGAGGGACCCATTGACTGGGGCCTGGAGAGGGCCTGATCCGCTCCTCACAGCAGGGAGAGGGTTTGGATGTGTCTTCCCTCAAGATGAAAAAAGACCCATTTGGGTACCAGCGAGAGACCTAAAATATTTGTCCCAACAAGAGGACACTGACAGTCACTTCTCTAGGGAGTGTCCCACCCCTGAGGACTGTTCCTAAAATGGTCCTTCACCCTACTAAACTAAACAATTCCCTCCCTTGTGGAGGATTGCTGGCTTTGCCTCCAATCTGGGCCTCTCTGGCTGCTTGCAGTACAGTTGCCTGTACGACCTTAAAACATTACTCAGCCACCTTCCCCATCCCCGTCCAGCTTTTCCCAATGTTTCCCCTGGAACTTGCATTTGGGCCCCGCCTTCCCCTAATAATTCCAGTATAGATGTGGAATACATTCATCCTTCCTTCTGTACTTTTAACACAGCTGATCCCAATGCTCAATGCTGCCCACCTTCTGGAATGGTTTATGTTTGTGGAGGCGGGATGGCCTATGACTTTCTGCCCACCAATTGGACGGGCCTTTGTGCCCCAGCCACCTTAATCCCAGATGTAAATATCATCCCTGGAAATGAGGCCCTCCCTGTATCAGAGGGAGACCTATCTTCAACAACAGCTAGATTCCCTGGCTGAGGTAGTCCCACAAAACAGAAGAGGACTAAACCTACTAACGGCCGAAAAAGGAGGCGTATGTTTGTTTTTACAGGAAAAATACTGCTTTTACGCCAATAAATCAGGAATCGTCCAGGACAAGATTAAGAGGCTCCAGGAAGACTTGGAGAGGAGGCAGCGGGATCTCCAGGACAACCTGCTGTGGACGGGCTTATATGAATTCTTACCCTACCTTCTCCCTCTACTTGGGCCCCTCCCCCTCCTTCTTCTCCTTTTCCTTCTCCTCACTGTCGGGCCTTGTGTAATTAATAAGATTACACAATTTATTCACCAATGGCTAGAGGCAATAAAACCTCATCAGGTCAAAATACAGGCTGGAAACTCAGGAATTAAGTTCCTCAGATGACCCACTGCCACCTCCTCTGCCCTCCATGTGACCAATGACGGGTAAGATCCCCAGAGGGGGACAACCTAAGACAGGCCATGGGGTGGGTTCTCACCGAGCTAAACACATGGTACCCAGTGACGGGTAAGATCCCCAGAGGGGGACAACCTAAGACAGGGGCCATGATAAATGCTCTGAGCTAAACACCTGGTACCCAATGACGGTTAAGACCCCCAGAGGGGGACAACCTAAAACAGGGGCCATGGTGACTAATGCTCTTACAAAAACAAAAGGGGGAGATGCTGGCCTCTAAAGGCCCAGGTGTGAGGCCTAGTGGAACTTCCTGAGCCTAGCTAAAGTTTGGTGATCTGCCTCTGGCCAGACGTGACTCAGCAAGACGCCTAATGGCTTCTTACCTGCTAACTCCACATGGGAGTTAAAATTATCATTTCAATAGTCACAGTTTACTATTGGCCCTTACCTTTCCCCACCATCCTACAATCCCCGCCTTCACCCCCAACATTATATAGACAACTGTTCATAGCAATAAATCGAGTTCCTGCTTCTACAAGACTCCCGACTCAGTGTGGTTTTTCTCCGGTGGCCAGGAGAGGTCTGAGTCGTCGGACGCTCATCTCCTCCTCAGCCCCTCGGGAGGAACCAGCGGGCCTGGTCCTTCCCTCGACACTACCTGCCCCCGCCGGCGGAGCCCGGCAAAAGGTGATTGATTGCAAAGCCTGACGATCCCAGTTCAATTCCCAAGAGGCCCTGGTGTGCCCATTTCCCCTTCCTCTCCTTGCAAATAAAAGTTAAGAGCCAGATATGGCTTTAAAAAGTTTTTTTTTAAATTTATTTTTATTTACTTGACAGTTATAGGGAGAGAGAGAGAGAGAAAGAGAGAGAGAGAGAGTGAATGGGCATGCCAGGGCCTTCAGCCGCTGTAAACGAACTCCAGACGCATGTATCACTTTGTGCATCTGGCTTAAGTGGGTCCTAGGGAATTGAACCTGGGTCCTTTGGCTTCGCAGGCAAGTGCCTTAACTGCCAAGCCATCTCTCCAGTCCTTTTCCAGCTTCTTGATATGAAAAATCAGGTCATTGATTCTGAGCTTTTCTGCTTTTCCAATCTTCGCCTTTCGAGCTCTAGGTTTCCCCTGAAGCACGGCTTTAGCTGCCTCTCCAATGCTGACACCCTATGGAAAATGAGCTCAGCCTCTTCCTCCCTTAGTAGTGCCTTGTACACCATGCCCTCCCTCCTTGTATTCCACCACAGGAAACGAGTCTTTCAGCCTCCAGGTTTCTCTTCAAAGTTTCTTTCAGGCTGTCAGGGGTGCATGAACGTCCTGACAAAACTCCTGATTTCCTGGACACTCCCCACACGGTTTTATGCTGTGCTCTCAAACCACATGTGTGTGTGTGTGTGGGGGGGTATCCATTTTCCTTCTCTTGGTTTTATACTTCAACTCAATACATATAATAATTTAATAAATATCCTCAGTCTTCCTTATCCAATTCTTTGGTTAAACAAAGACATTCTTCAACTCCCCACACCCCATTACAGAACAGTGGAACCTTCCCTTTAGGGTCTATAACCTTCTAAGTTATAAGCTTCTGACTTAGTTCTCAGTGCCAAGGATGAATTCCCTCCCATTAGTGAGCTTCATATCCAGTCAGCGAGCAGTTGATTACCCCCATAGCCTGTGTGTCCCTATTGTTCCCGTGTGTACATCTAGCCTGGCTGGGTGACTTTGTAGCTTACAGGACGCACTGCTTGTTCCCACTGTGGGTGGCCTTTGTCCCCCCTCAGCTTGAGTAGCAATTTCCAGCACTCGGAGCATAGGCAGCAGGGAGCTGGCTTCCACCTCAGTTCCACACGATCTCTCTTGATGGCCTGCAAGCACTGCCTCGCAGCCTGTAGTGTCTTCAGCAACAGGGTCTTACCATTTAGAGCTGGTGGGTAACCAAGTGTTTTGACAATGGCCTGCATTGTTTGGGGGGCCTCATGGGCTTCCCTGACCAATAGCTCACTGTGGAGGTAACCCAATTCTGGCACAGGGATTTACCAGCGACAGCCTATGGTTTTAGGGTAAAGCTTTCTCCATCACAGCAGGGTGCTTGTGCCCACAATTTTCCCCTCCCCTCTCTCTTATTAAGATAGTTATATCTTTTGTTGCTGTTTATTTTCTTTTCTTTTTTTTTTTTTTTGGTGTTTCTAGGTAGGGTCTCGCTCTAGCCCAGTCTGACCTGGAATTCACTATGTAGTCTCAGGGTGTCCTTGAACTCATGGTGATCCTGCTACCTCTGCCTCCCCAGTGCTCGGATTAAAGGCATGCACCCCCATGCCTGACTTAAGTCTGCCCTTGTGTGAGGGTGTGTGTGTGTGAGACAGAGAGAAAGGGAGAGGGTGAGAATTATCATGCCAGGGCTCCAGCCACTGCAATCAAACTCCAAATGCATGTGCTACCATGTGTGCATGTGTGGACATGTGTATTTGCATCACTTTGTGTGTGTGGTTTATGTGGGGCCTGGAGAGTTGAACATGGGTCCTTAGGTTTCACAGGTAAGCACATTAACTGCTAAGCCATCTCTCCAGCCTGAGTTTATATTTTAATTGGCTAATCAAGACAATGGATTCTATGGTACTGATTCAAGCCATTATTAGTTTTGCATATCTCCTCACTATCCCCCCCTTAACTCAGCCCCCTATGGATCCTTCTACTCCCTCTATTCCATCCCTCCACTTGCCTGTAAAGCATTCTCTCTCTCATCCCATCCTGCTTCCCTTCTTTCTAAGCCTCATTTTAGGTTCCTTATTAATACTACTGATGCTTACTACAACCCATAAACAAATCAAACTATTCCATGTTAGGATCCACATATGAGAGAGAACATGTGGCATTTGTCTTTCTGAGCCTGTGTAACATTGCTTAGAATAATTTATTTCAGGTCCATCCATTTTCCTACAAACATGATTTCATTTTTCCTTACCACCGAGTAGAATTCTACTGCTGATATGTACCACATTATCGTCATTATTCAGTCATCAGCTGATGGCCTCTGGGGTGATTCCATTTCTTGGCTGTGTGAATAGAGCAGTAACCAAAGCAGCTGAGCAAGTATCTCTACAGGAAAGGGTAGAGCCTTTAGGATCTATGTCCAGAAGTGGTATAGTATATCAAAGGGGATGTCTATTTTTAGTTTTTTTTTTTGTTTATTTTTTTGAAGTAGAGTCTCACTCTATCCCAAGCTGATCTGGCACTCACTCTGTAGTCCCAGGCTGGGCTCTAAATCACAGTGATCCTCCTACCTCCGCCTCTTGAGTGCTGGAATTAAAGGTGTGTGCCACCATGCCTGGAGTATTTTAGATTTGGGGGAACCTTCATACTGATTTCCATAGTGGCTGTATAAGTTTGTAGTCCTGCCAATATTGGGTAAGCATTTGATTTTTTAAATATATGTTAACTTTTTTATTTAAATTTTTATTTTGTTTATTTATTTGACAGAGAGAGTCAAAAGCAACAGATATATAGAGAGAATGGACACACCAGGGCCTGTCCCTACTGCAAATGAACTCCAGATGCATGCATCTGGTTTACATGAGTCCTGGGGAATTGAACCTGTGTCTTTTAGCTTCACAGACAAGTACCCTACCACTAAGGAATCTCTCCAGCATGCATTTGATTTTTTTAATGATAGCCATTTTGACTGCAGATGAAATCTCAGAATAGTTTTAATTTGTATTTACCTGATGGCCAAAGATTTTGAATATCTTCTTAGATATTTATTGACCATTTGTACTTCTTCTTTAGAGAACTTGCTGTGCAGTTCCCTGCCCCTTTTTTTTTAGTAGATTCACTGATTGCTTTTTATTACATTAAAAATATTTTATCTATTTACTCTATTATTTATTGGAGAGAGAAAAAGAGACAGAGGCAGAGAGAATGGGCATACCGGGCATCTATCTACTGCAAACAAACTCCAGACGCATGTGTCACCTTGTGCATCTGGCTTTCTGTGGGACCTGGAAAATGAACCTGGGTCCTTTGGCTTTGCAGGAAAGTGCCTTAAAAACTAAGCCATCTCTTCAGCCTTATGGCTTACATTTTTGAGTTAGTTCTTAGTATATCCTAGATAATAAACCTCTGTCAGATATATAGCTGGCAAAGATTTTCTCCCATTCTATAGATAGGTTGTCTACTGACTCTGTCAATGGTTTGCTTAGTTATACAATAGCTTTTTAGTTTCAAGAGATCCTAACAATTGGATGTTTGTCTAATTCCCTGGGCTACTGGGGTCTTATTTAGAAAGTCTTTCCCTATGCTTCTATCTTGGAAGATTCTCCCTACTTTTTCTTCTCGTCTTTTTAGTTTCAGGTCTAATGTTGAGGTCCTTTACCCATTTGGAGTGGATTTTGTGCAGGGTAAAAGAGCCTAGATTCATTCTTCATGCTTCCACATGTGGTTATCCAGTTTCTCCAACAGTATCATTTGTTGAAGATACTGTAGTCAGACGCAACAGTGACGCAAGCATGCAATTCCACGCATGGCCACAAGGCGGCGCACCAGCCTGGAGTTTGTTCACAGCTGCTTGAAAGGCCCTAGTGTGGCCATTGTCTCTCACTGTGTGTGTTTGTGTGTGTGTGTGTCTGTGTATGTTTCTCCCTGGTGAGATTTGGAATCATGGAAAGGACTGTGAATTTTAACTAGATGGCCAGAATGTCCTCATCAACATGTCAGCTTTGTTCTAAGCCCTTAAAAATAAACCTCTTGAGCCAGGCATGGAGACACATGCTGTAATTCCTCCATTCAGGATGGCCCCCAATACATTCAGTGTTTTATTAGTGTGTAGTTTGCATCTGAAGCCCCTGGCTGGAGGCAGTGGCACTGGGCGAATCTTAAGGGGTGATGATGGGTTTGAAATTTCAATCTAAAGATATGCAAAGAGTGGTAGCTGGAGTTCCTGACGTGTGCTGTGCTGTGTGGCTTTTGACTTTAAGGCTTGGGCTTCCCTCTGTGTGTTTGGTCCTGTGAAAGGCAGGCCAGCTTCTTCTGCCATTATGGAACTTCCCCTAGATCTGTAAGCTTCAATAAATATCCCTTCCTCCATAAGTGTGCCTGGTCTGGAAGTTCATCTCAGCGAACCTGAAGCTGTCGGCTACAGTGATGCATGCCTTTAATCACAGCACTGGCGAGGTAGAAGTAGGAGAATGACCTTGAGTCTGAGGTCAGCCTGAGACTATGTGTTGAATTTGAATTTCAGGCCATCTTGGGCTACAGTGAGACCTTCCTTTGAAAAAGCAAACAAAAAAAAAAAAAGAAGAAGAAGAAGAAGGAAGAGAAAAAAGAAAGGAGAAGAGCTCCTATGAATTTTTCAAGAGATTAAAAAGTAGTTATTCTACAAAGGAATAAGAAACATGCAAATAGAGCTGTAGGGATGGCTTAGCAGTCAAGGCACTTGCCTGCAAAGCCAAAGGACACAGGTTTGATTCCCCAGGACCCACGTTCGCTGGCCAGATGCACAAGGGGGCACATGTGTCTAGAGTTCATTTACAGTGGCTAGAGGCCCTGGTGTGCCCATTCTCTCTCTCTCTCTCCTCTCTCCCTCTCCTCCCTCCCTCCTCCTTCCCTCCTGCCCACCCTCTTTATTTGTCAAATAAATAAATAAAAATAAAATATTTTTTGAAAAAAGAAACATGCAAATATTAGATTTCTCAAGAATCACATCACAGGCCACAAGACAATGGGACATTTTCACGATTCTTGGGGAAAAAATTCCAAATTAGAATTCTATGTCCAACCAAGCTAGTAATCACAGATAAGTGCTGAATAAATTATCGTTAGTCCCCAAAAGCCTGGAAAGGCACTGGGAGATGGCTTGGCAGGTAAGAGTGCTTTTCACACAGCTTGAATGCCTGACAGGGCTGAGCTGGCATGTATTCAATCCCCAGGATCCACTTAAAAGCTGGGCATGGGGGGGGGGGCTCAGTGGTTAACAGTCTGCCTGAAAGCCCGGCTCTGGGTTCAGTGAGAGAATCTGCCTCAAGAAAATAATAAAGGCAGAAGAGTGATAGGAGACAACAGCCAGATGTTCTCCTCTGGCTGTGCACATCTGCACACATACATGCTTACACTACACACACACACATTTAAAAAAGCTTGGGGTCAGGCATGGTGGCACACGCCTTTAATCCCAGCACTCAGGAGGCAGAGGTAGGAGGATCACTGTGATTTCCAAGCCACCCTGAGACTACATCGTGAATTCCATGTCTGCCTTAGCTAGAGTGAGACCCTTCCTAGAAAAACCAAAAAATAAAAAATAAAAAAAGCCTTGGGACTAAAGAGATGGCTTAGCAGTTAAGGAGCTTGCTTGTGAAGCCCAAGGATCCAGGTTCGATCCCTAGAACACACATATCGTAAGCCAAATGCACAAGGTGGCACATGCATCTAGAGTTCATTTGCAGTGGCTGGAGGCCCTGGAATGCCCATTCCCTCTCTCTCTCTCTCTCTCTCTCTCAAGTAAGTAAATAAAGAAATAGTTCTTTTAAAATTGGTTTATTTATTTATTAAAGACAGAGAGGGAGCGGGAGAGGGAGTGAGAGAGAGAATGGGCATACCAGCTCCTCTAGCCACTGCAAATGAACTCCAGATGCATGTGCCACTTTGTGTATCTGGCTTATATGGGACCTGGAGAATTGAACCTGGGTCCTTAGGCTTCTCAGGCAAGTGCCTTAACTGTTACGCCATTTCTCCAGCCCAAATAAAATATTTTCAAAAGGATATATTACAGAGCCATAGTAATAAAAACAGCATGGTACTGGCACAAAAAGAGACATGTAGATCAATGGAACAGAATAGAGGACCCAGATGTAAACACAGGATGCTACAGCCATATGATTCTTGACAAAGTGCTGGAAATATTTACTGGATAAAAGACCACCACTGTAAGAAATGGTGCTGCTAAATTGGACATCTATATGTATAAGGACGAAAAGAGATCCTTATCTCTCTCAATACACAAAAATCTACTCCAAAAGAATCAATGATCTTAAAATCAGACCTGAAACTCAGAAACTGCTAGAGGAAAAAAGTAAGGGAAACCCATCAGCATATAGGCTTGGGGAAGGGCTTTCTGAATAGAATCCCAGTCACTCATGAAGTGAGACCACTAACTAACCATTGGTACCACATGAAGTTAAAAAATCTTTTATTTTTTTTTTTATTTTTGAGAGAGAGAGAGAGAGAGAGAGAGAGAGACGGAGAGAGGAAGAAAGAGGCACAGACAGAGAGAATGAGTGTGCCAGGGCCTTTCAGCTGCTGTGAACTAACTCCAGATGTGTGCGCCCCCTTGTGGGCATCTGAGACATTGCATCCTTGAGTCACTTTTGTGTCTGTCTATATGTGGGACCTGGAGATTCAAACAAGTGTTCTTAGGCTTCGCAGGCAAGCACCTTAACCACTATGCCATCTCTCCAGCCCCTTAAACACCTTTTCTAAACCCTGTGTGGTGGCGCAGATCTTTAATCCCAGCCCTTGGGAGGCAAAGGTAGGAGGATTGCTGTGAGATCAAGGCCACCCTGTGACTCCATAGTTAATTCCAGGTCAGCCTGGGCCAGAATGAGATGCTACCTCAAAAAAACCCAAAAATAATAAATAAATAAATAAATAAATAAATAACAATAAAAACCCTTTTCTATGGCAAAGGACTCTGTGAATATAGCAAAGAGGCAACCTACAGAATACAAATAAATATTTGCCAGCTGTTATCTGACAGAGGACTAATATCTAGGATATTTTTAAAAATAAAAAAAATGAAATAATGAGAAATCAAATGATCCAATCAAAACGTGGGCTAGAAGAAAAAAGAAAAAAAAGGAAGAAAACTAAAATCATATATGTATGTATGTATGTACGTATGTATGTATGTATATATACATACACATACAAAAAGGTGGGCTAGCCGGGCGTGGTAGCGCACATCTTTAATCCCAGCACTCGGCAGGCAGAGGTAGGAGGATCACCGTGAGTTCGAGGCCACCCTGAGACTCCATAGTGAATTCCAGGTCAGCCTGGGCTAGAGTGAGACCCTACCTCGAAAAACCAAAACCAAAAAAAAAAGGTGGTCTAGGGCTGGAGACATGGCTTGGTGGTTAAGGCACTTGCCTGGGAATCCTGAGGAGTCAGGTTCAGTGGTTAACAGTCTGCCTGAAAGCCTTGCTTAGGGTTCAGTGAGAGAATCTGCCTCAAGGTTATAATAAAGGCAGAAGAGTGATAGGGGAGAACACCCAGACGTTCTCCTCTGGCTGTGCACATCTGCACACATGAATGTTTACACAACACACACACACACACACACACATTTAAGGAAGCCTGGGGGCTAAAGAGATGGCTTAGCAGTTAAGGCGCTTGCCTGTGAAAACTAAGGATCCCAGGTTTGAATCTCCAGTACCCATATAAGTCAAATGCACATGGTGGCACATGCGTCAGAGTCGTTTGCAGTGGCTAGAGTCCCTGTCATGCCCATATTCTCTCTCTCTCTCTCTCTCCCTCTCTCTCTCCCTCTCATAAATAAAAAAGCCTGTGAAGATTTGTCCCCAAGGTGGTGGGGGTGGTAGAGCACTTGCTCAACATGCAGGGTCTCTAGGTGTCATCCCCAGCACCACAATAATCAAGCAAACAAAATGCCTGTTTAAGATAGATTGGGCCGGGCGTCGTGGAGCATGCCCTTATTCCCAGCACTCGGGAGGCAGAGGTAGGCGGATCACCATGAGTTCGAGGCCACCCTGAGACGACATAGTGAATTCCAGGTCAGCCTGGATTAGAGCAAGACCCTACCTAGAAAAAACCAAAAAAGGATAGATTGGAACAAGTAAACCATGAAATCTGAGAAAGATACCCCAGAAAGATACATACAGAACAACTAAGCAGTATAGCTGGAAATAGGGAAAAGATTCCAGGAATGAAATCCAAGAGGGATTCTAGGGGCTGGAGAGAGGGCTTCTTGGTTAAGTGCTTGCCTGTGAAACCTAAGGACCCCAGGTAGAGGCAGGATTCCCCAGGACCCACGTAAGCCAGATGCCGAAGGGGGCGCATGTATCTGGAGTTCGTTTGCAGTGGCTGGAGGCCATGGTGCACCCATTCTCTCTCTCTCTCTGTCTCTCTCTCTGCCTCTTTCTCTCTGTCTGTCACTGTCAAGTAAATAAACAAAAGGGGATTGCAGAGGTCAAGTACTATCTTTGAGAGTTTGGAGCATCTTCAAAAGTAGGCAATGCTGGGGCTGGAGAAATAGCTCAAAGGTTAAAGCACTTGACCGAAGAGCCTAACGACCTGAGTTCAATTTCCAAGTACCCATGTAAAGTCAGATGCACAAGGTGTCATATGCATCTGGAGTCCACTTGCAGAGACTGGAGGCCTGGGTGCACCCATTCTGCTTGGAAATAAATAAATAAAACTATTTTTGTTATATATATACATGTTTAGTTTTTCAACGTAGGGTCTCACGCTACCCTAGGCTGATCTGGAATTCACTATGGAGTCTCAGGCTGACCTAGAACTCATGTCGATCCTCCTACCTCTACCTCCCAAGTGCTGGGATGAAAGTCGTGTGCCACCATGCCCGGCTTTATGTTAGTACTGGGGATTCAGGCTGTCAGGCTTTGCAAGCAAGTGCCTTTAGCCTCTGAGCCATCTGCCCAGCCCCAACAATGATATTCTAGAAAAGGCATAACTATGAAGATAGTAACATGACTGGTGGTTGGCAGGTGTTGAGGAGTGGGAGGGATGAATCAGCACAGCACAGATGTTTAGGACAGGGAACGTACCCTATGACACAGTATTAATGGTTTCCACGGCATTCTAGAATCATTCAAATCCATACAATGTACAGCGCCAAGAGTGGACGCTGATGTAAACTGTGCTCTGTGTGATGGTCTATCAAATGTAGGTGCATGAACTGCGACACATGCACCACTGTGGTGGGGATAGTGATAAAGGGAGAATGTTGTGTAAATCTGGGTCTATGAGAAATTTTGTACCTTCCTCTCATTTTCTTGTTGTCAATTTAAAATTGCTCAAAAATAAGTATAGTCCGGGCATGGTGGCGCATGCCTATAATCCCAACACTCGTGAGTCAGGTAGGAGGATGGCCTTGAGTTCAAGGCCACCCTGAGACTACAAAGTGAATTCCACATCAGCCTGAGCTAGAGTGAGACCCTACCCCAAAAAGAAGGGGGGGATTGCTTAAGCCAGCCATGGTGGTGCACACCTTTTATTGCAGCACTCAGGAGATTGAAGCACGTAAATCATGAGTCTGAGCCACCCTGGACTACAGAGTAAATCTCTACATCATAAAGGAAAGAAAAAGGCTGGGGAGATGGCTAGCAGTTAAGGACCAAGATTTGATTCCCCAGTACCCACATAAGCTTGATTCACAAGGTGGTACATGTCTCTGGTATCTGTTTAGGAAAAAGAAAGGAAAAAGGGCTGGAGATAGCTTAGTCGTTAAGGCGTTTGCCTGTGGAGTCTAACAACGTGTGTTTGATTCCCCATTTCCCACGTAAAGCCACGTACACAAAGTGACACAGGCATCTGGAGCTTGTTCGCAGCACCTAAAAGCCCTGGAGCACCCATTCTCTCTGTCTCCTATTTCTCTCCGCTTACAAATAAATAAATCAAAATATTTTTTAAAAAGGAAATGATGTTCCACAATGTATATGAAAATGCCATTTTATCTTTTATCATCTTTTTTATTGAAAAGTTCCATAATTGTAAACAAAATCCCATGGTAATTCCCTTCCTCCCACCATTTTCCCCTTTGAAACTCCACTCTCCATCATACACCCTCCCCTTCTCAATCAGTCTCTCTTTTATTTTGACATCATGATCTTTTCCTCCTTGTATGATGGTCTTGTGTAGGTAGTGTCAGGCACTGTGAGGTCATGGATATCCAGGCCATTTTGTGTCTGGAGGGAGCACGTTGTAAGGAGTCCTACCCTTCCTTTGGCTCTTACATTCTTTCCGCCACCTCTTCTGCAATAGACCCTGAGCCTTGGAAGTTGTGATAGAGATATTTCAGTGCTGAGCACTCCTGTCACTTCTCAGCACCATGGTGCTTTCTGTGTCATCCCAAGGTCAGCGACATCTAAAAAGAGAAGATTCTCTAACCAAAAGTGAGACTTGCATTAATATAAGGGTATGAACATTAAGAGAAGTACTTGTTGGGCAGTTTGATAAGCATAGTATATACATTTAGCAAGACACCAGCACATATTAAACCCGTAGAGCTCATGACTATTCCTGTTGTAGGTTTTCAGTATCAGGAATGTATTCCCTCACATGGAGAGGGCCTCCAGTCAAATTAGAGGGCAGTTGGTTTCCCCCATAACAGATGCGCCACTGTTGCACCCGTTGGCTCATTTGGCCTGGCTGGCCAAATATAAGGCTTGCAGTGTCCACTGTTGAGAATCTTCGCTGGTGATTTCTCTCTCTCCCATTGAGCTGCATGCAGCGTGGCTTTTACAGCTTTTTGTAGGCTGGTCTACATAGAGGAGGTTATCAGGTCAGTTCCAGCAGGATTTCTCAGTGGCCTTGCAGCCCAAGTATGTGGGGTCTTCAGCAATAGAGTCTTACCATCTCTTCCTAGTGGGAAACCAATGGCTTCAGGAATGGCCTGTAATGATTTGGGGACATCAGGGACCTCCCTGGCCAACAACTCACTGGAGGTATCCCATCCCTGGCACTGAAAATTTTCTAGTAAAAATCTGTGGCTCCTGAATGTTCCATTGTCCAAAAAAGTAGGCTTCCGTATGACTTATTTATATCCTCTTAGATTTTGATTAGCCCTCCCTCCACCTTTCCTTTTCTCAATCTCTTCCCCCAACCTCATTTAGACCTTTTCACCCCCATTAATCTGTTCTTTTACTTACATATACACAATACCATCTTATTAAGCCCCCCCCCATTTCTATTTTCTTTATATCTCCTGCCATGGTTAAGGTGCTTGCCTACAAGGCCTAATTACCCAGGTTCAATTCCCAGGTGCCCACATAAAGCCAGATGCACAAAATGGCCCCTGCATCTGGCGTTCATTTGCAATGACAGAAGACCCTGGCATGCCCATACTCACTCTGTGTCTTCTTGTTTCTGTCCCTTTCACTCTCAAATAAATGAAATATTAAAAAATACTAAAGAATATAATAGGTAAAAATTGACTGGAGGGGCCTGGCATGGTGGTGCACACCTTTAATCCCAGTACTTGGGAGGCAGAAGTAGGAGGATCACTGTGATTTTGAGGTCACCCTGAGACTACATAGTGAATTGCAGGTCAGCCTGGACTAGAGTGAAACCCTACCTCAACAAAATAAACAAAAAAAAAAAAATTGACTGGAGTTAGGACTTCGTGGTGGTCCAGGTTCCTGTGAGTCACCTCCTATAATAATCCCAGTAAACCAATGTATTCACTTGATGGAATCATCCTTTGGTCTGTCAGGTCCTTCTCTGTTTAAGGTGGATAGACATTTCTTATATGTCCCCCAGGAAAGTCATAGAGCATGGGGAGAGGATGGCTAATAAATATAGGAATGTGCTTGGATTTAAAAGAATAACTTCATCCAGGCATGGTAGTGCATGCCTTAAATCCAAACATTTCGGAGGCCAAGATAGGAGGATTGTTGTGAGTTCGAGGCCAGCCTTAGACTACATAGTGAATTTCACGTCAGCCTGTGCTGACCAGTGCCCACATAAAGGCAAGTGCACAAAGTGGCACATGCATCTGGAGTTCGTTTGTAGGCAGCTGGAGGCCCTGGTGCATCCATTCTCTCTCTCTCTCTCTCTCTCTCTCTCTCCCATCAACAAATTAAATGAATAAATTGTACTTCTTCAAAATAAAAACATGTGCCACCACACCTGGCTATTCTGTCAGTTTTTTGTTTGTTCATTTAATTTTTGGCTGTTGTTGTTTCTGAGATAAATTCACTCTCGCCCTGGCTGACCTGGAACTCTTTCCGTAGTACTCAGGGTGTCCTTGAAGTCACAGTGATCCTCCGACCTCTGCCTCCACAGTGCTGGAACTAAATGTGCCACCATGCCTGGCTAATCTTATATAAAATATAATTTGAGTGTTTCTAATAAGTTCCATGAGCATAAATCTATTAACTTTTTATAAGATGCTTATTAATATTTTGTTTATTTTATTTAGTTATTGCTTTTCAAGGTAGGCTGTCACACTATCCCAGGCTTAATTGTAGCCCAGACTGGCCTTGAAATCATTGGTGGACCTCCTATCTGAGCCTCCCTATGATGGGATTAAAAAGTGTGAGCTACCATACCCCACTTTTTTGGGGGGAGGTTCCAAGGTAGAGTTTCACTCTAGTCCAAGCTGACCTGGAATTCACTATGTATTCTTAGGGTGGCCTCAAACTCATGGCGATCCTCCTACCTCTGCTTCCTGAGTGCTGGGATTAAAGGAGCGCAACACCACACCTGTTATTTTTATTTATTTATTTGAGAGAGAGAGTAAGAGAGACTGAGACAGAGACACAGAAAGGGAGACAGAGAGAGCGAGTATGGGCACAGCAGTACTCATTGCCACTGCAAACAAACTCCAGACACATGAGCAATTTCTGCATCTGGCATTACATGAGTACTGGGAAATTTTACCTAAGCTGTCAGGTTTTGCAAACAAATGTCTTTATCCAACTGAGGCATCTCCCCAGACCCACTTTTTTTTTTTTTTGAGACAGGGTCTCATGTAGCCCAGGTTGGTTCTAAGCCTCTAACTTACTATGTAGCTAAGATTGGCCTTGATCTCATTATCCTCCTGCCTCAGGATCCAGAGTGCTAGGATTACAGGTGTGTGCCACCAAGCCAGGGTAAAACCATGCCCATAACCTCCATACCAAGGATTGAGTCCCAGGCCTTAAGTATGCTACCCAAGTGTTCTACCACTGAACTACATCCTAACCCTATGCATCAATATTTTCTGGAGGGACAGAACAGTGGCTTGAGGCAGGGTTTTACAGCCAGTGGCTGGCCTCAAACTCACCAAGATTGGCCCAGATTTTCTGATCCTCCATCTCCAGACTGCTGGGATTACTACTACATTCAGCCCCCCACCACACCCCCACTCCATCAATTTGGACTGGAACAGTTTAGAGACACAGCTTATGGACAGAATGTCTCTCTAGATAAGGCCACCATTGGCCAGCCAGGCTGAGAAGGAGTCAGTGTTGTGACAGAAATTCTGGGACTTCTTAGAACAAGGTTATCAGCCCCAACCATTGCAGTCCACCCGCTAATCTTTGTCCTTGAAAACCTGGTCCTCTTCAAAAACAAGGGCTCGGATTTCCCCGGAGCTGCTATTTATAGACACACTTATGAATTCTTTTAAAAAATAACAAACTTGGAGGCTAGAGAAATGGTTTAGCAGTTAAGGTGCTTGCCTGTGAGGCCTATGTACCCAGGTTTGATTCCCCAGGACCTATGTAAGCCAGATGTACATGCATCTGGAGGTCATTTTCAGTTTCTAGAGGCACTAGTGTGCCCATTCTCTCAAATAAATAAATAAAAATTACAAAGTTGGGGGCAGAAGAGATTGCTTACTGGTTATGGTGCTTGCCTGTGAAACCTAAGGACTCAGGTATCCACGTAAGCCAGATACATAAGATGTCATATGCATCTGGAGTTCGTATGCATCTGGAGTTCGTTTGTAGAGTGGCTAGAGGCCCTGGTGTGCCCATTCACAGGCACAGCGCAGACCCACCTGCCATGTTACGCCGCCTGCTACCCAGGCTGCCAGTCAGGATGTGGAGCAGGACCTCAGAGCGTCAGGTGAATGTGGGGATCCTGGGGGCCCGGGGCATGGAGTTCGGCAGTCTGGCTGGGAATCCTAGACCAGTGTGCCAACCTGCTTCCAGGGCATCTCATTTCCAGGGCATGTTCTCGAAGACAAGAAGAGGGCAGCAGAGGCCATTGAAAGGCCATGCACAGGCCCATGCAGGCCTACCCAGGCAAGAGGCCCGCAGTGGGGGGAAGGAGTGGAGCCCTTAGGCCCAGGGCTGGGTGGTGTCTCTGGGTGGCCCATAGGAAACCAGTTTAGCCCTGGGCAGGTGGAGAAACCCAAAGGTGTCTCAGGAGGGTAGCAGCGCTGAGGCAAACAGCATCAAACCGTGTGGGGAGTGTCCAGGAAATCAGGAGTTTTGTCCGGACGTTCATGCACCCCTGACCGCCTGAAAGAAACTTTGAAGAGGAAACCTGGAGGATGAAAGACTCATTTCCTGTGGTGGAATACAAGGAGGGAGGGCATGGTGTACAAGGCACTACTAAGGGAGGAAGAGGCTGAGCTCCTTTTCCATAGGGTGTTAGCATTGGAGAGGCAGCTAAAGAGCTCGAAAGGCAAAGATTGGAAAAGCAGAAAATCTGCAAATCAATGAACTGATTTTTCATAGCAGGAAGCTAGAAAAGGGCCTGAAAGATGGCTTAGCAGTTAAGGCACTTTCCTGTGAAGCCAAAGTCCCATGGTCATTTCCCTAGGACCCACGTAAGCCAGATGCCAAAGTGGCGCATGCGTCTGGAGTTCGTTTACAGCGGCTGAAGGCCCTGACATGCCCATTCACTCCCTCTCTCTCTCTGTCAAATAAATAAAATTAAATTAAAAAAAAATTTTTTTTTTAAAACCATACCTGGCTTCTTAAAATTTGTTTGCAAGGAGAGAGACGAAGGGGAAATGGGCACACCAGGGCCTCTTGGGAATTGAACTGGGCCCCTCATACTTTCCAAGCAAGCACCTTTGACCACGGACTCATCTCTCTAGTGCCCAGACACAACTTTTCTCAAACCCTAAGAAAATGGGAAGAAAGTATAAAGATAAAAGCAGAAATTGCTGGCATGGTGGCACACACCATTAATCACAACACTTCTGAGGCAGAGGTAGAAGGATCACTGTGAGTTCGAGGCCAGTGTGGGACTACACAGTGAGTTCCAGGTCAGCCTAGAAAAGACCAAAAAGAAACAGAGCAGACAGAACCTGGGGAAATAGAAAGCCAACATGCAATAAAGGTCTGCAGATTTTGAAGTTGGTTCTTTGAACACAATTAAGAAAATATTAGTAATTAGGAGAAAAACATAAATCACTGCCACCAGGAACAAAAGATGTGCTCTTACAGATTCTACAGACATGAAAGGGTTAATAATACTTTTTTATTTTTTGTGGGCAGAGGGTGGATAGGTGTACCAGGACCTCTTGCCACTGCCGATGAACTCCAGATAGATACACCACTTTATGCATCTGGCTTTAAGTGTACTGGGGAATCAAATCTGAGCAGTGAGGCTTTGCAAGCCAGGGCTTTTAACTCCTGGGCCATCTCTCCAGCCCCCCAGAAGATAAATGGCTTTATCTTCATTAGACCCCCAGTGTCACTTATGCCTTTTTGTTGTTGTTTAAGAAAGCATCTTTCTTTAGTCTAGGATGACTTGGAACTCACTCTATAGTACAGGCTGGCCTGGAACTCATGGTAATTCTTCTACCTCAACCTCCAAAGTACTGTGTTTTTATTTAAATTTTAAAAATATACTCTATTTACTTGAGAGAGAAAGAGGCAGTTAGAGAGAGAATGGGCATACCAGGACCTGTAGCCACTGTAATCGAACTGCAGAAGGATGTGCCACCTTCTGCATGTGGCTGTAGGTATGTAGTGGGGAAGCAAGCCCAGTTCCTTAGGTTTTGCAGGCAGGTGTCCTAACCGCTGAACCATCTCTCCAGCCTTGGTTTTAGTTTTTTTTTTTAAAAGGGTCTAACTCTGTAACTGAGTGGCCTAGATCTCACTATGTACCCCAGGCTGTCCTTGATCTTGTGAAACTCCTCCTGCCTTGGCCTCACCAGTGCTGGGACATAGGCATATGTCACCACGCTGGACACATGTAGACATATGTGTGAGGACAGAAGGACTCGGTAACTTTCCTAATGTATTCTCCACTCACGAAAACAGGACCACAGTATTTTTTGTATTTTTGTATTAAACTATTTTACTTGACAGAATGAATAGATAAATGAATATGAGTACATCAGTACGTGGTGGGCCGGGAAAAATCATGGAAAGGACAGAAAAGCGTTTTCAAGAGCTAAAGCCAAGTGGAGAAAGAGCCCATGTGGAAAGTAAGGGCTGGTGGCCGGGCTGGGCCTGGGCGGATCAGAGGGAAACTCACACCAGCAACTGGAAGTTCCCACGTGGACGGCAGCTCAGAGACCTTGATCGCCTCTCACAAACACATTTATGACCTTATAGTGGTGGCCCTTACCTTCTGGCTCAGGTGTGGCAGGGAGATAGTTGATTGGTTAGGGCTAGGGACTGTCTCAGCCAAGTTCTGGGGTCAAACCTACTCCCTGTATTCCATCCCTCCACTTGCCTGTAAAGCCTTCTCTCTCTCATCCCTTCCTGCTTCACCTCTTTCTAAGCCTCATTCTAGGTTCCTTATCAGTACTACTGATGCTTACTACAACTCATAAACAAATCAAACTATTCCATGTTAGGATCCACATATGAGAGAGAACATGTGGCATTTGTCTTTCTGAGCCTGTGTAACATTGCTTAGAATAATTTATTTCAGGTCCATCCATTTTCCTATAAACATGATTTCATTTTTCCTTACCACCGAGGAGAATTCTACTGCTGATATGTACCACATTATCGTCATTATTCAGTCATCAGCTGATGGCCTCTGGGCTGATTCCATTTCTTGGCTGTTGTGAATAGAGCAGTAACCAAAACGGCTGAGCAAGTATCTCTACAGGAAAGGGTGGAGTCTTTAGGGTATATGTCCTGAAGTGGTATAATATGTCAAAGTATGTCTATTTATAATTTTTGTTTATTTTTTTGAAGTAGAGTCTCACTCTAGCCCAGGCTGACCTGGCACTCACTCTGTAGTCCAAGGCTGGGCTCTAACTCACAGTGATCCTTCTACCTCTCGCTCCTGAGTGCTGGAATTAAAGGTATGTGCCACCATGCCCACAGTATTTTAGATTTTGAGGAACCTTCCAACCGATTTCCATAGTGGCTGGACAAGTTTGCACTCCTGCCAATATTAGATAAGCATTAGATTTTTAAAATTGTTTTAACTCTTTTTATTTAAATTTTTATTTCATTTATTCATTAGAGGGAGCGAGAGAAGCAACAGATATATAGAGAGAATGGGTGTACCAGGGCCTGTAGCTGCTGCAAATGAACTCCAGATGCATGCACCACCTTGTGCATCTGGCTTACAAGGGTCCTGGGGAATTGAACCTGGGTCTTTTAGCTTTGCAGGCAAGCACCATAACCACTAATCAATCTCTTCAGTTCGCATTTGATTTTCTTGACGACAGCCATTCTGACTGGAGATGGAATCTCAGAGTAGTTTTAATTTGTATTTCCCCGACTGCCAAAGATGTTGAACATCCTTTTGGATATTTATTGGCCATTTGTATTTCTTCTTTAGAGAACTTCCTGTCCAGTTCCCTGCCCCATTTTTTAGTAGATGGAGTGAATTTTTTGCTTACATCAGAAAAATTTATTTATTTATACTATTATTTATTGGAGAGAGAAAAAGAGAAAGAAGCAGAGAGAATGGGAATACCAGGGCCTCAATCTACTGCAAACAAACTCCAGACACATGTGTCACCTTGTGCATTTGGCTTTATGTAGGACTTGGAAATTGAAACGGGGTCCTTTGGCTTTGAAGGCAAGTACCTTATCTACCAAGCGATCTCTCCAGCCCTATGGCTTACATTTTTTGAGTTATATCTTAGTATATAGTAGATATTAAACCTCTGTCAAATGTATAGCTGGCCAAGATTTTCTCCCATTCGATATATGGGTTGTCTACTGACCCTGTCAATGGTTTGCTTAGTTGTACAATAGCATTTTAGTTTCAAGAGATCCTAATGATTGAATATTTGTCTAATTCCCTGGGCTACTGAGGTTTTATTCAGAAAATCTTTCCCTATGCTTCTATCTTGGAAGATTCTCCCTACTTTTTCTTCTAGTCATTTTAGTTTCAGGTCTAATGTTGAGGTCCTTTACCCATTTGGAGTAGATTTTGTGCAGGGTAAAAGAGAGCCTAGATTCATTCTTCCACTTGTGTTTATCCATTTTCTTCAACAGCACCATTTGTTCAAAATACTGTCGTTTCTCCAGTGTATATTTTCTCCCTTTGACAAAAATCAGGTAGCTGTAGTTACTAGAACTTAAACCTGGATCTTCTAGTTTATTCCATTGATGTCTGTGTCTGTTTTGTGCCAGCCCCATGCTACAAAACAGAAATATTTACTAATGTCAACCTTATTTGCTAGGCAGGAAGAGTGGTAGTTACATGTTCTATGGTCGTGAAGCTAAAAATACAAGGATGTCCTTTATAAAGAACAGGAAAAAATGTAGTGCCGCTACGTTCAACAACAGTAGATGAGGGCTACAGAGATGGTCTATTGGTTAAGGCACTTGCCTGCAAAGCCTAACGATCTTGGTTTGATGCTTCAGTACCCATGTAAAGCCAGATGCACAACATGGTGCATGCATCAGGAGTTTGTTTGCAGCAACTAGAGGCCCTGGTGTGTCCATTCTCTTTCGGTCTGTATCTTTGTCTCCTCTACTTGCAAAATAAATAAATAAAATATTTTAGGAAAAGAACATGGGCTGGAGAGATGGCTTATCTATTAAGGTGCTTACCTGTGAAGCCTATGAACTCCTGTTCCAGTCTTTCAGATACTATGTATAGCGAGACACGACAGTGACTCAAGCATGCAGTGCCACGCATGTCCACAAGGGGGCGAACGTGCATGGAGTTCGTACACAGCTGCTGAAAGGCCCTGGTGTGCCCATTCTCTCTCTCTCTCTATCTCTCTCCCCTCTCTCTCTTGGAGGGTGTGTGTGTATGTCTCAAAAAAAAAAAAAAAAAACTAGATGAGGCTGTTGTGATTTTGAGTCATGGGAAGTACTGTGAATTTTAACTAGATGACCAGAATATAATGATGAACATGTCAGCTTTGTTCTAAGCCCTGAAAAATGAAACTCTTGAGCCAGGCATGTTGACACATGCTGTAATTCCATCATTCGGGATGCAGAAGTGGGATTGCCACTACTCTGAGTCCACCCTTGGCTCATGCAGTGAGTTCAACGCTTGCCTGGCCTACATGATGAGACCTTGTCTTGAAATAAACAGTATTTATAGATATGAGAAAAAATATATACATTTATATCTGGCTGGAGAGATGGCTTAGCTATTAAGGTGCTTACCAACAAAGCCAAAGGCCCTAGGTTCAACTCCCCAGGACCCATGTTAGCCAGGTCCACAAGGGAGCACATGTGTCTGGTGTTTGTTTGCAGTGGCTTGAGGCCCTGAGCACCTATTGTCTATCTCTTTCTCTCTCCTCTATCTTAAATAAATAAATAAAAATAACATATTATATGACATATTATTATATATTAATATAATAATATTACGTATATATAATATGATATTTTTATTTACCATGGCTATTTTACTGAAAGAGAGACTAAGACACAGAGGGATTCAATAATTTATTTCAAGAATCTATCTTCTCCCTCTTTTTGTTTCTTTATTTGTTGTACAGGGATGGAAGCCAGGGTCTCACACATGCCAGACAGGTGCTTTACAAGTAAACCACACCCACAGCTCTGAGGCTGTTATTGTATCATGGTATGCTATATGTGTGGTGTATGTGTGCTTGTATGCAGACGCATGCAGCTCATGCACACATGGCAGAGGACAGTGGAGAATGTCCCCACTCCACAGTTTAGGTAGGCAGAGGTTGGAGGATTGTCATGAGTTCGAGGCCTCCCTGAGATGTGCAAGGAAGAATGAGGCACAGAGAGACAGAGAATGGGTGTGCCAGGGCCTTTCAGCTGCTATGAACTAACTCCAGGTGCTTGCGCCCCTTGTGTGCATGTGTGACATTGCATGCTTGAGTCTGTCTATATGTGGGACCTGGAGATTTGAACAAGGGTTCTTGGGCTTTGCAGGCAAGCGCAAAGGTAGGAGGTTTGCTGTGAGTTTGAGGCCAACATGAGACTACATAGTTAATTCCAGGTCAGCCTGGGCCAGAGTGAGACCTTACCTTGAAAAACCAAAATATTAAAAAAAAAAGCTTTTTGATCAAGACATCAAAAGTAAAAGAGAGACTGGTTGAGATGGGGAGGCGGTATGATGGAGAGTGGAGTTTCAAAGGGGGAAGTGGGGGGAGGGAAGGTATTACAATGGGGTATTTTCTATAATCATGGGAGATGTTAATAAAAAAAAGCTTTTCTATGGCAAAGGACCCTGTGAATATCGCAAAGAGGCAGCCTATTGAATATGAATAAATATTTTCCAGCTATTATCTAACAGAGAATTAATATCTAGGATACTGTTAAAAATAAAGAAAAACTACCTACACAAGACCATTATAATAGGAGGAAAAGATCATGACATCAAAATAAAAGAGAGGCTGAATGAGAGGGGAGGAGATGTGATGGAGAATGGAGTTTCAAAGGGAAAAGTGGGGGGAGGGAGGGCATTACCATGGGATATTTTTTATAATCATGGAAGTTGTTAGGAAAAAAAATGAAATGAAAAATAAACCTAAATAATGAGAATTCAAACAATCCATTCAAATTGCGCTGGAAGAAAGAAAGAGGGGAAAACAACTATGCTAGGGCTGGAGACATGGCTTAGTGGTCAAGGCACTGGCCTGGGAATCCTGAGGACTCAGGTTCGGTGGTTAACAGTCTGCCTGAATCCCAGCTGAGGGTTCAGTGAGGAATCTGCCTCAAGGGGAGAACACCCACATGTTCTCCTCTGGCTGTGCCCATCTGCACACATACATGCTTATGGTGCACACACACACACACACACACACACACACGCACACAGAATTTACAAAAGCCTCGAGGCACACTCTCCTGTTCCCTTGGTCACCTTAGATAGGACATGGGGTGATGTCCACCCTCTGATCATGCCATCGTTTTCCCCTGCCATCGTGGAGCTTCCCCTTGAGTCTATAAGCCAAAATAAACCTCTTTTTCCCACAAGCTGCTCTGGGTTGGGTGATTTCTACAGCAAGGTGAACAGCTGCACCAGGCCCGTGGGGCCTCCGCGGCAAGGCTCTGCTTGAGACGCAGAAAAAGCCAGGTGAGGGGATTTTCCACTCACACCGGAACTCCTCGCATGAAGGGAGGACCGCAGTGACCGACTGAAGAGCAGATCACAATTGCATCAAAAAAGAAAAAACTAATAAAGTACCTTAAAAAATGGGCTAGGGAACTAAATAGAGAGTTCTGAAAAGAAGAAATATGGATGGCATATAAGCATCTAAAAAAAATGTTCTACATCCCTACTCATCAGGGAAATACAGATTAAAACTATGTTGAGATTCCATCTCAATCCCGTCAGATTGGCTACCATCATGAAAACAAATGACCATAAATGCTGACAGGGATGTGGAAAAAGAGGAAGCCTTCTACACTATTTGTGGGAATGCAATCTGGTCCAGCCATTGTGGAAATCTGTGTGGAGGTTCCTAAGACACCTAAAATTAGATCTACCATATGACCCAGCTATAGCACACCTAGGCATATACCCTAAGGCTCCTCTTATTACTTTAGAGATACTTGCTCAATCAAGTTTATTGCCGCTTAATTCACAATAGCTGGGAAATTGAACAATCCCATATGACCATTAACTGATGAGTGGATAATGAAGATATGGCACACTTATACAATTGAGTTCTACTCAGCGGTAAAGAAAAATGAAGTTATGAATTTTGCAGGAAAATTTATGGATCTGGATAGGATTATACTAACTGAGGTAACACAGGCCCCGAAAGCCAAGTGTCACATGTTCTCTCTCATATGTGGATCCTAGCTACAGATGATTGGACTTCTGTGTGACTAGGAAGAAAACTCAGTAGCAAAGGCCAGTAAGCCAGAAAACAGATATAAAGGGAAGAGAAAGGAAGGGAGGCATGTACTTAATAGGATGGTATTATATATATGTAAGTAGAAGAATAAATTAATGGGGTAAAAAGGCTCAAGTAAGGTCAGGAGAAGAGATTGAGTAATGGAAAGATGGAGAGAAGTAAAAGAATATACATAAATCACATGGAAACCTACTTTTTTCAACAATGGAACACTCAGGAGCCATGGGTTGCTGCTGGAAAATTTTCAGTGCCAGGGATGGGATACCTTCCACTGAGTTGTTGGCCAGGGAGGGCCCTGATGCCCCCAAAACATTATAGACCATTGCCGAGGCCCTTGGTTTCCCACCAGGAATAGATGGTAAGACCCTATTGCTGAAGACTACACATACTTGGGCTCCAAGGTCTCTGAGAAATCCTGTTGGAACTGAGCTGAAAACCTCCTCCATGTAGACCAGCTGACAGAAAGCTGGAAGAAGCCATTCTGCATGCAGTTCAATGGGAGAAAGAGAAATCACCAGTGAAGATACTCATCAGTGGACACTGCAAGCCTTATATTTGACCAGCCAGGCCAAATGAGCCAATGGGTGGAATAGTGGCACATCTGTCCTGGTGGAAACCAACTGCCCTCTAATTGGACTGGAGACCCGCTCCTTGGGAAAGAATAAATCCCTGATACTGAAAACCTAAACAAGGATAGTCATGAGCCCTAGGGGTGTAACGTCTGCTGCTGTCTGGCTAAATGTATATACTATGCTTATCAAACTGCCCAGTAAGCACTTCTCTTAATGTTCATACCCATATATTAATGCTACTCTCACTTTTGGTAGAGAATCTTCTTTTTTCAGATGGCAGTGACCTTGGGATGACTCAGAAGGCATCATGGTGCTGGAAAGAAATGACAGGAGTGCTCAGCACTGCAATATCTCTATCACACCTTCCAAGGCTCAGGATCTATTGCAGAAGAGGTGGCAGAAAGAATGTAAGAGCCAAAGGAAGGGTAGGACTCCTTACAACATGCTCCCCCAGACACAAGATGGCCTGGATATCCATGACCTCACAGTGCCTGACACTACCTACACAAGACCATCATAATAGGAGGAAAAGATCATGACATCAAAATAAAAGAGAGACTGATTGAGAGGGGGAGTGGGTATTATGTAGAATGGGGTTTTAAAGGGGAAAGTGGGGTCATGGAGGGCATTACCACTGCAAATAAAGTTCAGAAGCATGTGCCCACTTGTGTATCTGGCTTATGTGGGTCGTGGAGCATCGTACCAGGATCCTTTTGCTTTATAGACAAATGCCTTAACTGCTAAGCCATCTCTGCAGCCCTAAATAAATATTTCAAAAGAGCAAGAATAGGGGTAATAGACCATTGATAAGGAGAAGCCTGTCAGAGGCCTTGAATCCCAAAGTATGACCCTGTATTTTGTAATGAGAGGTATCATAATCCAGTCCCAGACTTTCAAAAAGCCCAGACAACTCATGTACTTCCAAATACCCAGACATTGGACGAGGACAAGAATGATGAGCTTATATGAAGAGATTATTCATTTATTAGGCTTGCTTAGATGGAGGAGATTACATATATATATATATATATATATATATATATATATATATATACATCTGAAGATCTCTTGCAGTTACTTTCTCACTTCTGGAATAAAACAATGACCAAAAGCAGCATATGGAAGGAAAGGGTTTATTGTAGGTGACAGTCTTGAGGGGAAGTTTCATCATGGCATGGCCGAGAACTGTCTGGGCATCACATTTTGCCACAGCAGCTGAGATCTATCAGCCAAAGTGAGCCAGCTTTGGCAAGGGGGTTTGGGTCATAACAACCCAAGGCCCTGCCCATGCGACCCTCCTCCTCCAGCAAGACCACCTCCCAAATTGCCAGCAGCTGGGGATTGAGTCTGAGGTTTAAGCACAAGCACATGAGGGCATGGGGATCATTTCTCATTCAAAACGCCACAGGTCCCTTTTACAGGATGTGTGAAGAGCCAAACTTCTTAGTATTGCAAGGTCTCTGGCACTGGGCAAAGGAATGCAGAAAGAAAGGAGAGGAGGCCATTGTGGGGTACGGAACGGAAGAGGGTCAGTGTCAATCAGGAGACAATGTAGTTGGACACTTCAATCAGATTTCTCTCAGGATCCCGGAAGTAGATGGACATGATAGGTCCTTTTGCTCCAGTTCTGGGGACTGGACCCTCCTCAATGGGTACGTCACAAGCCTGAAGTGAACAGAGAACATAAAAGTCATTTGTCAAAATCCATGTGTGAGGGGCTGGAGAGGTGGCTCAGTATTTAAAGGCGCTTGCATTGAAAGCACGACTGCCCAGGTTCAATCCCCCAGTCCCCACATAAAGTCAGATGCCAAAGTGGTACATGTATCTGGAGTTTGCTGGACGTGGCAAGAGGCTTTGTCATGTCTATACTCTTATTCATTTCTCTCTCTTTCTCTCTCCTTATAAAAAAATCCATGTTCATAAAACTAAACCTTAATTTCTGGAAAATTCTGTCTTTATCCCCATGATACTGGGGATTGAACTCAAGTCCTAATCAAGTGCTCTAATACTGAGCTATATATACCCAGCCAAAATTTAATTCCTAAAGTTGGCCTAGAATCCTCCAGAACATCCTTGTCTTTCTGACCCCATATCCTACCAATGTGCTCTCATTTTTTATGTTAAAGATGTGTAACCATGGCAGAGTAATTTTCTCATCTGTAGAATAGGGATGGTAATAGTACGAAGTATTTTCTAGTAACTACCAAAGCCAGAATTCAAACTCAGGCAGCCCAGCTCAAAGCTTATATATAGTTTTTTGAGGTAGTGTGCTGCTCTAGCCCAGGATGACCTGGAATTCACTATGTGTAGTCTCAGGATGGCCTTGAACACATGGCATTCCTCCTATTTGTGCCTCCTGTGTGTTGGGATTAAAGGCGTGCATTACCACAATGCCCAGCCAACGTTTATGTTCTTTTTCTTTCTTTCCAAGTGTCATGGCTGGAATTCAGATTCTCCTCTGGCCAGGCAAGAATTCAATAATGAGCTACATCCTCAGCCCTATAGCTGTTGGTTTTTACCTTCCCTTTATGTCAACGTAAAATGGAGAGAAAAGCTTTGCCAGCTATACATCTGATAGAGGATTAATATCGAGGAAATACAAAGAACTCAAAAAATGAAATCATAAGAAATCAAAATAACAGAATTAAAAATGGGCTAAGGAAGCCAGGCGTGGTGGCGCACACCTTTAATCCCAGCACTCGGGAGGCAGAGGTAGGAGGACTGCCATGAGCTCAAGGCTACCCTGAGACTACATAGTGAATTCCATGTCAACCTGGACTAGTGTGAGACACTACCTAGAAAAACAAAAAAAAAATGGGCTAAGGAGGGCTGGAGAGATGGCTTAGTGGTTAAGAGCTTGCCTGTGAAGCCTAAGGACCCAGGTTTGAGGTGCGATTCCCCAGGACCCACGTTATCCAGATGCACAAGGAGGCGCACATCTGGAGTTAGTTTGTGGTGGCTGGAGGCCCTGGCGAGCACATTCTCTTCCTCTCTCTCTCTCTCTCTCTCTCTCTCTCAAATATATAAATAAAAATTTTTTAAAAAACTTAAAAATGGGCTATGGTAGTATATACAGAGTTCCCAAAAGAAGAAATACAGAGGGCATATAAACATCTCAGAAAAATGTTCAACATCCCTAGTCCTCAGGGAAATGCAGATTAAAACTACATTGAGATTCCATCTCACTCCTGCCAAATTGTCTACCATCATGAAAACAAATGACCATAAATGCTGGTGAGGATATGGAGAAAGAGGAACCCTTCTACACTGTTGGTGGGAATGCAATCTGGTCCAGCCATTGTGGAAATCAGTGTGGAGGTTCCTAAAACAGCTAAAAATAGATTTACCATATGACCCAGCTATAGCACTCCTAGGCATATATCCTAAGGACTCCTCTCACTACCTTAGAGATACTTGCTCAACCATGTTTATTGTTGCTCTATTCACAATATACACAATAGCCAGGAAATGGAACCAGCGGAGATGCCTCTCAACTCAGGAGTGGATAATGAAGATGTGGCACATTTACACAATGGAGCTCTACCCAGCAGTAAGGAAAAGTTATGAAGTTTGCAGGAAAATGGGTGGATCTGGAAAGGATTATACTTAGTGAGGTAAACCAGGCCCAGAAAGCTAAACATCATATGTTCTCTCTCATATGTGGATCCTAGCTACACATGATTGGACCTCTATGTGAGTAGGAATAAAACTCAGTAGGAGAGGCCAGTAAGCTATAAAGGATATATAAAGGGGATAGAAATGGAGGGGGGGACTTAATAGGATGGTATTGTATATATTTAATTAGAAGAACAGATTAATGGGGGTGAAATGGTCCAAGAGAGGTCAGCAGAAGAGGTTGAGTAAAGGAAAGTTGGAGGGAGGACTAATCAAATCCTAAGAGGATATATATATAAATCATGTAAACCTACTTTTTTGGGGCAATGAGACACTCAGGAGCCATAGATTGTTACTAGAAAATCTTCAGTACCAGGGATGGGATACCTTCCAGTGAGTTCTTTGCCAGGGAGATTCCTGATGCCCCCAAATCATTAGAGGCCTTTTCTGAGGCTCTTGGTTTCCCACCAGTAATAGATGGTAAGATTCTATTGCTGAAGCCTCCCCGTACTTGGGCTGCAAGGCCACTGAGAAGTCTTGATGGAGCTGAGCTGAAAATTGCCTCCATGTAGACCAGCTGACAGAAACCTGGAAAAAGCCATGCTACATGCAGTTTAAATGGAGAAATCACCAGTGAAGATACTCAACAGTGGACACTGCAAGCTTTATGTTTGGCCAGCCAGCCAAATGAGCCAATGGGTGCAATAGTGGCATGTCTGTTATGGAGCAAACCAACTGCCCTGTAATTTGACTGGAGGCTGGGTCCATGGGAGGGAATATATCCCTGATACTGAAAACCTACAACAGGGTAGTCATGAGCCCTAGGGGTGTAATGTCTTCTGGTGTCTTGCTAAATTTATATACTATGCTCACCAAACTGCCCAGTAAACACTTGTCTTCATGTTCATTCCCATAAATTAATGCTACTCTCACTTTTGGTTAGAGAAGCTCTCTTTTCAGATGGCAGTGACAGTGGGATGACTCAGAAGGCGCCATGGTGCTGAGAAGAAGTGACAGGGCTGCTCAGCACTGCAATATCTCTATCACACCTTCCAAGGCTCAGGGTCAATTGCGGAAGAGGTGGTGGAAAGAATGTAAGAGCCAAAGGAAGGGTAGGACTCCTTACAACGTGCTCCTCCAGACTCTAAATGGCCTGGATATCCATGACCTCACAGTGCCTGACACTACCTACACAAGACCATCATAAGAGGAGGAAAAGATCATGATATGAAAATAAAAGAGAGACTGATTGAGATGGAGAGGGGTATGATGGAGAGTGGAATTTCAAAGTAGAAAGTTGGGGGGAGGGAATTAACATGGGATATTGTTTACAATTATGGAAGTTGTCAATAAAAAAGATGATAAAAGATAAAAGGGAGTTTTCATATTCGTTGTGGAACATCGTTTCATTTATAAAAAATATTTTGATTTATTTATTTGTAAGCAGAGAGAAATAGGAGACAGAAAGAGAGAATGGGTGCACCGGGGCCTTTAGCTGCTGCAAACAAGCTCCAGATGCACGTGTCACTTTGTGCTCCTGGCTTTACGTGGGAAATGTGGAATCAAACACACATTGTTAGACTCTGCAGGGAAGTGCCTTAACCATTGAGCCATCTCTGCAGCCCCCATTATTTCCTTTTTATGTAAATTAATTATGTAAAATAATTCAGATATGTCTTTGTAAGTGTGATGTCAATTTCTGCCCTCATATTTCCTTTTATTATGCATGTGTGCGTATTTGTGCATGCAGGTCTGTGTGTTCCCCTGTGTGGAGATATATGTGGAGTCCAGAGACCAACCTTAGGTGTGAGCCTCAGGAATGTCCTCCACCGCTTTTTGAGACAGGATTTGTCTTTGGCCTGAATGAGCTCACTTCTTGGCCTAGACTGGCTGACCAGCTATCTATGGAGTTATCTCCCCATCCACTTCATTCTTCCTTTTTATAAAAAAAAAAATCTGTTTGGTTGAAAATATGACATCAGTGAAAATAATGAGTAGATAATTGTGTACAGGCATGAAGTAGATGTGAGAGTTTGTCATGTGTGTGATTTGAGGCGGATCTCCCTGTGTCATGGTTCTATTTTTATGATCTCTATAGCAACTTTCTCAGTAAAAATGATGTCACACTCACCTTGAGATGCTGGATCACCTCCTGCAAAGGTGTTTCTGTGATTAGACAGATGTCCAGGGAGCCTGGAACAGGGTGAGCTGCCTTGGGTTCAAACTCCTTTCCCGCCTCGTGTAGGTTAAACTTTTGGTCACCAAAGCACAGTGCTTTCCGGTCTCCCTATTTAAGAGAGAGGAAACAACCTGAAACTAAATGACTAAGATGAATTTGGGCTGCAGACGTCCTGTTTACCTCAGGGAGGTTTTGAGAAATGGGGAACTGGGCTACTAAACAACAGCCCTTGGCCCACACAGCTGATGTGTTTTGTTGTTGTTTTGTGTTTTTTTCTTCAAATATTGTGTGTGTGTGTGTGTGTGTGTGTGTGTGTGTATACACATGTGGATGTCAGAGTTGGTCTCTTCCTACTGCAAATGAGTCTGGCCTGGTTTCATGTGGGTGCTGCGGAATTGAACCTGGGCCAGTGGGCTTTGCAAGCAAGCACATTTAACCACTGAGCAATCTCCCAGCCCCTGTTGTTTTGCTATATTTATATATTTGTTTTGAGAAAGTCTCATGTTTTCCAGGTGTAAACATGTATATGTGCAGATGTGCACAGCCAGAGGAGAACATCTGGTGTTCTCCCCTATCACACTTTGGCCTTTATGATTTTCTTGAGGCAGATTCTCTCTCTGAACCCAGAGCCGGGCTCTCAGGCAGACTGTTACCCACTGAGCCCCCCATGCCCAGCTTTTTACGTGGATCCTGGGGATTGAATACATGCCAGCTCAGCCCTGTCAGGCATTCAAGCTGTGTGAAAAGCACTCTTACCTGCTGAGCCATCTCCCAGTGCCTTTCCAGGCTTTTGGGGACTAACGATAATTTATTCAACACTTATCTGTGATTACTAGCTTGGTTGGACATAGAATTCTAATTTGGATTTTTTCCACCAAGAATCATGTAAATGTCCCATTGTCTTCTGGCCTGTGATGTGATTCTTGAGAAATCTAATATTTGCATGTTTCTGTTTTCAAAAAAATTTTTATTTTTATTTATTTGGCAGAGAAAGAGGTTGGGAAGGAGGGAGAGAGAGAGGGAGGGAGAGAATGGACACACCAGGGCCTCCAGCCACTGTAAATGAACTCTAGACATATGTGCCACCTTGTTCATGTGGCATTACATGGGTACTGGGGAATCAAACCTGGGTCTTTGGCTTTGCAGGCAAGTGCCTTAACTGCTAAGCCATCCTTTTAGCCCTATTTACATTTTTCTTATTCCTTTGTAGAATAACTACTTTTTAATCTCTTGTACAATTCATAGGAGCTCTCTTTCTTTCTTTTCTTTTCTTTTCTTTCTTTCTTTCTTCCTTCCTTCCTTCCTTTCTTTCTTTCTTTCTTTCGTTTGTTTTCAAAGGAGGATCTCACTCTAGCCCAACCTGGCCTGACATTCAAATTCAATATATAGTCTCAGGCTGGCCTCAAACTCAAGGTAATCCTCCTACCTCTACAGCCCTAGTGCTGTGATTAAAGGCATGCATCAGTATAGCAGACAGATTCAGGTTTGCTGAGATGAACTTCCAGTCCGGGCACATTTATGGAGGAAGAGCTATTTATTGAAGCTTACAGATCTAGGGGAAGTTCCATAATGGCAGAAGAAGCTGGCCTGCCTTCACAGGACCAAACGCACAGAGAGAAGTCCAAGCCTTAAAGTCAAAAGCCACACAGCACAGCACACGTCAGGAACTCCAGCTAGCACACTTTGCATATCTTTAGATTGAAATTTCAAACCCATCATCACCCCTTAAGATTTGCCCAGTGACACTGTCTCCATCAATGTGGCTTCAGATGCAAACTCCACACTAATAAAACACTGAATATATCGGTAGCCATCTATTCAAAGTACCATTAAAACCATGCCTGGGCACAGCTATTTTTAAATGGATTTCATCAGGAATTATCCAGGTGTCATTGTGCTAGGCACTGAGCTGACTTTTTGCACATAAAGCCTGCAAAGTTCTCTTGTATTTTTTGAGAGTTTTGCTATGTTGCCCAATCTGTTCTTGAACTAACAAGGCCTCCTGCATTGTTTCCATAATTTCCTCCCTTACATTTTCTTCATGCTCTCTCTGAATGTCCCTTATTCAGAGTTGGGAATATCCTCCATTGATTCATATTTTCTCTCATATTTCCAATGTTTTGGTTTTTGGAGTTACATTATGTTTGACATTTTTAGGGCCTAGGATTTAACTCAGTATCTAATGCGTGTTAGGCCAGTGCTTCTCTGCTGAGCTGTTCCGCCAGACCTCAACTACGATTTGAAGTGTTCTAACATTTTCATGCACCCAGGTGGTCATCGGGGAAGTGGTTACCTTGAAGGTAGTGAGCCCCATGCCCCGGGTCTTGGAGTAGAAGAGGACAGTGTCTTCAATGTTCTTTACTGTCATCACAATGTGGTCCAGTCTGTGGATAAGGCATGGCGGAGGAGTCCGATTGCTGTTCCTCCATGACTGCAATGTGAAAACAAAGAAAGAAAGGAATAGGAGAAAGCTGTGTTCACACCTATAATCCCAGCACTCGGGAAGTTGAGGTCGGAGGGTCACTGTGAGTTTGAGGCCAGTCTGGGCTACAGACAGAGCCCCACGTCTGTCTTAAACAGTCAGAACTGCTGGGCGTGGTGGCGCACACCTTTAATCCCAGCACTAGGGAGGCAGAGGTAGGAGGACCACCATGAGTTCAAGACCACCCTGAGACTACACAGTGAATTCCAAGTCAGACTGGGATAGAGTGAAACCCTATCACTAAAAAACAAAACAAAACAAAACAAAACAAAAAGTCAGAAGAAGATGGGCATGGTGGCACATGCCTTTAATCTCAGCACTTGGGAGACAGAGATAGGAGAATCTCGGTGAGTTTGAGGTCACCCTGAGACTATGTAGCGGATTCCAGGTCAGCATGGTCTAGAACGAGACACTACCTGAGAAAAAGAAGTAGAAGAGGGCTGGAGCGATTGCTCAGTGGTTAAGGCAATTGCCTGCAATGCCTAACAACATGGGTTTGATTCCCCAAAACCCACGTAAACTGTACATGCATCTGGAGTTTCGTTTTTTTTGGTTTTTTTTTTACAATGGCTAGAGGCCCTGGCACATCCATTCTCTCTGTCTGTCTCTCTCTCCCCCGCCTCTCGTTCTATACCGTTGCTAATAAATAAATAAAATATTTATTTCAGCCAGGCATGGTGGCGCACACCTTTAATCCCAGCACTCGGGAGGCAGAGGTAGGAGGATCGTCGTGAGTTTGAGGCCACCCTGAGACTACAGAGTGGATTCTAGATCAGCCTGAGCTAGAGTGAGACCCTACTTCAAAAAACCAAATACATATATCTATCTATCTATCTATCTATCTATCTATCTATCTAGTCAGAAGAAACCGCATTGCACTGTCTACCTCTTTCTCTCTTTCTCTTTCATCTAACACTAGGGAGGCAAAGGTAGGAGGATCGCTGCAAGTTTGAGGCCACCCTAGGACTCCATAGTCAATTCCAGGTCAGCCTGAGCTAGAGTGAGGCCCTACCTTGGAAAAAAGTAAAAACAAAACGAATGCATTTCTTTATGTATGTGCAGAGCCACTTTGACACCCAGGGTGGAGGTGATGCTCTTCCCTCTTGTACTTCTCTCTAGAGCCTAATCTTGACTTCATTTTTTAAATTCTTTTTCTGTATTTAATTCTATATACTTATTTAAAAGAGAGGGCTGGAGAGATGGCTTAGCGGTTAAGCGCTTGCCTGTGAAGCCTAAGGACCCCGGTTCGAGGCTCGATTCCCCAGGACCCACGTTAGCCAGATGCACAAGGGGGCGCACGCGTCTGGAGTTCATTGGCAGTGGCTGGAGGCCCTGGTGCACCCATTCTCTCTCTCTCTCTCTCTCTCTCTCTCTCTATCTGCCTCTTTCTCTCTCTGTCTGTCGCTCTCAAATAAATAAATACAAACAAAAAACAAAAAAAAATTAAAAAATAAAAATAAAAAAAAGAAAAGAGAGAGAGAGAGAGAACTGGCATACCAGGGACTCTAGTCACTGCAATCAAGCTCCAGATGCATGCAACATCTTGTTCATCTGGCTTATGTGGGAATGGAGGGTTGAACATGGGTCCTTCGGCTTTGAAGGTAAGCATCTTAGCTACTAAGCCATTGCTCCAGCTCTCTTTCTTCTTCTTTTTTGGGGGAATACACACACACACACACACACACACACACACACACACAGGCAGAGAGAGAGAATGAGCACACCAGGGCCTTTCAACAGCTGCGAACTCCAGGCATGTGCTCCGCCTTGTGGGCATGCGAGGCATTGCATGTTGCGTCACTGCGATACTGTCTGACTACAGTATCTTCAACAAACGGTGCTGTTGGAGAAACTGGATAACCACATGTGGAAGAATGAATCTAGGCTCTCTCTTACCCTGCACAAAATCTACTCCAAATGTGTAAAGGACGTCAAGATTAGACCTGAAACTAAAACGAGTAGAAGAAAATGTAGGGAGAATCTTCCAAGATACAAGCATAGGAAAAGACTTTCTGAACAAGACCCCAGTAACCCAGGGAATTAGACAAACATTCAATCGTGAGAATCTCTTAAAACTAAAGAGCAAAAAAAAAAAAAAAAAACCCTAAAGAGCTATGTACAGCTTAGCAAACCTTCAACAGAGTCAGTACACAACCTATATATCAAACGGGAGAAAAACCTTTGCCAGCTATGCATCTGACAGAGGTTTAATATCTAGGATATACTAAGAACTAACTCAGAAATGTAAGCCATAAGGCTGCAGAGATGGCTTAGTGGTTAAGGCACTTGCCTTCAAAGCCAAAGAACCCAGGTTCAACTGCCAGGTCACCCATAAAGACAGATGCACAAGGTGACACATGTGTCTAGAGTTTGTTTGCAGTAGATAGAGGCACTGGTATGCCCACTCTCTCTGCCTCTTTCTCTTTTTCTCTCTAATAAATAATAGAATAAATAAGTAAAATATTTTTAATGTAAGCAAAAAATAATCAATCAATCTACTAAAAAAATGGGGCAGGGAACTCAACAGGAAGTTCTCTGAAGAAGAAATACAAATGGCCAATAAATATCTAAAAAGATGTTCAACATCTTTGGCAGTCAGGGAAATACAAATTAAAACTACTCTGAGATTCCATCTCCAGTCAAAACGGCTATCATCAAAAGAAAAATCAAATGCAGGCTGGAGAGATTGCTTAGTGCTTACGAAGCTTGCCCCCAAATCTAAAAGACCCAGGTTCAATTCCCCAGGACCCATATAAGCCAGGTGCAAAGTGTGGTGCATGCATCTAGAGTTCATTTGCAGGAGCTAGAGGCCCTGACTCACCCATTCTCTCTATATATCTGTTGCTTCTCTCTCTCTCTGTCTCTCTCTCCTCTCTCATAAATAAATAAAATAAAATTTAAATAAAAAAGAGTTAAAATATATTTTAAAAATCAAATGCTTATCTAATATTGGCAGGAGTGCAAACTTGTACAGCCACTATGGAAATCAGTATAAAGGTTCCTCAAAATCTAAAATACTCCAGGCATGGTGGCAAACACCTTTAATTCCAGCACTCAGGAGGCAGAGGTAGGAGGATCACTGTGAGTTAGAGCCCAGCCTAGGACTACAGAGGGAGTGCCAGGTCAGCCTGGGCTAGAGTGAGACTCTACTTCAAAAAAATAAACAAAAAAAAGTAAAAATAGGCATACCCTTTGACATACTATACCACTTCGGGACATAGATCCTAAAGGCTCTACCCTTTCCTGTAGAGATACTTGCTCAGCCGTTTTGGTTACTGCTCTATTCACAACAGCCAAGAAATGGAATCAGCCCAGATGCCATCAGCTGATGACTGAATAATGACGATAATGTGGTACATATCAGCAGTAGAATTCTACTCGTTGGTAAGGAAAAATGAAATCATGTTTGTAGGAAAATGGATGGACCTGAAATAAATTATTCTAAGCAATGTTGCACAGGCTCAGAAAGACAAATGCCACATGTTCTCTCTCATATGTGGATCCTAACATGGAGTAGTTTGATTTGTTTATGGGTTGTAGTAAGCATCAGTAGTATTGATAAGGAACCTAGAATGAGGCTTAGAAAGAGGGGAAGCAGGAAGGGATGAGAGAGAGAATGCTTTACAGGCAAGTGGAGGGATGGAATACAGGGAGTAGAAGGATCCATAGGGGGCTGAGTTAAGCGGGGATAGTGAGGAGATATGCAAAACTAATAATGGCTTGAATCAGTACCATAGAAACCATTGTCTTGATTAGCCTATTAAAATATAAACTCAGGCTGGAGAGATGGCTTAGCAGTTAATGTGCTTACCTGCGAAACCTAAGGACCCACGTTCAACTCTCCAGGCCCCACATAAACCAGACACACAAAGTGATGCAAGTACACAAGTCCACACATGCACACAAGGTAGCACATGCATTTGGAGTTTGATTGCAGTGGCTGGAGGCCCTGGCATGATAATTCTCCTCTCTCTCTCTCTCTCTCTCTCTCTCTCTCTCTGTCTCTCTCTCTCTCTCACACACACACACACACACACACACACAAAAGACCAGTCTTAAGCCAGGCATGGTGGCACATGCTTTTAATCCCAGCACTGGGGAGGCAGAGGCAGGAGGATCACCATGAGTTTGAGGGCACCCTGAGACAACATAGTGAATTCCAGGTCAACCTTGGCTAGAGTAAGACCCTAAGTGCAAAATTTAAAAAAAAAAAAGGCCAGTCTGGGTTGGAGAGATGGCTTAACAGTTAAGGCCCTTGCCTGTGAAGCATAAGGTCCCATGTTCCAATCTCCAGGTCCCATGTAAGCTAAACACACAAGGTGACACAATCACAAGGTCACACGTGCGCAGTAGGTGGCACAAGTGTCTTGAGTTCAGTTGGATTTGCTGAGGACTTGGCACACCAAGTACCTCTCTCTCTGTACTTTCTTGCTCTTGCTGTCTCTAGAATAAAAAAAGGCCAGTCCATTGGGCTTGCCTCAAAACAAAAATGACAACTCAACTGGGCGTGGTGGCACATGCCTTTAATGCCAGCCCTCGGGAGGCAGAGGTAGGAGGATCACCATGTGTTTGAATCCACCCTAATACTACATAAAGTGAATTCCAGGTAAGCCTGGGATAGAGCGAGTCCCTACCTCAACAAACCAACAAAAAAGAAAGAAAGAAAGAAAATAATCAACAACAAAAGATATAACTATGTTAATAAGAGAGAGGGGAGGGGAAAATTGTGGGTACAAGCACCCTGCTGTGATGGAGAATGCTTTACCCTAAATCCATAGGCTGTCACTGGTAAATCCCTGTGCCAGAATTGGGTGACCTCCACAGTGAGCTATTGGTCAGGGAAGCCCATGAGGCCCCCCCAAACAATGCAGGCCATTGTCAAAACACTTGGTTACCCACCAGCTCTAAATGGTAAGACCCTGTTGCTGAAGACACTACAGGCTGTGAGGCAGTGCTTGCAGGCCATCAAGAGAGATCGTGTGGAACTGAGGTGGAAGCCAGCTCCCTGCTGCCTACGCTCCGAGTGCTGGAAAGTGCTACTCAAGCTGAGGGGGGACAAAGGCCACCCACAGTGGGAACAAGCAGTGCGTCCTGTAAGCTACAAATCACCCAACCAGGCTAGATGTACACACGGGAACAATAGGGACACACAGGCTATGGGGGTAATCAACTGCTCGCTGACTGGATATGAAGCTCACTAATGGGAGGGAATTCATCCTTGGCACTGAGAACTAAGTCAGAAGCCTATGGCTTGGAAGGTTATAGACCCTAAAAGGAAGGTTCCGCTGTGCTGTAATGGGGTGTTGGGAGTTCAACAATGTCTGGGGTTTTCTTCTTTTTTTTTTTTTTTTTGGCTTTTCAAAGTAGGGTCTCACTGTAGGCCAGGCTGACCTGGAATTCACTATGTAGTCTCAGGGTGGCCTCGAACTCACGGTGATCCCCCTACCTCTGCCTCCCAAGTGCTGGGATTAAAGGCGTGTGCCACCACGCCCGGCAACAAAGTCTGTTTTTATCCAAAGAATTGGATAAGGAAGACTGAGGATATTTATTAAATTATTATATGTATTGAGTTGAAGTATAAAACCAAGAGAAGGAAAATGGATACCCCCCCACACCCACACCCACATGTGGTTTGAGAGCACAGGTGATGTCTGGGAAAAAACATGAAAAGGGGTTTTGAGAGGAAAGAGAAGAAAGTGCAGAGAGCACGTGCCGTGGAGGACAGGGGAGGGAGAACCCATGTAGGAGTCGGGGTTACCAGGACCTGGACGTTTAGGAGAGATGAACAGGCAGCCAAGAGAGACTTGCCCCGTGGTAAGGGTCTATTTATAACCTCAGTGTGGTGGGCCTCACCTTCAGGCTAAGGGGAGTCAGAGTGAGGGCTGATTGCTCTGGGCTTGGGGCTGGCTCAAGAAGAGGCCAGCCATGATGTCAAGTCTTAGGGCTGAGCTTAACCAACCACAATGTCAGAATCAGATTTATATTCTAGGAAAGGGGAACTTCCTCCCAGGGAGGGGCTCAGACTTTTCATAGAAAAACAGGTCTAGAGAACTCTTTTTTTTTTTTTTTATTAGTCAGTTCTGTATTCAGCAAATACAGTCAGTTTGGTACCATTATTAGGCTCATCCGTGATCTACCTCCTCCCCTTGGCCCCTCCTTGTTGAGGTATACGGGTCATGCATTGTGGAGTTAGCCTACAGTTAACTCTTTTAGGCAAGATATAAGGAGGAGAGAGATCCTTCTTTGAAATCTAATAAAGTGGAGATTGCAACGACAGGCTTAAGGACATCTCTGCTTCTTATATTCAGGTCTCAGTCACCCTAAACTACCTGACTCCCTCTCAGTTCTTTGGCCAATATCAAAAAGTCTTCTAATTATCTCTTTATCCCCTTTGATACATGCTCCTCTCACTGTTGGGTACAGAATCTGCTTTTTACAGATGACCTCAAATACCGGGGAGACTCAAGACCCATCAGAATGACAAGAGAAGACAGCCCGCTGCCTAGCATGAGTCCAGCCATCTCTAGCACATCTGTCAGGGCCCAGGAAACATCACAGAGGAGGTGATGGCTTAACTCTGAGTGCTGCTCTCACTGCTAGCCAGAAAACTTCTTCCGGAGAGATGGCAGTAGACCCCAAGTGTGAGGAAAAACTCTCGAGGCGAATTTGAAAGGAAGGAGCAGGTGGCCATCTCTGGCAAGAAGGAGAATTTTGTTTCGAGGTTGAGAGCGACATATCACATTTCAGCAGTCCTAGGACTATGGACGTTTTGCAGAGGGCTTTTATCTACAGCTAGGATCATGCTGGCAGGGAGAGACGGGGAATGAGGGGGTGATGCGGGCCAGCGGCTTACTTTGGAGATAGCAGCCCAGGTGACCAGCTTCCCTGGGATCACAAGTTAGTAGGCTGCCTTCTTTTGAGATAGCCAGGCAGTTTTCTGATTTCCTGGATTCCTGAGAGCCTAATTAAGGAGATTTCTTGAACTTGCAGACTCTAGCACTGAGACTCAAAACTCATCAAACAGACGATCAGAGGAGGCTGAGACTTCAACACTAAAGGAGTTTGCGGGCTGGAGAGATAGCTTAGCGGTGAAGGCATTTGACTGCAAAGCCAAAGGACCCAGGTTTGATTCCCCAAGACCCATGTGAGCCAGATGCCCAAGGTGATGCATGTGTCTGGAGTTTGTTTGCAGTGGCTGGAAGGCCTGGTGCACTCCCTTCTCTCTCTCCAGTAAATAACCAAAACTAAAAAAAATATTTCTAAGGTTTAATAACAAGTGCTCTAAAACTCAGGAAACAATGCAGAAGAGGTGAGAGACTGTAAGAGCCACAGGGTGGAAAGATGGACTCTGAGGGATTTTCCCTCACACACAGAGAGTGACTAGTGCACTCATGACCCCACAGTGAATATTGATAACTGTAATGAGGAGGGCCTCAGTGGAGTGGGGGCATGGGAGAGCAAACATAAGAGTATATATAACTCAATGGGATTTTGACCAATATGCTCTAAGTTTATAAAATAAAGTTCTCAATTTAAAAAAGGAAAAAAGACAAAGTAGTAATAAAGAATCACAGAAAGATATCTGTTCTGTCTCCCAAACAAATATTTCAATTTATGAATACACACTACAACAATTAAGTCCAGTTCTTGCTACAAAGTCTGGCTGCTGGTTGATTCCATCGCATTGTATTGGATTATAGTCCATTCTGCTCTATTTTGTTATTTTATTCCTTTCCATTCCACTTTGTTTAATTCCATTCAAGTCCATATATATATATATATACATATATATTATATATATATTTGATTTCTCCAGGTAGGGTCTCACTCTAGCCCAGGCTCAACTGGAATTCACTATGTAGTCTTAGGGTAACCTTGAATTCTCAGTGATCCTCCTACCAATGCCTCCCACGTGCTGGGATTAAAGGCATGTGCCACCACAGCCAGCTTAAACCTATATAAATTTTAATATATTTTCTTTATGAGAGAGAGAGACAGACAGGTATATAGAGAGAAAGGGCATGCTGTGGCCTCTAGCCATTGCAAGTGAACTCCAGACACATGTACCACCTTGGGCATCTGGCTTCCACAGGTACTGGGGAATCGAACCTGGGTCCTTTGTCTTTGTGGGTAAGCACCTTAACCAGTAAGCCATCTCTGCAGCCCCAAACATATATATGTTAAACAACTAGATTCATTGAGCCCCAGCTTACAACATAATAATAATGTGAAACAGAGAGCTGGGTGTGGTGGTACATGCCTTTATTCCCAGCACATGGGAGACTGACTTAGGAGGATCAGTGGCTAGGCGTTCTAGGCCATCCTTCAGCTACAGATTGGGTGTTGTGTAGCAGATTCCTCCTAATTGAAATATTCTCTCCTGAAGAGAGGAAATGAGAGGGAGTCAGGTAGCTCTTTTACGCAGTTAGAGTGACTGGACCCCTGAAAGTCACAAACAGAAACATCTTTGGTTCTATCCTTGCTGTCTCTACTTTGCTGGAGCTCAAAGATGATCTGACATATTGTCTCTTCCTAGACCTGTTTTTCCACAACCTGGGCCCCTCCTGGGAGGGAATTCTCTCCTAGGATTTAAATCTAATCATAACATTGTGGTTGTTCAAGCTTAGATCCCAGAACTTGGCTGAGACAGTCCCTAGCCCTAACCAATCAACTGTCCCCCTGACTCACCTGAGCCAGAAGGTAAGGGCCACCACTATAAGGTCATAAATGTGTTTGTGAGAGGCGAACAAGGTCTCTGAGCTGCCTGTCCACGTGGGAGCTTCCAGTTGCTGGTGTGAGTTCCCTCTGATCCGCCCAGGCCCAGCCCGGCCACCAGCCCTTACTTTCCACATGGGCTCTTTCTCCACGAGGCAGTAGCTCTTGAAAATGCTTTTCTGTCCTTTCCATGATTTTTCCCGGCCCACCACGTACTGACATACTCATATTCATTCATCTATTCATTCTGTCAAGTAAAATAGTTTAATACAAAAATACAAAAAATACTGTGGTCCTGTTTTCATGAGTAGAGAATACATTAGGAAAGTTACCGAGTCCTGCTGTCCTCACACATATATCTACATGTGTCCAGCGTGGTGACATATGCCTATAATCCCAGCACTGGTGAGGCCAAGGCAGGAGGATTTTCACAAGATCAAGGACAGCCTGGGGTACATAGTGAGTTCCAGGCCACTCTGAGTTACAGAGTAAGACCTTGTTGAAAAAAACTAAAACCAAGGCTGGAGAGATGGCTCAGCAGTTAAGACACCTGCCTGCCAAACCTAAGGACGTGGTCTTGATTCCCCACTGCCCATGTAGAGTCAGATGCACAAGGTGGCACATGCATCTGCAGTTAGATTACAGTGGCTGCAGGCCCTGGTATGCCCATTCTCTCTCTAACTGCCTCTTTCTCTCAAATAAATAAAATATATTTTAAAAAGTAAAATAAAAACACAGTATTTGGGCTGGAGAGATGACTTAGCAGTTAAGCACTTGCCTATGAAGCCTAAGGACCCCGGTTCAAGGCTCGATTCTCCAGGTTTCTCTTCAAAGTTTCTTTCAGGCTGTCAGGGGTGCATGAACGTCCAGACAAAACTCCTGATTTCCTGGACACTCCCCACACGGTTTTATGCTGTTTGCCTCAGCGCTGCTACCCTCCTGAGACACCTTTGGGTTTCTCCACCTGCCCAGGGCTAAACTGGTTTCCTATGGGCCACCCAGAGACATCACCCAGCCTCTGTGTAAGGGCTCCCCTCCTTCCCCCCACTGCCGGCCTCTTGCCTGGGTAGGCCTGCATGGGCCTGCGCATGGCCTTTCAATGGCTTCTGCTGCCCTCTGCTTGTCTTTGAGAACATGCCCTGGAAACGAGATGCCCTGGAAGCAGGTTGGCACACTGGTCTAGGATTCCCAGCCAGACTGCCAAACTCCATGCCCCGGGCCCCCAGGATCCCCACATTCACCTGACGCTCTGAGGTCCTGCTCCACATCCTGACTGGCAGCCTAGGTGGCAGACGGCGTAACATGGCAGGTGAGTCTGCACTGTGCCTGGGGCTGGCTCAGAGCCAGGAGATCAAAGAGCAGGAATGGGAGGGCACAGGCTGGCAGAGGCAGGCGGTGCAAAGCACTGGGACTTTGGCATAAACCTTGGCACCTTGAGAGATAGGGGAATAGCTCAGTTGTGGAGCTGGGTTAAAGACACCTTGTGTTCTTTTTGTCCTTTCTTTCTTTAAAAAAAATATTTATTGGCTGGAGAGATGGCTTAGTGGTTAAGGCATTTTCCTGCAAAGCCAAAGGACCCAGGTTCAATTCCGCAGGACCCACATAAGCCAGATGCACAAGGGGCACACGCCTGTGGAGTTCGTTTGCAGTGGCTGGAGTTCCCGGCGTGCCCATTCTCCTTGCTGTCTGCTCTTTATCTTTCTCTGCTTGCAACTAAATAAAAAATTAAAATTTAAAAACTATTTATTTATTTATTTACTGGAGAGAGAAACAGGCAGATAGAAAGAATAGGCACACCAGGGCCTCTAGCCACTCTCCAAACAAACTCCAGATGTGTATGCCACCTTGTGCATGTGGCTTATGTTGGTCCTGGGGAATCAAACTGGGTCCTTAGACCTCACAGTCAAGTGCTTTAACCGCTGAGGCATCTCTCCAGCCTGAGACCTTGGGTTCTAAACTCAGCACAGCAAAACAAAACCCTTAGGGCCTTGGTAGTAAAAGAACAAAATATGTATAAAGAGTTCTCTGTTTTTCTAGATGGAGGGAGCAATGTCTCTATATGTTGCCCAGGCTGGTCTTCAACTTCTGGGCTCTGTTGACCCTCCTCTCTCAGCGACCTGAGTAACTGGAACTACAGGTGCCCAACACAACCATGAATGTGTGTCCCTAATGGAATGGGATGTTTTATTAAAGTTTTTTTCTTGGTCTGCAGGATCAGGCTAGGCATCAACTTATTCTAGTGACTAGAAGGATACAAAGTGTAAATAGTGTAGCCTCGAAGTGGTGGCAATCCTTATTACACTATCTGTCCCAAGGCAGGTTAAAAGGCTGTGCGTTCAAGCCCTCTTAGATAAAGTTATTACTGGGTCTGAGCCTGGGCTAGGAGAGAGACCTACCTTGAAAACAAAAACCCAATTATTTTTTTTTGATAGACATTGGGATGCACCAAGGAGGAAAAGGACTGCCTGAGTTCATTGTCAGTGAGAAACATAGGATTTCTAGTTTTTTCAGAAGTACTGTACTCTCAAAAAAAAATAAGTATGAGGCAGAGAGATGGCTTGTGTAAAGTTGTAAGTCTCTATTTTTTTTTTTTTTTTTGTTTAAATAAAGTCGCAATCTAGGAGGCTGACCTGGTTCATATGGTCAGAGTGGTGCCAGGGTAGCTATACTCTGTCTCTGGTTGTCCATCTCATGGGTCTGTTTCTATTTTTAAAACTAGTGTGTTTCCATTTTTTTTAAAAAATTAGGGCTGGAGAGATGGCTTAGCAGTTAAGGCATTTGCCTGCAAAGACTGAGGACCCATGTTCGATCTCTCACCACATCCTATGTAACCCAGATGCACAAAAGTTGAAGCAAGCGCAATGTCACCGATGTCCACTAGGTGGCGCAAGCGTCTGCAGCTTTGATTTCAGTGGCTGAGGGCCTGAGGCATCAATTCCCTCTGCCTCTCCCCTCACTCACTCCAAAATAAAAATAAATAAATAAAAATACCTGGGAGTGGTGCTGCATGCCTTTAATTTCAGCACTTGGAAGGCAGAGGTGGGAGGATCGCTGTGAGTTCAAGGCCACTCTGAGACTACATAGTGAATTCCAGGTCAGCCTGGGCTAGAGAGAGACCCTACCTCCAAAAACCAAAAAACAAATTATTTTTTTTTAATCTGGACATGGTGACACATGCCCTCAGGAGGCTGAGGTAAAAGGACTGCTATGAGTTCGAGACCAGCCTGAGACAACATAGTGATTTCCAGGTCTGCCTGGGCTAGAGCGAGACCTTACCTCAAAAAAAATTTTTTTAAGAGATAGAGGCAGTGGATACCCAAGTGAAATTAGTAAGCCTCAAAAGAGTGGTTTTTGTTTCTATTAAAAAAAAAAAAAGTAGTACTGCTTTATTTTAAAAATTGTGGTACTGTTTCTATTTGAAAAAAAACTAGTGCTGTTTCTATTTTTTTAAAAAAAAAATGGCATTAGGGCTGGAGAGATGGCTTAGCAATTAAGGCATTTGCCTGCAAAGACTGAGGACCCATGTTCGATCTCTCACCACATCCTATGTAACCCAGATGCACAAAAGTTGAAGCAAGCGCAATGTCACCTGATGTCCACTAGGTGGCGCAAGTCGTCTGCAGCTTTGATTTCAGTGGCTGAGGGCCTGAGGCATCAATTCCCTCTGCCTCTCCCCTCACTCACTCCAAAATAAAAATAAATAAATAAAAATACCTGGGAGTGGTGCTGCACGCCTTTAATTTCAGCACTTGGAAGGCAGAGGTGGGAGGATCGCTGTGAGTTCAAGGCCACTCTGAGACTACATAGTGAATTCCAGGTCAGCCTGGGCTAGAGAGAGACCCTACCTCCAAAAACCAAAAAACAAATTATTTTTTTTTAAATCTGGACATGGTGACACATGCACTCAGGAGGCTGAGGTAAAAGGACTGCTATGAGTTTGAGACCAGCCTGAGACTACATAGTGATTCAGGTCTGCCTGGGCTAGAGCGAAACCTTACCTCAAAAAAAAATTTTTTTAAGAGATAGAGGCAGTGGATACCCAAGTGAAATTAGTAAGCCTCAAAAGAGTGGTTTTTGTTTCTATTAAAAAAAAAAAAGTAGTACTGCTTTATTTTAAAAATTGTGGTACTGTTTCTATTTGAAAAAAAACTAGTGCTGTTTCTATTTTTTTAAAAAAAAAAAAGGCTTTAGGGCTGGAGAGATGGATTAGCAATTAAGGCATTTGCCTGCAAAGACTGAGGACCTATGTTTGATCTCTCACCACATCCTATGTAACTCAGATGCACAAAAGTTGAAGCAAGCGCAATGTCACTGATGTCCACTAGGTGGCGCAAGTGTCTGCAGTTTGATTTCAGTGGCTGAGGGCCTGAGGCATCAATTCCCTCTCCCTTCCCCCTCACTCACTCCAAAATAAAAATAAATAAATAAAAATACCTGGGAGTGGTGCTGCACGCCTTTAATTTCAGCACTTGGAAGGCAGAGGTGGGAGGATCGCTGTGAGTTCAAGGCCACTCTGAGACTACATAGTGAATTCCAGGTCAGCCTGGGCTAGAGAGAGACCCTACCTCGAAAAACAAAACCAAAATTTTTTTTTAAATCTGGACATGGTGACACATGCACTCAGGAGGCTGAGGTAAAAGGACTGCTATGAGTTCGAGAGCAGCCTGAGGCTATATAGTGATTTCCAAGTCTGCCTGAGGTAGAGAGAGACCTTACCTCAAAAAAAATTATATATATATATATATATACACACACATTAGAGATAGAGAGGGGGACTACCCAACTGAAATTAGTAAGTCTTAAAAGAGGTGGCATTTGTTTCTATATTTAACAAATAAATTGGTTTCCTGTGTCTTCTTTGATTCCTTTGATTTCCTCTTTGACATCTTTGAGCATATTTATAATCATTCTTTTGAAAACTTTCTCAGGCATTTCCTCTAACTCATTCTCACTGGAGGTATTTTTGATACATTAATACTTTTCGGTGGATTTATATTGTCTTGAGTTTTGGTGTTTCTTGTGTTATAATGTACATATTTTTTGCATCTTGGATTAACTTAATGCTTGGATTTTCTAGTTAGCTGCAGTATTATTAGATGTATCAATCAATCTGATGTTATATATCTTCAGGGTAGGAGCTTAAGGTGCTAGGTATGGCTCTTAAGACTCTCAGTGTATCTACAAAAAGTGATCATTGATGTTGGGTTTGCCTGTTATGAGAGTGTTCAAGTAGGCTGAGTGGAACAAACTACAGGCAGATACTAAAATTTAACTAAACAATGTATGCATTCAATGAAAAACAGCACCGAGTATTTATGCAAGAGTAGGTATTATGACAACCACATCCTCTAACAAAGTCACAGTCCCTTAATCCTGTCAACTAGGAGGTTAAGATTTCTGGTCTGTTGAGGGTTCCAACTCAGTTTGTGATCAAGTGAGACCCTTCCCTAATGAATAACAAAAGAGGAAACAAAGCCACTATAAATCAGGAAGCAACAAATAACAAGCCCAAAATATTTAATATTTCAGAATGTCAAATCCGACCATCCATCAGATTTAACATATCATTTGTCCTGGTATGGAAGGTGCAATTAGCACTTCCATTTTAAGCCTATATGCCAGGCTTATTTGGTGGGTACTGACCTGCTGTAATCCCAGTTACCTTTTGGGATGATTTTGGTATAAATTATGCTGCGCTCCTGCTTGGGTCCTTCTTTGGTGCACTGTGGGTTCAAGTAGGCTGGTTGGATCATTGGATCACTGCTCTGGTCACCAGTGCTGGGTGCTGTGAGCTCCCTTCCCCAGGTCTCTGGTGCTTGCTGGCACTTGCACTGGCAGTGGGGGAGGGTAGGCTGTGGATGGTGGCTCTAGTTCTCCCACTGGTCCACGTGATCATCTACCTCATGATCTGCTCTTCTGTTGGTTGTTGTGGTCTTCCCTTCATGTATCTTGAAAATTTCTAATTTCTTAACATAGGCACTTAAAGCTATAAATTTCCCTCTTAGGACTGACTTCATTGTGTCCCAAAGGTTTTGGTATGTTGTGTTCACATTATCATTTGACTCAATGAATTTATTGATTTCTTCATTGACCCATTCATCATCGAGTAGTGTATTGTTAATTTCCATGATTTTGTGTATGCTCTATAGCTTTTCTTTTTCTTTCTTTCTTTCTTTCTTTTTTTTTTTTTTTTTTTGAGGTAGGGTCTCACTCTAGCTCAGGGTGACCTAGAATTCACTATGTAGTCTCAGGGTGGCCTTGAACTCATGGTGATCCTGCTACCTCTACCACCCGAGTGCTGGGATTAAAGGTGTGCACCACCACACCCAGCTTCTATAGCTTTTCTTGCTATTGATTTGTAGTTTGATTCCATTGTGGTCAGATAGAATGCAAGGAATTATTTCAATTTTCCTGTATTTGTTAAGATTTGCTTTGTGTCCTAATATATGGTCTATTTTAGATAATGTTCCATGTGCTGCTGAAAACAATGTGTATTCTGCAGCATTTGGATGAAATGTCCTGTATGTATCTGTTAGGTCCTTTGTTCTATGACCTCATTTAATCCAGATGACTCTCTGTTTATTTTTTCCTGGGATGACCTGTCAGTTGATGAGAATGGGGTGTTGAAGTCACCCACTACCACTGTGTTTGGTGTTATCTGTGACCTTAGTTCTAACAGTGTTTGTTTGATGAAGTTGGGAGCCCACATGTTAGGTGCATATATGTTTAGGATTGTAATGTGGTCCTATTGGAGTGTGCCTTTAATCAATATAAAGTGACCCTCCTTATCTTTCCTAACTAATGTTGGACTGACGTCTACCTTGTCAGATATTAGGATAGCAACCCCTGCTTGTTTTCTAGACGTATTTGCTTGAAACACCGTTTTCTAACCTTTCACCCTAAGATAGTGTCCATCCTTTGTAGAAATGTGAGTTTCTTGGAGGCAACAAATTGAAGGATCCTGCTGGTTAACCCAGTCTGCAAACCTATGTCTTTTGGTTGGTTCATATTAAGAGATATTATTGAAAGGTGTGTATTTATTTTTGCCTTTTTTTTGTAGTTCTTCCGGTTTTACCTTTGCTCTCTTGTATTCACTGGTATTTGAGTATGGTTTGTTTTTTCCAGGTTCCTTATATGTGTGCTTTTCTTTTTCTTCAGCATGGAGGATCCTTTCAAGTATTTTCTGTAGAGCTGGTTTTGTCTTCAAACATTCCTATAGCCCGCATTTATTGTGGAATGTCCTTATTTCTCCGTCTATTTGAATGGATCGCTTTGCAGGATAAAGTAACCTTGGTTGACAATTGTTATCTTTCAGAATTTGGAATACATCACTCCAAGCCCTTCTGGCTTTTAAAGTTTGTCTTGAGTAATCTGCTGTGATCCTGATGGGCTTGCCTTTGTAGGTAACTTGATTTTTCTCTCTAACTGCTTTCAATATATTTTCTTTGGTTTGTATGTTTGTTAGTTTATTTATAATATGGATAGCAGAGGTTCTTTCCAGGTTTTGTCTGTTTGGTGTTCTAAAGGATTCCTGTATCTCCATTACCATCTCTTTCCCAATTTGGGGGAAGTTTTCTTCTATGATTTTGTGGAAAACACCTAAAATGCCTTTACAGTGAAATTCTTCTCCTTCTACTATACCCTGAATTCTTATGTTTGATCTTTTCATAGTGTCTCAACAAAATATTGGCAAAGAGAATACAAGAATATATCAGAAAGATCATTCACTCCAACCAAGTAGGCTTTATCCCAGAGATGCAAGGATGGTTCAACATACACAAATCGATAAATGTAATACATTATATAAATGGACTGAAGGACAAAAATCACATGATCATCTCATTACATGCAGAGAAAGCATTTGACAAAATCCAACACCCTTCATGATAAAAGTCCTATAGAGACTGGGAATAGAAGGAACATATCTCAACATAATAAAGGCTATTTATGACAAGCCTACAACCAACATATTACTAAATGGGGAAAAACTGGAAGCTTTTCCACAAAATTCAAGAACAAGACAAGGGTGTCCACTGTCCCCACTTTTATTTAATATAAAACTGGAAGTCTTAGCCATAGCAATAAGGCAAGAGACACACGTAAAAAAGATACAAATTGGAAAGGAAGAGATCAAGTTATCATTATTTTCAGATGACATGATTCTATACATAAAGGACCCTAAAGACTCTACCAGCATTGCCAAGTGTGGTGGTTCACACCTTTAATCCCAGCACTCAATTTGGAGGCAGAGGTAAGTAGGATCGCCATGAGTTCAAGACCACCCTGAGACTACATAGTGAATTCCAGGTCAGCCTTGGCTAGAGTGTGACCCTACCTCAAAAAAAAAAAAAAAAAAAAAAAAAAAAAAAAACGATTCTACCAGTGTGGTGGTTTGATTCAGGTGGCCCCCATAAACTTAGGTGTTCTGAATGCTAGGTTCCCCGCTGATGGATATTTGGTAATTAATGCTTCCTGGAGGGAGTGTATTGTTGGGGGTGGACTTATGGGTGTTATAGCCAGTTTCCCCATGCCAGTGTTTGGCACACTCTCCTGTTGCTATTTTCCAGCTTATGTTGGCCAGGGGGTGATGTCCACCCTCTGCTCATGTCATCGTTTTTCCCTGCCATCGTGGAGCTTCCCCTCGAGCCTGTAAGCCAAAATAAATCTCTTTTTCCCAGAAGCTGCTCTTGGTTGGGTGATTTCTACCAGCAATGAGAACCTGACTGCAACAACCAACAAACCGTTAGAGCTGATAAACACCTATAACCATGTAGCAGGATACAAAATAAACACTCAGAAATCAGTAGCCTTCCTATATGCTAACAACAAACACACAGAGGTTGAAATCAGAGAATCACTCCCATTCACAATTTCATTTAAAAAAAATAAAGTTTGCTTTAGCCCAGGGCCCTGCCAATGTCTGACACATAATGAAAACAAAATATTTTCATCTTAAACATATTACTTTTAAAATTATGTGTGTGTGTGCATGTGTGTGTGCGCATACCATGGCACATGTGTGAGTTTAAAGCCATCTCAAAGAGTCTATGTTCTCCTATCTTCCTTGAGAAAGGGTCTCTTATCACTGCACATGCTAGTACAGTGGCCCATACAGTTCAGATGCTAGTGGTTCCACTTCTCATTATCTTTAGCAGGTTGGGATCACAGACATATGCTCTCCTTTGTGTTTGACATTTCATGGGTTTTGGAGAATCCTGCTCAGGTCATCACGCTTTGCAGGTAAGCACATTTGGCTGCTGAGCCATCTCCCCAGCCTCAAATTAAATTATTTTATAAAATTGAGAAACTACAGAGTTCCATGAAACATGGAGGAGAGTTGTGAAGTATGTTCAGGTGGAGAATTAAGCTTAAATAAAACAAGTAATCTTCTGGCTGGAGAAATGGCTTAGAAGTTAAGGCCTTTGCCTTCGAACCTAAGGACCCATGTTCAACTCTGCAGATCCCATGTTAGCCAGATGCACAACGGTGCAGCAAGTGCAAGGTCACATATGCCCACTAGGTGGCGCAAGCATCTGGAGTTAGAGTGCAGTGGCTGAGGCCCTGGTGCACCAGTCCTCTCTCTCTCTCTCTAACAAAAAAAAAAACATAAGTAATCTTAACTTTCCTTGATTAGGCTGTAAGCAATGTGAACTTAGGAGGAGCTTCTATAGCCCAGGATGGATACCTGAGTACTTATATCATGATATTTCAGAATTAATGGTTAATGAATATAGCTGAAAATAGAACTGGTGGATGGGACTATTCACACAAAAGACAGCTCTGACCTCAAAGGGAACAAGGGATAGGTTTTCTTAAGCCAAAGATGAGTGACCATGGCCTGGAAAAATGGATTCAGCCTCTCCTAAAGACATGTGCTATTTTGCACGTGATTTCATGAACTTTCATACTCACAGAATGCTACTTTTCTCATGACTATGAAAAAATACCTGACAAAAGCAACTTCAGGAAAGAAAGGTTTATTATGGCTTACAGTTCAAGAAGATACATTAGTTATTTTTATGTCATTCACTGCTAAAAGTGAATACATAAGAACCTTCAAGTTTCAAGTCCCCTCCACTGTTAACAAATTCCGTGGCTCTTGCTTATGCAACAAAGATATTCTTGTGTCTGATTTTCTTTCATAGGCAGGAATCAGCCAACAGCAGATGAGTTTTATTACATGAATGATATGCAAGTAGCATATTAAGTCACCACAGGGTAACTGCTCAGGGAGCAAGCGCTCATGTGTATGTTACTACACTCCATATTAACTTCCTAATTATCTCACAAAATAGCTTCAAATGATACTACAGTTTGATCTTGCTAGAGGGATTGGTATAATTAACTTCCTTGTTATATGTTACCTTCCAAATTTTCTGTATCTGTAATACAATATGATTGTTCTAAAATGACTTATATTAAGGGAATATATTTTCATTCTATTAGGATAAGCCTCCTGATTATCAGGTAGGTGTTGCACATTTCACATCAACTCACACAACCAGAACAAGAGGGCTCTGTAAAATTCGCTGGTTCTGGTATGGCAAGTATTACTTAGGCAATGCTATGAGAGGCTTTCAAGGACAAAAGCCTTGGATCAGCATGGGAAAGGATTGATTAGCAATGGACTTGATTAGCAATGTCACCTATAGGCAGGGTCAAAGCTTTGACTTCTTAGCTTGGGATAGAGTTAATTGGTAATATCTGCTGTAATTTTAGGATATATGAATACAAGTGTCCCCACTGTATACACTACTGACCAGCCAAGAGTCATTAGTGTCTTTACTGAAGCTAAGAAAACAAAGCCTCAAACATTTCAGTCTTGCTGAAAAACAGTTAATAAAGTTTATAAAAAGCCACTAAATTAAAAAAAAGTACCTGGGAATAAACCTAACCAAGGATCTCTACAATGAAAACTTTTTTTTTTTGGTTTTTCGAGGTAGGGTCTCACTCTAGCTCAGGCTGACCTGGAATTCACTATGGAGTCTCAGGGTGGCCTCGAACTCACGGCGATCCTCCTACCTCTGCCTCCCGAGTGCTGGGATTAAAGGCGTGCGCCACCACGCCCGGCTACAATGAAAACTTTGAAACACTCAAGTGAGAAATTGCAGAAGACAACAGGAAAGGAAAGACACCCTTGTTCTTGGATCAGAAGACTCAATATTGTGAAAATGGCAATCTTACCAAAAGCAATCTACACATTTAATGCAATAACCATCAAAATCCCAAAGGCATTATTCAGACAAACAGAAAAAAACAATCCAAAAATTCATTTGAAAGCACAAAAAAATCTCGAATATGTAAAACAATACTGAGCAACAAAAATAAGGCTGGTGGTATCACCATACCTGATTTTAACCTATACTACAGAGACATAGAAACAAAAACAGCATGGTACTGGCACAAAAGCAGACATGTAGATGAATGGAACAGAATAGAGGACCCAGATGTAAGTCTGGGTAGCTGTAGCCACCAGATATTCGACAAAAATGCCAAAAATACTCATTGGAGAAAAGATAGCCTCTTCAACAAATGGTGTTGGGAAAACTGGATATGTATCTGTAGAAGGGTAAAAATAGATTCTTCTCTCTCTACATGCACAAGAATTAAGTCCAAGTGGATTGAAGACCTTTACATGAGACCTGAAACTCTGAAGCTGTTAGAGGAAAAAGGTGGAGAAAACCTTCAACATATTAGTATTGTCAAAGACTTTCTGAATACATCCCTAATTGCTCAGGCAATAAAACCACACATTAACCACTGGAAAATCATGAAATTACAAAGATTTTGTACAGCAAAGGACACTGTGAATAAAGCAAAGAGGCAACCTACAAAATGGGAAAAAAATCTTTGCCTGATATACATCTGATACAGAATTAATATCTAGGATATACAAAGGACTCAAAAAAAATAATAAGAAATCAAACAACACAATTAAAAAAATGGGCTATGGCACCAGGAGTAGATGGTAAGACCCTATTGCTGAAGACTGTACATACATGGGCTGCAAGGCCACTGAGAAATCCTGCTGGAACTGAGCTGATAACCTCCTCCTTGTAGACCAGCTGACAGAAAGCTAGAAGAAGCCATCCTGTATGCAGTTCAATGGGAGAGAGAGAGAAATCACCAGTGAAGATACTCAACAGTGGACACTGCAAGCCTTATATTTGGCCAGCCAGGCCAAATGAGCCAACGGGTGCAATAGTGGCACATCTGTCATGGTGGAAACCAACTGCCCTATAATTGGACTGGATGCCCACTCCATGGGAGGGAATACATTCCTGATGCTGAAAACTTAAAACAGAGGTAGTCATGAGCCCTAGGGGTGTAACTGTTGTCTGGATAAATGTACATATTATGGTCATCAAACTGCCCAGTAAGCACTTCTCTTAATGTTCATACCCATATATTAATGCTACTCTCAGTTTTGGTAGAGAACCTTTTATTTTCAGATGGCAGTGACCTTGGAATGACACAGAAGGCATCATGGTGCTGGAAAGAAGTGACAGGAGTGCTCAGCACTGCAATATCTCTATCACACCTTCCAAGGTTCAGGGTCTATTGCGGAAGAGGTGGTGGAAACAATGTAAGAAAAGAGCCAGAGGAAGGGTAGGATTCCTTACAACATGCTCCCCCCAGACATAAAATGGCTTGGGTATCCATGACCTCACAGTGCCTGTCACTACCTACACAAGACCATCATAATAGGAGGAAAGGATCATGACATCAAAATAAAAGAGAGACTGATTGAGGGGGGGGGGTATGATGGAGAATGGAATTTCAAAGGGGAAAGTGGGGGGGGAGGGAGGGCACTACCATGAGATATTGTTTACAATCACTGAAGTTGTTAATAAAAATAAGTATAAAAATAAAATAAAATAAAATAAATGGTACTGTTTCTATTTTTTAAAAATCAGTACTGTTTCAGTTTAAAAAGTAGTACTGTTTCTATTTTTTTAAAGTAGGATTTTTATGTTTTAAAAAAAGAGGTGGATTTAGGGCTGAAGAGATGGCTTAGCAGTTAAGGCATTTGCCTGCAAAGCCTAAGGAACCATGTGTGATCTCTCTCCAGATCCCACGTAAGCCAGATGCACAAAAGGTGAGTCATGTGCAAGGTCACACATTCCCACTAGGTGGCATAAGCGTCTGGAGTTTGAATTCAGTGGATGAGGCTCTGAGTCATCAATTCTCTCTCCGTCCCCCATCACATAGTGAATCCAAGTCAGCCTGGGCTAGAGTGAGACCTACCTAGGAAAAAAAAAATTTTTTTAGATGGACATGGTGACACATGCACTCGGGAGGCTGAGGTCAAAGGACTGCTATGAGATTGAGACCAACCTGAGACTATATAGGGATTTCCAGGTCAGCCTGGGCTAGAGCAAGACCTTACCTCAAAATAATATTTTTTTTAGAGATAGAGAAGGGGGATACCCAAGAGAAATTAGTAAGTCTCAAAAGAGGTGGCTTTTGTTTCTATTTTTAAATAGTACTGTTTATATTTATAAAAATAGTACTGTTTATATATTTTTTAAAGTAGGACTGTTTCTATTTTTAAAAAGTAGTACTGTTTGTATTTTTTTTTTAGAAAAGTACTGTTTCTACTTTTAACAATTATTACTGTTTCAATAAAAAAGGAGTACTGTCTCTATTTTTAAAAAAAAGTAGTACTGTTTCTATTTTTTTTTTAAAGTGGTGGCTTTAGGGCTGGAGAGATGACTTAGCAGTTAAGGCATTTTCCTGCAAAGACTAAGGACACATGTTCGAACTCTCTCCAGATCCTATGTAAACCAGATGCACGAAAGGTGAAGCAAGCACAAGGTCACACATGTCCACTAGGTGGCGCAAGCGTCTGGAGTTTGATTTCAATGACTGAGGCCCTGGGTCACCAATTATCTCTCCCTCCCCCCTCACTCTCTCTACAATAAAAGTAAATAAAAATAGCTGGGTGTGGTGGTGCATGCCTTTAATCCCCAGCACTTGGGAGGCAGAAGTGGGACAATGGCTGTGAGTTCAAAGTCACCCTGGGACTACATAGTGAATTCCAGGTGAGCTGGGCTAGAGTGAGACCCTACCTTGAAAAATTTTAGCCGGACATGGTGACATATGCACTCGGGAAGCTGAGATAAAAGGACTGCTATGAGTTTGAAACCAGCCTGAGACTGCATAGTGATTTCCAGGTCAGCCTGGGCTAGAGCAAGACCTTACCTCAAAATAATATTTTGTTTAGAGATAGAGAGGGGGGATACCCAAGAGAAATTAGTAAGTCTCAAAAGAGGTTGCCTTTGTTTCTATTTAAAAAAATAGTAGTGTTTCTATTAAAAAAAAAAAGAGAGGTGGCTTTAGGGCTGGATAGATGGCTTAGCAGTTTAGGCATTTGCCTGCAAAGACTAAGGAACCATGTTTGGCCTCTCTCCAGATCCTACGTAAGACAGATGCAGAAAAGGTGAAGCAAACGCAAGGTCACACATATCCACTAGGTGTTGCAAGCATCTGGAGTTGGCTTTCAGTAGCTGAGGCCTGGGTCATGAATTCTCTCTCCCTCCCCCCTCACTCTCTCTAAAATAAAAATAAAAATAAATACATAAAACTACCTGGGTGTGGTGCTGTATGCCTTTAATCCCAGCACTTGGAAGGCAGAAGTGGGATGATGGCTGTGAGTTCGAGGCCACCCTGAGACTACATAGTGAATTCCAGGTCAGCCTGGGCTAGAGTGAGACCCTACCTCAAAAAACCAAAAAAAGATTTTTTTTTTTAGCTGGACATGGTGACACATGCACTCCCTAGGCTAGATAAAAGGACTGCTATGGGTTTGAGACCAGCCTGAGACTACAGTGGTTTCCAGGTCAGCCTGAGCTAGAGCGATACCTTACCTCAAAATAAAATAAATAATAATATTTTGTTTTAGAGATAGAGAGTGGGGATACCCAAGTGAAATTAGTAAGTCTAAAAGATGTGTCTTAGGGCTGGAGAGATGGCTTAGCAGTTAAGCCTAAGTACCCATATTCAATTCCCTAGTGCCCACTTAAATCCAGATGCACAAGGTGTTGCATGCATTTGGAGTTTGTTTGCAGTGGCTAGAGACCCTGGTGTTCCCATTCTTTCTCTCTTTCTCTTTCCCAAATAAATAAATGCATATAATATTTTTTAAAGAAAAGAGTTGCCAGACAGGCCTGTATTCCTAGCTACTTGAAAATGTGAAGCAGAAAGATCAAAGTTTCAAGGCCGCCCTTGGTAAATTAGTGAGACCCGTATCTCAAAATAAAAAGTGAAAACAGGGCTAGAGACACATCAGTGGTAGTGTGCTTGTCACATAAGTGAGGCCCTATATTCAATCATCAGTGCTGCAAAAATAAAAGCAAAACAAAAGCAAAGAGTTGCATGGAGCTGGATTAGAAGCACAGGCCTATAATCTCAGCACTCAGGAGGCTGAGGCAGGAGAGTCAGGAGTTCCAGGCCAGCCTAGGCTACATAGTGAATTCCAGTTAAGCCTGGGTTACATAGTAAGACCCTATCTCAAACAAAAGTTCTGAGGGCACTGAGGAGATGGATCAGTGGTTAAAAGCACTTGCTGCACGAGCCTGATGACCAGAGTTCAGATCCCTCTAACCCTTATAAAGCCAGACACAGCTGTGCACTTATCTGTACTCTTAACATGCTTTTGGCAATGGGAGGCAAAGACAGAAGAATCCTGAAGCTCTCAGGCCATGCAGTCTGCTGATCACAGTGGGAAACAAGAGAGACTCTTTCAAAGTTGGGCATGGTGGCACACGCCTTTAATCCCAGCACTCAGGAGGCAGAGGTAGGAGGATCACTGTGAATTCAAGGGCACCCTAAGACCCTAACACTACATAGTGAATTCCAGGTAAGCCTGGGCTCCAGTGAAACACTACTTCGAAAAGAGAGAGAGAGAGAGAGTGAGACTCTCTCAAACAAGGTGTAAGGTAAGGACCAATACACCAAGGTTGTCCTCTAATCTACGCATGCGTGTGCACATGCACGCACACGCACACACACGGGCTGATGATGTATGTCAGTGGTGGCACTTGCCTAGCCAGTGCAAAGCCTTGGATTTGATCATCAGCATTGCAAGAACAAACACATCAATATATGGACTACACAGGTCATCCCCACCTGTAGTCCCCGCCAAAAGACCATTATTGGGCTCAATTTCTGGTGTTTCCCTTTCTCTCTTTCTCTCTCTCTCTCTCTCTCTCTCTCTCACTCTCTCTCTGTCATCTCTGTGTGTCACACAGGCACACATATAGGGTCACCACAACCAATTCCTCCTTGCTTTTTCCAGAATATACTGTGTACGGCATATGTATTCTCCAGTGGATGCTCTATTGTACAATATGAAACCCCATCATCCATATCACTCTGTAGTAGTCATTGGCTACTTTTTTGCTCTCAATGAGACAGAGTCTTTGAAGTTTAGGCTGTCCACAAAGCCACAGTCATCCTCTTTCCTTGGTCTCTTGAGTGCTTTAAAAAATCAGTACTGTTTCAGTTTAAAAAGTAGTATGTTTCTATTTTTTAAAAAGTAGTACTGTTTCTATTTTTTAAAAAGTAGTACTGTTTCTATTTTTTTTTTAAAGTGGTGGCTTTAGGGCTGGAGAGATGACTTAGCAGTTAAGGCATTTGCCTGCAAAGACTAAGGAACCATGTTTGGCCTCTCTCCAGATCCTATGTAAACCAGATGCACGAAAGGTGAAGCAAGCACAAGGTCACACATGTCCACAGGTGGCGCAAGCGTCTGGAGTTTGATTTCAATGACTGAGGCCCTGGTCACCAATTATCTCTCCCTCCCCCCTCACTCTCTCTAAAATAAAAATAAAAATAAAAATAAAAATAAAAATAAAAATAAAAATAAAAATAAAAATAAAAATAAAAATAAAAATAAAAATAAAAATAAAAATAAAATAATAATATTTTGTTTAGAGATAGAGAGGGGGGATACCCAAGAGAAATTAGTAAGTCTCAAAACCCGTAAGCATCTGTCCATCCTACATCCCTAGTTCTAACTGCTCTCCTCATTGTAGCTAATTTTCAAAACTACCTTATTTCTATATCTATTCCCTCAGCTTTTGTTTGTGGCTCTTTATCTGGTGGGGTGACTCAATACTTCATTTATTTTTTTAAAAAATACTTTTTAAAATTTATTTCCAAGCAGAGAAAGAGAATGAGAAAATGGGTCTGACAGGGCCTCATTCCACTGCAGATGAACTCCAGATGAATGTACCACTTCGTGCATCTGGCTTTATGTGGGTACTGGGGAGTCAAACTCTGGCTGTCCAGCCCCTTCATTTATGTATTAAAATTTTCTTCTAGAATCTGGGAAGATGGTTTGATGCTTAAAGAAGCTTGCTTACGAAGCCTTCTGGACTGGGATTGATAAATAAAAACTAAAAAGAAGAAAGTTGGCCAAGCCTGGTGGTGCACCTCTTTAAGAATCCCAGCACTTGGGAGGCTGAAGTAGAAGGATTTCTGTGAGTTCAAGGCCAGCCCGAGGCTACATAGTAAATTCCAGGTCAGCATGGGCTAGAGTGAGACCCTACCTCAAAACAAACAAACAAACAAAAAGTAAAACACCATAATTTTTTGCTCATATGTGGATCTTAGCTTCAAAAACTTAGATTTGAATGTGAGTTTGAGTAAGAGTCAGTAGTAGAGGCCAGGAATCTAGAAAGGGGAATTGAGTGAGGGAAGAAAGGGAAGATTATAGTAGAAATGTAAATAGAGAGCCAGTATAATACTGGGGTGAAATGGTCGAAGTGGGGTCAAGGGAGGGGATGGAGGAGAGGAGGAAACTTAATAAAAATTAAAGATGGGGGGCTGGAGAGATGGCTTCGCAGTTAAGGCACTTGCCTGCAAAGCCAAAGGACTTTGGTTCGATTCCCTAGGTCCCATGTAAGCCAAATGCACAAAGTGGGGAATGTGTCTGGAGTTTGCTTGCAGTGGCTAGAGGCCCTGGCATGCCCCCGTCCTCCTCCTGTGTCTTTCACTCTCTCAAATAAATGAATAAATAAAAACAAAATATTCAAAAAATTAAAGATGGATATGCAGAGACTTCTAGGTAAGATAATGGCATAGGAGCCACACCAAAGCAGCCTAGGGAGGGAAATAAACAGAAAAAACAGCAAAACACACTTTTTTTTTTTTTGTTTTTTTGAGGTAGGGTCTCACTCTAACCCAGGCTGAGCTGGAATTCACTATGGTGTCTCAGGGTGGCCTCGAACTCACAGTGATCCTCCTATCTTGGCCTCCTGAGTGCTTGGATTAAAGGCATGCGCCACCATGCCCAGCTCCAAAACACACTCTTCTACCAAAAAGTGAAATTTATTATAAGCGTAGTTATTACCAACCACAGAAGAGAAGCAGGAGAGACTAAGATCTTCGAGGAAGGAGGAAACCAGGCAGAATCCTAGGAAGGCACCAGCAGCCCTGGTCCACCCACATGCCTGCCCCACCAGCACAGAGCTGCAGGAGCAGAAACCAGGCCGGAGGGATTTTCCACTCACATCATCCTCCTCTCAAAGTTAGGAAACATGAAGGGGAAGACAGATGGGACCAGCCGAGCAGCTCTGGTACAACTCCAGGCGACTTGCAAGCCTCCCATCCCCCAACCGTCACTACCGTGTACATCTGGAGAGCACATTCACACCCAGCTGCATGGCATCCAACACAGCTGATCAGAACAGTACATCCACAACGTAACAGAGAGATATCGAAGTGGGCACTCAGCATTGGTGAGAACGGGAGTCATTCCAAAAGGGTACGTAGGCCTCAACTGGAACTGACAATCTCTCTTTCCATATCAGGGCAGGTTATGGCTTTACCATTCTCAAGTAAGTTATTTTGGCCTTTGATGTACCCTTCTGTCATTATTGGGGGTAGGGTCTGACTTGGACCTAGGCTGACCTGGAACCCATTTCATACCAGAAATCGGAAGCTTCCAGTGGACAGAAATAAGGGTGTGGGGCAATACACACCCTTAGGGAGTTTGGCTTTATTAGATTATCTGTTTTAATCCCTACTACTGCATAAAAACATAAATTCATAAGTGGTCTGGATTGAATGTGTATATTACTCAGTTGAATTTTAGAATTTGCCAGTAAATTGCTCCACACAGTATACTAGAATACTTGAATAGCAGGAAAGCCCAATACCTAGGATCACTTCTGCTATTTTCTTAGAGTATAAGAGCTAGGCTTGGCACCTCACCTTAAACTCCTACCCTGAAGGTATATAAAGTTGGATTTACATTGCTAAGAACACTGCAAATAATCAGAAAGCCCAAGCATCAAATTAACTCTACACTGTAATACAAGAAACACGTATTGTATATATGTAAGTAGTAAGATTGAGATGGGGAGGGAATATGATGGAGAATGGAATTTCAAAGGGGAAAGGGGGGGGCGGGAGGGTACTACCATGGGATATTTTTTATAATCATGGAAAATGTTAATAAAAATTAAGGAAAAAAAAGAAACACAAAAAATCAAGATAATACAAGCCCACCAAAAATTACAAATCCATCAGAAATGACCTCCAATGACACTAATTTAGAAGGAATGCCTAACAAAGATTTCAAAAGAATAATTATAACTATGTGCAAAGAAAGCAAAGAAGCTAGGCATAGTGGCACACATCTTTAATCCCAGCACACGGGAGGCAGAGGTAGGAGTCGTCATGAATTCAAGGCCACCCTGATACTCCATAGTGAATTCCAGGTCAGCCTGGGCTAGAGTGAAACCCTACCTCGAAAAACCAAAAAAAAAAAAAAAAAAAAAAAAAAAAGGAAAAAAAGAAAGAAAGAAAAGAAAAAAGAAATCAAAGGAGTCAAAGAAGAAAACAAACTCCTGAAGAACACAGGAAACCAACTTAATGAAATAAGGAGGTCAATATAGGACATGAGTAAGGAAATAGAAATATTGAAGAAAAACCAATCAGAAATATTAGAAATGAAAACAGAGTAAGTAAAATAAAAAACTCTGAAGAAAGTCTCACCAGTAGAATGGATCAAGGAGAGGACAGAATATCTAAACTAGAAGACCAGGTGGCAGATCTAAGACAGTCCAACAAAGAGAAAGACAAGCTAATAGGAAAGTATGAATGGGAATTTCAAGACTTTCAGGACACTATGAAGAGACCAAACATAAGAATTCAGGGCACAGTAGAAGGAGAAGAAATTCACTTCAAAGACATACCAGGTATTTTCAATAAAATTATAGAAGAAAACTTCCCCCAGGTATGAAAAGTGATGCCAGTACGGATACAGGAAGCCTATAGAACGCAAAACAGACAAAATAAGGAAAGAACCTCTCACCATTATATTTTAATTAAACTACAAAACACACGAACTAAAGAAAATATATTGAAAGCAGCTAGAGAGAAGAATCAAATCACATACAAAGGCAAGACCATCGGGATTACAGCAGATTACTCAAAACAAACTTTAAAAGCCAAAAGGGCTTGGAATGATGTATTCCAAGTTCTGAAAGATAACAACTGTCAATCAAGATTACTTTATCCTGCAAAGCTACCCATCCAAATAGACAGAGAAATAAGTACATTCCACAACAAAAACAGGCTAAAGGAATGTATGAACACTACACCAGCTCTAGAGAAAATCTTGTAAGCATCCTCCATGCAAAAGAGAAAGAAAACAACACACATAAGGAACCAGGAAAAAATAAACCATACTCAAATAATAGTTAGTACAAGAGAGTAAAAGAAAAACCAGAAGAAATACAAAAGAAGAAGAATGGCAAGAATAAATACATACCTTTTCATAATAACTCTTATCACCAACAGCCTCAGTGCCTCAACCAAAAGACATAGGTTTGCAGACTGGGTTAAAAAGAATGATCCTTCTATTTGTTGCCTCCAAAGAACTCATCTTTCCATAAAAGATGGACACTATCTTAGGATGTAGGTTGGAAAACAGTGTTTCAAGCAAATGGGCCCAGAAAACAAGCAGAGGTCACTATCCTAATATCTGACAGGGCAGACTTCAAACCAACAATAGTTAGGAAAGATAAAGAAGGTCACTTTATACAGATTAAAGGAACACTCATACAGTAGGACATTACAATACTAAACATATATGCACTTAACACAGGGGCTCCCAACTTCATCAAACAATCGCTATTAGAACTAAGGTCACAGATAACACCAAACACAGTTGTAGTGGGTGACTTCAACACCCCACCCTCATCAATTGACAGGTCATCCTGGCAAAAACAAAAAAATAAAATAAACAGAGAAGCATCTGAATTACATGAGGTCATTCAGCAGCACATGGAACATTCTCTAAAATAGACCGTATATTAGGACACAAAGCAAATCTTAACAAATACAGGAAAATTGAAATAATTCCTTGCACTCTATCTGATAACAATGGGATCAAAGTACAAATCAATAGCAAGAATAGCTGTAGAGCATATTCAAAATCATGGAAACTAAACAATACACTACTAAATGATGAATGGTTCAATGAAGAAATCAAGAATGACATCAAAAAATTCATAGAATCGGGGCTGGAGAGATTACTTAGTGGTTAAGGCACTTGCCTGAAAAGCCAAAGGGCCCAGGTTTGACTCCCCAGGATCCAAATAGGCCAGATGCACAAGGGGGCGCATGCATCTGGAGTTTGTTTGCAGCGGCTGGATGCTCTGGCATGCCCATTCTCTCTCTCTCCCTATTTCTGTATCTCTCTCAAATAAATAAATAAAAACAAAATATTTAAAAAGAAATATTTTTTTAAATTCATTGAATCAAATGATAATGGGAACACAACATCAAAACTTTTGGTACACAGCTGGGCATGGTGGTGCATGCCTTTAATCTCAGTACTCTGAAGGCAGAGATAGGAGGATCGCCATGAGTTCGAGGCCACTCTGATTCTACATAATGAATTCCAGGCCTGCCTAGGCTAGAGTGAAACCCTACCTCGAAAACAAAACAAAAGAAAAAAAAAAAAAAAAAAAACTTTTGGTCACAATGAAGGCAGTCCTAAGAGGGAAATGTATAGCTTTACGTGCCTATATTAAAAAATTAGAAAGGCTGGGTGTGGTGGTGCATACCTTTAATCCCAGCGCTAGGAAGGGAGAGTAGGAGGATCGCTGTGAGTTCGAGGTCACCCTGAGACTACATAATGAGTTCCAGGTCAGCCTGGGGCAGAGTGAGACCTTACCTCGAAAAACAAACAAACAAACAAAAAAGAAATTAGAAAGGTCGCAAGTAAACAACTTAATGCTTTACTTTTAGGCCTTGGAAAAATAAGAACAAGGCAAACCAAAAATCAGTAGGCAGGAAGAAATAATAAAGATTATGGCAGGGACTGGAGAGATGGCTTAGCAATTAAGCACTTGCCTGTGAAGCCTAAGGACCCCGGTTTAAGGCTCGATTACCCAGTACCCACGTTAGCCAGATGCACAAGGTGGCACATGCATCTGGAGGTCGTTTGAAGTGGCTGGAGGCCCTGATGCACCCATTCTCTCTCTCTCTCTCCCTCTCCCTCTCTCCCTCTTTCTCTCTCTGTCTGTCACTCTCAAATAAATAAATAAATAAAAATAAACAGAAAATTTGGAAGATGGAAGTTAATTGTTAATCATTAAAAAAAGATTAGGGCAGAAATTAATGAAATGGAAACAAAAAATACAAAGAATCAATGAAACAAAGTGTTGGTTCTTTGAAAGGATAAACGAGATTGATAAACCCTTAGCAAATCTGACCAAAAGAAAGAGAAAAGAGACACAAATTAATAAAACTGGAGATGAAAAAGGCACCATTAAAGCAGATACTAAACAAATGCAGAAAATTATAAGCACATACTTTAAGGACCTATACTCCACTAAGTTTGAAAATCTGAAAGAAATGGATGATTTCCTTGACTTATATGACCTACCAAAATTAAATCAAGATGAGATTAACCACTTAAATAGACCTATAACAAGTACAGAAATCAGGCATGGTGGCTCACGGCTTTAATCCCAGCATTTGGAGGCAGAGAGTAGGAGGATCGCCATGAATTCGAAGCCACCCTGAGACTTTGTAGTGAATTCCAGGTTAGCCTGGGCTAGAGTAAGACCCTACCTCAAAAACAAAACAAAAAACAAACAAACAAACAAACACAAAAAGCAAGTACAGAGATACAAGATACAAGCAGTTATATATATAAAAAAAAAAATCTCCCAACTAAAAAAGTCCAGGACCAGATGGATTCACTGGGAAATTTTTTGTATTTTTTTATATTTTATTTTTATTTATTTGATAGAGGCATATATAGTAATAGGCAGGGAGAGAGAGAGAGAGAGAGGGCACACCAGGGCCTCCAGCCACTGCAAATGAACTCCAGATGTATGCATCACCTTGTGCATCTGGCTTATGTGGGTCCTGGGGAATGAAACCTGGGTCCTTTGGCTTTGAAGGCAAGCACCTTAACCACTAAGCTATCTCTCCAGTCCCACTGGCAAATTTTACTAGACCTTCATGGAATAACGAACACCAATGCTTCTCAAACTTTCCCATAAAATAGAAAAGGAGGAACTCTACCAAACTCCTTCTATGAAGCCAGCATCACACTGATAACAAAACCAGATGAAGACAGATCAACAACAACAACAACAAAACTACAGACCAATCTCCCTCGTGGACATAGATGCAAAAATTCTCAACAAGATATTGGCAAGCAGAATACAAGAATATATCAAAAAGATCATTCATGCCAACCGAGTAGGCTTTATCCCAGAGATGCAGGGATGGTTCAATTACACAAATCGATGAATGTAATACACTATGTAAAATGACTGAAGGACAAAAATCATATGATTATCTCAGTAAATACAGAAATGTATTTGACAAAATCCAACACCCTTTCATGATAAAAGTCCTACAGAAACTGGGAAAAGAAGGAATATATCTCAACACAATAAAGGGTATTTATCACAAATCTATAGCCAACATAATACTAAATGGGGAAAACATTGAAGCTTTTCCACTAAAATCAGGAACAAGACAAGGGTGTCCACTGTCCCCACTTTTATTTAATATGGTACTGGAAGTCTTAGCTATAGCAATAAGGCAAGAGACACACATAAAAGGGATACAAATTGGAAAGGAAGAGATCAAGTTAGCATTATTTGCAGATTGTATTATTCTATACATAAAGGACCCTAGGGACTCTAGCAGCCAAACTGTTAGAGCTGATAAACACTTTTAGCAACATAGCAGGATACAAAATAAACACACAGAAATCAATAGCATTCCTATGTGATAACAACAAACACACAGAGGATGAAATCAGAGAATCACTCCCATTCATACTTGCCTCAAAGAAAAAGCACCTTGGAATAAACCTAACCAAGGAAGTGAAGGCTCTCTACAATGAAAACTTTAAATCACTCAAGTGAGAAATTGCAGAAGACACTAGGAAATGGAAAGACACCCCACGTTCTTGGATAAGAAGAATCAATATTGTGAAAATGTCAATCTTACCAAAATCAATCTACATATTGAATGAAATCCCCATCAAAATTCCAATGGCATTCTTTTTTTGATACATAAAAGGGCTTTATTAGCAGGGGAGCATGAATTTAATCAAACAAGCCAAATCCAATATCGTCATCTGACTCCTCAGACTCTTCTTTCTTCTCATCCTTCTTCTCCTCTGCTGCAGCAGGAGCTGCAGAGCCAGGGGCAGCAGAGTCAGCCATAGCCGCACCAGCAGGCACACTGGTGAACTTGCCAATACCTTGGGCGATGACATCTTCAATATTTTTCCATTCAGCTCGCTGATGACCTTGTTAAGCCGGTCATCATCAGCCGTGGTGCGCACGCTGTCCAGGGATCTTCTTGATGACCTGGGCACTGGGGGAGGAGTTGCCCTTGAGGGCAGCCAGCAGGTAGGAGACTGAATACTGCATGTTGAGAGCGGTGGACAGGCCTAGCGCATGCAACCTCAGCAGCGTTGGCAAGCGCAAGCCCAATGACATTCTTCATGTAAATAGAAAAAAACAAACCCCAAATTCATTTGGAAGTGCAAACAACTGCGAATATCTAAGACAATTTTGAGCAACAAAAATAAGGCTGGTGGTATCACCACACCTAATGTTAACCTATGTTACAGAGCCATAATAATAAAAACAGCATGGTACTGGCACAAAAACAGACATGTAGACCAATGGAACAGAATAGAAGACCCAGCTGTAAGTCTGGGTATCTATAGTTACCTGATCTTCGACAAAAATGTAAAAAATAGCTGGGTGTGGTGGCGCACACCTTTAATCCCAGCACTTGGGAGGCAGAGGTAGGAGGATCATTGTGAGTTCAAGGCCACCCTGAGAGTACCTAGCAAATTCCATGTCAGCCTGGGCTAGAATGAGACCCTACCTCGAAAAACAAAAACAAAAAAAAAAAAGCCAAAATACTCATTGGGGAAAAGATAGCTGTTTCAGCAAATAGTGCTGGGAAAACTAGATATGTATCTGTAGAAGGATGAAAATAGATCCTATCTCTCTCAACACACAAGAATTACGGCAAAATGGATCAAAGACTTTAATATCAGACCTGAAACTCTGAAACTGCTAGAGGAAAATGTAGGGGAAACCCTTCAACATATTGGTCTTGGCAAAGACTTTCTAAATATAACCCCAATTGCTCAGGAAATAAAACACCAGATCAACCACGGGGACCTCATGAAATTACAAAGCTTTTGTACAGCAAAGGACACTGTGAATAGAGCAAAGAGGCAACATACAGAATGAGAGAAAATCTTTACCAGCTATACATCTGAGAGAGGATTAATATACAAAATACACAAAGAACTCAAAAAACTGAATAATCAGTAATCAAACAACCCAATTATAAAATGGGCTATGGGGGTTCAAAAGATGGCTTAGTGGTTATGGGCTTGCCTGTGAAGCCTAAGGACCCCAGTTCGAGGTCTGATTCCCCAGGACCCACGTTAGCCAGATGTACAAGGGGGCACACATGTCTGGAGTTCGTTTGCAGTGGCTGGAGGCCCTGGCACACCCATTCTCTCTCTCTATCTGCCTCTTTCCCTCTGTCTGTACCTCTCAAGTAAATAAATAAAAATAAACAAAAAAATAATTTAAAATGGGCTATAGAACTAGAGTTCTCAAAAGAAATACAGATGGCATATAAACATCTAAAAAAAGTTTTACATCCCTAGCCATCAGGGAAGTGCAAATTAAAACTACATTGAGGGCCGAAGGGATAGCTTAGCAGTTAAGGTGTTTGCCTGCAAAGCCAAAGGACCCAGGTTCGATTCCCCAGGACCCTTGTAAGCCAGAATCACAAGGGGGCGCATGTATCTGGAGTTTGTTTGCAGTGGATGGAGGCCCTGGTGCATCCATTTTCTCTGTCTCTCCCTCCCTCTCTCTCTCTCTTTCTCTCTCTCTCTCTGTCTCTCCCTCGTTATCTGTCAAATAAATAAATAAAAATATTTTTAAAAACTACATTGTGATTCCATCTCATTCCTGTCAGATTGGCTACCATCATTTAAAAAAAAATGACTATAAACCCTGGCAAGGATGTGGAAAAAGAGGAACCCTTCTACACTGTTGGTGGGAATACAATCTGGTCCAGCCATTGTGGAAATCAGTGTGAAGGTTCCTGAGATAACTAAAAATAGATTTACTATATGACTCAGCTATACCATTCTTAGTCATATATCCTAAGGACTCATCTCACTACCTTAGAGATGTTTATTGCCACTCTATTCACAGTAGCTAGGAAATGGAACCAGCCTAGATGTCCCTGAACTGAAGAGTGGATAATGAAGATGGGGCCCATTTACACAATGGAATTCTACTCAGCAGCAAAGAAAAATGAAGTTATGAAATTTGCAGGAAAATGGATGGATCTGGAAAGGATTATGATGTAACCCAGGCCCAGAAAGCCAAACATCACATGCTGTCTCTCATATGTGGATCCTAGCTACAAATGATTAGACTTCTATGCGAGTAGGAACGAAACTCAGTAGCACAGGCCAGTAAGCTAGAATGGGGATATAAAGGGAATAGAAAGGGAGGGAGGGGGTACTTAATAGGATGGTACTGTATATATGTAAGTAGAAGAATAGATTAGTTGGGGGTGAAAAGACCTAAGTGAGGTCAGGAGAAGAGATTGAATAAAGGAAAGGTGGAGGGAGGGCTAATCGAAATCTAAGAGGATATAAACAAGTCATATGAAAACCTACTTTTTTGGACAATGGAACACTTAGAAGCCATAGATTGTTACTAGAAAAATTTCAATGCCAGGGATGGGATGCCTTCCAGTGAGTTGGCCAGGGAGGTCACTGATACCCCCAAAACATTACAGGCCATTGCCAAGGCCCTTGGTTTCCCACCAGGAATAGATGTTAAGACCCTATTGCTGAAGACTCCACATACTTGGGCTGCAAGGTTACTGCAAAATACTGCTAGAGCTGAGCTGAAAACCTCCTCTCTGTATACCAGCTGACAGAAAGCAGGAAAAAGCTATGCTGCATGCAGCTCAATGGGAGAGAGAGAAATCACCAGTGGAAATACTCAACAGTGGACACTGCAAATCTTAAATTTGAGCAGCCAGGCCAAGTGAGCAATAGTGGCATGTCTGTTATAGGGGAAACCAACTGCTCTCTAACTGGACTGGAGACCCGCTCCATGGGAGGGAATACATCCCTGATACTGAAAATATATAACAGGGGTAGTCATGAGCCCTAGGGGTGTAACGTCTACTGGTGTCTGGCTAAATATATATAAATATATATACACTCACCAAACTGCCTAGGAAGCACTTCTTGTAATGTTCATACCCATATATTAATACTACTCTCACTTTTGGTTAGAGAACCTTCTCTTTTCAGATGGTGCTGACCTTGGGATGACTCAGAGGGCACCATGGTGCTGGGAAGAAGTGACAGAGGAGTGCTCAGCACTGAAATATCTCTATTACACCTTCCAAGACTCAGGGTCCATTGCGGAAGAGGTAATGGAAAGAATGTAAGAGCCAAAGGAAGGGTAGGACTCCTTACAATATGCTCCTCTAGACACAAAATGGCCTGGATATCCATGACCTCACACTACCTACACAAGACTATCACAATTGGAGGAAAAGATCATGACATCAAAATAAAAAAGAGACTGATTGAGAGGGGGAGGGGATATAATGGAGAGTGGAGTTTCAAAGGGACAAGTGAGGGGAGGGAGGGAATTACCATGGGTTATTCTCTACAATTATGTAAATTGTCAATTAAAAAAAAACAATAAGGGCTGCAGAAATGGCTTAGCAGTTAAGGCGTTTGCATGCGAAGCCAAAGGACCCAGGTTTGATTCTCCAGGACCCACATAAGCCAGATGCAGAAGAGGCACATGCATCTGGAATTGTTTGCAGTGGCTAGAGGCCCTGGCATCCCCATTCTCTCCCTCCCTCTCTCTCTGCCTCTCTTCTATTTCTCATTTTCTCTCTGCTTACAAATAAATAAATTTAATTTAAAAAACAATAAATTTTTAAAAAGAATAAAATATGTTTTGAATCGAACTTAGATCAGAATGTTAAAGTATGTCGATGAAGGTGTGCATATATAGGAAAATATAGGAGATCTAAAAAGACCAAATTTTGCCTAAAATTAATTTCCTTCTATAAGGAACAGAAAGTTAATTTTCAGGCTAAACCTAAACACCATGCCTAAAGTTAAAGACTTTTCAACTGTATACAGACTCATAAGGATGCCCTAAAAGTTTTATATAGGGGCATAGACTTATTGTAAACTCAGCTTACATTAGACACAGGTGATGTCCTATGTTAGGTGGGTCACAAAGTCATAAGCAAAGATATAATTCATATTATTTGAAGGTCTAACCAGGTTAGACATAGACAAGACCCTATCACATTGTGTTTTACAAATGGGTAAAATAAGTTTCCTAGGTAAAAACAAACAACTTCAGAGTAAGTCAAGGAATGCCAGAATGCTGAGCTCTCTGCTCTGTCCTTTCCTTTTGCTCTTGCTTACCATTATATGCTATTTAAAGTCATGACAAGCTGGACTCTGGAAAAAGGGATAGCACCCTCTTTATCTCAGACCCCATGCAAATTTAAACCGTGTGTCCCCCAGGCCCTGTCCAGAGACAAAATGGCCAATTGTCTCTGACAAGGAAAAGGGAATAACAAATGGCATATAACATTCTTTCTCTTTATAGTCCCTCTCTTTTGAACACCTAAAGTCACATCTGTTTGATGAAATTTCTCAGTATACAAAAAGATTAAATAGGTAAACTGAGTCAAGGTACTGGATGAAGTTACAAACTCCTCACATAAACGCAAACATCAACTTACCTAAAATGTATATCAGGGTATAAACAGATGATTTAAAAAGGCATCAAGCAAATGGTGGCTTAATGGTTAAGGTGCTTGCTTGGGAAGCCTGAAGACCTAGGTTCGATTCCCCAGCACCCAAGTAAATCAGATACACATAATGGCACGTGTGTCTTACGTTTGTTTGCAGCGGCTAAAAAACCCTGGCAAGCTCTCTGTCATCTGCCTCTCGCTCTCTCTAATATCAACAAAGGGTAGGATCCCTATATTTAAGGTAATAAAACCAAAGATTACCTTTCAAATGATCTTTAGACCCTAGACCACTCTGAGACATTCCCTCCCACAGTGCGGAGAAGGAAAAGCAGTCCCAGGAAACCCCTTTCCCCCAGAAGGGCATACAGGTTGTCAAGACAGGAGTAGACGTGGAAGTCTTCACACTTGAGCCTATCTTGCCAATGGCACTGCTTATATGCCGTGATGTAAGACATGTGCAGGGCTGGGGGAATCCTGAAGGTACTGGGGCTTGGAAGCTGGCCAGGTAAGGTGAGCACAGATATCCTGGCCTGGGCCTTCCTTGCTCCCGGAGGCATATAGACTGTGCTATGTGGCCCCATTTGGTTGGAGAGAAAACAGGGGAATTTGGGTAAGGACTCCTGTAAAGCCCTAATTTCTTCTCCCAAATCTAGTTCAGAGGGATGTCCCCCATTCTTTGAGAAGTTGCAAGCCAGGACTGGGCATAACCTGGTTCTAGACTCTTCACTTTCCTCTACTTTGTTTCAGATGGGACAATCAGCTTCCAAGATACCCCAAAATTCTCTGCTAGCCTGCCTCCTGAAAAAACTGGGCTCATTTAGATAATACAGGGGAGAACAGTAATTGTCCATTAGTTCTCTCCAGAGACTTAAAGAGTCAATTAGAAAACATATTAATGTAACTCCAGACACCATGCAGGAGGAAATTCTTATAAATTCTTAACTCAGTCAACATCTGATATTTGTAAGAAATTACAAAAATTGGCAACCAAACCAGATGAGAACTGTAAAACAGTTGTTCCAGGTGGCAACTTCTGTTTTATTATAATCAGGAAGCCAAGAAAAAAAAAGGGACTAGAGAGGGAGAAAAAGAAAAAAAAGGAGATGTCACCAGGACATCGTGACAGTAATAAAAGTTGCTCAGGGAAGGGCATTTAATTGGATAAATGCCAAGGTTTTAATCAGAGAAACTGAGTCTTATGGTTAAGGCCTCACTCATTAACAGCTCACTGATGCTAATTTGTTATGGTTTAAGGGTTATAAAAACTGCCTTTAAGACTCAGTAAAGTAAAATAGTTTCCTCTATTCGTCAAGGTTTTAACTATGGGAGAAACTGAGTCTTAAGGTAAAGGTTCATGTATAAGTGTTTGATTTCCGAAGTTGAGGTACTCATACCTGAAGAGATTATGACTTTAAACATAGCTTCTGTTTTATTCTAATTCTATTGAATGGTCATCACTAGGTTTAATTACTTAGGTTTAAGTGATTTAGTTTCAGTAACGATAACTTTCATCTTCTGTTAGGTAAAATATGTTGGGATAGGTTGCCTAAGCTTTATCAATTTTAAGGCATGGGTAAAACATAAAATTGTTTTATGTTAATACAAATTTTTATGGTAAAGCCAGGCATGGTGGTGCACACCTTTAATCCCAGCACTGGGGAAGCAGAGGTAGGAGGATGATCACTGTGAGTTCGAGGCCACCCTGAGTCTACACAGTGAATTCCAGGTCAGCCTGGACTAGAGTGAGACCCTACCTCGCAAACAAAACAAAACAAAACAAAATTCTATGGTACCTAAGATCAATGGCTATCAAGATTAAGCTAAACACATTGTTTGTAAAATGGTGTTTTACAAAACAGATTTGTCAAGGGTTGTATTCTAATACTTACGGGGTTTTATTCTAATATTAAACAGCTTAGCTGTCTTGGCTCAACAAAGACCAGATTCTGCTCTATTATATGTAAAGCAACTGTCTCACTTCTGGCATCTCAAGCCCAGTTCTTTTTTTTTTTACATAAGCAGATTTTTAAAAATTTTTTTGTTTATTTTTATTTATTTATTTGAGAGTGACAGAGAGAGAAAGAGGCAGAGAGAGAGGGAGAGAGAGAGAGAATGGGCGCACCAGGGCTTCCAGCCACTGCAAACGAACTCCAGACGCGTGCGCCCCCTTGTGCATCTGGCTAACGTGGGTCCTGGGGAATCGAAGCCTCGAACCGGGGTCCTTAGGCTTCACAGGCAAGCGCTTAACCACTAACCCATCTCTCCAGCCCATAAGCAGATATTTTTAACAAATTCACATTCCACATGGTTCAACTCATTGAAGAGTACAATTCAGTGGCCTTTCATAATTGAGAGTTGAGTTTCCATTGTGACAATCAATTGTAGACCATTTTCATCACCCACGGAGAACTCCTGCATCTTTCCCCCACTACCCTCCTCTTCCTGCCCAGTCCTAGCTAACCAGTGATGTGCTCTGTGTCTGCAGACAAGGCTTTGCAGAAAGCTGATGCTTCAGAGTATGGCATTCCCCGGGGAATCATTAGACAAGTGAAATTTAACACTAATGTAAGTTCCAAGTGACTTTATTAGCTAAGAAGCTACGAGCATGCCTCTGATAGGCCTCACTTTGGGGTTGACGTGGGGAGGAGGCAAGTTGTTCTCGGCATACTTTTAACTTGTCAGTGTCTCCCGTGAGGCCGGCTCTTCTCAGCGAGGTGTTGCAGGGTGAAAATGATCCATAGGGCCCACCTTAATCCATTGCCAAGCCCAGTTCGTATAAGAAAATTAACTCTTAAGACATATTCCATACTTCAGGGTACAGCCTCGTGCTCAAGCAGTGGTCCTCGTCTGAGAGAAATGATTTCAAGTCCTCTGGTTCTGTTTCCAATGTTCTCTGGGTAATTGGTGCCCACACAGGTATCTGGACTAATCAAAGAGGGTTTCAAACACAGGTGCTAAGGCTTTGTACTGTCTTACTTGTCCTTTTCTAACGATTTCTAGGTTAAATTAATTGGTTTAGATTTGTATTGCTTTCAAGACTGATAACAGGTTCTGTGTGTATTTATAACTTAGATATTAAAAGCTATGTGCCTGCTTTTCTATGCCTCAGCCATGGCCTACGCTGCCACAAGACAACAAGATTTTAAAAGGCTGAACAAAATGACTTTAAGCTCTAATGCCACTCTTTAACTAAATCTATTTCAGTAATCAAATGTGCTGGACATGTACATACATCCAGGCTGGTGTAACTTCCTTTCTGAGTGTATTAATAACCTATGCAGTAGCCAAAACCAACTGGAATCATTGGAGATAAAAAGGCCAATACTGAGCTGGAGAGATGGCTTAGCGGTTAAGCGCTTGCCTGTGAAGTCTAAGGACCCCGGTTCGAGGCTCAATTCCCCAGGACCCACGTGAGCCAGATGCACAAGGGGGCGCACGCATCTGGAGTTCGTTTACAGAGGCTGGAAGCTCTGGCGTGCCCATTCTCTCTCTCTCTCTCTCTCTCTCTCTCTCTGCCTCCTTCTCTCTGTCGCTGTCAAATAAATAAATAAAAGCAAACAAAAAATTTTTTAAAGTAAATAAATAAATAAAAAAGGCCAATATTTTGTCCTGTGCTCCCAGGTCATGAGGCCATTGGATATGATGGGATACTTCTACACTGACCCCCTGGTAAGTCACCTGTCTTCCTGATCAGGAAGGATACAGAGACCCAAACAAAAATCAGTGTACAGTCTGAAACAGGAGAGTCACAATTGAGGAGCAATCAGTCCTCCTGGCTTCCCAAAGAAGGGAAAACAACTTGGCCAGCAATGCACTGACTCAACCATATTGGAGAAGCTATAGGGTTACTCCTGGGTCCCTAAAGTCTCCTATAGAGAGCCATTAGTGACCTCCAAAATAATCCTTGATTAAATTTTGGCTATCTGCTTGGTCTCAAACACTCAGAGAGAAATGTCTAACCAAGGATAAAGGGATACCTCAAATATATGAATGGCCTATTAAGTAATACAACAAGAGCTTTCCAAGAGGATAAACAAGCAAGGCCTTAAGACATGTTGTCCCCAGCTCTAATAGTTTTAATTCTGTAATAAGGAAAAACAACCATAGATGTCAAAAGGACTATTTTCAAATGTAGAATATATATATATATATATATATATATATATATATAGAGAGAGAGAGAGAGAGAGAGAGAGCGCGAGAGAGAGAGACGACTCTGACCAAAGGTTGCTTCATTCAAAAGATTTCCTTATACTGGGAACAACAGTGAATCTCTTCTAACTGTGCCAGGACATCCTCAAACAAGTCCTGAGACCACATATATATTTGTACAGCCTTTAATGGCACCCAGTGGCTCTATGGTACCAACCTTTGGCCCTGGCTACCCCCAGGACACATTTGAAAAGGTACACTCTGGAAGGGTATTATACAAAATATGGTATCAAAGTTAAATGTTGTGTATATGTTTCTGATAACTCTGCTAATATCTCCTCTGTTTTACAAGCCATACAGAAACAGATTCAGGCCATATCAGACACTACTGTGCCACTCGATGAACAGTTCTGGAAGAAAATCTCAGCCAGCTCATGCTCAGTTGGTCTTGAAACAATCAAACTCTATCTACCTGGGTTTCCTCAAATGCTCTCCAAGGCCTAGAAGTCCATAAGAAGAACCCTGAAGGTGACCAGAATGCTATGTGCTCACTTCTCATTAACTCCTTACTTTTATTCTTCCTCCCCAAAATTATCTTCCAAGACTATCTTCCTGCGCTCCATTAATACACTTCCCGGGGTCTTTTAGAATAGTTCCCCTCTCTGGGAGAGATGCTCTAACTGCCACAACTTCATGCCCTATTCAGCAGGAAATAGTTAATGATCTGACATTGTCCTCTAACAGCAGTTAGAATCTCTTCTCACTGAGAGGGGGCAATGAAGGGGGGTAGAGTTAGGGAGACTGTACCCTTGAAGGTAAAAAGGGCAGGAAACTTTTTCTTAGCACTTGCGTGGTTCCAAAGAACTCTTTTTCCACAAACAGTCAGGACCCCTCCTGGGAGGGAGGTCTTTCATAGGATTTAAACACTGTGGTTGGTTAAGTTCAGCCCCCGCACCCTCCAGCTAATCTTTTCCTGAGGCAGCCCCTAGCCCTAACCAAAAGACAGCTCACCACCCTAAAGTTATAAATACCTTTGCAAGGGGAGGGCAGGACCTTGGCTCTCTGATCACTTAGGAACTTCCAGCAATGGGTGAGTTTTTCCCTCATCTGGGCCTGGGCTGACTTAGTCCAGGCCCAGGTCCAGACGGGAGGGGCCCCCAGCCCTTACTTTCCGCATGGGTTCTTTATCCTCTCCAGCTCCCCACATGGCAGGAGCTTCTTGAACTTTCTTTTGTCTTTTCTTTCCATGTTCCCCCACCCCGCAGATCCCCATCTGGTCATATGGACTCCTGCAATACACGTGGCCCACATGGGCTTTTGAGCTCCATGTGATGTACTTCTCTTCTGCTCACTTTGTTTCCCCTTACCTCTCAGCCTTCCCCTTTCCACAGTCCTTTGTAAAATCTGAATAAAATATCCTATTTTAAAAATCAAAAAAAAAGAAAGAAAAGAAAAGAAACAAAAAAGGTGGATGTGGCAGCACACACCTTTAACCTCAGCATTCATTTGGGAGGCAGAGGTAGAAGGATCGCTGTGAGTTTGAGGCCAACCTAAGACTATAGAAGTAGAGCAAGACTCTACCTCACCCCCCCCCCAAAAAAAAAGAAATAGCTGAGCATGGTGGCGCATGCCTTTAATCACGGCACTCAGGAGACAGAGGTAGGAGGATCATCATGAGTTCAAGGACACCCTGAGACTACCTAGTGAATTCCAGACCTGCCTGGGCTAGAATGAGACCCTACTTAGAAAAACAAAGAAACAAGTAAATAAAAAGTAAAAGATATGGAATCAGGAAGGATAGATGGCTTAGCTGTTAAGGCACTTGCCTGCAAGGCCAAAGGATTCAGGATCGATTCCCCACTACCCATGTAAAGCCAGATGCACAAGGTAGCACAGTGGCACATGCATCTGGAGTTTGTTCGCAGTGGCTAGAGACCCTGGCCCACTCATTTTTTTTTTCTCTCTCTCTCTGCCTCTTTCTCTCACACTCTCGAATCAATAAATAAAAATGTAGAAAAAAAGGTATGGAATCAACCTAGGTGCCTGTCAGTGGATAAATGAGTAAAGAAAATATGGGGATTGGGAAGATGATTCAGTCTCTGAGTGCTGAAATTACAGATGTGTATCATCCCTTCTGTGTGTTGGTTTGTTTATTTTATTTTTATTTATTTATTTATTTGAGAGAAAGGCAGAGAGAGAGAGAGAGAGAGAGAGAGAGAATGGGCACACCAGGGCCTCCAGCTTATGCAAACGAACTCCACATGCATGTGCCACCTTGTGCAGCTGGCTTACGTGGGTCCTGGGGAATCGAACCTTGGTCCTTTGGCTTTGCAGGAAAGTGCCTTAGCCACTAAGCAATTTCTCCAGCCCTGTTGGTTTGTTTATGAGACAGGGTTTCATGTAGTCTAGACTGGTCTTAAATTTATCATGGCCAGTTTCTTTGGTTCTGGGGATCAAACTCAGAACTTTTACTCCTCAGGCCTTGGCTGTTTGATTTTGTTTGTTTTATTTTATTTTCTTTCCTTTCCCTTTCTTTTCCATCTGTCTGCCCCCCCCCCCATAAGGTCATCTTATGTGGCCTAAGCTGGCTTTTAGATTTTTGGTTTCCCTGTATCTGCTTCCAAGTATAGGGACTGCAGGTATGAACCATCATGCCCAGATATCAATTATTATTTTTTGTTTGTTTTTATGAGGCAGGGTCTTACTCTATCTCAGACTGGCCTGAAATTTACTATGTAGTCTCAGGCTAGACTCAAACTCACAGCAATCCTCCTACCTCTCTGCCTCTCTAGTGCTGGGTTAAAGTTGTGTGCCACCACGACTGGCTTTTTGAAAAATTTTATTTATTTTTATTCATTTATTAGAGGCAGAGAGAGAGAGAATGGGCATGCCAGGGCCTCTAGCCACTGCAAACAAATTCCAGAGGCATGCGCCACCTTGTGCATCTGGCTTACGTGGATCCTGGGGAATCGAACTTGGGTTCTTTGACTTTGCAGGATAATGCCTTAACCTCTGATCTATCCCTCCAGCCCATGACTGGCTTTATACATAGTAAATTTCATGTCGGTCTGGGCTAGAGTGAGACCTTACCTCAAAAAACTAACTAAATAGGGCTTATGAAATGGCTTAGTGGTTAAGGCGTTTGCCTGTGAAGCCTCAGGACACTGGTTCGATTCCCCAGGACCCATGTAAGCCAGATGCACAAGGGGGCACATGCGTCTGGAGTTCGTTTGCAGTGGCTAGAGACCCTGGCACACCCATTCTGTCTTTCTATCTGCCTCTCTCTCTCTCACTCTCAAATGAATAAATAAACAAAATATTTAAAAACTAACTAAATAAATAATATTTTAAAAACAAAAAATAAATAAATTGGCAATCCAGATTGCAAACTTTATGATTATAACTTTAAAATATAGGAATATTGAAATTTTGCTCTAATTGATACTTAAGACACCTTTGAAAAAAGAAAAAAGTCTCTTTAAACCTCAGACTATACTTCACTTTAACTTTGTTTCTTTTATTTATTTATTTACTTATTTAAGGGAGAGACACACACAGAGAGAGAGAGAGAGGAGAGAGAGAGAGAGAGAGAGAATGGGCATGCCAGGGCTTCCAGCCACTGCAAAAGACTCCAGATACATGTGCCACCTTGCGCATCTGGGTCATGTGGGTACTGGGGAATCAAACCTGAGTCCTTAGGCTTCATCTCCAATGGAAAAAAAAATCTTTTTTTTTTTTTTTTTTTGATTTTTCGAGGTAGGGTCTCAGTCTGGTCCAGGTTGACCGGGAATTAACTATGTAGTCTCAGGGTGGCCTCGAACTCACGCCAATCCTCCTACCTCTGCCTCCCAAGTGCTGGGACTAAAGGTGTGTGCCACCACACCTGGCTTGAAAAAAATCTTTTGTAGCCAGTAGACAAGTGAGCAAAAAAGGCCCACCACAGAAAGGGAAAATAATGTTTATATACATTGGTGGAAGTAGAAAACTATGAAACCACCTTGGAAAACTAATTGAAATGATTTAATAGAGTTTAAACATAAGTGTCTACACACCATGTCACAGACAGCATAAGTTATAAAGGTAATAAGTTTATTTTGGCTTACTGTTAGGGATCAGGGTCAAGGAGCCACCTTGGTGATGGCCTTCTGGCCAGTTTATTGTGTTTTGGGCCTGAGTGTGAGCATGAGTTCCCTAGGCTGGTTTGTGGTTTGTGTGTAAGGTGTGGGTCCCATTTTGGACTCTGTCACATGGTGGGCCATCTCTGAGTTCTTCTGTATTGCGTCCAATGACACAAAGGCATTTGGGGGAATCCTTTTTCATGGGCAACCAGTGCTTTCATCTGCCCTTTCCCCCCTAGTTGTTGGCGCCTTGCAGTCTTTGCAAACACCTGTGAATGCCTGGAAACTACTTAGAAAACACATCGATGTAAGTGGAAATGCTAGGTAGGCGTGGTGCTGCACACCTGGGATCCCGGCCCTGGGATGCTGCAGGTCTGTAGTTTCAGACCAGTTTGGGTTAGATAGCAAGTCCCTTTCTCCAAATCCAAACCCAACAGAACCAAACCAAACTAAACTGCCCCCCCCCAAAAAAAACCCCACATAGTGGGATTGCCAGACAAAAGTAGTCGTTATTCAACAAACTCCCTTTAAAGCATCTTCTGTGTGGAGGGCAATTTTAGATGCTGGGGAGATACTTAGAAATTCACATATCCCTTTCCTGGTGATGCTGCCCGGTTTGGTGGTACACGTCAGCAATTCCAGTACTAAGGAGACAAGTAAAGAAGGTAGAGACTTCAAGGCCTCTGGACTAAACCGTGCCTACAAAGAAAAACAAAAAGACCTTCTAGGGCTAGTGGGATGATCCATTAGAGGGGATGGGGGCGGACATAGAACGTCAATTTAGTTGCTTTGTTCGGGTGAACTGAAACTCAGTGATTTACACCGACGCTGACATGAGTCAGCCATCTGTAGATGGCACACAGGAGAGTGTGGGTGGGAATGGACTTGATGACAAGACCATGAGGCTCTAGGTCAGATTACTGCTCCACACGGAAATGGAACAATTGCTATGCAGGAGACACAGGGGACGGGTCGTGTATTTTGGAAGATACCAACGTATGTATGACTTGATTGAAGTTCTCTCACTCCATGAGTGAATCAGCCACTACCCTGGATGGAAGAGAAAATGGGGCTGTTTTGATTCTGCCATGAGAAGACCCAATCTTGGGCAACCTGCTCAGAAGCGCCCACTGCCATGACCTTATAGATGGTCCCGCCAGGGTTGGCTCTCAGATTTGAATCAACAGTGGGATGGGTCAGTACCAGTGATTGGCTCCAGAATGGGTAGGGCGGGAGCAAATCAAATCCTTCCCTGAGTTTTCAATGGCCACCACCAGATAACCTACCCAAGCTCCTCTGTGTGCTGAGTTTTTTTAATATATTGTAAATATTTTATTTATTTGTAAGCAGAGACAGACAGACAGACACACACACACACACACACAGAGAGAGAGAGAGAGAGAGAGAGAGAGAGAGAGAGAGAGGGGTAGTTTGATTCAGGTGTCCCCCATAAACTTAGGTTTTCTGAATGCTAGGTTCCCAGCTGATATAGATTTGGGAATTAATGCCTCCTGGAGGGAGCGTGTTGTTGGGGGCGGGCTTATGGATGTTATAGCCAGTTTCTCCAAGCCAGTGTTTTGCACACTCTCCTGTTCCTGTTGTCCACCTTATGTGGGCCAGGGGGTGATGTCTACCCTCTGCTCATGTCGTCGTTTCCCCCTGCCATCGTGGAGTTTCCCCTCAAGCCTGTAAGCCAAAATAAACCTCTTTTTCCCACAAGCTGCTCTTGGTTGGGTGATTTCTACCAGCAATGCAAACCTGACTGCACCAGTAAAGTGGTAACGAGGAGTGGGATTGCTGCTAGACACCTGACTGTGTGGCTTTGGCCTTTTGGAGCTGATTTTCAAGAGGAATGTGGAAGGATTTGAAACCTTGGCCTAAGAGATGCCTTGCAGTGCGGTAAGTACAGCTTGATGGACTGTTCTGGTCAGAGTTGAAAGACCTGAATGCAGTAAGAACTATGGACTGTGAAGTTTGGCTTATGAGGGTGAGAAAGAGCTTTGCTTGGACTGGGCTAGCAGTTTGTATGAGAAAGCTTGCTGTTATGCCCATGTCCTGAGAAATTGTGCAGGGTTGCTTTGCGTAGAAATGAACTGGTGTGAGCAGAGGGATATGGCACAGAAAGAAAAATCTTTGGGTGAACTGCTGCCCATTCAGCTGCAATTGAGAGATTACAGCCTCTGAGATTGGGCCAGCTGACCTGCACTGAGGCAACAGGAAGAATGCAGACTCTTTTGAAGGGGCCTGAGTGCTCAAGGAGTGTCCTGTTCTTCAAAGTCTGCTTTATTCCCCCCTGGATTAACAAATTGGCACCCTACCTGTTATTGTGGAATATAAGAATGCAGGAAAGAGAGAGTCATTGAGTTTGCAACACAGTCTTGTGTTTTGGAAATGGCCATGGGCATTGTGAAGCAGGTTTGCTGGTTGCCTGCATGGAGACCCAATGGGGCCATGAGGATTAACCATTGATTGCAGTGGAGACCCAGTGGAGATGCCAGGACCACGAGATGGCTGCTAAGGAAAGCTGCCAGGCCCCGATGAAGTTTTCCAGGACTGTGAGTAGCCTAGCTGGAGGGGTGGAATTGGAATACCAGAGAGTTGTTGCTGGTTAGAATTATCAGACTTGGAGATTTGTCACTGGCTAGAGTTGTTGGACTTGGACCTACAGAGTTTGATGTTTGCCTCTTTAAATCTTGTATTGGTTGAATATTTCTTTGCTATGCCCAATGCCATCTTTTGCAGTGTGAACGTTTATTATGTGCCATTATGGGTTGGGGGGGATTTTTTGGTATTAGGGCTCAGTTAAAATATATTGAACTAGGGGGTGTATGAACATCATTGAAATTGATAAAAACTATGGGGAATTTTAAAGTTTGACTGAATGCATTGTATTTTACAGCATGTACAGATATCAGTTTATGGGGGCCTGGGGCGGAATGTGGTGGTTTGATTCAGGTGTCCCCCATAAACTTAGGTGTTCTGAATGCTAGGTTCCCAGCTGATGGAGATTCGGGAATTAATGCCTCCTGGAGGAAATGTAATGTTGGGGGCGGGCTTATGGGTGTTATAGCCATTTTCCCCAAGTCAGTGTTTGGCACACACTCCTGTTGCTGTTGTCCACTTTATGTGGACCAGGGGGTGATGTCCACCCTCTGCTCATGCCATCATTTTCCCCTGCCATCGTGGAGCTTCCCCTCGAGCCTGTAAGCCAAAATTAATCTCTTTTTTTCCCATAAGCTGCTCTTGACTGGGTGACTTCTACCTGCAATGTGAACCTGACTGCAACACACACACACACAGAGAGAGAGAGAGAGAGAGAGAGAGAGAGAGAGAGAGAGAGAGAAAGAGAGAATGAATGGGCATGCCAGGGCTTCTAGCCACTGCAAACTCCAGATGCATGCACCACTCTGTGCATCTGACTTTATGTGGGTACTGGGGAGTTGAACCCGGGTCGTTAGGCACTTCTCTCCAGCCTGAGGTTTCTTTGTTGTTAGGCTTTGCGGGCAAGCATCTTAACCGCTGACCCATCTCTCCAGCCCTTTCATGCCTTTTTAACCTATTGAGTTAAATTAGGGTTGCTTGCATGATCATGGGTGGAAGACTTTATTTATTGTGGGATAGGCATCGTACCAGTGGCTACTTCACTGATGAACCTGACTCCCATCTCCCAGCAACCCTTAGCTGCCATTAGCTACTCTGAGAGGTTTGAGGTCTCATGTATCCTTCCTTAAAGATAGTGACAGACTCACTCTTGTGCAGGGAACCCCAGCTGCTGTGGGTTCTTAATTATAACAGTCGTGTCATATCCAGACGACAGCATTTTGCAGCCCTCCTCTCCATAGTCCTGCTCTTACATTCTTTCCACCCCCTCTTCTGCAAGGTCCCTGAGCCTTGGAGGGGGTCTCTTAGATGCCCTGTTTGAGGCTAAGCACACAGAAGTAACATTTATGACAATTTTGCCAGCTATGTATTTCTGCATTAATAACCACTGTGAATTGAGGTAAGGAACGTCTGTGATCTTCAAGTAGTACTAATCTATGGAAAGAAATATAGATATTTAGAAGGATCTTTGACATTCTGTCCTTTTGACATAACCACAGGTATAGGTTCACCACCCCCTAGGGCCTATGTAAAGCTGTAGGCTTTGCGCTAGGTTTATAGTAGAGGGCATGAAATCACTCCTGTGGAACAGGCCTCCAATCCAGTCACCCATAACTATCATGCCACTATGGCACTGGTGGACATGTCTTGCCTGGCAGGTCAGTTATGTAATACATGGGTTTCACAGCTGGATAGGACTATTTACGGCTTTTCTCCTCCAGCGGCTTACATAGCACCTTTTGGTATGAAGAAAATTAGCCAGCAATGTAGAAACTTCCAGCTCAGTTTCAGCTTGGTTTCTCTCTGTCCTGCAATTGAAACAGGGTATCATTAGCTATAGGGACTTGTCATCTAGTTTTAATGGGCAACCAAGATCATTGTCAATTGCCTATAGTGTTTTAGGGGCCTCTGTAGCCTCCCTAACCAACAACTCATGGGGGTTAGCTCATCCCTGGTACTGGAATTTGTGATTAATAACCTATGGTTTCTGGAAACACCGTATTCACTAACATAGGGAACCTTCATTCAAATACTTTTATTTTTTTTTTTTTTGGCTTTTCGAGGTAGGGTCTTACTCTGGCCCAGCCTGATCTGGAATTCACTATGTAGTCTCAGGGTGGCCTCAAACTCACAGCAATCCTCCTACCTCTGCCTCCCGCGTGCTGAGAGTAATGGTGTTTGCCACCACGCCTGGCTCGTCATTCAAATACTTTTGAAAAATTATATTTGGGGCTGGAGAGATAGCTCAGTGATTAAAGGTACTTGCTTGCAAAGCCTGCTGGCCCAGGTTCAATTCCCCAGTGCCCATGTAATGCCAGATGCACAAAGTGGCACATGCACTTGGAGTTCATTTTCAGTGGCAAGAGGCCCTGATGAGCCCATTAATTCTCTCTCTCTTCTTTGCAAATAAATTTAAAAAAATTCTTTGCAAGAAGAGATAGAGATAGAAGAGAGACAGAGAATGAGTACCCCAGGGCCTGTAGCCACTGCAAACGAACTCCAGACACATGTGCCCCTTGTGCATCTGGCTTATGTGGGTCCTGGGGAATCGAACGTGGGTCCTTTGGCTTTGCAGGCAAATGCCTTAACCGCTAAGCCATATCTCCAGCCCACATAAAAATATTTAAACTATATTTTTATTTTTATTTTTTTAAATATTTTATTTATTTATTTAATTGAGAGAGGGAAAGAGGGAGAGAGAGCGAGAGAATGGGCGCGCCAGGGCCTCCAGCCACTGCAAATGAATTCCAGATGCATGTGCCACCTTGTACATCTGGCTTATATGGGTCCTTGGGAATCAAACCGAGGTCCTTTGGCTTTGCAGGCAAGCGCCTTAACTGCTAAGCCATCTCTCCAGCCCCTAAACTATATTTTAATTGCCTTACCAAGTTGTAGATATCTATGTGGCTTATTCACATACCTTTATTTTGTTATTTTATTTTTATTTCCTTATTTGAGAGAGAGGGAGAGAGAGAAAGATAGTATGTGCACACCAGTGCCTCTAGCCACTGGAAATGAACTCCCAATGCATGCACCACCTTGTGCATCTGGCTTGACGTGGGTACTGGGGAATTGAACTGGGGTCCTTAGGCTTTGCAGACAAGTACCTTAAATATCTTTAGTTTTGATTCATCCTTCCACCATCCCCTTCTCTCCATCATCTCCATCCCATCCCTGCTTAAACACTTCTCTTCCACTATTACCCCACCCCCAAATTTCATGTCCCGTGTGTTCTACTATCCCCCCACAAGCCCTTTCCCCATGAGCCCTTTCTAGCTTCTTGGCCCATACAGACACTCTAACTTATAGACACTGATCCAGAAGTTTGAAGCTAGGCTCTACATATGAGAGAGTACATGCAGTGTTTGTGTTTCTGAGCCTGTGTTACTCTACTCAGTATGACCTTTCCCAGTTCCATACATTTGAGGTTTTAAAAATATTTATTTTAGAGAGAGCTAGTGAATGTGTGTGGGTGTGCCAAGGCCTTCTGCCTCTGCAAACAAACTCCAGGTGCAAGCGCTACTTTGTGTGCCTGACTCTATATGGGTAAAGGGGAATTGAACCCAGGCTGGAAGGTTTTGTAAATAAGTGTTCTTTTGTTTGTTTGTTTTGTTTTTGTTTCTTTCGAGGTAGATCTCACTCTATCCCAGGCTGACCTGGTATAGTCTCAGGGTAGCCTTGAACTCACAGCGATCCTCCTGCCTCTGTCTCCCGAGCGCTTGGATTAAAGGCATGTGCCACCATTGGCTGTAAATAAGTATTTTAATAAATGCATCTCTCTAGCCCCAGAGGTCTTTTTGTCTTAAAACTGAATTTCATTTCTGAGTGCTAGAGAGGCCTTGTGAATTGTTCTCTGTGCTTGCACACAAGATGTATTTAAGTCTTGTAAATTGTCTTTGATATCTTCTGGTCATGTTTCCTTTTTCTAAAAAAATACATTTATTTTAGACTTAGCAAAAGGTTGCGAAAAGTAGCACAAATAGTTCTTTTGTTGAGACATGGTCTTACTAGGTACCCCAAGCTGACCTTGTAGTTGTCATCCTCCTGCTTCAGCCTCCTACGTGCTGGAATAACAGGTGTGTGCCACCACACTGTTTCAAAGTTCTTGTACTTTCACCTGATATCTTTTCATAAAGTGATAACTTATAATGTGATAGGACAATATTCAAAACCAAGGCATGGGGGCTGGAGAGATGGCTAAGTGATTACAGGCACTTGATTGTAAAGCCTGACAGTCCAGGTTCTATTCCCCAGTACCCATGCAAAGCCAAGTACACAAAGTGGCACATGCTTCTGGAGTTAGTTTGCAGCAGCAGGAGGCCCTGATGCGTCCATCCATTCTCTCTCAGCCTTTAGGGTCTACAGCTGTCTTGAGTCAAAGTAGCTTATGATGTGATATCTCAGAGAACTTGTATGTTATTGTCTTATTTCTTATAGATGATTTTTTTAACAACTTAATTTTTTTAAAAAAAAATTTGTTCATTTATTTATTTATTTGAGAGCGACAGACAGAGTGAGAAAGGCAGAGAGAGAGAATGGGCGCCCCAGGGCCTCCAGCCACTGCAAACGAACTCCAGACGCGTGCACCCCCTTGTGCATCTGGCTAATGTGGGTCCTGGGGAATCAAGCCTCAAACCGGGGTCCTTAGGCTTCACAGGCAAGCACTTAACTGCTAAGCCATCTCTCCAGCCCTAACAACTTAATTTTTTAGTTAGCATATGAAGTACTGAATTTCACCAAGACATTTTTATATATTGGTATATGTTTTTCCTTTTTTTCAGTGCTAGGTTTGGGAACCCAGGCCTTATGAATGCATAGCAAGCACTCTGCCACTGAGCTACATCTTCAGCCCAGATGAATAGTCTTTATTTCATTATTTACTTATTCATTCATTTTGTGAGACAAGGTCTCTCTATACAGGCCAGACTCATTTTGAACTTGCTATGAACTAGTTTAGGCTAGCCTCAAACTCAAGATCTTCCTGCTCAACTTTACAGATGGGTGTCATTATGTCTGGCGAAATGCATGTTTTTAGATGCTAGATATTTTATCTTCTCAGTGGTCATTGTCCCAGAGTATGATGTCTTTGACCTATTTATTAGATGTGTCTTCTGGGGCTTGCCTTGTCTATTTGGGCTTCTGTGCTCAGGGTGAGGTCTCAGAGCACTTTGGGAAGACTATATTCAAAACAATGTGTGCCATAACCTAATTTGCTTTGACCTGTATTAGAGATTATGAGTTTAGTAAATACTTTTAGGTCTGTGTCTAGGGTATGATTTCTCAGCTTCAGACTACTGACATGTTGTAACCCAAAAGTCTTTGTTATGGAGGGCTATTCTTTGCACTACAGGCTGTTTTTAAAATTTTTATTTATTTATTTGAGAGAGAGAAAGAGGCTGCAAGTAAGTGAGAATGGGTGCGCCAGGGCCTCCAGCCACTGCAAAAGAACTTCACGTGCATGTGCCACCTTGTGCATCTGGCTTACATGGGTACTGGGGACTCGAACCTGGGTCCTTAGGCTTTGCAGGCAAGCGCCTTAACTGCTAAGCCATCTCTCAATTTCCTATAGGCTATTTTTATTTACATTTTTTTCTTTTATTGTTTGTGGTAGAAGATTGCTTCAGTTTTCACAGGCTGGCCTTTTCAGACATTACTATAGTCTAAGAAGCTTAAACAACTGAAATATATTGTCTCACCATTCTGAAGCTGAAAATCACAGATAAAGGTGTGTGGGCAGGGTTGGTCCTTTGGCAGGCTGAGAAGGACTAGTCTATTCCAGGCCTTTCTCCTTGCCTCAAGGGACTGTTGGAGCATTTTAGTATTCCTTATCTTGTATTACATCCTAGATGACCTCCTCCATAGTCACATGGCCTTCTCCCTATGAGTATCTCTGTCCATGTTCAAATTTTCCCTTTCAATAACGACATCAGTCATTTTGGAGCAGAGGCCCACTCCAGCATGACTTGATTCGTTTTGCTTAGTATTTTTAAAATATTTATTTGCAAAGACAGAGATGGAGAGAGACACAGAGAGAGCATGGCATGCCAGGGCCTCTTGCCACTGCAAATGGACTATAGATGTATGTACCACCTAGTACATCTGACATTACGTGGGTACTGGGTAATCAAACCTGGGCCATCAGATGTTGCAAGCAAGTGCCTAATCGCTGAGCCATCTCTTCAACCCTCATTCTTCTTTTAAAAAAGAAAATGTGTGTGTGTGTAGGTTAGAGGTCAAGTTTGAGGTATCTGTGCTCCACCTTTGAGATAGGGTCTTGTACAACTGCAAATGAAGCCTCCCACTGTGAAAGCCTCCTACTGTTGTAAGCACATTGGGATCATAGAGTCATGTGCCACTTTGCATCCTGCTTTAAGTGGCTACTGGGGAATTGAATCTGAGCACTTGCAGGCTTTTAAATCAAGAGCCTTTAACCACTGAGCCATCTTGCCAGCCTCCAGCATGACATCATTCAGTTTTTTAAAAATATTTTTATTGATTTAGTTGAGAGACAGAGAGAGAGAGTATATAGGCACACCAGGGCCTCCTGCCACTACACATTATATTTTATTTATTTATTTATGAGAGAGAGAAAAAATATATATGGAAAGAATGGGCATACCAGGGCCTCCAGCCACTGCAAATGAACACCAGATACATGCACCACCTTGTGCATCTGGCTTTATGTGGGTATTGGAGAATCAAACCTGGGTCCTTTGGCTTTATAGGCAGGTGTCTTAACTGCTGAGCCACCTCTCCAGCCCCCCTCCTTCCACTACAAATGAACTCCAGATCCATGTGCCCCTCTGCATCTGGGCTTTATGTAGGTACTAGGGGATTGAACCCAGGCCGGCAGGCTTTGCAATCAAGCACCTTTAACCACTGAGTGATCTCCCCAGCCCATTTCATTTTAATGTAACTAATTACATCTACACAGACTGTATTCCAAAATAAGGCCATATTCTGAGGTACTGCTAGTTAGGATTGTAACATATTAATTTTAACAGAACACAGTTTCACCCATAACAGGTATTTAACATGAGAAAAGAAGAATAGAATAGAGGGGAGCAACCTGGGACATCTAGAAGCTGGCCTGGCACTTAAAGCCAAATCATGTTTTTCTCTTAGCCATAAATAATCTCAAGGATAGCAGACACAGGCAAGGCTACTGTGAGGCCATGGTAAAAATGAGATAAAAAGTTTGTCATGGTGGTGCACACCTTTAATCCCAGCATTTAGGTGGCAGAGGGAAGAGGATCACTGTGAGTTCAAGGCCAGCCTGAGACTAAATAATGAATTCCAGGTCAGCCTGGGCTAGAGCAAGACCCTACCTTGAAAAACCAAAATAAAAAAAATGAGATTAAAAAAAAAGCACAAGACAAGCATAAGCCCATGAATTTATTCCCTGCAGTAGGGGAAGGGGGAGGGGATTGGTGGAATATTAAACTCTTGTATAATGTTGTCTACACGTAGATTAAAAACAAGGTCACTTTGTTATCCACAGGATATAAGACCTCCCCCATCTGAGGGCTTAGCTGTTAAGGTACTTGCCTACAAAGCCCAAGTACCCAGGTTTGATTCCCCAGGACCCACATAAATCCAGATGTACAAGGTGGCACATGCATCTAGAGTTTGTTTGCAGTAGCTAGAGGCCCTGGCACACCCATTCTCTCTCTCTCTCTCTCTCTTTCAGTAAATAAAAATATTTTAAATCATCTATTTTTTTAACAGCTGCTACTCTTTCCTAGTTGCAGCCTAGTCTGCCCTCCCTAGATATATTCAAATTCATGCTTTGGTTTGGATGTGCTTTTATTCCCTGGAGTCTTGGTTTCAGTGGATGATATTCAAGTGGTGTAACCTTTATGAGATAGGCTTAGAGGCAGGTAATTAGGTCATTGGGATGCCACCCTTTGAAGGGATTAATGCAGGCCTGTGGCTTGGATTGGTTCTCTCAAGAATGAGCTATATGGGAGGCTGGTCTCTGAATCTTTTCTGCCTGGGCTGCTTGCCACTCACACATGCTCTCACCATGTGATGTCATCCACTATGAGGCCTCCTCCAGGGCACAGCAGATCCTGGAACTATACTCCTGAGTTTCCAAGACTGTAAACTAAATGAATGTCCTTTATAAAGTACCCATCTTTTGGTATTTTGTTACTGTAATATAAAATTGATTAAGACAATATTCAGTCACGCATTCCAGCATTCTTAGTGGGTATGTATCTCAGAGTGAAGGGGTCTGTGATCTGTTTGCAAGTATATGTCCCAGAACTGGAGAATTCCCATCTCCTGGTGAATATATATCCCAAGAAGTCTAATCTCTTTAGGTAATCTAGGAATATTTCCCAGGATGTGAGTCCTCTAACATAGTGTGGGTTCTTCATTTAGATGTCTCCCATAAGCTTAGGTGTTCCGAATGCTAGGTCCTCAGCTGATGGCAATTTGGGAATTAAAGCCTCCTGAAGGCAGGATATTGTTGGGGGTGGGTTTATGGTGTTATAGTCAGCTTCTCCTTGCCAGTGTTTGACACACTGTCCTGTTGCGATTGTCCATCTAATTTGGCCAGGAGGTGATGTCCACCCTCTGCTCAAGCCATCATTTTCCCTTGATATCATGGAGCTTCCCCTCAAGTCTGTAAGTCAAAATAAACCCTATTTTCCCCCACAAGCTGCTCTTGGTTGGGTGTTTTCTGCCAGTAATGTGAACCTGACTGCAACAGATATAAAGTGTATTTTTGACACTTTGCTATATGTATACGATGCATTTTGTTTTTTAAATAAATCTTTTGGACTAGGTGTGGTGGTGCATGCCTTTAATCCCGGCACTTGGGAGGCAGAGGTAAGAGGATCACTGTGAGTTTGAGGCCACCCTGAAACTACATAGTGAATTCCAGGTCAGCCTGGACTAGAGTGAGAACCTACCTTAAAAAAAAAAAAAAAAAAAACAACAAAAAAAGTCTTTTGAGATTGGGGTATAGCTTGCCCAAGATGTGTGAGGCCCCGAAGTCAATCCCCAGCACTGTGAATCAAAATATCCCCCAAACAAAAAGCTCTATTTTTGCTGACACTGTGAAGTCTATTCTGTTTGTGGGTATGTTTCCCAATATGTAAGGGCTATGTCTTAGAATGTGGGTATATCTGAGACTGAAGATGAAAGGTCTCTCATTACTTAGATTAAAAAACTTTTTTTATTATTTATTTGCAAGGATATATATATGAGAGAGAGAGAGAGAATGAAAATGGGCTTGCTAGGGCCTACTGCTACTGCAAACGAACTCCAGACACATGCACCACTTTTTGTATCTGGCTTTATGTGGCTAATGGGTAATTGAACCCAGGCTTTTGGGCTATGCAAGCCAGTGCCTTTAACCACTAAACCATCTCTCCAGCCTGTCATCACTTTATGTGTGTGTGTGTGAGGAACGGTGATCTGTGAGCAGTATTTTGTGTGAGTCCAGCATTTTAGGTCTCTGGACTTTATGGAGGGATGTGTCTTGTGATGGGAGATCTTTAATTGTGTCTCTGCTCTGCCAACTTATGGGCCCATGTCCTAACTTGGAAACTGAATATGTGACATTACATGTTAGATACTTTGTAGGTTAAATTAAGCATCTTGAGATGAGGATATTTTCTAAGTGGGTCTAATATAGTCACAAGAATGGGGGGGGGGGATAAAGCTGGGTGTGGTGGTGTATACCTTTAATCCTAGCACTTGGGAGGCAGAGGTAGGATTGCCGTGAGTTCAAGGCCACCCTGAGACTACATAGTGAATTCCAGGTCAGCCTGAGCTAGAGTGAGACCCTATCTCAGAAAACCAAAAATTAATAATAATAAATAATGGGGGGATAGGATAATCATTGTCATTGAATGCAACATAATGACACAAACTAATTCAGAGACATCAGTAAGGAAAATATTTGTGGATGTGGATGTGTATGCTTGTGCTGTTCATGTGAATATATATGAAAATGTAAAATGTCTAATCCTTTGTTCACGTGTTTGCAATTGGCCAATAAAGTTTCCACAAAGAGGACCAGCAAAGGAGATGTGACTAGGGAACTGGGAAGAGTGGAGATGTGATGACAGACACAGAAATCAGAGAGATTAGAAGATAAAGCATTATTGGATTTGAAAATGGAAGAAAGATAAAGGGACAAAAGGCTGTAAGTATTTCTAAAAGGTGGAAACACATTCTCCCTGGGAATCTGCTGCACAGAAGGTTATGTTGACATCTGATTGTAAGTCCCCTTTCAAGGTTTCCATCCTACATAAATATAATATCATAAATAAAAATAAAAATAAATGAAAGTTTTTTTCAATATATTGAGTTTGTGGTGATTTGTTATAGCAGTGATTAAAAATATATGAAGCTGGGCGTGGTGGCGCACGCCTTTAATACCAGCACTAGGGAGGCAGAGGTAGGAGGATCACCATGAGTTCAAGACCACCCTGAGACTACATAGTGAATTACAGGTTAGCCTGAACTAGAGTGAGACTCTACCTCGAAAAACCAAAAAATATGTGTGTGTGTGTGAGAGAGAGAGAGAGAGAGAGAGAGAGAATTGGCTATACTTTATTTTGTGCTAAATAAATTTAGAATATTAGAAATAGATTTTGAATTCTATACATGAAGCCATCAACTCAACTATTTTAAGGATGTACTATGATTACACACTGGAAAATTCAGGTGGTCATATTTGATTTTTTTAATTCAAGCAACTGTATTGCCATAAGAAATATCTGCTACATAGGAAAACCAGTTAGTAAACAAATAACCATCACCATCCTTGACAGAAACAGAGAAAATAAAATGAGTTTAAAAAAATGAATTAGCATTATCACACAGTATAATTCTTAGTGAAATATATTGTGATCCAATCAAGAAACACCTTTTTTTTTTTTTTCCTGGATAAGTATACTTTCCCTGACTTGCGATTTGTGGTCTTCAGGAAAACTGCTCAAATGTGACTTCTCATCAGTATCATATTATATATAATTAATGGAATACAGTCATAGCAGTAATGCTTCTGCCTAGAAGAGCCATAGATTAAGCCTTAAACATACATATGTATCAGGTTTAATATGCTGAAGACTCAAGCTCAGGGTTGAAAATTTGCTTGGGGTCCTCTGTTAACTTAAAGTTGCATTATGTGGTATGTCCTCACCCACATATGCTCTAGTACCTCATCAGTTCTCCAGAACTTCTTACCTATTTATTATCTGTTTATGAAAGAAAGACCTAGGAAAGAATGAGTTCTCAGCCCTTATCTGTGCTTCTATCTTATAAAGACAATAAAGGCCACATTTCAGCATTATATAGATATCAAAATAACTATATGGCATCCAGTGTCTCTAACTGGGTGTTTATGAAAACTCAGGATGGAAATACCCAGATCTACATGGGGGTATATGAATAAGAATGACCTGTTTGAGTGTATCTCTAAATTTTTGGTCTTTGAGGGTTTGGGGGGGGCACATGCATGTATGTCCATGGTATATGCACATGTATGTGCAGATGCATGTACCCTGTGAGCACCTGTGGAGGCCAAAGGAGAATGCTGCATATCCTCCTCTGTAGCTCATCTGCTTTATTTCCTTAAGACAGAGTCTCTCAATCGGATTACTGTTTTGTTGTTTTCCTGTGATACTGGGGACTTGTACTTGGGCAGGCTCAGGCACTCTCAGGCTCTAATGCTTTTTCTTCCCTAATGCTTTTCTGTAGCCAGCACTCAGTGGGTAACACTGAGCCATCTCCCCAGCTCTGGTTTTGTGAGGATTTTTTTGTGGGTATATGTCTCAGAATATCATATCTCTAAAGTTTATGTGTATGTTCCTGTATTAGGATGTAATGTCTCTTGGCTGACTCAGGTTATATGTTCCAGTTTGAGGTTTCTGAGGTATCTGTGTTTGTGTAAGTTGTTTGGTGTCTTGTTTTATTGATATTTCTGAAATACCTTTCTGATTCATTCATTTATACCCAAATGTGTGTGTGCGCACACATACACATACACACACACTTTCAGAATGAAATGTATCTGATTGACTTAGGTATGTTTATGTCTAAAGTTCATGTGGGTATGCAAATGTGTGAATTTAAGTCTAATATTTTTGTAGGCCTATGTCCCAGGAACATAAAATAATTCTTTAGGGGTAGGTTCCCTAGGTGTCAGGTATAGAATATCTCTAGATGTTTTTCCTAGAATGTGAGATTGCTTATTTGACTGTGGGGAGATGTGGGAAGACTTAAGATCTTTAGTCTGTGGCTTGAGAGATGGCTCAACAGTTAAAGTTGCTTGCTTGCAAAGTCTGCTGGTCTAGGTTCAATTCGCCAGCATCCACATAAAACCAGATATATGTATTTGGTATGTGTTTACAGGGGTAAGAGTCGCTGGTCCCACTCCCCACATATGTAAATAAACAATTTGGGGGCTGGGCAGCTGTTAAAAGCACTTGCTTGTAAGCCTCAGTCTAATTCCCTAGTAACCATGTAAAGCCAGATACACAAAGTGGTGTGTGCACGTGGTGTTTGTTTGATGAGCCATGAGGCCCTAGTGTACCTATACTCTCTCTCTGCTCACAAATAAATAAAAATATCTCTGGGACTGGACAAATGGCTCATCAGCTAAAGGTGCTGGCTTCAAAAACTGCAGGCCTGGGTATGATTCCCTAATACCCATGTAAAGCCAGATACACAAAGTGGCGCATGCATCTGGAGTTTATTTGCACAAACAAGAGGCCCTGGTGCACCCGTTCTCTCTCTCTCTCTTTCTCTCTGTCAAATAAATACATACATTTAAAAAAAATCTCTGGCCTGTTCATGAGTATGTGTCTTAGGTGTGAAGTTTCTGTTTGCAGATATCTATTGCAGGAATTGTGGACTTTCATGTCTGTGTATTTATTGGATAAAGTTTCCATTCTGCTTTTGGTGTTATACCACAGTACTAGAGTTTCTGATGTCCTCATGGATAATGATTTGGATTTGATTTGTCTCCTAAAAAAATTACATACTGTAAGCTTGATCCCCAGTGTGGCAGTATTGAAGGGATGGGCTTTTAAGAGGTGGGGGTCTAATAGAAGGTAATTAGGTCATAGGAGCTCCACCCTCATAAATAGGTTAATGCTGTCTTGCAGGAGTGTATCAGGTCTCCTGAAGCTGTAGCTGGATTAGTTCTTTTGATCTCTATCTCTCTTTATCTCTCATTTTGCAGTTCTAGGGATTACGCTCAGGGCCTGGCACATCCTATGCAAGTATTCTACTAGTGAGCTATATCACCAGCCTGAAAGCCGATTATAAAGTGAGACTACTGTATGCTTTGGCCCTCTTTGCACATTTTCCTTTCCACTTTTCTATTTGTGTGTGTGTGTTTAACTTTTTAAAATAATATTTTATTTATTTATTTGAAAGATAGGGAGAGAAAGAGGCAGAAAGAGAACAGGCACATGAGGGCCTCTAACCACTGCAAACAAACTCCAGACACATGTGCCACCTTGTGCATCTGTCTTATGTGGGTCCTGGGAACTCAAACCTGGCTCCTTACATTTTTCAGGCAAGGCTCTTAAATGCTGAACCATCTCTCCAGCCCATTTTTCTTCCTGAGGTAGGGTGTCACTCTAGCCCAGGCTGACCTGGAATTCACTATGTAGTCTCAGGATGGCCTTAAACTCATGGCAATCCTCCTACCTCTGCCTCCTGAGTGCTGGGATTAAAGGTGTGCACCACTACAGCTAGCTTCCAGCCCATTTTTTTCAAAAATATTTTTTAATATTTTACTTATTTGTTTATTTGACAGAGAAAGAGGCAGATAGAGGGAGAGAGAGAGAGAGAATGGGCATGCCAGGGCCTCTAACAACTGTGAACATACTCCAGATGCATGCTCCACTGTGTGTATCTGGCTTTATGTGAGTATTGGGGAATCAAACCCTGGTCCATAGGCATTGCAGGCAAGTGCCTTAACCACTAAACAATCTCTCCAGGTCCAGCCCCTTTTTTGATTTAAAAAAAAAATTTTTTTTCCGAGGTAGGGTCGCAATGGTACCATAAAATTCTACATCCTAAAAGGCAGACCAAATGGCTGAACCTTCACCAGGCCCTTAGAGGGAACACCTGAGCCACAAGACATTGGAGAGGGTATGATGAAGACTGACCTTAATCTTCTACAGCTTCTCCCCACCCCCTCTCTCTTCTCTCTAACACTTTCATATTAGTTATCTTTTTCTTCCTTTCCTTAGTGGGCACTGACTTGTAACTCCCAGTACCAGCATGTGGTTATCATCCACAATGAGCTTTTGATCAGAGAGACCTACAAGGTTTCCTAAAAGACAGATTTCTGTCAGAGTACTTGATGACCCACCAAAGGTTAGTGATAAGACCCTACTGCTGAAGACACCTTATGCGGTTGACACGTAAAATGGAATGACATGGCTGGAAGCTGGAAGAGAGTCAGTCCCCAGACAGTCAGCGTGTCTAGTGCCAGAAGGTGCTACATGGGCAACTGGGGGAAAATAACCAATATCTGTCGAAGCAACGCATGGTCTCACCTACTTAGCAGCAAATAACCTGTCGTGATGCTCACACAAGTGCAATAGTGGCGCACAGCCATGGTGGGAAACCAACTACTCTTGATTTGGCTAACTGATCCCCTCAGTGGTACAGGCCCCATATCTGGATCTGGGAAACAAGTCAGAACCATATCCAAACATAAGCCTGCTCTCCATTATCAAGCTACCACCAATCGTGGGCTACAAGAGGGCCTACACCTATTAAATTCTCTATTAAAAAAGTAAGGGTTATCTCATTTGTCTTGTGCTTACTTACTCTCCATTGGAGAATCTGCTTCTCTTTTTCAGATAGATGTAGATCCTAAGGAGAGAGCCACCCCATCATACCTCAAAAGGGCCCTGGCTGAAACTAAGAAAAATTGGAGAAAAAAGCAAGGGTGCTGTTTTCTTGGTGAACCAGGTATCAGCACAAGGGTGAAGGAGATCAACACAGAGAAAAATCAACTCCTAACAAATCAGATATCCAGAGACCCAGAGGCCCCCAACACCTCATCACTGAAGCAGACCAAAAATGAACCCAATATGGCTCAGGGGAATTTTGTGGAAGAGGGAGTGGAAAGAATGTCAGAGCCACATGTTGGGTCATGATATGCAGAGACATTTATCTTACCCATAACTGTGGGCTAACTCCACAATGCATGACCCATATACCTCAACAAGAAGAGGCCAGGGGGAGGGGGTAGGACATGGATGAGCCTAACAATGGTACCAAATTGACTGTATTCACTGAGTACAAAACTAATTAATAATAAAGAAAAAAATGTTTTTTCGAGGTAGGGTCTCACTCTAGCCCAGGCTGACCTGGACTTCATTCAGCAGTCTCAGGGTGGCCTTGAACTCATGGAGATCCTTCTACATCTGCCTCCCAAGTGCTGGGATTAAAGGCATGCACCACCACACCAAACCATTTTTTAAATTTTTAAAAAATATATTTATTGAGCTGAAGAGATAGGTTAATGGTTAAAGCACTTGCCTGCAGAGCCAAAGGATCTAGGTTCAATTTCCCAGGACCCATTTAACCCAGATGCACAAGGTGGTACATATGTCTCGAGTTCATTTGTTGCCTTTGTACTGCTTGCAATGCTTATTTATATATTTGAAAGAGGCAGAGAAAGAATGGGCATCCAGCCACTGGAAACGAACTCCAGATGCATATACCACCTTGTGCATCTGGCTTATATGGGTCCTGGGGAATCGAACCTGGGTCCCTTGGCTTTGCAGGCAAGCACTTTAACTGCTAAGCCATCTCTCCAGCTCCTATAGGCTATTTTTATTTACAAAACAAAAAAAAATTGGAGGGGGGCTGGAGAGCTGGCTTAGCAGTTAAGGCACTTGCCTGCAAAGCCAAAGGAGCCCAGTTTGATTCCCCAGGACTCATGTAAGCCAGACGCACAAGGTGGCAGGTGCATCTGGAGTTCGTTTGCAGTGACTGGAGGCCCTGGCCCACCCATTCTCTCTCTCTCTCTCTCAAATAATAAAAATATTGAAAAATATTTTTCTAATATTTTATTCATTTGCAAGCAGTGATGAGAGAGAGAGAGATAATGGGTGCACCTAGGCCTCCAGCTGCTGCAAATGAACTCCAGATGCATGTGCCACTTTCTGCATTTAGCTTTACATGGATACTGGGGAATCAAACCCAGGTTGTTAGGCTCTTCAGATAAGAGCCTTTACTACTGTGCCATCTCTCTAGCCCTTAAATTTTGTTTATTTTTATTTATTTATTTGAGAGCAACAGACAGAAAGAGAAAGAGGCAGATATAGAGAGAGAGTGAATGGGCACGCCAGGGCTTCCAGCCACTGAAAACAAACACCAGACGCGTGCGCCCCCTTGTGCATCTGGCTAACGTGGGTCCTCAGGCTACACAGGCAAGGGCTTAACCACTAAGCCATCTCTCCAGCCCTCTCTAGCCCTTTAAAAAAACTTTTAATTGACAACTTCTGTAAATAAAGACAATATGGGCTGAAGGGATTGCTTAGTGTTTAATGTGCTTGCTGGCTATGCCAAAAGACCCAGGTTTGATTCACCAGTACCCACATAAAGCTGGATGCACAAAGTGGTGCATGCGTCTGGAGTTCACTTGCAGTGGCTAGAGGCCCTGGTGAGCCCATTCTCTCTCAATCCCTATCTGCCTCTTTCTCTCTCAAATAAATAAAATAAAAATATATAGACAATATACCATGATCATAATCCCCTCTTACCACCTTCCATTTTCCTTTTCTGAATTCTCTCTGTATTAAATCCCTTCTTTCTAGCTAGTATGTCTTCTATTTGGATGTCCTCATTCTTTCCTATTATGCAGGTCTTATGTAGGTAGTGTCAGGCACTGTGAGGTCCTAAATATCAAGGCTATTTTGTGTCTGGAAAACAGTTTTGTAAGCACTCTTCCTCTTCATTTTGCTCTTACATTCTTTCTGCTACCTCTTCAGCAATGGTCCCTGAGCGTGGGAGGGTGTGAGATATCTTAGTGCTGAAAGCTCCACTGTCACTTCCCCTCTGCACTTTGGAGAGTTCGGAATCACCCCAGTAGACAGTGCCATCTGAAAAGAGACTCTTCTTTAACCAAAAATGAGAGTAGTAGTAATATATGGGCATAAATGTATGTATTTAGAGGTCAGTTTGGTGGGCATAATATGTCCATTTAGCCAGAACACAACACTAGTAGTTTCTACCTAGGACTTATGACCTCTGCAACCACAGACTTTTGATTAGGTTTTCAGTACCAGGCAGGAATTCCATCCTGTGAAATGGGCCTCAAATCCAATCGCAGAGCAGTTTGTTTCCCCCATAAATACATGCCACCATTTCACCAGTTGGTAGATTTTGTCTGGCTGGCCAATTGTTAAGCATACAGAGTCCATTGCTGGTTAAGACCATTGATGACTTTTCTCCTCCAACAGGCTGCATAGGTCTTTCCAGCATTCTGACACCTAGTCAACAGGGAGGCAGCTTCCAGCTTGATTTCTCAGCGACCAGCAGCCCAAATATGTGGAGTCTGTAGCATTAAGGTATTTCCATCTAGTTCTGGTGGGCAACCAATAACCTTGGCAATAGTTTATAATGTTTTGGTAGCATTAGCAACTTGATAAAAGGTATTCCCTGGCACTGAAATTTTTCTAATAACAATCTATGGCTTCATGGATATGATTTCTTAACTGTTTGTGGATTTGTATTTGTAGTTAGAGGAACAATGGTCTCTGAAAGATACCCATATCCTAATCTTTGGAACATGTGGCTATGTGACCTTTTGTGTCAAAAGCTCCTGCTGGGGGTGGACCTTAATGGTTTATTGGTCCTATCTTGCTAGTGTAATAACACTAAATATAACACCAAAATATTGGCTCACTCTCTTGCTGCTGTTTCCACCTGCTGTGGCAGAGGTGATGTCCAGCCTTTGCTCATGCCATCTTTCCCTTGCCATTATGAAGGTTTCCCTTGAGAGTGTTAGGCAAAAATAAACCCTTTCATCCATGAGCTGCTTCTAGTCAGGTGTTTTGTCCAAGCAGTGAGAAGGTAACTAACAACAGAAAGTTGGTACCAAGAAGTTGGGTCATTATGCTAGAAACCTGACTATGGCTTTTGACTTTTTGGAACTATTTGCCAGAGGAATGTGGAAGGTTTCATACCTTGGATTAAGAGATGCCTTGTAGTGCTCCAAGTAGAGCTTGCTTGGACCATTCTGGTCAGAGATGAAACACATGAATGCAATGAGGACTATGGACTGTGAATTTTGGCTTATGAGGGGAAGAAAGAGCTTTGCCCAGACTGGGCTAGAAGCAGTTTGTGTGAGAGGCTTACTTCATTTTCCTGTGTCCTCAGGATGTGTGTAGAGTTGCACTGCATACAAATGGACTGGTGTAAGCTGAGGATATGGCACAGAAAGAAATGAAAACTTTTGGCTGGAGACAGTGCCCATTTAGATGCAAGTATTTGAGAGAGCATCACCATTGAGATTGGACCAGGTGTTCTGCATCTGGACAGCAGAAAGGATGTTGAATCTTTTGAAAGTAAGGGTCCTGAATGCTGAAGGAATTTTCCTGCTTTCCAGAGTTGGCTTTATTCCCCTCTGGATTAACAAATTTGATAACTTGCCTGGTACTATGGAGTATAACAAATGCAAGAAAGAATAGTTCATTGGATTTGTAGCACAGCTTGTTTTTTGGAAATGGCCACCTGTTAATTTGAAGCAGATTTGATGGCAGTCACTGCATGGAGGCCCAATGGAACCATAGGTTGCAGTGGAGATCTCAAGAGATCCCAGAACTATGGGACAGCTGCCAAGGAGAGTTGCTGGCTCAGGATGGATTGTTCCCTGGGCTGATAGCAACCAAACTGGAGGGGCAGTATTGGAAGTTCAGAGACTTTGTCACTGTTTGGAGATGTTGGACTCGGAGCTATGGAACTTAATGTTTTCCTTTTTGCTTTAGATATTGTATTGGTTCAATCTTTTCTTGCCATGCACAATGCCATCTTTTGTAGTGTGAATGTTTACTCTGTGCCATTATGTCTTTTTGGTTTGACAGGCTAACAGTTAAGAGACCTTAAACTATCGAAAATGTTTGAACAATACTGGGGTTGAAAGACTATAGAGACTTTTGATATTGGACTGAGGGCTGAAGATATGGCTCAGTTGTTAAAGGTGCTTGCTTGCAAAACCTGACAACTTGGGTTCAATTCCCCATTACCCACGTAAAGCCAACCAAATGCAGAAAGTTGCATATGCATCTTAATTAGTTGCATTTGAAGTGGCAGGAGGCCCTGGTGCACCCATTCTCATATTCTCATTCTCTCTCTCTCTCTCTGCTTGCAAATAAGTAATACATAAATTTTTGTGTTTTGTTTGTTTATTTGTTTGGTTTTTCGAGGTAGAGTCTCACTCTAGCCCAGGCTGACCTGGAATTCACTATGTAGTCTCAGGGTGGCCTTGAACTCACAGCGATCCTCCTACCTCTGCCTCCCGAATGCTGGGATTAAAGGTGTGCACCACCATACCCAGCCCCATAAAAATATTTTTTAAAAAATAAAATGGGGGCTGAAGGGGATGGGTTAGCGGTTAAGGCACTTGCCTGCAAAGCCAAAGAACCCTGGTTTGACTCTCCAGGACCCACATTAGCCAGATGCACAAGGTGGTACATGCATCTGGAGGTCATTTGCAGTGGTTGGAGGTCATTTTATTTCTCTTTCTCTCTGTGAAATAAATAAATAAAATATTTTTAAAAAATAAAAAGTAAAATGGGGCCAGGCATGGTGGCACATACATTTAATCCCTATCTCAAAAAAAAAAAATTAATGGACTGAATGAATTACATTTTACATCATGGATTGCCTTGAGTTTATGGGGGCCAGGGGCAGAATGTGGTGGTTTGAATTAGGTGTCCCCCATATACTCAGGTGTTCAGAATGCTTGATCCCCAGCTGATGGCAAGGGAGGCAGAGCCTTGCCAGATGAAGGTGTGTTGCTGGGGGTGGACCTTGATGGTTTATTTGTCCTAGCTTGCCAGTGTTAATTTGGCTCACTCTCTTGATGTTTCTACCTGCTGTGGAAGAGGCATGTCCAGCCTCTTCTCATGCTGCCTTTTCCCTGCCATCATGGAGTTTCCCCTCAAGACTATAAGCCAGAAATAAACCCCTTCCTCATATGAGTGCTTTTGTTAGGGCTATTTTCTTTTTTCTTTTTTCGAGGTAGGGTCTTATTATATCCCAGGCTGACCTGGAATTCACTATGTAGTCTCAGGATGGCCTCAAACTCACAGCGATCCTTTTACCTCTGCCTGCCAAGCACTGGTATTAAAGGCATGTGCTGAGGTAGGAGGATTGCTATGAGTTTGATGCTAGCCTGGGGCTAGAGTTCCAGGTCAGCCTGGGCTAGAGTGAGACCCTGACTCAACAAACAAACAAACAAGGGGCTGGAGGGATGGCTTAGTGGTTAAGGCATTTGCCTGCAAACCAAAGGATGCAGGTTCGATTCCCAGGACCCATGTAAGCCAGATTCACAAGGTGGCACATGCACCTGGAGTTCATTTGCAGTGGCTGGAGGCCCTGGCACATCCATTCTCTCTATCTCTTTCTCTCTCTCTCAAATAAATAAAAATTAATTTTAAAAAACAGGGCTGGAGAGATGGAATAGTGTTTATGATGCTTCCCTGCAAAGTCCATGGACTCAGGTTCAATTTTCCAGGACCCATGTAAGCCAGATGTACATGGTGGTGCATGCATCTGGAGTTCTTTTGCAGTGGATAGAGGCCCTGTTGTCTCTATTCTCTCTCTCTCAAATAAATAAACAAAAAATGAAAATCTCCTTTGGAGTTATGACAAAACTATCATTTTGAGATGACAGGATAATCCTGGATGTCCAAGATGAGCCCAGTGCCATCACAATGTGAGGTCTATGGACTATTTATATCTACTATCTCTGGAGAAGAGACAACAGAACCCCAGATGCCCACTTCCTAATCCTTGGAACCTGTGATTATACTAATTGACCTGGGAAAGGGGACTTTGCAAGTATGATTAAGCTTAGCATCCTGAGATGGGGAAATTATCCTAGATTATCTAGGTGCTCCAGTATGATCACGTGTATTTATATTAGGGATACATGAAAAGGTGAGGCTCAGAGAAGGTGATGTAGTGATAGACACAGAGTGAAAAAAAGTTGCTGTAACATCAGGAGAGATCAGAAAGAGGGTTACAGAGACATGAGGGAAGAAAGGGATACAGAAAGAGCAATTTGAAGGTTAAATTCTGCTGTTTAAAGATGGATGAAGGATGGGATGGAGAGATTGCTTAGTAGTTAAGGCACTTGCCTGGAAAGCCAAAGGACCCAGGTTCAATTCCCCAGGACCCATGTAAGCCAGAAGCACAAGGTGGTGCATGCATCTGGAGTTAGTTTGCAATGGTTAGATGCCCTGGTGTGTCCATTCTCTCTCCCTCTTTCTCTCTCCCTCTTTCTCTCTCCCTCTTTCTCTCTCTCTCTCTCTCTCTCTCTCTCTCTCTCTCTCTCTGTCGGGAGCTGCAGCTTCTCTGAGACCTTGGGAACTGCAGCTGGTCTTTGACCTCTTGACACAGAGGCAATTAATGTAGGGTCTTGCTGAAGCAGGCACCAGGCACAGAGGCCTTATCGTACAGCCTAGGAGAAGTAGGCACCAGACACAGAGGCATAAATAATCATACGACCCTGGTGAAGCTGACTTTAGGCACGTAGGCATTGCTGAGAAAGTTTTATTTTCTTTATATAAGCTTGTGTCTGCCTGAATAAACCTGAGCCTTGATCAGAACTTGTCTTGGCTCCATTCCTTGTGTTCTTGTCTCAGATTCATTCCCACTCCCTCCTTCGAGGTCTGTTTTGACTTGTGCTGCAGGCCGGCACATTTTCAGATAAATAAAAATATTTTTTGAAAGATGGAGGAAGAAAGCTGGGTGTGGTGGCACACACCTTTAATCCCAGCACTCGGGAGGCAGAAGTAGGAGGATCACCATGAGTTCGAGGCCACCCTGAGATCCTTGTGGGTCTATCTTATTTTACTTAAAACCCCTTATCAGAGGGCTGGGGAGAAGATTCTGGGTAAACATACTTGCTGAGCCAGGTGTGATGGCGCACACCTTTAATCCCAGCACTCGGGAGGCAGAGGTAGGAGGATTGCCCTGAGTTCGAGGCCACCCTGAGACTACATAGTGAATTCCAGGTCAGCCTGAGCTAGAGTGAGACCCTACCTCAAAAAAAAAAGTGCTTACTGTGTAAGTCAGATCCCCAAAACCCTTGTAAAGCCAGATGCAAGTAGCACACATGCCTATAGTCCCAGGCACCTACAGCAATGGAAGATGAAATCAGAAGACTTCTGAAGCTCATGGGCCATCTAGTCTGATGTTTACAGTGGTAAAACAAGCAATGACAACAAAAAGCAGACCCTGTCTCAAAAAGGTGGAAGGTGAGGACTGACATCCCAAGGTTGCCCTCTGTGGCATGTGCACACATACACACAACCCTGATGTTTCTGTGTATTTGTCCCAGAATGGAAAATTCCTTGTCTGTGTGTTATAATATAAAGCCTAATATTATCCCAGGGTGTTGTATGATTTGGTCCTTCAAAAAAAAAGAAAAGAAAAAAAAAAGGTTTCTATCTTTAACAGGAGCAGCTGTGAGAGAGCCTGGAGGTTTGGATCTGTTGATCTTCCCTCATAGAAGAAAATGTGGGGAATGGTCATCAGATTCTCACCTGTAATCTCAGCTGCCTTGTGCCAGTCATATGCAGTGATGCATGACGGTCTCGTGGTCTCAGGGGAGATACAGTATATGGAAGGTAGAAGACTGAGGGATGGAGAACTCCGTCTGTGCAGCTATAGGGGTTGTCATCCATGCTGAGATGAAACCATTCTATGCTAAGGCTGCTTTTAAATTTACACACACCTGGAAGCACACTTTCTTTTTTAATTTTAATTGCTACCTTTTACTATTTTACAATATATTTCAAAAAATGCCATTATAGTTGCCTTGACTGCTTTACAAGACCGGGAATAAAGGAACACTTAGAACACACAAACATCAAGCTGAAACACCTACTTGTACTGAACCATAATACCAAAGGGTTAGTTTTTTAAATAAGCACATGTGTGATAATGCAAAGTAGAACTAAAGCTTGTTAAAACACAAAGTAAACTTTGCTTTCATGGCTATAGAAAAGAGGTGGTTTTGTTTTTATTTTCCAACACCTCTGGTTCTGGCAGCAAGTAGTAGTATGCATTTAAAGCAACATGTGCCCTGAAAACTTGTATCTTCTGTTCGTGCATTATCACTTGAACCAGAGACCAGACACATGAAAAAATCATTGTTCGCAATATCTCAGTACCTTTCCCTCTGCAAAGTTAAAATGTTAATGAACAGAGCTCAAAACTCTTATTGGTGATGGTATTTTACAATTATTTTTCTCCAGTAACCCTGGATCCTTTAACACTTCTCTAAGAGAGAAGCAATTAAAATGAAAGGAAATCCTCCAGGGTCTAATTTTCACTTCACAGTCTCCAAGTAGTAAAATAGCAGCTCTACATGGTGACGATAATGAACTTCAGTTTCTTCCTATTAGTTTTTAATCGTGTTAACATTAAAACAGATTTAGCTGAATTTCCAAAAAGAAAATCATACTTGCCAAATATTTCAGAACTTTTAAAAAGCATTACAAACATAAAAATTGTTTTTATCTACAAAACACCTATGTGTATATATTTATTTATATAACTCACTGTCAATGAAATCCCTTTTATCTGGCTAGATATGAGAAACAAGGTAAGTGACCAATGCTGGGTTTCTTTCTTTATGAGAAATATTTTGTATCTAAAAATAAAATTGAATATGACTGCAGAATTTTTAAAATAACCTCACAAACTAGAGTAAAAAGAAACCCCTACTGGATAGGCTTCAGCCAGGTAACTCATGTTAGGTTAGATGCTACCAAAGTGGCACTGTGGCATTATAGGCATTGAAATTTCTGTTTCTTTCTTCACGTTTGTCAGTTCTTTACTACAATTACCCTTTTCTAGCAGGACACAGTGTGTAATCACACAGTAAGGCTGACAGACCATTTACATTGCTCACAGTACCACGGCAGATCTCACTCTCAAGAGCTGGTCAACACCAAAGTGAACAGTAGTCAACTAGAGCCACATTTGGTCACATTCAAATATTTCCAAAGGCACTCTGCTACTACACATTTCTTTCTTAACTGATTTTGTGTTTTTTTTTATTAAATTTATATCACATAAAATTATAATTTTTTAAAGAATTGTATTTTAAGGGACTACTATATATTTCAGGTTGCAGAATGTCATTAGTAATGTTCTTTCTATAAACATGGTTGGCAAAATTAAAACGGCACAAAAGGGGGCAAACAAGATATGTTTTCAACGTTTGGTGACGAGTACCGGAGCATGTATCATGTATTGTTCATGAAGAAAAGCTGACAAAGAATTCAGTAATTCATGCACAACTTGAGCTACGAAAAACTTCTCTTCAGAAAGATCCTGAGGCATGAGGCGAACATTAGTGTTCCTAATCACATCCTTCATGTAAAATAAAATGAAAAGCTGTACATACATTTGGTTTTAACAGGGGACCCATGTTTTTAAAATTGTGAGGCAAATAAGCAAAGGAAAACAATACCAAAATACCTTCATAAACAAACTCCACCTGTGGTCTCTGTACCTCTCAGTGGGATAAATGTCCAATAAAATGTAAAATGCAGCATACGCAATCATGTAATCTAAAAACTTTCACGATAACTTATTGCAAATTGCATGGACAGTTCACCACAATGGAAAACTTGCCCCTTGTTGGTTGACACAGTCCTTGAGCTGCAGTTGACGTCACCAGTAAAATGATCTGGATAAAAAGTTTGCAGCTGGGCTCAGCCAGCTCGCTCCGCCCTCTGGGTGAGAGCCAACACGAGACACTGCTTTGTCCTGTCCCTTTGAGGGACTCTCATCCTCGGGCAGGTAGTCAGGCAGCTCTGTGTTCTCTTCTACTTCCAAGGAGTATCTTGGAATGGGACGAGCATCTCTTCCCCACTTCCACGTTTCACAACTTGCTGAGCTTTCATAACCTTGGTTGATGCTACAGCTGATGCCAAGAGAGCCAGTCCCCCACGTCCAGGCCCAACTCCAGGAACCACAGAGCCCGGGCGCTGGTGGCCTGGAAGCAACCTTTCTACTGTGCTCTGTAAAGGAAGCCCAATAAGCTCATGGGTTCACCAGGTTGATCTTTGGTAGATTGACCTTTAGTCTGTGAGGGATGTCCTGCATGGAGGAGCCAGTACTTATAGGATTCTCCCCAGAAAAAGAGTTTATGCTATACAGGGTCTTTACAAGGGAAAGAACAGTCACAAGGCAGAGAAGCTAATGTAATGCCTGTGGTAGTTTCAATCAGATGTCCCCTATACATTCATGTGTTTCAAATGCTTGGCTCTAAGCTGGTGACAATTGGAGAGGTAGAGCCTTGTTGGAGGTGTGTTGCTGGGGACAGGTTTTGGTGTGTTATAGCCAGCTCCCTCATGCTGCTGTTTTCCATCTGCTGTGGCAGAGGTGATGTCCAGCCCCTGCTTATATCATGTTTTCCCCTGCCATCGTGAAGCCTTCCCTCAAGGCTATAAGCCAAAATAAAAAAACTTTCCTCCCATCAGCTGTTTGTTTATTTTTTTAAAAATATTTTATTTATTTATTTGACAGAGAAAGAGGGAGAGAGAAAGAATGGGTGTGCCAGGGTCTCCAGCCACTGCAGACGACCTCCAGAAGCATGCGACCCCTTGTGCATCTGGCTAACATGGGCCCTGGGGAATCAAACCTGGGTCCTTTGGCTTTGCAGGCAAATGTCTTAACTGCTAAGCCATCCCTCTAGCCCTGTTTGTTTATTTTATTTATCGTTTTTCAAGATAGGTAGCCCAGGCTGACCACCTGGAATTCACTATGTAGTCCCAGGGTGGCCTCAAACTCACAATGATCCTTCTATCTTGCTAGAATTAAAGGCATGCACCACCAGCCAGATCCACCAGCTGGTTTTGATTGGGTGTTTTTATCCCATTAATGAGAAGGTAACTACAACAATGTAAAAAGCGGAGAGAGATAGATCTGAATGTTTGATAGAGTATCTCAGAATGTGTGGTCTCTAATGTCTTAGTATGTGACATTTCTGAGCTAACTTGTGTGGGTATGAGGTCTGTTTTCACTTTGATAGTGTGCCCCAGAAGATGAAGTCTGATATGTTTTTGGATCTATGTACTAGAAAGTGTGTTCTCTGATCCATTTATGTATATATGTACAGTATATAAAGTTGGTAAGCCCTTTTTCTATCTCCTGGTCTCTGAAGATTATGTGAGCAGATTGGGATGTCTCTCATCTGTCTTTTTATTTCTGAAATTCATTCTTTTTTCTTTTTTATTGTCAACTTCCATGATTGTAAACAATATCCCATGGTAATTCCCTTCCTCCCCCCACTTTTTCCCTTGAAACTCCACTCTCCATCATATCCCCCCCCCATCAGTCTCTTTTATGTTATGTCATGATCCTTTCCTCCTATTATGATGGTCTTGTGTAGGTAGTGTCAGGCACTGTGAGGTCATGGATATCCAGGTCATTTTGTGTCTGGAAGAGCCCGTTGTAAGGTGTCCTACCCTACCTTTGGCTCTTACATTCTTTCTGCCACCTCTTACGCAATGGACCCTGAGCCTTGGAAGGTGTGATAGAGATATTACAGTGCTGAGCACTCCTCTGTCACTTCTTCTCAGCACCATGGTGCCTTCTGACTCATCCCAAGGTCGCTGCCATCTGAAAAGAGAAGGTTCTCTACCAAAAGTGAGAGTAGCATTAACATATGGGTATGAACATTAAGAGAAGTGCTTACTGGGCAGTTTGCTGAGCATAGCATATACATTTAGCCAGACAACAGCAGACGTTACACCCCTAGGACTCATGACTACCCCTGTTGTAGGTTTTCAGTATCAGGGATGTGTTCCCTCCCATGGAGCAGGCCTCGAGCTAAATTAGAGGGCCATTGGTTTCCCCCATAACAGATGTGCCACTACTGCACTGGTTGGCTCATTTGGCCTGGCTGGACAAATGTCAGGCTTGCAGTATCCACTTTTGAGTATCTTTACTGGTGATCTCTCTCTCTCCTATTGAAGTGCATGCAGCATGGCTTTTCCAGCTTTTTGTCAGCTGGTCCACATGGAGGAGGTTTGCAGCTCAGTTCCAGCAGGATTTCTCAGTGACCTTGTAGCCCAAGTGTGTGGAGTCTTCAGCAATAGGATCTTACCATCTATTCCTGATGGGGAACCAAGGGCCTCGGCAATGGCCTGTAATGTTTTGGGGCCATCAGAGACCTCCCTGGCCAACAACTCACTGGAAGGTATCCCATCCCTAGCACTGAAAATTTTCTAGTAACTATATATGGCTCCTGAGTGTTCCATTGTCCAAAAAGTAGGTTTCCATATGATTTATTTATATCATCTTAGATTTTGATTAACCCTCCCTCCATGTTTCAGTCAGGTTTGCATAGCTGTTAGAAATTACCCAACCAAGAGCAGCTTGTGCAAAAGAAGGTTTATTTTAGCATACAGGCTCAAAGGGAAGCTCCACGATGGCAGGGAAAACAATGGCATGAGCAGAGGATGGCTATCACCCCCTGACCACATAAGGTGGACAACAGCAACAGGAGAGTGAGCCAAACACTGGCATGGGGAAACTGGCTATAACACCCATAATCCTGCCCCCAACAATACACTGCCTCCACAAGGCATTAATTCCCAAATCTCTATCAGCTCGGAACCTAGCATTCAGAACACCTAAATTTATGGGGGACACCTGAATCAAACCACCACATTCCCCCCTGACCCCCATAAACTGATGACTATACATGATGTAAAATGCAATGCATTCATCCAACTTTAAAAGTCCCCATAGTTTTTTATCAATTGTAATGATGTTCAAACATCCCCATACTCCAAGATCTTTTAACTGAGCAATAATAACCAAAATATCCCCCTAAACCCCATAATGTTGCAGAATAAATACTCACACTGCAAAAGATGCCACTGAGCATAGCAAAGAAATATTCAACCAATACAAGATTTAAAACAACCAGGGCAAACATCAAACTCTGTAACTTCAAGTCCAACAAATCTATAGCCAGTGACCAATATCCAAGTCTAACAAGCAATAAGTCTCTGGCATTCCAATTCTGCCCCCCCCCCCGCCCAACTAGGCTACTCACAGTCCTGGAAAACTTCATTGGAGCTGGCAGCTTTCCTTAGCAGCCATCTTGTGGTCCTGGCATCACCACTGCAATCCATGGTTCATCCTCATGGCCCCATTGGGTCTACATGCAGGCATCCAGCAAACCTGCTTCACACTGCCCATGACCATTTCCAAAACACAAGACTGTGTTGCAAACTCAATGACCCTTTCTTTCCTGCATTTCTTATACTCCATAATACCAGGTAGGGTGCCAATTTGTTAATCCAGAGGTCAATAAAGCAGACTTTAAAGAACAGGACACTTCTTCAGCACTCAGGCCCCTCCAAAAGAGTCTATATGCTTCCTGTTGCCCCAGTACAGGTCAGCTAGCCCAATCTGAAAGGTGGTAATCTCTCAAACAACTTGCAGGTGAATGGGCAGCAATTTAGGCCCAAAGATTTCATTTCTTCTGTGTCATATCCCTCTGCTCACACCAGTTCATTTCTATGCAAAGCAACCCTGCACAACTTCTCAGGACATAGGCATAACAGCAAGCCTCATACAGACTGCTAGCCCAGTCCAGGCATAGCTCTTTCTCACCCTCATAAACCAAACCTCACAGTCCGTAGTTCTTACTGCATTCAGGTCTTTCAACTCTGACCAGAATAGTCCATCAAGCTGTACTTACAGCACTGCAAGGCATCTCTTAGGCCAAGGTTTCAAATCCTCCCACATTCCTCTTGAAAATCAGCTCCAAAAGGCCAAAGCCACACAGTCAGGTGTCTAGCAGCAATCCCACTCCTCGGTACCACTTTACTGTTGCAGTCAGGTTCACATTGCTGGTAGAAATCACCCAACCAAGAGGAGCTTATGGGAAAAAGAGGTTTATTTTGGCTTACAGACTTGAGGAGATGCTCCACGATGGCAGGGGGAAACGATGGCATAAGCAGAGGATGCACATTACAACCTGGCACACATAGGGTGGACAATAGGAACAGGAGAGTGTGCCAAACACTGGCATGGAAAAACTGGCTATAACATCCACACCACACTCCACCTTTCCTTACCCATTCTCTTCCCCTGACCTCACTTAGGCCTTTCACCCCCAATTAATCTGTTCTAATTACATATATACAAAGCCATCCTATTAAGTACCCCCTCCATTTCTATTCCCTTTGTATCTCCTTCCTAGCTTACTGGTCTCTGCTACTGACTTTTATTCCTACTCACATAGAATTCCAATCATTTGTAGGTAGGATCCACATATGAGAAAGAACATGTGATATTTGGCTTTCTGAGCCTGGGTTACCTCACTAAGTATAATCCTTTCCAGATCCATCCATTTTCCTGAAATTTTCATAGCTTCATTTTTCTTTACCGCTGAGTAGAACTCCATTGTGTAAATGTGCCACATCTTCATTATCCATTCATCAGTTGAGGGCCATCTAGGCTGGTTCTGTGAACAGAGCAGCAATAAACATGGTTGAGTAAGTATCTCTAAGGTAGTGAGATAAGTCCTAAGATATATGCCTAAGAATGATATAGCTGGGTCATATGGTAGATCTATTTTTAGTTGTCTCAGGAACCTCCACAATGATTTTCACAATGGCTAGACCAAATTGCATTCCCACCAACAGTGCAGAAGGGTTCCTCTTTTTCTTCATTCTTGCCAGCCTTTATGGTCATTTGTTTTCATGATGGTAGCCAATCTGAGAGGAGAGAGATGGATTCTCAATGTAGTTTTAATCTGAATTTCCCTAAGGACTAGGGATGTAGAACACTTTTTAGATGTTTATATGCCATCCATATTTCTTCTTTTGAGAACTCTCTATTTCCATAGCCCATTTTAAAATTTTTTTGTTTATTTTTATTTATTTATTTGAGAGAGAGAGAGAGACAATGGGCGTGCCAGGGCCTCCAGCCACTGCAAACGAACTCCAGATGCATGCGCCCCCTTGTGCATCTGGCTAACGTGGGTCCTGGGGAATCCAGCCTTGAACCAGGGTCCTTAGGCTTCACAGGCAAGCGCTTAACCACTAAACCATCTCTCCAGCCCCATGGCCCATTTTTTAAACTGGGTTGTTTGATTTCATATTATTTAATTTTTTTAGTTCTTTGTATATACTAGATATTAATCCTCTATCAGATATATAGCTGGCAAAGATTTTCACCCATTCTGTAGGTTGCCTCTTTGCTCTATTCACAGTATCTTTTGCTGTGCAAAAGCTTTGTAATTTCATGAGGTCCCAGTGGTTAATCTGTGGTTTTATTGCCTGAGCAATTGGGTTTATATTCAGGTCTGCCAAGACCAATAGGTTGAAGGGTTTCCTCTAATTTTTCCTCTAGCAGTTGCAGGGCTTCAGGTCTGATATTAAGGTCTTTGATCCATCTGGACTTAATTCTTGTGCATGGAAAGAGATAAGGATCTTTATTCATCCTTCTACAGATACATATTCAGTTTTCCCAGCACCATGTGCTGAAGAGGCTGTCTTTTCTCCAATGAGTATTTTTGGCATTTTTGTTGAATATCAGGTGGCTATTGCTACCCAGACTGACATCTGGGTCCTCTATTCTGTTCCATTGATCTACATGTCTGTTTTTGTGCCAGTGCCATGCTGTTTTTGTTACTATGGCTCTGTAACATAGATTAAAATCAGGTATGATGATACCACCAGCCTTATTTTTGTTCAAAATTGTTTTAGATGTTCAGAGTTCTTTTGTGCTTCCAAATGAATTTTTGTATTGATTTTTCCTATTTCCTTGAAGAATGCCATTGGAATTGTAATGGAGATTGCATTAAATGTGTAGATTGCTTTCGGTAAGATTGCCATTTTTACAGTATTGATTATTCCAATCCAAGAACAAGGGATGTCTTTCCATTTCCTAGTATCTTCTGCAATTTCTCGCTTGAGTGTTTTAAAGTTTTCATTGTAGAGATCATTGGTTATGTTTATTCCAAGGTACTTTATTTTTAATGATGCAATTGTAAATGAGAGTGATTCTCTGATTTCATCCTCTGTGTGTCTGTTTTTAGTATATGGGAAGGCTACTGGTTTCTGTATGTTTATTTTGTATCCTGCTACATGGCTATAGGTGTTTATCAGCTCTAACAGTTTGCTGGTAGTCTTTAGGGTCTTTTATGTATAGAATCATGTCATCTATAAATAATGATAACTTGATCTCTTCCTTTGCAATTTGTATCCCTTTTATGTGTATCTCTTATTGCTATGACAAAGACTTCCAGTTTTATATTAAATAAAAGTGGGGACAGTGGACACCCTTGTCTTGTTTCTGATTTTAGTGGAAATGCTTCAAGTTTTTCTCCATTTAGGCTGTAGGTTTGTCATAAGTAGCCTTTATTATGTTGAGATATGTTCTTTCTATTCTCAGTCTCTTGTAGGACTTTTATCATGAAGGGATGTTAGGTTTTGTCGAATGCTTTCTCTGCATCTAATGAGATGATCATGTGATTGTTGTCCTTCAGTCCATTTACATAATGTATTACATTTATCAATTTGCATATGTTGAACCATCCCTGCATCTCTGGGATAAAGCCTACTTGGTTGAGGTGAATGATCTTTCTGATATATTCTTATATTCTGTTTGCCAGTATTTTATTGAGAATTTTTGCATCTATGTTCATGAGGGAGATTGGTCTGTAGTTTTCTTTTCTTTTTCTTTCTTTCTTTTTTTTTTTTTTTTTTTGTTCTATCTTTGCCTGGTTTTGGTATCAGGGTGATGCTGGCTTCGTAGAAGGAGTTTGGTAGAATCCCTTATTTTTCTATTTTATGGAAAGTTTGGGAATCATTGGTGTTAGTTCTTTCAAGAAGGTCTGGTAAAATTCACCAGTGAATCCACCTGGGCCTGGACTTTTTAAAATTAATTTATTTATTTTTATTGACAATTTCCATGATTGTAAACAATATCCCATGGTAATTCCCTCCCTCCCCCCTCTTTCCCCTTTGAAACTCCACTCTCTATCATATCCTCTCCCCCTTTCAACAAGTCTCTCGTTTATTTTGATGTCATGAACTGTGCTGGTTTGATTCAGGTGTCCCCCCATAAACTTAGGTGTTCTGGATGCTAAGTCCCCAGCTGATGGCAAATAGAAATTAAAGTCTCCTGGAGGCAGTGTATTCTTGGGGCGGGCTTATGGGTGTTATAGCCAGTTTCCCCATGCCAGTGTTTGTCAGACTCTCCTGTTGCCGTTGTCCACCTTATGCTGGCGAGGGGGTGATGTGCACCCTATGCTCATGCCATTGTTTTCTCTGCCATCATGTAGCTTCCCCTTCGAGCCTGTAAGCCAAAATAAACCTCTTTTTCCCACAAGCTACCCTTGGTTGGGTGATTTCTACCAGCAATGCAAACCTGACTGCAACAGTAAAGTGGTACTGAGGAGTGGGATTGCTGCTAGACACCTGACTGTGTGGCTTTGGGCCTTTTGGAGCTGATTTTCAAGAGGAATGTGGGAGGATTTGAAACCTTGGCCTAAGAGATGCCTTGCAGTGCTGTAAGTACAGCTTGATGGACTATTCTGGTCAGAGTTGAAAGACCTGAATGCAGTAAGAACTATGGACTGTGAGGTTTGTCTTATGAGGGTAAGAAAGAGCTTTGCTTGGACTGGGCTAGCAGTTTGTATGAGAAGCTTGCTGTTATGCCCATGTCCTGAGAAATTGTGCAGGGTTGCTGTGATAGTTAAGGTGTTGTCAACTTGATCTGTTTAGTAATCCATAGGTTGCTTCTAGGAAGGATCAACTAAAGGAGGAAGTCTTTCCTCCAGGGTGAGCCCTTCCCCCAGAATGGGTGGCCCGCCCAGAGGGGGACTTGATACAAGGAAACTCTGGGTAAAAAGAGTCCCTTCCTTCCTTTCTGCCTTCCTTCCATTTTGCTGCCGGAGCTGCTTGCTAACTTCCAGCGTGGATTGAAGACCAGTGCGGACGAAAGACCAGCATCAACTGAAGACCCCCGTGGATTGAAACCCAGTGGCTCCTCAGGAAGCCTCCAGGCTTTCCAGCACCATCTGCAGTGCCGGGTTGGGACTGCTGAGGCATCTGGCCACGAGGACTGAGCAACTACCAGGTTCGGTGATTCTCGGGCCTGCCACTGCTATTGGACTACTGTAAGCTGATCCAATCAATCCCCTTTTAAAATAATTCATTCTAGCAGTTCTGTTCCTCTAGAGAACCCTGACTAATACAGTTGCTTTGCATAGAAATGAATAGTGTAAGCAGAGGGATATGGCACAGAAAGAAATGTTTTGGCCAAAACTGCCTGTTCAGCTGCAATTGAGAGATTACAATCTTTGAGATTGGACCAGCTGAACTGCACTGGGGCAACAGGAAGTATATAGACTCTTTTGAAGGTGTCTGAGTGCTGAAGAAGTATCCTGTTCTTCAAAGTCTGCTTTATTTGCCCCTGCATTAACAAATTGGCACCCTACCTGGTATTGCTGAGTATAAGAAATGCAAGAAAGAGGGTCATTGAATTTGCAATGAGGTCTTGTATTTTGGAAATGGCCATGGGCAGTGTGAAAAAAGTTTGCTGGATGACTGCATGGAGACACCATGGAGCCATGAGGATGAACTGTGGGTTGCAGTGGAGACCCAGTGGAGATGCCAGGACCATGAGATGGCTGCCAAGGAAAATTTCTGGCACTGATGAAGTTTTCTAGGACTGTGAGTAGCCTAGCTATAGGGGCGAGATTCAAACTACAGAGACATGTTGCTGGTTAGAATTATTGGACTTGCAGACTTTTTACTGGCTAGAGTTGTAGGACTTGAAGCTACAGAGTTTGATGTTTGCCCTGGTCTTGTATTGGTTGAATATTTCTTTGCTATGCTCAATGCCATCATTTGCAGTGTGAATGTTTATTCTGTTACATTATGGGGCTTGGGGTGGGGGATTTCTTGGTATTATGGCTCAGTTAAAAGATCTTGGGTGATGGGGATGTATGCACATCATGGGAATGAATTAAAAAAAACTATGGGAACTTTTAAAGTTGGATGAATGCATTGCATTTTACATCATGTATCGTTATCCGTTTATGGGGGCCAGGGGCAGAATGTGATGGTTTGATTCAGGTGTCCCCCATAAACTTAGGTGTTCTGGATGCTAAGTCCCCAGCTGATGGCAATTGGAAATTAAAGCCTCCTGGAGGCAGTGCATTGTTGGGGTGGGCTTATGAGTGTTAAAGCCAGTTTCCCCTTGCCATTGTTTGGCACACACTCCTGTTGCTGTTGTCCACTTTATGTGGGTCAGGGGGTGATGTCCACCCTCTGCTCATGCCATTGTTTTACCCTGCCATTTGGAGCTTCCCCTTGAGCCTGTAAGCCAAAATAAACCTCTTTTTTTACACAAGCTTCTCTTGGTTGGGTGATTTCTACCAGCAATGAGAACCTGACTGCAATGTGATCTTTTCCTCCTATTATGATGGTCTTGTGTAGGTATTGTCAGGCACTGTGAGGTCATGGATATCCAGGCCATTTTGTGTCTGGAGGAGCACGTTGTAAGGAGTCCTACCCTTCCTTCCACTCTTACATTATTCCACCACCTCTTCTCCAATGAACCCTGAGCCTTGGAAGGTGTGATAAGAGAGATTTCAGTGCTGAGCACTCCTCTGTTACTTCATCTGAGCACCATGGTGCCTTGTGAGTCATCCCAAGGTCACTGCCATCTGAAAAGAGAAGGTTCTCTAATGAAAAATGAGAATAGCTGGGAGATTTTTGGTAACTGCTTGGATCTCCATACTTGTAATAGGTATATTTAAGTGGTTAATCTCATCTTGATTTAATTTAGGTAGGTCATATAAATCAAGGAAATCATCCATTTCTTCCAGATTTTCAAACTTAGTGGAGTATATGTTCTTATAGTATGTCCTTGTGATTTTTTGAATTTCTCTGGTATCTGTTGTGATGAAGCCTTTTTCGTCTCTAATTTTATTAATTTGTGTCTCTTCTCTCTTTTGGTCAGATTTGCTAAGGGTTTATGAATCTTGTTTATCCTTTTAAAGAACCAACTCTTTGTTTCATTGATTCTTTGTATTTTTTTAATATTTGTTAATTTCTGCCCTAATATTTATTATTTCTTCCCATCTACTGATTTTTGGTTTGCCTTGTTTTTCTGTTCCCAAGGCTTTAAGGTAAAGCATTAAGTTGTTTACTTGTGACCTTCTAATTTCTTAATATAGGCACTTAGAGCTATAAACTTCCTCTTAGGGCTGCTTTCATTGTGTCCCAAAAGTTTTGGTATGTTGTATTCACATTATCATTTGACTCTATGAATTTTTTATTTCCTTCTTGATTTCTTCATTGACTCACTCATCATTTAGTAGTGTATTGTTTAGTTTCCATGATTTTGTGTATGGTGTATAGCTTTTCTTGCTATTGATTTGTAGTTTAATCCCATTGTGATCAGATAAAGTGCAAGGAATTATTTCAATTTTCCTGTATTTGTTAAGTTCTGTTTTGTGTCCTAATATATGGTCTATTTTAGAGAATGTTCCATGTGATGCTGAAAAGAATGTGGATGCATTTGGATGAAATTCCTGTATATATCTGTTAGGTCCATTTGTTCTATGACCTCATTTAATCCAGATGCATTTATGTTTATTTTTTGCCAGGATGACCTATCAATTGATGAGAGTGGGGTGTCACCCACTACAACTGTGTTTGGTGTTATCTGTGACCTTAGTGCTAATAGTGTTTGTTTGATGAAGTTGAGTGCCCCCATGTTAGGTGCATATATGTTTAGGATTGTAATGTGGTCCTGTTGGAGTGTGCCTTTAATCAATATAAAGTGACCTTCCTTATCTTTCCTAAGTAGTGTTGGACTGATGTCTACATTGTCAGATATTAGGGTAGCAACCCCTGCTTGTTTTCTAGGTCCATTTTCTTGAAACAACATTTTCCAACCTTTCACCCTAAGATAGTGTCCATCCTTTGTAGAAAGGTGAGTTTCTTGGAGGCAACAAATTGAAGGATCCTGCTGTTTAACCCAGTCTGCAAACCTATGTCTTTTGGTTGGGACATTGAGGCCGTTGATATTAAGAGTTATTATTGAAAGGTGTGTATTTATTTTTGCCATTTTTCTTGTTTTTTAGTTCTTTTGGTTTTACCTTTGCTCTCTTGTATTAACTAGTATTTGAGTATGGTGTTTTTTTTCCAGGTTCCTTATATGTGTGCTTTTCTTTTTCTTCAGCATGGAGGATCCTTTCAAGTATTTTCTGTAGAGCAGGTTTTGTCTTCAAATATTCCTTTAGTGTGCTTTTGTTGTGGAATGTTCTTATTTCTCCATCTATTTGAGTGGATAGCTGTGCAGGATAAAGTAACCTTGGTTGATAGTTGTTATCTTTCAGAACTTAGAATACATCATTCTAATCCCCTCTGGCTTTGAAAATTTGAGTAATCTGCCGTGATCCTGATGGGCTTGCCTTTGTATGTGTCTTGATTTTTCTCTCTAACCCCTTTCAATATATTTTCTTTGGTTTGTATGTTTGGTAGTTTAATTATAATATGGCAAGGAGAGGTTCTTTCTAGGTTTTGTCTATTTGGTGTTCCTAAATGGCTTCCTATATCTGCATTGGCATCTGTTTCCCAATTTGGGGGAAGTTTTCTTCTATGATTTTGTGTAAAACTCCTACTATGCCTTTGGAGTGAAATTCTTCTCCTTCTACTATACCCTGCATTCTTATGTTTGATCTTTTTATACTGTCCTGAATATCTTGAAATTCCCATTCATACTTTTCTATTAGCTTGTCTTTCTCTTTGTTGGACTGTATTAGATCTGCCACCTGGTCTCCTAGTTTAGATATTCTGTCCTCTCCTTCATCCATTCTACTGGTGAGATTTTCTACAGAGATTTTTATTTCATTGGCCATGTTCTTCATTGCTAGTATTTCTGATTGGTTTTCCTTTATTATTCTTATTTATGTCTTGTATTGACCTCCTTATTTCATTAAATTGGTTTCCTGTATCTTCTTTGATTCCTTTGATTTCTTTAAACATATTTATGATCATTCTTTTGAAATCTTTCTCAGGCATTTCCTCTAAATCAGTCTCACTGGAGGTCACTTTTGATGCATTAATACTTTTGGTGGATTTATATTGCCTTGATTTTTTTGTGTTTCTTGTATTATAATGTAGAGATTTGTGCATCTTGGATTAATTTAAGGCTTTTAATTTTTAATTATCTGCAGTATGATTAGATGTATCAATCAATCTGTTGTCATATACCTTCAGGGTAGGAACTTAAGGTTCTAGGTGTGGCTCTTATTTTTTTGTTTATTTTTATTTATTAATTTGAGAGTGACACACAGAGAAAGAGGCAGATAGAGAGAATGGGCACGCCAGGGCCTCCAGCCTCTGCAAACAAACTCCAGACACGTGCACCCCCTTGTGCATCTGGCTAACATGGGTCCTGGGGAACCGAGGTCCTTAGGTTTCACAGGCAAGCGCTTAACCACTAAGCCATCTCTCCAGCCTAGGTGTGGCTCTTCAGACTCTCAGAGTTACCAAAAAAGTGACCCTAGGTGTTGGGTTTGCCTGCTATGAGAATATTCAAGTAGGCTCAATGGAACAAAATATAGGCAAATTCTAAAATTTAACTAAACAATGTATACATTCAATGAAAAATAGCACAGAGTATTTATGCAAGAGTAGGTTTTATGACAATGAGATCCTCTAACAAAGTTACAGACCCTAAGAATTGAGTTGTCCCACACCCTTAATCCTGTCAACTGGGAGACTAAGATTTTTGGACTGTAGAGGGTTTCCAGTTAGCTTGTGAGCAAGTGAGACCCTTCCCCAATGAAGGACAGAAGAGGAAACAAAGGCGCTATAAATCAAGAAGCAACAAACGACAAGCCCAAAATATAGCTTATTTAAGAATGCCAATTTGCACAGTGCATCAAATCAGGCAACTGATGTTGCATACGTGTCTTTGTGTTCCCTTCAGTGAGCTGTAGTTGTGGGGTTGTGTGCTTTGTGCCCTGGTCTGCAGAAAGCAGCAGGCAATTGAGGATTCCAGGAGCACTAACGGTGGGAGTCGCAGAATGGGAGTGTAATGTGGAAGCTTTCTTGAGGGCTTTTGTTTGTTGTTCTACTTCTTTTCTTTAAGACTGGAATCAAGCTTACATGTAAACTATTGGTAATTTAAGTTTCCTTTTGTTTCATTCAGTGTAAAATTCTAATGTGAAAAAAAATGTAGGTTATGAAAAATAAAGATTTAGGCACTGTTAAAAAAACAAACAAAAGAAACAAAACAAACAAACACACAAAAAAACAGCAAAAAAGAATGGCCAATCCGACCATCCATCACATTTAACAAATAATTTACCCTGACATGGAAGGTGCCACTTCTGATTCAAGCCTATATACCAGGTTTATTTGGGGGGTACTGACCTATTTTAATCCCAGTTACCTTTTGGGATGGCTTTGGTCTCAATTATGCTGCGTGTCCACTTGGGTCCCTCTTTGCTGCGCTGTGGGCTCAGGGAGGCTGGTTGCATCGCTGCTCTGATCACCTGTGCTGGGTGTTATGTAGGTGAGCTCCCTTCCCCGGGTCTCTGTTGCTTGCTGGCGCTTGCACTGTCGGTGGGGGAGGGGAGACTGTGGATGGTAGCTGAAGTTCTCCCACTGGTCCTCACAATCCTCTTCCTCATGAGCCACTCCTCCGGTGGTCCCTGCTGTCCTCCCTTCACGTTTCTTGAGTTTGCAAGCAGGCTGGTGTGAGTGGAGAATCCCCTCACCTGGCTCTTCCTGCAGCTCAGGCCTAGCCTTATGGCTGTGGCCACACAGACCTGGTGCCACTGCTGCTGGAGCCGCTTCTGCCTGCTTCTGTGGACTCTAGATGCTCTGAATCTCTCCTACTTCTCTGCTGCAATTGATAATTTCTTAAACACCTCACTTTTTAGCAGAACAGTGTATCTTGCTGTTTTTTTGTTTTGTTTTGCTTTTTCTCCCCTAGGCTGATTTGGCATGGTTCTTATGCAGCCATCTTAACCAGAAGTCCTCTCGTCTGTCTTTTGATACATATCCCAGGATGTGAATTCCGATCTTTTTGTAAGTAGTGTTTGATGGTGTGAGATATCTGATGTGTTCATTGGTGAAGGGACAAGTATGATGTCTCTTACCTGTGTTGAGTGTTCTCCCAGCATGTGAGTTTTCTAATCTATTTGTGAAAGCTTGCCCTAGGACATATTTGATCTCTGACCTCATTTTTTTTTTCTCTTGCAGTGCTGGGAATTGAACCCAAGGCCTCACAAATGCCAAGAAAGTGCTCTATCCAATCTGGTCTCTGAGCTTTGCATGGATGTAAGCCCCAGGATGTGAGTTCTCTGAAATGTAGGGACATGTATATTCCATGTTGTCAGATCTCTGAAGTTTAGGGGTGTATCTCTAAGTACACATATTTTAGTGATGTATCTATATCTGATACATGGAGGTGTGTATGTGTCTAGGCTCTGAAGACACAGGGCTGTTTGTTATTTATTTGCCTTGGTTTGAAAACCTCTAACCAGTTTTGGAATATGTCTCATAATACAAATTCTCTAATCTCTATGTTAAGAGCTCAGATCCACCACCTGTTTCTGGATCTTTTGCTTACCATGTGAGTCTTTGACCTGGGCATTTACTATAGGATTTGAAATCTCGGATTTATTTCTGGGTATCTCAGGCTGTCTGTCTGTATTTATTCTGGGTGTTTGTAAAGTACATGTAAAGTCTCTAATCTGTCTGTCTTCATAATGTAGGATTTGAAGTCTCTGATCTCTTTTTTTCTTCCCAAAGGTTTCTAGTCTGCTTGTACTCACTAGTCAGTTTGTGAGTATCTGATCTCTTTGTGTTCATTTGTCAAGGATGTGAGGTCTACTCAAATGGTACATGTCCATTTATAGGCTACCTTATTTACTTGTGAGTTTATGACTAAAAATGTGTTTCACTTTGAAATTTATTTTGTGTGTCTCAGGTTTGGAGGATTGATCTATTTGAAGACATATTTTCTGGGATGCAGCAACCGTGATCTCTTTGTGGGTTTATATCCTAACATGTCAGGTCTCTGTTCTTTTTTAGTATGTATCTTACAGAAGATAGGTTCTTTTATGTGTTAGTGAATCTAATGCCAAGTGATTGAAGTCTATGAGGATTATTTGGTATATGTCATGGAACATGTGTTTCTCTGATCTTTTTGGATGCCTGTGAGAGTAAGAGGTATCTGATTTGGAAATTATTACTTCTGTTTATGTGTGTATGTCTCTTGCGGTCAGACAATACCCCAAAGCTGCTCACTTCCTAATCCTTGGAACCTGTGATTATGCTACTTGACCTGGAAAAGGGGACTTTGCAAGTATGATTAAGCTAAGCATCTTGTGATGAGGAAATTATCCTAGATTATCTGGATTCTCCAACATGATCACATGTTGTTACATTAGGGAGAAATGAAAAGGTGAGGCTCAAAATTGATGTAGTGATAGAAGCAGAGTAAGAAAAAAGATACTGTAACATAAGCAGAGTGCATGCGTGTGTGTGTGTGTGTGAGAGAGAGAGAGAGATACAAAGAGACAAAGGGAGGAAAACTGGAAGAGAAATATTTGACAGTGAAATGCTACTGGCTTTGAAGATGGAGTAAGGACACTGAGGTCGGGCATGTGTGAGCATTCGGCAAAATAGATTATCCCAGAGGAATTCCAGCAGGAAGACAGCCAACCTGACTTTAAAAAGCAAAACTGGGGCTGGAGAGATGGCTTAGCAGCTTGCTTGTGAAGGACCCAGGTTCAATTCCCCAGTCCCCACATAAAGCCAGATGCACAAAGTGGCACACGCATCTGGAGTTTGTTTTCAGTGGCTAGAGGTCCTGGCACGCCCATTCTTTCTTTCTTCCTTTATCTCTCTAACTTGAATAAGTAAATAACCATTAAGCAATCTCTCAAGCCCTCAATTTTTAAAAATATTGCTTAATGGTTAAGGCTCTTGCCTGTGAAGCCTAAGAACCCAGGTTTGATTCCCAAGTACTCACGTAAGTCAGATGCACAAGGTGGCACATGCATCTGGAGTTCGTTTGTAGTGGCTGGAGGCCCTGGCACGCCCAACTCTCTCTTTCTGGCTCTCTCTCTTTCTCTCTCAAATAAGCAAATAAATAAAAACAAAATTAAGGGCTGGAGAGATTGTTCAGTGGTTAAAGCACTTGCCTGCAAAGGCTAACAATCAGTGTTCAGTTTCCCAGTACCCATGTACACTCAGAGGCACAAGGTGGCGCATGTGTCTGTAGTTCGTTTGCAGTGGCTAGAGGCCCTGGTACACCAATTCTCTCACTCTCTCTCTGCAAATAAAAATTAAATTAATTAATAAATATTCTTAAAATTGAGCCAGGTGTGGTAGCACATGTATTTAATCCCAGCACTCAGGAGGCAGAGGTAGGAGGATTGCTGTGAGTTAGAGACCAACCTAAGACTACATAGTGAAATCCAGGTTAGCCTGGGCTAGAGCAAGAACCAACCTCAAAAAAACTAACAAGCAAAACCAATATGGTAGCTGGGCATAGTGGTGCATAGCTTTAATTCCAGCGCTCATGAGGTAGGAGGATTGCTGTGAGTTTGAGGCCAGCCTGAGACTGCAGAGTGAGTGCCATGCCACCCTGGGCTAGAGTGAGACCCTACCTCAAAAAAAAATGTGGGTTTTTTTCATGCTTACATAGGGTTATTTGCACATAAACAAGAGCATACAACATACTGTGTTCTCAGGCTTACTTTGTTCTGCGATGCATGGGACAGGGTCTTGCTATGTTTGCCAAGGCTGATCTTGAACTGGGCTAAGTGATCCTGAGTAGCTAACACAGAGTTCCATCTACACCTTCACTTTAACACTATGAAATTCACCACTCTTTTCACCTGCAAAAATGTACAGTGAGTTTTTTTTTTTCAATAAAAAGATTGTGGTACATACCTTTAATGCCAGCACTCAGGAGGCAGAGGTAGGAGGATCACCATGAGTTTGAGGCCACCATGAGACTACATAGTGAACTCCAGGTCAACTTGGACTACAGTGAGACCCTACCTCAAAAAAACAAAAACAAGTGCTCGCTTCGGCAGCACATATACTAAAATTGGAATGATACAGAGATTAGCATGGCCCCTGCGCAAGGATGATAAGCAAATTCGTGAAGCGTTCCATATTAAAAAATAAAACAAAAACAAACAAAAAGATTGTGGTAGATTGTTTCTGCAACAGCATAAAAGTAATATGACTATCTGAGGTTATCTTATAACCATCTTGGTATTGGTATATATCCCAGGTTAGGAAGCTATGATCTGTGTGTGGAGGTTTCTCATCTCTCTGCTGGATTATGATGTGACACATGAACTCTCTGATCTTGTTGTGGGTCTCTGTTACAGGATATCAGGTCTAGGATCTGTTTCTGGTGTTACTGCTCTGGGATGTCTGACTTGTAATTGTATGTTGCAAGATTTGAATCTCTGACCTGCTTGTGGATGGGTATGTCTGAGCATCCTGGCCTATGTGATAATGTGTATCCCAGGAGGGGTGTTCTCTGGTGTTTCTGGGCATGTCATTGTAGTGAGGTGTATAATCTGGTTCTGGAGGTGTTTTTCAGCATGTCACTTATCTCACATGGTTGTGAAATAACATTAAGTGACTTATACCCACAAACAGATCGTAGACTTCAATCTCTAGAACAGATGCATATAAAATTATCAGATTCTGCTGGGCATGGTGGTACACACTTTTAGTGCCAGCACTTGGAGGCAGAAGTAGGAAGACTGCCAGGAGTTCGAGGCCACCTTTAGACTACATAGTGAATTCTAGGTCAGCCTGGGCTAGAGTGAGACCCCACCTCGAAAAACACAAAGATTACATATATGTGTAATCAGATTCTTCACATGCTGGGATACCTACTCACATTCTGAAAAATAAACCAAAGGACTTAAATGTCTATGAGTGAAAATATGTTGTAGGATTGGAGGGCTCTACTCTTTTTTTTTTTTTTTTCATGAGACAGGTATAGCTCAGGATGACCCCAAAATTGCAGTCCTCCTGCCTCAACCTTCCAAGTGCTGGGATTATAGTCATGTGTCACCATGCCTGACTAGTTCTTCTTGTTGTTGTTTTTGTGTTTGATTCTGCTTTTTATGAGTACATTTCCAGGTTGTTAGTACTGGCATCACTTGAATGTACCCATCACAGTTGTCAAGTGTATGGCTTGTTTTGAAAGATAATACCATCCTCTTTGTGGGCATGTGTATCAATATGTGAAGTCTCTGATCTATTATTTTTCAGAGTGCAATTGGTTGTTTGTCCCAGAAAATTAAGTATTGTATACTTTTTTTTTGTGTTTATGCTACAGGGATTGAGGTCTGTGAATAGTTTCTTGGTACAGGGCCCTGGATGTTATTTCTCTGAAATGTGTGCAAGTGTGTATCTCAGCTTGAAAGGTTTTTGATCATGTGTGTATCACAGGATATTAGGCCTCTGTTATTTTTGGTTGTGTTAACCAGAACTTGAATCCTCTGAGCTGTTTGTGTGTGTGACTTCACAGGGGGTGAGGTCTCTGACCTGTTTGGCTATATATGTCTCACAATGTTTAGTATGTGAATTAATGTGCATTCAGCATGTTAATTCTCTAAATTCTATTTCTACATCTGTACCTTAAGTCTCAGAAGGATTTCTGAATTCTGAATTGAAAGGTTCTGAGCATTTTTTTTTTTTTGTCTGAATTCCCTGGGTGAATTCACGAAACTATTGGAGTGAATATGTTTACATCATGAGGTCTCAGAGCTGTTTTGACTACCAGGTTTCCTAGGATACATGGTACCTGAACTTGTTGGTTCCAGCGTTCCTTGACCTGTTCAGGATATTTTCAGGTGGGAAACCTCTGTACCTTTTTTCTTTTTAACTTTTTGGTGACAACTTCCATAAACATAGATCATAATTGCCTCCTACAATCTTCCATTTTCCTCTTCTCTAATCCCCCTCCATTGAATTACTTTTTATTTTTTTACTGTCCTTTTTTATTAGCAACTTCTGTAATTATAGACAACAAACCATGATAATTCCCTCCCCCCTCACTTTCCCCTCCACAACTCCATTCTCCATCATATCCTCTCCCCCTCTCAATTAGTCATCATCTTTTCCTCCTATTATGAGAGTCTTGCGTAAGTAGTGCCAGGCACCTGCGAGGTTATGGATATCCAGGCCATTTTGATTCTGGAAGAATACATTTTAAGGATTCCTACCCTTCCTTTGGCTCTTACATTTTTTCCACCACCTCTTCCACAATGGACTCTGAGCCTTGGAAGGTGTGATAGAGATGTTTCAGTGCTGAGTACTCCTCTGTCACTTCTCAGAACTATGGTGCCTTTTGAATCATCCCAGAAGTCACTGCCATCTGAAAAAGAGAAGCTTCTCTAGCCAAAAGTGAGAATAACATTAATATAAGGGTGTGAATGTTAAGAGAAGTGCTTACTGGGCAGTTTGGTGAGCATAATATATGCATTTTGCCATATATCAGCAGGTGTTACACCCCTAGGGCTTGTGAGCTCTCCCATCATAGGTTTTCAGTATCAGGCATGTATTCCCTCCAGTGGAGCAGGCCTCCAGTCCAATTACAGAGCAGTTGGTTCCGCCTTCCCCCCCACCATAACAGATGTGCCACTATTGCACCAGTTGGCTCATTTGGCCTGGATGGCCCAAAATAAGGCTTGCAGTGTCCACTATTGTTTATCCCCAATGATGACTTCTCTCTCCCATAGAGCTGCATGTAGTGTAGCTTTTTCCCTTTTTTTTTTCCTTTGAGGTAGGGTCTCCCTCTAGCCCAGGCTGACCTGTAATTCACTATGTAGTCTCAGGGTGGCCTCAAACTCATGGCAATGTTCCTACCTCTGCCTTCCAAGTGCTGGGCAACATCCTGGGCAGCACGCCTGGTTCTCCAGCTTTCTGTCAGCTGGTATACAGGGAGGTTTTCAGCTCAGCTCCAGCTTGATTTCTGTGACCTTGCAGGCCAAGCATGTGGAGTCTTCAACAATTTCTCTGTATCTTTTGAGAGATCTCTGTCACAAAGTGTGATGTATCTTACTCATTGGGGGTTTCTTATAAGGCTAAGGTCTTCCAAATTTTTAATGGGTGTATGGGCAAAACTGGGTTTGTTTTCTAGGTTGATGTAGGTTTATATTGAGTTTGAGGGCTGGAGGGATGGCTCTGCGGTTAAGGCACTTGCCTGCAAAGCCTAAGAAGTGCCTAAGGACCCAGGTTTGATTCCCCAGTACCCATGTAAGCCAGATGCATAAGGGAACGCATGCATCTGTAGTCCATTTGCATGGCTGGATGCCTTGGCATGCCCACCCTCTCTATATATGTCTCTCTCTCTCAAAATGGATGATTTTTTTTTTTAATGTGAAATGTCTTAACTGGTGGTCTCTGTGTTGGGTTTGATGTCCCCAAGCAACCATATTCTTTTTAGGTGTGAGGTATCTGTGACCCTCACATGAAGATTCTTTGTAGTTGGGTGTCAAGAACCCAGGATGTTGCCCATCTGAACTGTTATTCAATGTCACAATGAACTAATCCTCTGTGATTTTTGTGGGATCTGTCCTAGGGTTGACTTTTCTAACAGCTTCAGTATTTCTTGGCATCTGATGTATTTTTACTTTCAAGATTCTGAGTTGTCTGTGTACACAGTGCATAAATCTCTGTAGTCCTTGGTATTGAGATCCTTCAAAGTTGTGTTGTTTCCAAGGGTGAGGCATTTCCTTCCTATTGGAGGATTCATGGTTTCAGAGTATGTCTATAAGTAGTTTGAGGTTATTAAATTTCTAGTCTCTGGAGTGTCTGGAAGGCTGTTTCATGGGTTGTGTAAAGTTTGTCACTTGAATGTTCTGACACAGTATGTGTGCTGTGTAAGGATCTGCTGTCCAGGTTGTGAGGTTGACTTTTTGACAGTTTGTGTCCCATCACAAGAGGTGATAGGGTTGCCATGTAGACATATGTAGCCATGATGTGGTATCTTGGAAATGTATCTCCCAAGTTAAAAGTTCTCTGAGCTGCTTGGGAGCCTGTGTCCATGATCTGAGGTCCTTGAAGCGGTTTTGGGTCTATGTCCTACTTGTGAGAGTACTATTTGTGGCCAACTTTGGACATGTATGGTTTTAGAAGTGTTTGGCTACCTGTACCCATGACTGCCAGGGATCTGAAATCCTTCTGGATGAGTGAAGTTCCAAGAATGGTTTGGAAGTCTGAGTTTAGGGTGTGATATTTTGGAATCACTGGAGATCTGAAGAGTAGGAAGATGCTGTTTGGAGTCTGTGTCCAACTTGCCTGACCTCATAGTTACATGGGGCAATATTACAGGGTGGTGTCAATGCTATGTGGTGTCCAGATCTTCAAGTCTGATCTCTTTTGTAAACTAAGGAGGCCTGTAAACCTAAAAGCTATCATTTAAAAAAAATGTCTGGCATATGCTGTTTCCAAGCAGAAACTGTTGTCCAGGGCCCGAGTGTGAAAGTTGGTTTAGTCCCACTGTTCCAGTATGTGACTTCAGAGCTCTCTAGTGTTCATAGTTAGGGTGAGCACTGAGCTGGCACATATGGCGCTCAATTTGTTGAAAATGCTTCTCTAGGATGCATGTTTATTGTTATTGTGTTTTTTTTTTTCTTTCAGTTTTCCAAGGTAGGGTTTTACTCTAGCTCAGACTGACCTGGAATTCACTATGGAGTCTCAGGGTGGCCTTGAACTCACGGTGATCCTCCTACCTCTGCCTCCCGAGTGCTGGGATTTTTTGAGGTAGGGTCTTACTCTAGCCCAGGCAGACCTGGAATCCACTGTGTCGTCTCAGGGTGGCCTTGAAATCACAGTGATCCTACCTCTGCCTCCCACGTGCTGGGATTAAAGGCATGTACCACCACACCCAGCTCTGCAGGTTTTCTTTTCTTTAAAATTATTTTTATTTATTTGAGAGAGAGAGAAGGAGGAGGAGGAAAGAGAAAGAGGCAGATAGAGAATGGCACTCAGGCCACTGCAAACGAACTCTAGATGCATGCACCCCCCCCCCTTGTGCATCTGGCTTACGTGGGTCCTGGGGTGTTGAACCTGGATCCTTTGGCCTTGCAGGCAAACACCTTAATGGCTAAGCCATCTCTCCAACCTTGCATGTTTTCTTTTTGAATGCAGCTGGCAGGCTTTAAGTTCAAAGCCTCTAAGAACAGGATGAACCCAGTTTGAATTTTAGCACATTTATTTATCTCCACTGCACTTACTTCTTTGGCTACTTATGTTTATGGAAAGTAAGAATAGTTTATCCATTTAGACATGACTAAACTGTGTGCTTTTTAAAGTGCATTTTCGCTCATTCTATAGATGGTTCAAGTGGTAAGTTGTAGGGCCCCAATGTAGAAATATTCAAGTCAGATGGTTGAGGATATTTAGATCATGTTCTAGGGCAACCCCAGCTCCAAGATTTTCATTTCCCAGTCCTCAATCCCACACCTCAGTTATTCGGTCAACAATGCAGTTTATTGATATCCACTCCAGACTGGGTAGGGCTGAAGGGTATACAAGAAAACCAGATTCAGTCCATGAAGGTCAGCCTGGGTAGTACAGGCAGGACACACACACACATACACACACACACACACAATCTGACATCTGGTAGCAGGGTGCACTGTCTCACATAGGGGCACTTGGGCACAGGTAGTCAGGAAAGGCTTCCTAGAGACAACCTCACAGGGTGGGGATAGCAGGGGGTGAGGCAGCCATCAAAATATTCACTTTTTGTACATTTCTAGGCAGTTAACTTTAGAGACCAGTGGGCCCAGGGTGAATGCAAAGGGTTTGGGGCTGACAGGCCGCCAGGGCTTCCCTCTCACCTCATCATATGCTAGTGGGTAACCTCTCCCCAGCCATTTGGCCTGTACTTTGCCTTCTGCCACATGGACCTTTTCCTGGGCTCCACCTCTGTGATTTTCAAGGCTTCCCTGAGACAATCCACATGGACCAGGTGCTCTACCCATGGTCTGGCACCTCATCAGCTTCTAATCAGCACACATTATTGTCCTAAGTGCTATCTACAGACTACCTAGGTCTTTATTCCAGCTTTGAGTAGTTCCAGCAGTCATCACATCCCAGAGCAGGGTTTAAAGCATACTCAGCACTCCAGAGAACCTGAGTTATGTTCTCTTTAGTCCATGATGGCAAAACTCAAGTCTCAGCCCTGTGGGTCTGGCTAGTGGGTCATAAGCATCCGTTCCATCCCCATTCCAGGGCACTTGGGCATCTACTTCTCAGATATACAACTCTGAGAGACCCTATAGGTCTTATGGTTAATACTAACTGGCATCATAAGCACAATGAGCAGAAACCAGCCTTAGACCCCAACTTGGAGACCCCGTTTTCTTTCATGAGCACAAAGGTTCTGTGGTTGTATATCCAGCTTCATGTTGGATTGGTAGCTCTGAGCTCTGATGTTTCCCTGTCTGGTGGTTGCTTCTTCATATGCTTAGGTGGGTTAGTAGGGAAAAAGCCTGCAACAGACCACATGGGCTCCAAGCAGAAGTAGATACAAGAACAAACACCTTAGCTGGGTATACACCTATACTCTCAGCACACAGGAGGCTAAGGCAGGAGCAGTGAGAGTTCCATACCAGCATGGGCTACACAGAGACCCTGTCCAAACCTGTTCCAGGATTCAAACTCACCCCTTGAACTTCCATGATATGCCATGAATCCTAACTCCAGAAAATCCTGATATGAAAAATGTACTTCTGGAAATGGGGGTGGGGGCTGTAAGTGCAACCCACAGATGGGGCTGTGACAGGGGAAAGAACAGACAAAGGAGACCTGGAGTTAGTCCTCACCACAGCCCTGACCCTGGACCAGGTGGGAGCAGGTGGAGGCAGGCAAGGATCTGATGGTCATTCCCGACAAGAGGACTTCATTAGGGGAGAGGCAGATGCTTCAGGCCCCTTTGGTCAGTCTGGCCTTCTCAGGGCTAGAAGAGGTATTTTCGGCAGGATGCTGTCCCACATTTGCATTCGATACGGACCCGTTTCTTGGGGGAGCCAGGGAGTCCAGCCAGGCCAAAGTTGGAGTCCATGCGGGTACTCTCCATGTCCACGGGGTCCACTGTGGAGTCACAGCCAGGGGAGGGGAATTGTTAGAAAACCTGCTACCCTTTATACAGAAGACCTGAGATCTTGAGGGTTGGACACAAGTCTTGGATTTTGACTTAGGAGGGGATCTTGGGGATAGGGTCCAGCACAGTACTACAGGGGTCTTCAGGACAGGAGTTGAGGTATGCTGGGGGAAGGAGGCTGTCAGAGAACCAGGAAGGTCATTACAGGCAGGGTTTAGAAATGGAGGGTCACTTGGGCATCCAGAAAGGCACCAGCACTCTCCTACCCATTATCTGCCCATGCCTCAGAGGTGGCTAGTTTGTCAAGATCTGCTTAAGGGCACAAGAATTATTTATTCTGGGGCACAGGAGGAGGAAGGCAAAAGAAAATTATAGTGGAGACTGGCAGGGGGAAACTCAGTCAAAATGGAAAACAGGAGTACCTGAAAACTCTCCAGCCATACAATCCTCCCCCACAAGTCTTTTGAGAAGTTGGCACAAGTGTCTCAGAGTTGAGGTTCAGGGGATAGGGATATGTGGACCCCGAAGTTAGCAGGGATCCAGGGGGGAGCTGGGAGTCAGGAAAACATCTTAAGAGTTCTGGCAAAAAAAAAAAAGTCCCTTTGGAGGCCAGGTGTGGTGGTACACACCTTTAATCCCAGCACTTGGGAGGCAGAGGTAGTAGGATCACTGTTAAGTTCAAGGCCAGTCTGAGACTACACAGTGAGTTCCAGATCAGCCTGGGTTAGAGTGAGACCCTATCTTGAAAAACCAAAAAAAAAAAAAAATCCCTTGCCTTTGGTCTTCTGAATGACCTATGTACACTGGGGTGGGGGGCCTCATATCCTGTTACTGTGTCCCTGCCCCTGGGGCCCTTGCCACCCCCACCTTGCATGTTGTAATCAAAGGTGAGCTCCTCGCCTGCCCAGATGGTTCTTGTGGCAAAGAAAGCGATGCGGGGTAGCCGCTCATCAAGGTTGTCTATGAATACGTTGTACACCTGCAGGTTGGGATCACACTGGGCAAGAAAGAACAGTGTGAGGATGAGGAGGGGCCCCAGCCTGCCCCTCCCAATCCCCTGCCCACCTACGGGGAAACCCACACTATGGTTGACAAAGTGGGAGATGTTGCCATAATAGGCGGCATCCACGGTATATACGTCCTCCACGTAGTCCAGGTCAAAGAGGTAGGTAGCACCCTGGCGGTCGTAGATCTGGCCCCTCCGCTCTGCCTCCTCTGAGGTAATGATCTGGGGAGGGCGGGAAGGGGGGAGACTGGTCATGAAGGCTCAGGAATGCCATCCCTGCCCTGACCCTTGGGAAGAGAACAGTGATCAGGAGGCACAATGGCCATAGACACATGATGGCAGAAATGCAGAGGGTCTTCCAGCCCTTCTCAGAGAGCTGCCCATCACCCACCCCTCCTCAGGCTTCTAAATGGAAGGAGGCATCTTACAACAGTGTGGGCTAATTACAAGGTGCAGTTACAGTGAAAGGGAGAAACTCCACCTTATGCTGCCTGGTAAGATGTCTCAGAGCCTCATATGCCCTTGGGACACAGCAAGATGGGACAGAGACACATGCACATAAAGACAGAACAAGGGCAGGAAGAATGACAGCCAGGATACGAGGAGACCGAGAGAGAGATTGACCAATTCAAGACAAGAGGGCTGTCTGACTTGTATGTGAGTTGGAATAAAACTCGGTAGCAGAGGCCAGTAACCTTAGAAAGGGGCTATAAGGGAGGGAGAAGGACTTAAGAGGATGGTATTGTAAATATGTAAGTAGATGAACTGATTATTGGGGGGAGGGGGGCGCTAAGTGAGATCAGAGGAAGAGATTGAGTAAAGGAAGGGTGGGGGGAGGGTTAATGAAAATCTAAGAGGGTATAGAAACCTACTTTTTTGGACAATGGCATACCCAAAAGCCATAGATTGTTACTAAAAAATTTCAGTGCCAGGGATGGGATGCCTTCCAGTAAGTTGTTGGCCAGGGAGGTCCCTAATACCCCCAAAACATTACAGGCCATTGTCAAGGCTATTGGTTTCCCACCAGGAACAGATGGTAAGACCCTATTGCTGAAGACTTCACATGCTTGGGCTGCAGGGTCACTGAGACAACTTGCTAGAGCTAAGCTGAAAACCTCTTCCCTGTAGACCAGCTGACAGAAAGCTGGAAAAAGCTATGCTGCATGCAGTTCAATGGGAGAGAGAGAACTCACCAGTGGAGATAAAAAACAGTGGACATTGCAAGCCTTAAGTTTGGCCAACCAGGCCAAATGAGCCAACAGGTGCAGTATTGGCATGTCTGTTATAGGGGAAACCAACCACTCTCTAATTGGACTGTAGGCCCACTCCACTGCAGGGAATACATGCCTGATACTGAAAACCTATGATGGGGGAGGTCATGAGCCCTAGGGGTGTAATACCTGCTGGTTTCTGGCTAAATGCATATAATATGCTCACTAAACTGCCCAGTAAGTACTTAACATTCAGACCCATATATTAATGCTACTCTCACTTTTGGCTAGAGAAGCTTCTCTTTTCAGATGGCAGTGTCCTCTGGGATGACTCAAAAAGTACCATAGTGCTGATAAGAAGTGGTGGAGGAGTGCTCAGCACTGAAACATCTCTATCAAACCTTCAAAGGCTCAGGATCCATTGCAGAAGAGGTGGCAGAAAAAAAAATGTAAGAGCCAAAGAAAGCATAGGACTCCTTACAATGTACTCTTCCAGACACAGAATGGCCTGGATATCCATGACCTCATAGTGCTTGGCAATACCTACATAAGGCCTTCATAATAGAAGGAAAAGATCATGACATCACAATAAAAGAGACTAATTGAGGGGGAATAGGATGGAGAGTGGAGTTGTGAAGTGTAAAGTGAGGAGGGAGGGAATTATTATGGTTTATTGTATATAATTATGGAAGTTGTCAATTTAAAAAAAAATTAACAAAAGACAAGAGGGCTAAAGCAACTGCAATACCCGGCACAAGGGAGCATAAGGGAGTGAGAGCTAATGCTGGTCAGGTGCCAAGAAAGACATGGAGAACAGGGGAATTAAAAGATATGGGACAATGGGGACAAGGACCTGAATGAACAGGAAAGTGATCAAGACAAGAGAACTAGATGCAAAGATAAAAACAGACAGAATCTTAGTATGAAAGACCAGGACCCTCAGAGAAAAGTCCAAGGCCATAATCTCTGAGTCTTGAGATGGCCAGAAGGAGGTGATGTCAAAACCCTTAGAGATAAAGGGTGAGAGAGTAGGAGAGAATTGAAAGAAAGGAAAGCGAAGTAGAGATGAAAGAAGCCCCCCTCAGCCTCAGCCCGGACACTGGTGGAATCCACACCTGATGCTGGAGATAGCAGTAGGTACCTCCTTCCACATCACCCCAGCCGTCCTCCAAACATGAGCAGCTCCAGCATCCCAGTCCTGATCTGTCCAAATGCTACCTCTGGATCCCACCTCACCCTTGCTCAAGAGATCTCTGAGGCCCCCACATCTGCTCTTCCCTATGGGTCAAGCAACTAGCTTCTGGCAATCCACTCTGAGGTTTCCTCCCACCTCTACCCACTCTTTATGGACAAGCAGACACAGTGATATCTGCTTGTTTTTCTTCTGCTTTCTAGCTCAGCAACTTGTCTTCTGTCCAAGTGACAGTGTTCTAGGTAGTTTTAATACCTCCCCCACCCCCACATCTCTTCTTTTTCTCCCTTCCTCAAAGACCCACTCACTGCCCACTTCCCTGATCACATTGAATGCAAATCTTCCCAGCCCAACCTCATATAGCCAGGTGACTATACTTTTCTAACTTTGAAACCTGTTCTCTTCTGGGTATGACCACCCCATGTTTTCTAGCCAGGAAGGCTACAATGATGTCATTATTTGCTACCCAACTCTTGTGCCACATCTCTAGGTTATGCCCTGTGCCAAGTCCAGATCAACAATGCCTCTATAAATTCCAGGTTTATCTCCAGACCACACTGCTTACTGTTCCCTGCTTTAGCTCCATTTTTAGAGGAACCTATCTCTCCCACTAACAGTCTCTTTCTTTATTCTTTCATTCATTCAGAAGATTTTTTTTTTGATGCTGTGGATGGAACTCAGGGCCTTGCACATGGTAAGCACCACTCTAACACTTAACTACACCCCAAGCCCATTTAGGGGATTTTCATTGGGGACTGAGGCCTACCCTGTGCCTAGTCCCTGCTCACAGGAGTCAGTCTAGTAGTAGAAAACAGAAGACAGGTTTATCCTTGATCCTCAGGGGCCATAAAGATGGAATCAGACACCTACAGTGAAAGGGGGAATACAAAATATACATCCTCTAAAGGAGGCTGCAAATGTAACAGGACATTGCCAGCTGACTGAAAAGTAAGGACTCTATCCTGAAGGATTCAACAAGAGCCAAGGGAGCATTATTGAAAGGCAGAATATGCTGAGGTGGGTCTCCCTCTACCTACTTTGGACGTGTGACTAGTTGGAGCCTCTCCATTTCACTAGCTGTTTTTATAATTGCAGCCCCTCCCAAAGCCAAAAGGAATGCCCACATCGTCCCTAGCTCCAAATTCTGTTCCTACCTGTTCCCCAGTTTCACTAGTTGTGAGTCATGCCTCAAGCCCTCTAGGGCACAAACAGTCCTCCCTCGTTCCCTCCTTTTCTCTTGCCCTTTTTCCAGTCTCTGTAATGAGTATTCGATTGAAAACCAGGGGGGGAAAATCCATCACTATTCCCTAGCAGCTCTCCAGACAGTCAAAGAAGACAGAGCACCTAGGAGCTGGCAGCTTAGAAAGGCTGCTGAATACATGGGAAGTAGAAGACTGAATCAGCTGCCACTCTGCCCCCTCCTGGTTATGAAATCTTGAATGTTCCGTGTGTTTCCTCAGCGAAAATAAAACAAAAAAAGTAGGCCTGCCAAAACACCATTTTTAGATACCAAACCTTTTTCTTTTTCACCCACTTTTACTTCACTAGCTTTGTGACTCTCTAACTCCGAGCAAGTTACTGCTCCTCTTGGGGCCTTCATTTTCTCATGTGTACAATGGGAACAACAATAAAATCCCAACCCAACAGGTTCTATGTTACAGATGACGCAAGAGCATAGATGTGAAAAGTATTTTGTGTTGGTTTTGTAATGAGTGGTCAAATACCATTATCTTGTCAAAATCTAAGATGCATTCTTATTTTATGTGCCCTTTACAACAACAGGGAAAGCTGTTAATGAAATGCTATGCTATTGTTTAGTTAAATAAATTAACTGTCATTACAGATATAGTAAAAGATGGAGTGAATACATGCTTCACAATGAATGTGGTAGCATTCTGTGTGCTGGGTGAGGATAGAAATAATCTGCAGAAATGTGAAAGTCTGGGCCAAACACAGAAGGGTACAAAGGAGCAAGAGACGACTAGCATAGCAGGAACTATTGCTACAAATTGTCAGTGTCCTCAAAGTGGAAGAACAGCACAGCATCCAGGGTTGGGAGTTATGCTCTTAATTATAGAGCGCTTTGAAGACTGGGATATGGTCAGTGGCAGGGCACTTGTCTAGTGTATGGGAAGCTGTGAGTTTCATCCCCAATGGAGGAGGGGGAGGAGAGGAAGAAGAGAGAATATTAATTCTGTTTACAATAGTACCTTGGAAGCATCTGAGAGAGCACCACATTGATTATTTCTGTGATTGAATATATGAATATTCATCCCAAGTAGTGTAACAAAAACTATAAACCCCTATCAGGTTATTTTTTTTTTTTTGAGATAGGGTCTCGCTCTAGCCCAGGCTAACCTGAAATTCATTATGTAGTCTCAGGGTGGTCTCAAACTCACAATGATCCTCCTACCTCTGCCTCCAAAGTGCTGGGATTAAAGGAGTGCACCACCACACATGGCTAGGTTAGGTTCTTTATAGTTAAGTGGATTACCAAAAAACCCTTTTAACTTGGAACATTTTGGATTTTGAGTTTTAAACTATACCATTAACAGTTATCTGAGACTGTGTAATGGGTGCTGTTCAAACACTTCTTCCAAGTGCTTCACATGGATTAACTAGCTACATGTTTATAACAAGCACGTGAAGCAGGTGCTGTTATCACTCGTTTTCCACATTAGGACACTGAGACAGAGAAGCGAAGTGACTGCAGATGGGTAGTAGTAGTGGGGCTGAGGTGCAACCTTGGTTGGGCGGGTAGGCAGACAGACAGGCCTGTGAGCTGGGCTCTTCCTCCTGCAGGATCCTGTATGTAAAGTCTTTCCTCCACCATCAGTAGAATTAGCCTGACTTGCTTCCTGTTTTGCCTCTAGGAATGCTGGGATCCTATAGGGTTCCTATCCCCGACTGTCAGAAGCCCTAGGATAAGGACACATTCTCCTCCAGATGGTTATGGTCCCTCCGAGGTGTGAACACCTCTTCTGGCCTCTCAGTGTGCTCATGGATATAAGCCTCATCTCCAGACTATCCAAATCCCTATGGGGTGAAGACACTTCTTTTTCCTGACTCTCAGAACAGCATGGGTGTGAGCTCTCTGGAGTGCAGAGAGCTCAAGCTCTTACTCCAGGTCATCAGGTCACTCTGAGATGTAGACACCTCTTTCTGCTGTTGTCAGGAATCCCCTGGGTGTGGACAACTCCTCCTTCCTCCAGACTGTCTGGCCCTCCAGCAAATGAACATTTCCTTCAGCAGACCATATGGGGTGTGGCCATCCCCTTGTCTAGACTGTTAGGGTACTCTGGGTTGTAGGCCATCTCTGTCCCTCTGGGGTCTGACCCTCTAGTTCCTCAAAATTGAAGCCTCTCCTCATCATCAGTATCATTGCTACAGGTGAACACCATCAGAGGTGTGTCTTCAGACCAGTTACTGTCATTTTCCAACCATTTAACACCCCTGAGGGACCTATGGAAATAAATATAGGTTGTCATTATGACAAAGCACACTTGAAGATTTAGATGGTCAAGGTTCCAACATGCTGATGCCTCCCATGGCACGAAACTGTCAATATAAAAAAAAGAACTGGAAAAAAAAAAAGATATGCCCAGCCCCAAATACCCACCATGTCTTACCTTAGGATGTGATACTTTCTTTTGCAGATACCTGCCACTTTCTCACCCAGACCCCTTCTGTTTTACAACTGGGCACAGAGCTAAAGCACTCCCATCTCCCTGGCACTGAGGTAAGGTTAATGATTCCATTCCAGGCAACAGAATGGGCAGAAGTGACATGTGCTGCTTTGAAGCCTGACCCAGTAGAATCCTCCCCTTCAGTCCTCTACTAAACCCACCTTCCAGGAAATGCTGTGTATCTGGTAGAAACCTGAAGGCACTAAGGCACAAGAAAGGCATAACAGAGAAAAAAACTAGGTACCTAAGTCACTATGTAAAAAGATACCCATTGAAGACCCACATTAGTCTGCTGATAAAACAAAATCCTAGGCCAGCATGGTGGTACATACCTGTAATCCCAGTACTTGGGAGGGTGCAGGAGGATGACTTTGATGCTACTTACTGAGACCTTGTCTCAGAACAAGCAAGCAAGCTCCTAACACATAAAACCATTAAGCTCAGGGGGAAGCCAGGTGTAGTGGTGCACGTCTTTAATCACAGTACTCAGGAAACTAAGGTAGGAGGATCCTGTGAATTCAAGGCCTGCCTGAACTAGAGTGAGACCCTGCCTCAGAAAAAAAAAAAAAAAAGACCTAGGGGTTGTTAATTACCTAAGCTAGCCAGCCTGTCTCAGGTACCAACCCAGACTTTCTCCAGAGTAACCTGAAAGTCTAGAGGAGGTAGCTACTCTCCATCAGAAGCATGCCTACTTGCTACTGTAGTTTCAATGACTGTGATAAGATGGACCCGTAACACAATACAAAAAGAGGATGTGCCTTTTCAGGTGACACAACCCTGTGCTCTCAGACCACATAGCCCCTGAAAGGATTGCTGCCTGGTGCTTAGTTTTCACTTTTCTTCTTGCTACATACTCTTATGAAGTCAGCCCTAGCCAGAAGTACTTCAGTGTACTTTTAACTACCAGCATGTTCCTGCTGGTAGTGTGCCAGCTTAGAATCCTAACCCCTGCTACAATGCCCATCTAACACTCAGACCACCCCCCACCCAGGCCTTTCTTACAAGGAAAGCAAGGTTAGCACACACACTGCAAGCACACCATGGAAAAAGCTGCATACACACCTAGTCCCATCTCCTCACCTCTCCTACATACTCCATAACAAAGCTATTCTTGCGGATCTTTTCCAGTGTGCGGACACCCCAGCCACGCCCATCATCTGTGCGGAAGATGCAGAGGTCATAGCGGATGCCTTTCTGGACTACACGGTTCGGGCAGTCGTAGCCACAGCGACAGCGGGAGTTGCACTCGTAGATGGGCTGCCCAGCTCTCAGCCGTACCTGACCTTGGTCATTGTAGGCAAACTTGTGCAGGGATGCCCCAGGGCAGCAGCCTTCAGTGGGTGCAAACAGACAGTCCTGGCACTCGCAGCCAACAGCCACCTGGTTCAGGGTGATGCCTTCACCAACACGGTACTCATTGATATACACAAAGGCCCTTGGGGGGCCATCCAGGTCCACCTCATTCTCCACTGTGATGCGTCCCAGGTGGCTGCGCTTGGCATTGAGCTCTTGCTCCCAACGCTGAAGTGCCCGCCTCTGCTTGGCTTTCTGCACCAGGTAGTTAGCCAAGTTTGGGTCCAAATGCCGGGGTGCCTTTGACCTGTGGTGCCTCCGGAGCAGCTCCCTTTCTAAGTCCTTGTGGAACTGCTTGAGAATGCGTACACACTTGAGATTCTGCCGTGGCTCCCAGGTGCTCTCTGAGTCAGGGTATCCGCGCCACTTTACCAGGTAATACTCCTGTTCCTGTTAGGGGACAGTGGCACAGGGTACCATAAGTACTGAGACCCTTGGACCAATGGAAAATATCCACTCCACACCACTCTTTTTTGCGGGAATTGGCTCCATGCAGTGGTTAGCAGGCAGGATCGCTGGAGTGAGGATTACTCCCACTTTCCCAATTAGTCTGTCATTTCATTTCACCTCCCCAAACAACTCTCTCCTGTCTTTCCAATGAATTGCTCCTTCTTTCAAGCTGTTCAGGTCCAAGCTCCTGGAGTCATCCTTGTTTCCTCTTTTTCATATATTCTCCACATCTACTCTTAGCATACCCTATGCTATCCTGAACATATTTTGAAAGTGTGCTTTCAAAATATATTCAGGAGGGCTGAAGAGATGGCTCAGAAGTTAAGGCACGTGCCTGTGAAGCCTAGGGACCCAGGTTCGATTCTCTAATACCCATGTAAGCCAGGTGTACAAGGTGACACATGCGTCTGGAGTTCATCTGCAGTGGCTAGAGGCCCTGGCATACCCATTCTCTCTATCTGCCTCTCTCTCTCAAATAAATATTTTAAAATGGGTGTAGTGATGCATGCCTTCCTTTAATCCCAGCACTCGGGAGGCTAAGCTAGGAGGATCACCATGAGTTTGAGGCCAGCCTGGGCTAGAGCGAGACCCTACCTCGAAAAACAACAACAAAAAAAATAGTTCACAAAAGCCGGGCGTGGTGGTGCACACCTTTAATCCTAGCACTCGGGAGGCAGAGGTAGGAGGATCGCTGTGAGTTCGAGGCCACCCTGAGACTCCATAGTGAATTCCAGGTCAGCCTGGGCTAGAGTGAGACCCTACCTCGAAAAACCAAAAGAAAAACCAAAAAAAAAAAAAAGTTCACAATCTAACCCCTTAACAAACCATCAAACCATTGCCACTAACACCACCACTATGGCTAGGCTGGCCCCTGGCAGGAGCTTCCTCACTGGTCCCCCTCTGCTTCCACCTTCACCCCTACAGGTAGCCAGAGGGGAGCTAGCAACCAGGTATAGGACAGAGATAAAGGATCAGGATGTAAAAGCTACACATATAGGTACAAATTTTAGCTCCCTGGCTATGTTGCTTAGACAAGTTATTTAACTTTTCTAGGAGGCAAAAGTTGGGGAGGGGTAGCACACACCTGTACCGGCACTCAAGAGGCCAAGAGGAGACAGGAGGATCCTGAAGTTGAGGCCAGTCTGGGCTACATAGTGAGACAATGCTTCAAAATCAAGAAAGACTGGGGGGAGGGGAAGAAGGGAGACCACATGGCTATTGTTTTTGTAACATCCATTAGGGAACAGGTACTGTCTTAGCAATTGAAATGCTTGCTTTTATTTATTTATTTATTTATTTATTTTGTTTTTTCGAGGTAGGGTCTTACTCTAGCCCAGGCTGACCTGGAATTATCTATGTAGTCTCAGGGTGGCCTCGAACTCACAGCAATCCTGGCTTTTGAAATGCTTTAGTAATCACTTCTCACAACTCTATATGAGGTAGTTATTATCAGCCCTCCCTATTTTATAAATCAGGAAGATGAAACCTGGATTTCAATCTAAGCATGCCGGTTTCAGTGTGTTCTTGTAACTGAAACTACGTCAGCTGTTATGTCTTCTAGTAGTGATAACTGTTGCCACTTCATCCAGCAGTGTGGGAATTAAATGAGTTTCTGATGGGCATACTGAAAGAAGCTGTCACCTACTGCAACCTCCACTCCTGAACTCAGCATCTCAACATCTGCAACCGGTTCATATTTCCAGGTGGAAAAGACATTTATTTGGGGATTCATTCTGGCTTCTACCCATGTTACTTAGTCTCCCCACCTACAAATTGGGAATAACAGAATTACCCTTTTTTCCAGGAAGGTCAGCAGAAAATCCCCTTTGTGAACAGATGTAGGCTGTGAGGAGGGGGCAAAGGGCAGGAGCCTAACTTCCTTGAGAACAGCCCCTCTCCCAAGGTAGTTACCACACTTACCCTGATCTTCTTATAATCACACAGGTACTCCACTTCAAAGTCATAGAGGTTCCTCTTAGAAACACCAAGAGCAGGACAGGAAAGCTTGGCCAGTCGGCACAGGTCTTGCAACTGATTCCAGGAGGACTTGCAACACACACTACAGCCTGGAATGAGAGGACCTAAGGGTCAAAGAAATTTGAATTCACCAACCTTCCCCAAAGCTAAGACTTCTGAAACAAGGAACATGGCAACTTTTTTTTTTTTTTTTTTTTTTTTTTTTTGGTTTTTCGAGGTAGGGTCTCGCTGTAGCCCAGGCTGACCTGGAATTCACTATGGAGTCTCAGGGTGGCCTTGAACTCACGGTGATCTTCCTACCTCTGCCTCCCGAGTGCTGGGATTAAAGGCGTGCGCCACCACGCCCGGCTCGGAACATGGCAACTTATTGAACCTCAATGTTCAAGGCAGTTGAGTTTGCTGCATGGATTGTCCTAAAAGAATCTACTCCCAGAGCATCATAGGCCCCTACAATATCCCCAATATCTATTCTACAATATCCCACTTAGCAAAAGAAAGAGAAAACCTCCCATCTCAGTAGGGTACAAGGCCAGGGGGGTGGGGATGGGATTAAAATCTACAGGACACCAAACAAAGGTGTTAACTGAAAAGACTGGTCTTCTATCCCTTGTCTGAAATTCTTGGGCCAGATATGTTCTGGAATTCAACATTGAGGAATTTTACAAATGTAGTTCTAGGTGTATACCATGTATTAGGCTCCCATTCCCACCATGGTCTGTGGCATCAAGCCACAGTTAAATACAGTAATAAAAAAATTAAAATGCATTAATAGATTACAATAAAAGTATGAATTTTCCACATTAAATACCTCCCTGAATAGTCCCACTCAAACAATTTTTTTTTACCATGAATGGTGCCAAATTTAAGCAAAAAGATTTGTCTCCAGGATTTCCTAGATTTTGAAATTATGAGATTGTGGAAAGACGTTACATTACAGGAAACTTCCTTGAATTAGTGTGGGGCACGTAATACTCATAAGGTATATTTTTCCAGGTTGCATTTTTATTTGCACTTTCATCCATATTTCTGTGAAAGGTAGGGCTCAATCCAAAGGGTTCTGTCCTAAATTTAGGAACATACCAAGAAAAATAAAATAAAAATAGAAAAAAAGCCAGGCGTGGTGGCGCACACCTTTAATCCCAGCACTTGAGAGGCAGAGGTAGGAGGACCTCAGTGAGTTTGAGACCACCCTGAGACTACATAGTGAATTCCAGGTCAGCCTGGGCTAGGGTGAGACCCTACCTCAAAAAACCAAATAAATAAATTTACGAATATGCAAACAGTATACATGGTAAGTCAGTGACATTGACTCTTTTAAATAGAACTAGATTAATCCTGGGACCACCAAAAAATTTCAGGACACACAGCTGTAAAATACATCTCTGATTCAAGGCACATCCTTCATTAAGGGGCTTTAGAAGCCATTTTATACAATCATATCACAAAACACTTGATTATAAGTGTATCCAGTTGACATCCTGTTTCATTTAAAAAACATTTAATATTTCCTACTTCCCAGTACACAAATCAAACGTTAAAAAAAAATCCTAAAGAAAATACTCTATAGATGTCAACATGAAAACATACACACGCTTTTCAAAATTATTTCGTATGCCCTTTAGTCAAAGCCCAGTGGAGAGAGCCAGTGTCAGTTTCCTTCTCCAAGACCTCTCTCTTCCAAAACCTTTAACTTGATTTGAAACCTTACTGAAGTGGCCCCAAGATCTTCAGAGGCTTGCTTGGCTGAGACGAGAGCTCACAGGTCCCATCACACTTGTGGAATGTATTCTCCCTTACCGCTTTACTCAATGCAAGAGGCGATCCCCCAACATAGTCACCCCTCTTTCCCTGCATATGGAGGAGTCCAGCTCGCCCATTATCAGGGAGGCCCCATTCCCCTCTTGGGTTGGGTGGGGCTGAACGCCAACCTCCATTCCAGAATGGCCGGTCCTTCCAATCTAATAGGGGCTGGTCCCTTTTCTCTCCTCTTCTGGCGTCTCGCGTGGAAACCGAAAGGGTAACGAGCCCGGGGGGAGGACTTTCCCGCGCTCAGACGCGGCCTTCTCGACAAGCCCCCGTGCGTGGGTGCACCGCTCGGGCGGCAAGCTGCAGCGCAGGACCCCCTCCCGCATCCTACTTACCCGGAGCCCCCGGCGTCCAGAAGCACGCGCCCCCTCCCCTCGGCCCCGCCCAGCCCCGCGCGCCAGGCCCGCGCTCCCGCAGCTCCATCCTTTCTGCGCCAAGCTTCCAGCTCCCAGCTCCGGGACTCCGGAGGCCGGTGCCCACAGCCCGTGACATCATCCCTCCAGCCCACCCGGCACAACCAGCGGGCCTGCACCTCTACCGCCACTGCTTCACCTTTTAAATTTTCCGCCATCTTTCTCCACGGCTAACGACATTCGGGCCTAGCCGGCCTCGCGAGAAGAGAGCGCGCGCGGGCGTGGCCGAGGACGCGTAGCCTATTGGCAGTACCTCGCCGCCGGCTACGCAAGCGCGGACCAACCAGTGAGCCGTGACCAGACCCCTCCCCGCCACTAGATCCTTCCCGAGGCCTGGTACTTGCTGCGGTTTCCCAGGGTGCGTCTGGGCGGCAGCGAAGGCAGGGAGAGTTGCTCAAGGCCCTGCCCGTCCATCACAGTACTAGCCAATCATTTCGTCAGTCAATCATGAAGAGGAATATCCATTCTGTTAGATCCCCCAATTACGTCCGTCATGTCTTCAAGCAGGCCTTGGCTCCCAGGGTGGACTAGCACCATATATAGCAGCTCAGTCGGTCACCTGATTCAAATGAAATAATGAGCAGTCACCGCAGTCAGGTGTCCACTCAGAGCTCCACCTCCTCATTTACAGTTTCTAGCAACTGTAGCGTCCATTTTTACCTTCTTTGAAACAGAACCACTGTATACCAAGTCAGCCATTCCCTCAAACTATCCCTATCACATTGTCAGCCCAATTCTCCATCTACCTTTCACATGGAAGCAGCTGAGATTATCCCTGAAGAAAACTGCTAATAGATCACAGCATCCAGCCATGTGTTCAGGCAGGTTGGGATTGGGTCAGAACAAGCAGTCACTGTCAATTTTAGTCTAAAACCTCTGTCTGGGGCTAGGGATATAGCACAGTTGGCCCTGCGTTCAGGTCCCACCAGTGCATTAAAAAAATAAATAAATAAGAAGCCAGGGGGCTCGAGAGATGGCTTAGCTGTTAAGTGCTTGCCTGTGAAGCCTAAGGACCCCTGTTCGAGGCTCAATTCCCCAGTACCCACATAAACCAGATGCACAAGGGGGTTCACGTGTCTGGAGTTCATTTGCAGTGGCTGGAGGCCCTAGTGTGCCCATTCTCTCTCTCTCTCTCTCTCTCTCTCTCTCTCTCTCTGCCTCTTTCTCTCCCTGTCTGTCTGTCTGTCTCAAGTAAATAAATAAAATAAAAATAAATAGTAAAAATAAGAGGCCAAGCCAGGCACGGTGGCGCATGCCTTTAATCCCAGCACTTGGGAGGCAGAGGTAGGAGGATCACCATGAGTTCGAGGCCACCCTGCGACTAAAGAGTGAATTCCAAGGCAGCCTGATCTAGAGTGAGACCCTACCTAAGAAAGAAAAAAAGAGGCCAGACGTGGTGGCCCATGCCTTTTATCCCAGCACTCAGGAGGCAGAGGTGGGAGGATCACTCTGAGTTCAAAGCCAGCCTGGAACTACAGAGTGAGTTCCAGGTCAGCCTGGGCTGCTAGAGTGAGACCCTACCTCAAAAATAAATAAATAACAACATCAAAAAAGGTCAATCAGAGTGGTTCATGCTCGTATTCCCAGATCTTGTATGGTAAAGGCAGGAATATCAGAAGTTTCGGGCCATCCTTGGCTACTAAGATTTTTCAATGCCAGCTTGGAGCACATGACGTGATGTCTCAAAAAGTAAAATATAGCCAGAGGCGGGAGAGATATGGCTCAGCGGTTAAGGCACTTGCATACAAAGCCTAATGACCTGGGCTTGATTCCCCAGTACCCACATAAAAAGGCAGATGCACAAGGTAGCCCATACATCTGGAGTCCCTTTGCAGTGGCTGGAGACCCTGGCATGCCAATTCTCTCTGTCTGTCTCTCCTCTATCTCTCGGATTGCAAATAAGTAAAAATATATAAAAAATTAAAATGAAACTAAATATAGATGGGTTTGGTGGCTCACGACTATAATACCAGTACTCAGGAAGTTGAGGAAGGAGGATTGCGATGAGTTTGAGGCCAGAATGGGCTATAGAGTGAGTTACAGACCCTGCCTCATTAAAAATTAAAAAAAAAAAAAAAGAGCCAGGGGTGGTGGTGCACACCTTTAATCCCAGCATTCCAGAGGCAGAGGTAGGAGGATCACGGTGAGTTTGAGGCTACCCTGAGACTACATAGTGAATTCCAGGTCAGCCTGGACCAGAGTGAGACCCTACCTCAAAAAACTAAAAAGAAAAAAAATACAGCCAAGCATGGTGGTGCACACCTTTGTATTCAGGAGGCTGAGGTAGGAGGATTGCTATGAGTTCATGGCCACACTGAGACTACATAGTGAATTCCAGGTCAGCCTGAGCTAGAGTGAGAGCCTACCTCAAAATAAATAAATAAATAAATAAATAAAAAATAAATAGAAGGCTGGAGAGATGGCTTAGCAGTTAAGATGGTTGCCTGCAATTAGAATGGCATGGCTGGAAGTTGGAAGAGAGTCAGTCCCCAGTCAGCGCGTCTAGTGCCAGAAGGTGCTACATAGGCGACTGGCGGAAAATGACCAATATCTGTTGAAGTAACGCATGGTCTAACCTACTTAGCAGCAAATAACTTGTTGTGATGCCCACACAAGTGCAGTGGTGGCACACAGCCATGGTGGGGAACCAACTGCTCTCAATTCGGCTAACTGATCCCCTCAGTGGTATGGGACCCATAGCTGGAGCTGGGAAACAAGTCAGAACCATATCCAAACATAAGCCTACTCTCCATTATCAAGCTACCATCAATTGTGGGCTACAAGAGGGCCTACACCTATTAAATTCTCTATAAAAAAAAGGGTTATCTCATTTGTCCTGATGCTAACTTACTCTCCGTTGGAGAATCTGCTTCTCTTTTTCAGATAGATGTAGATCCTAAGGAGAGAGCCACCCCATCATACCTCAAAAGGGCCCCGGCTGAAACTAAGAAAAATTGGAGAAACAAGCAAGGGGGCTGTTTTCCTGATGAACCGGATACCAGCACAAGGGGGAAGGAGATCAGCACAGAGAAAAATCAACTCCTACCAAATCAGAGAGCCAGAGCCTCAGAGGCCCCCAACACCTCATCACTGAAGCAGACCAAAAATGAACCCAACATGGCTCAGGGAAATTTTGCGGAAGAGGGGCGGAAAGAATGTCAGAGCCACATGTTGGGTCATGATATGCAGAGACATTTAGCTTACCCATAACTGTGGGCTAACTCCACAATGCATGACCCATATACCTCAACAAGGAGGGGCCAAGGGGAGGGGGTAGGTCATGGATGAGCCTAATAATGGTACCAAACTGTCTGTATTTGCTGAATACAAAACTAACTAATAAAGAAAAAAAAAAGATGGTTGCCTGCAAAGCCAAAGGTTCAATTCCCCAGAACCCACATAAGCCAGATGCACAACGTGCCCCTTGCATCTGGAGTTAGTTTGCAGGGGCTGAATACCCTGGCATGCCACGCCAATTCTCTCTCTCTCTCTCTCTCTCTCTCTCTCCATTGTGCCTCTTTCTAATAAAAAAATTAAAAATTTAAAAACAGGAAAAAAATTAAAAATTGTATAGGTCTATCTGACCAGTCACATTGTCAAATAGTCACTTCAGTTCCTCAGGACACTAATTAATACCATGATCAATCATCAGTCAGAACAACTAGCTAGCCACTCAATACAAACCGGGGCTCAATGAAGCTTTGGGGTCACTTGTCAGTGAGTCACCTGCTGTGTAGGAAGAACTCAGTGTATGAGAACTGGTTGCCAGAAGGTGCTCAAAGACCAGAGAAAGAGTCAGACAAATCCAGGATTACACAAAGTACAATTTAATAAGGATTTGCAGACTGAATCCATGTCTTGAGTGTCAGCAAAACAGGAGAATCTCCACACCCCAAGGCAGAAAGAAGTTTACATGCTACAGAGAATTAGATGTGGTCCATCTTTTTTTCTTAAAAATAATAATTAAAATAGTTTAAAATGGGCGTGGTGGTGCATACCTTTAATCCCAGGACTCAGGAGACTGAGCTAGGAGGATCCCCATGAGTTCAAGGTCAGCCTGAGACATAGTGAATTATTAAAAACCCAAAATACAACAATGACAACAAAAAAAACTATTGTGGGACTGGAGAGATGGGTAAGTAGTTAAAGGCACTTGCTCACAAAGCCTGCAGAGCTAGGTTCAATTCCCTAGTACCCTTGTAAAGCCAAATACACAAAGTAGCACATGCATCTGGACTTTGTGTGTAGCAGCAAGAGGCCCTGGTGTACCCATAGACTCTATCTCCTCATAAATAAATAAAAATATTATTTAAAAAAGAAGACAAAAAAGGGCTGGAGGGATGGCTTAGCAGTTAAGCATTTGCCTGCAAAGCCAAAGGACCCAGGTTTAATTCCCCAGGACCCACATTAGCCAGATGCACAAGGGGGCACAAGTGTTTAGAGTTCATTTGCAGTGGCTGGATGCCGATGCCATGGCATGCCCATTCTCTCTCTCTCTCTCTGCCTCTCTCCCTCTTTATCTGTCAAATTAATAAATAAATAAAATATTTTTTAAAAAAAAAACAGACAAAAAAGTGCAGGGCATGGTGGTGCACGCCTTTAATCCCAGCACTCAGGAGACAGAGGTAGAAGCATCTCCATGAGTTTGAGGGCACCCTGAGACTACAAAGTGAATTCCAGGTCAGCCTAGGCTAAAGTAAGACCCTACCTAGAAAAAACAAAAGGGGGGGGGCTGGAGAAATGGCTTAGCAGTTAAGGTGCTTGTCTGCAAAGCCAAAGGACCCAGGTTCAATTCCCCAGGACCCTTGTAAGTCAGATGTACAAGGGGTTGCATGCATTTGGAGTTTGATTGCAGTGGCTGGAGACCCTGGCATGCCCATTCTCTCTCTCTCTCTCTCTTTCTCTATCTCTCAAATAAATAAAAATAAAACATTTTTAAAAGAGATTTAAAAAGCTAGGAATGGTGGCACACACCATTAATAACAGCACTTGGGAAGTCTAGGTAGGTGGATCACTGTGATTTCGAGTCCAGCCTGAGACTACATAGTGAATTCCAAGTTAGCCTGGGCTATAGTGAGATCCTACCTTGGAAAAAATAAATAAATAAATAAGTAAAGGCTGGAGAGATGGCTTAGCAGGTTAAGGCATTTGCCTGCAAAGCCAAAGGAGCTCGGTTCGATTCCTCAAGACCCACATCATCCAGATGCACAAAGGGGCACATGCATCTGGAGTTTGTTTGCAGTGGATGAAGACCCTGGTGTGCCCATTCACTCTCTCTATCTCTCCCCTCCCCCGTGTCTTTCTCTCTTTCAAATAAATAAATAATAAGATGTTTTTTAAAAATAAAATAGATAAATAGAGAGAAGAAAATTACTATTGTGCAGAGCAAGGGAGATGGTTCAGCAGTTAAAGGCACTTGCTTGTAAAGCCCTTGGATCCAGATTCAAGTCCCTAGCACCCATGTAAAGCCAGACACAAAATGGTGCATGGGCCTGGCATTCATTTATAGTGGCAAAAGACCTTGGCATGCACAAACAAATAGAATTTGAAAATACTATTGTGATAAATGTTAGTTAAGGGCTAGAGAAATGGCTTAGTGGTTAAAGGTGCTTGCTTGAAATGCCAACAGCCTTGGTGTGATTCTCTAGTACTCATGTAACACTAGACACACACACACACACACACACACACACACACACACACACACACAAGGTACATGTGCCTGCAATCCATTTGCAGCAGCAGGAGGCCATGGTGTACCCATTTCCTCTCTCTCTTAAATAAATAAATAATTTAAAATGTTAGTTAAAAAATAGTCTGGGCATCAGTAGATACTATGAAATTTTAACCTCACTTATCTTAATGCCTTTGTTTATCTTTTAGGGTTTGGAAGACATGCCTGGTCACCTGGCCACCAAGATGGCTGTAGTCATGTCAGGCTGGATTCCTACAAGCTTATCATTTCTCAGGCAGCTCATCCCTACCATAGGTCAGCCATTCAGTATCTTCTGATACATTGGGTCCCTCAGAGATTCCAACTTAAAATAAAAAGGCTGGAGGGATGGCTTAGTGGTTAAGGCATTTGCATGCAAAGCCAAAGGACCTAGGTTCAGTTCCCCAGGACCCACGTTAGCAGCTGCACAAGGAGGTGCACATGTCTGGAGTTCGTTTGCAGTGGCTGGAGGCCCTGGTGCACTCATTCTTTCTCTCTCTCTCTCTCTCTCTCTCTGTCTCTCTCTCTCCCTCCCTCCCTTCCTCCTCTTTCTCTGTCAAATAAATAAATAATAATAAAATATTTTTAAAACTATTTATTTAGTTAGTTAGTTATTCATGAGAGAGGGAGAATGGCTGCACCAGGACCTCTAGACACTGCAAAGAAACTCCAGACCCATGTGCCACCGTCTCCATCTGGCTTTACGTGGGTGCTAGGGAATCAAACCTGAGTCCTGTGGCTTTGCCAGCAAGCACCTGAATCTCTAAGCTATCTCTCCAGCCCTCCACTTTTTAAAATTATTTATTTATTTATTTGAGAGAAAGGCAGGCTTGCCACTGCCAACAAACTCCAGATGCATGTGCTACTTAGCGTGTCTAGCTTTACGTGGGTACTTGGGAGTCAAACTCTAGTACTTAGGCTTTGCAAGCAAAGGCCTTAACCACTGAGTATCTCTCCAGCCCTAATTCTGATTCTATCATGGCACACAGTCTGTAGTCATATAGGGTCAAGTAGCTTCATTGATCTTGTTGATCAGATGGCCTGTGACTCATTCAATCCACTTCTCACCATGTAGTCGTTCTCAGAATCCCACTGACCACACTACCTGTGGGGTGACGGGTCGCTCAGAGCCCTCTGCATTGTATGATTCAGTCAAGGTGAACAACAAGTCACCAAATATAGCTGTGTATCAGGTGGGGACAGACTTGCTAATCAGTCAGCTTGAAATTCCCTAAGGTTAGCCCTCCTGTTAGTGAACCCAAGACCATTGACTCAGCAGTGACTCCAGGACAAGTTGAGAGCAAGGAAAATGGTGTATTTGGAAAGCCAGCAAACCAAAGAAAACAAGAAGATATTGCCAACAGAGACCATCTTGTTTATGGATTGCAAGTATAAGGCAATCCGAGGATTTGAGGAAAGTATGTTTTGTCTGAGAGGGGTTGGAACAGTCATAAATTACACAGTGGTCTGCTTTTCTGACACATCCACTGTTATTGTCTGAAGGTCATGATGTTCTGGATTCTGTAGCTCTAGAGAAAACTTACTAATTGGTTTGATGACTCATATCTTTTGAGTTTCTTTTTTCCCTCCAAGAATTGTTACTTAGCTCTGCTGTTTAAGATACCGAGCAGGAAAGGAGAGCACAAAGCAACTTTTGATAGAGAATAATTGTAGCCATTTGGAAGCTTTCACTCCCAGGCGTTATCTACAGTAACAAAGCCAGTTGGAGACTAATATACTACTCAGCTGCATAACCTCCAAAATTATTCATTTTAAAGTCAACCAAAAGCAAATGAAGCTAGAGGATTTAGTTTGAGTTTCACTTAGTTTTCTCTTACATAGGATCAGACAGTAATCATATCTAGACATTCTCTCAGGCCAGTGTGATTACTGGGAATCATTAGCCATTCACCCTATCTGGCCACCCAGGCCAGCAGCAGCGCCATCAGTCAACCAGCCTGTAAGGCCCTCAGGAGGCCTCCTGCCTTCACTGTCAACTCTCAGCCTGCACAAAGCAGACTGTCATTCTGTTGGATATGTTCAGTGCCCTTTAGCATCAGCAAATTGAGCTGTCAGTTCCTCAAGCTGCTTCTGTCCCTGTCAATCCATGAGTTATACAGTCATCCACAGGGTCCACACAGTATGATAGGGTATTCTGTCTGCCTGTCAGTCCAGCTGTGAGCTGGTCTGTCTGAGGTTTCATTAATCCCTGGTTGTCATGAGTAGAACATGCAATAATGTTAAGTCGCACAATGTAATCTTTTCCCTCCCTTATTCCTTCCTGAACAATACGATGCTGATTCTCACATGCTCTCCATTTCCCTGACAAGCCGGACCCTCCCACTCTCAGGTAACATGTCCAAGCCACGAAAGTTATTAAAGATATGACTTCTGGGCTGGAGAGATGGCTCAGCAGTTAAAGGCACTTGTTTGCAAAGGCACCTGATGGCCAGGATTTGATTCCCCAGTATCCACGCAAAGCATGAAGCACAAAGTGGGGTATATGTGGAGCTCATTTGCAGTGGTAGGAAGCCCTGGCACGAGCGCTCTCTCTCTCTCTCTTAAATAAATAAATATTTTTAAAAGATATGACTTCAAACTGGAGGTGGTGGCACACACCTTTAATCACAGCATTTAGGAGGCAGAGGTAGGAGGATCCCCAGGAGTTTGAGGTCACCCTGAGACTACATAGTGAATTCCAGGTCAGCCTGGACTTGAGACTCTACCTCAACCCCCGCCCCCCCCCAAAAAAAAGATATGACTTCAGGGCTGTAGCAATGGACCAGTGGTTAAGGCTCTTGCCTGCAAGACCTAAGTTCCCAGGTTTGATTCCCTAGTACCCACATAAAGCCAAATGCACTAGGTAGTACATGCGTCTGGAGTCAGTTTGCAGTGGCTAGAAACCCTAGTGTACCCATTCCCACCCCTCTTTCTCTCAAATAAATAAACAAAATATATTTTAAAAAAGGTATGACTTCAATTGGATATGGTGGTGCACACCTCTAATCCCAGAATTTGGGAGGCAGAGGTAGGAGGATCACTGTGAGTTTGAGAATAGTAGTCAAGATCCGCCTGCCTCCACCTCTCAAGTGCTGAGATTACAGGCATGTGCTACCATGTCCAGATAATAAACATTTATTTGTTTTATTTTTAAAAAAATATTTCATTTATTTACTTTATTTATTTGAGAGAGAGATAAAGTAAAAGAGGCAGACACACACAGAGAGAGAAAGAGAGAGAGAGAGAGAATGGGCGCACCATGGCCTCTAGCCACTGCAAACCAACTCCAGATGCATGTGCCACCTTGTGCATCTGGCTTACGTGGGTACAGGGGGATGGAACCTGGGTCCTTAGGCTTCATACGCAAGTGCCTTAACCTCTAAGCCGTCTCTCCAGCCCTTGTGTTTGTTTTTGTAAGGTAGAGTCTCGCTCTATTCACTTAAGAAATCTCAGGCTGGCATTGAATCACAGTGATCCTCATACCTCAGCTGCCCAAGTGCTAGGATTAAAGGTGTGTGCCACCACAACTGGTAGCATTTAATTTTTAGTATCTTTGAAATCAGCCTGTGTCCTACAAATCCTAGTGAGTCATAATTTAAATAAGATTTTCTTTCTCATTTTCTTAGTGATGTATAAAATAATGGCACATTTTATAATCAATGGCAATTTGGAGTTAATAAAATCCAATACTAACAGTAAGAATACAACAATACTAAACAGCTACTTGGCAGAGGCAAAATGCACACTTGAGAGAGGAATCCTGACAATATTGGTACATGTACACAGGTACACAGGGGCGGGGCTGAAGCCTCATCTATTGTGATGATTAAAAAAAACTAAAGTCGGCCTGGAGAGATAGCTCAGCAGTAAAAGTACTTGTCTACAACAGATTCCATTCCTCAGTGCCCACATAAGTCCAGATGCACAGTGTCACATGCATCTGGAGTTCATTCATTTACATTGGCTAGAGGCCCTGTTATGTCCATTCTCTCTCTCTCTCTCCCTCTCCTTGAAAATAAATAAATAATTAAAGTCCTACATGGTGGTGCATGACTGTAATCCCAGCACTTGAGAGATAGAGGCAGGAGGATTAGGAGTCCAAGGCTGGGATCAGCTACATAGTAAGCTCAAGGCCACATAGGTACATGAGACCCTGTCTCAAAAAAAAAAAAAAAAAAAAAAACCACAGTGAAAAGATGGCTCAGTTTAGGCACTTGGCTGCAAAGCCTAAAGACACCACAGGTTTGATTCCCCAATACCCATGTAAAGCCAGATTCACAGTGGCACATGCATCCTGGTCACCCATTATTTTCTCTCTCCCTCTCCCCTCTCTCTCTCTCTCTCTCTCTCTCTCTCTATATATATATATATATATATATATATATATATACACACATATACATATAACAAAAAGCAAATAAGGAGAGAGATTAAGTGTGTAAATAAATGACTCTCACTCAGCCTGGGGAGATGGCTCAGCGGTTAAGGGTGCTTCCTTGCAAGGCCTGATGGCCCGGATTCAGTTCCCCAGTACCCACATAAAGCCAATTTTACAGAATGGTTCATTCATCTTTAGTTCAGTTGCAGTGGAAGAAGGCCTTGGTCTGCCTATTTCTCTCTCTCTCTCTCTCTCTCCTTACAAATAAATAAATAGAATGAATAGCTCTTATATTCTTATGTTTTGTTTTTGTGAGGATTTTTTTGTTTTGTTTTTTCAAGGTAGAGTCTCACCCTAGCCCAGGCTGACCTGGAATTCACTATGTAGTCACAGGGTGGCCCCAAACTCACGGCAATCCTTCTACCTCTGCTTCCTGAGTACTAGGATTAGAGGTGTGCACCACCATGCCTGGCTTGTTTTTGTATTTTTGAGGTAGGGTCTCATTCTAACCCAGGCTGACCTGGAGTTCACTACAGTCTTTGGATGTCCTTGAACTCGCATAGACCCTCCTACCTCTGTTTTCCCGAGTGCTGGGATTAAAGGTTTGTGGCTCCGCCTCAGGTGGGTCTCCTACTCTTTAACCACATACAGCCTCATGCCAAGCCTTTTCTCTCCTGCACTGATTGCACTCCTACCTGGAATGCCAGCCCTAGGTCCTCACCTAGACTTTCTCTCTCTCTCTCTCTCTCTCTCTCTCTCTCTCTCTCTCTCTCTCTCTCTTCAGATACAGCACAGTTGCACCTCTTCAAAACTGGACTTCCCTGAGTGTTCCTTTGAAATGTTTGCTTTTTATATCTGCCTCAGCACTCCATAGCACTGACTATGACCAGTAAGTATCTTTCTCGTTCTCTCTCACCTCCTAAATCACCTTAGCCCCTAAAATAAGGCCTTAAAGTTAATATTTGTGCAAAGACAGAAGGGCAGATGAAAATAAACACAGGCTAAAACCAGACATGGTGGTGTCTGGAGTCTCAGCTACCCAAGAAACTGAGGTATGAGAGTTACTTGAGCTTAGGAGGTCTAGAGCATTCTGGGAAATACATGAGACTCTGTCTCAATTCCCCAAAATAGTAATAATTGTAATAATAAAAATTGGAGCCGGGCATGGTGGCGCACGCCTTTAATCCCAGCACTCAGGAGATAGAGGTAGGAGGATTGCCGTGAGTTCGAGGACACCCTGAGACTCTATAGTGAATTCCAGGCCAGCCTGGGCTAGAGTGAAACCCTACCTTGAAAAACCAAAATAAATAAATTGGCTGGGCGTGGTGGTGTAAGCCTTTAACCCCAGCACTTGGGAGGCCAAGGTAGGAGGATCACCATGAGTTCAAGTCCACCATGAGACTAGATAGTGAATTCTAGGTCAGCCTGGGCTACAGTGAGACTCTACTTCAGAAAAACAACAAAAAAAATGAAGAAACCTATTCACAGCAAAAAGAAAGAAAGAAAGAAAGGAAGGAAGGAAGGAAGGAAGGAAGGAAGGAAGGAAGGAAGGAAGGAAGAAAGAAAGAAAGAAAGGGTAAAAATTAAGAAACAAGAACAGGCTGAGTGGGTGTGTAAGAAGTAAATGACTATCTACATGTAAGGCTAAATGAATAAAATGGGATAAATGAACACAAGGAGCTTTAGGGGGAAAGTACGCAAGATCCCCACACATTTGGGATGTAAACATACCAAGATTTAGACAGACAACGATAATTATCTTATTTTTATTTTTATTTAAAAATTCTTGAATTAAGAGAACTGAGAAATTTTGTGTAAAAGGTCCTGAATATTGCTAAAATGAGATAAGTGCCTATCATGGATGGCCTCATTGAAGGCCAGGGGCCTAGAAACTGACAGCAGAGGTCCTGAGTGGCAGGGCAGATGTAGAGCAGGTAGAATGGGAGCCACTGGCCTGCAGGAAGAAGCAAGGGCTCAGTCGTCCCATTCGTCATCCTCATCCTCATCACCAGCCTGGTCTTCGCCTTCATCTGCAGGGAGAAAGATATGGAGTGCAATTCACAATGGCAAGAGGGTTCAAACGTTCTGGAAGGGTTCCTACAGCCTAGCTTGGAAGATGAGGGCTTTAGCTTTAGGGGATGAACATTTTCTGCTAGGCATATAACTTGGGCAAAATAGGGATTACAGTTGATGGTCTATGATCTCATTGGAGTTTAAGTCAAAGTAGCATTGTAAAAATAATGTTAGTGGAGCTGCACATGCATCTATAATCCTAGCACACAGGAGGCTGAGGCAGGAGGATCATGAGTTTAAGACCAACCTGAACTACATAGTGAACTCTAGGCCAGCTACATAGAGAGACCCTGTCTCAAAATAAATACATAAATAAATAAATAAATGCCAGGCATGGTGGCACTCCCAGCACTCAGGAAGCAGAGGTAGGAGGATCACTGTGAGTCCTGGGACTATAGAGCGAGAGTGCCAGGTCAGCATAGGCTAGAGTGAGACCCTACCTCAAAAAAATCCCCCCAAAATATTTTGACACTTGATGAGGCTAATGGTAATATTGTCAAAAGATGAGTGCTCGCTTCTGTAGCACATATACTAAAATTGGAACGATACAGAAAAAATTAGCATGGCCCCTGAGCAAGGATGACATGCAAATTCGTGAAGTGTTCCATTAAAAAAAGATGAGATTTGTTAAAATATTGTCACATAATGAATTCACATTAGACTTGTAGAATACTCTAGGTTAATGTTAATATTGTCAAGTTACAGTTAATTATTGTCACATAATGGGTTGAGATTAGTAGTACCTTCATATAATGAGTTAATGACAATATTTGGTCACATTAGATTAATGTTAGCAGTATTATTAAAAAAAAAAAAGACTGGGGCCAGGCATGGTGGTGCACACCTTTAATCTCAGCACTTGGGAGGCAGAGGTAGGTAGATAGCTGTGAGTTCAAGGCCATCCTGAAACTATATAGTGCATACCAGGTCAGCGTGAACTAGACAAGACCCTACCTCGTAAAACCAAAAACAAAAACAAAAAGATGGGTTAGTTAGTCTTATTTTTTTCAGTGTTGAGGATGGCACCCAGGGCCTTAGGCAGGCTTGGGCAAGGACTCTACTATTCTGCTACTATTCTTTTTATACAGGTGGGTCTTTGAATTCAAGATCCTCCTACCTCAACATAGCAAGCTCTGGGACCACAGCATGTGCCATCATGTGGCCCTCTAATGTCTTTATTGATGGTGGCATCTGGGTCTGTGGAAGTCAGGTTCATGGTCCTGGCAGAGGAGGCTCACCTGAGGAGTGAATGACTCTGCTCCTCTTCTGCATCACGTGCATCAGGGCACCCACCAGGCCCTCGGAACTCTGAGGCAGTTGCTGCTGCATTGAGTTCTCTATGGCGCCAGGAGTCTGCAGCAACAGATATGGGCACAGAGGGTTCAGGCTTGTGATAAGACCATTTCTCCTGGCCTTTCTTCACTCGTCCTCATACACTCCAATTCTCATCAACATTTTGTTTCCTCCCAATGTCCAACTTATCACTGAACCCCAAATCCTTGGAACCCCTATCATTCTTGGCCTTGGCCCCAATATCCTGATTTGCACAGAAGACCTTGTAGTCCCAGACCCCCAATTTAACCATCTTGCCCATCCTTACCTTGTTCAGTTGAATTCCCTGCCGGATTTGATCCAAAAGAGCCCCCCGGCCCCCACCAGGCGCCAGGCCTCCCCCAGGCGCCAGAGGAGGAGGGAGTGGAGGGGGGACTGGCCCACCCCCAGTGCTGAGTGGTGGTGGCAGGGGAGGTGGTGGGGGTGGCATGGGCGGCCCCCCAGCTCCAGGGGGTGGAGGGGGTGGTGGCCCAGAACGTCCAGTGGCTGGAGGGGGTGGTGGTGGAAGGCCCCCTCGGCCAGGGGGTGGTGGTCCACGGGGTGTCGGAGGTGGTGGGGCACCCCCTAAAGGTACAGGGGGCAGTGGACCGGAACGACCCTTGGTACCCCCCACAATAGGGGGCCGGGGTGGCTGGTTCCCTCCTCGACATGGTGGTGGGGGTGGTGGAAGTGGCTCTGCACAGGGGAAAAATAAAACACAGATGTGATTGTTTTCTTCTGAACTTCATTTTCCCTTATTTGTAAACTAGACACCTACTGAGGACCTCAAGATTCAAGCCGTGTACATCTTTCCATGAAATATGAGTGACTTCTGAGTATCTCTGAGCTAACATTCAGCTGCTAGTCCAAGAGGTGTGGAGAAGGTGGGGCTCACCCTGGCGCCTCATCTCCTGCCGCACAGCCTCCAGCCCGCCCTGGTCCTCAATGAAGTCATAAATAAGCTTGGAGGTCTCTGCATCTGTCAGCTGGGCCTCACTGATTCCAGCCCTGGAGAAAAGGCTCCGCAGATCTGGGTCTAGGTTGTTCACCTGCCCCAGCAGAAAATGGGCAGGGCAGAGTTGAAGGAATAAGGTGAGGAGGGGAGGGACACAGGTTATCAGTATACCTACCCAAACAAGACATCTGAGAGGGAGGGAGGAAAGGCAGAGTAAGGAGGTGGGGTTTGAGTAGTACTCTATGGGATGGTGGGTGGAAGTTGAATGGGGTCCAGGGGACTTTGGAGTTACTCACATCAAATCCATTCTGAGGGTCCCAGCCTACATGGCTGACATGTCTGGGGGAAATAAGGAGACTCCAGTGAAGCCCCAATGCCCTCCCTTCATATTGAAGCCCTCTTGCCCTCTCCTGCCCAGAGAGTCTCTGAGGGGCCAAAATGAATAAATGAATATGAGCAAGAGTTATGAAATAAACTGGGTGTTGTGGCGAACGCCTTAAATCCCAGCACTTGGGAGGCAGAGGTAGGAGATTCACTGTGAGTTTGAAGCCACCTCGAGACTGCATAGTGAATTCCAGGTCAGCCTGGGCTAGAATGAAACCCTACCTTAAATAAAAACAAATTAAAAAGAAAAGAAAAGAAAAGAAAAAGCCAGGCATGGTGGCACACGCCTTTAATCCCAGCACTTGAGAGGCAGAGGTAGGAGGATCTCTGTGAGTTCGAAGCCACCCTGAGAATGCAGAGTGAATTCCGGGTCAGCCTGGGCTAGAGTGAGACCCTACCTCAAAAAAAAAAAGAAAAAGAAAAAAGAAAAAGAAAATTAAAAACAGAGTTATGAAATAGAAAGGGTCCATAGTTTGTGGTACCAATTTGACTTTGTTGCTCTTTCTACCATCCATCCACCCCTTTATGTGTCTGCCCACCTATTTATTCACATTCATTCGTTGACTCACTGATCTGCCCAAAATATCTGTCCCTCCACCCACTGCTTACACATACCTGTTTATTCATTTGTCTAGCAATCTCTCCTTACTCATATTTGTCCAACAACCTATCCATCTACCCATGTGCTCACCTTTCTATTCATCCACTTTTCTTCTTCCTTCCCTCCTTTCCCTTCCTCCCTCCCTTCCTTTCTACCTCCCTTCTTTCCTTCCTTCCTTTCTTCCTTCCTTGTTTTTGTTTTGTGTGTTTGAGACAGGATCTCATGTAGCCCAAGCTGGCCTTGGATTTTGTATGTACCTGAGGCTGGCCATGGATTCCTCATCTACCTCCCAAGTGCTGAGATTGCAGGCATGCCCTACGATGGCCAGCAATCTACTCATTTTTCTATATAATCATCCATCCACTTCTGTTCACTTATCCATCAACCTGTCCATTCACCTACATATCTATCTACGTATCCATTCCCATTCACCTTGTCTGTGAACCAATCAGTCTACATATCAATCTGTCTCCATACTTATCCATTCGTCTATCTACCTACCTACCACTTTCCACTGGATCATCTGCCCATCCACTCAATCACCTACCCATTAATTAATTCATAAATTCACCTGCCCATTTACCCACCCACCCATCCTTCCATTTGTGCAGCTGTCCATCTGTTCCTACATGTCCTTGCCCAGGTATCTGTGGGATCACAGAGGAGAGATGCTCACTTGAATCCACTGGGTGCGCCAATGTCAGCCTTGCTGATCTTCTTTTTCCCTGAACGTTTCTTATCCACTGGACCAGGGCCAGGTGCTGGCAACCCACGGTATCGTGAGCTTGTGATGTCAGGGTTCTGAATGTCCACTGTCACCAGCCCTAGGGACAGTGGACCAGCTGGTGGGCCTGTGGGGGAAGTAGTGTGAGTCGACCTTGACCTACTTATCTATCAACCAAAGCACAGGGACAAGAAATGGGAAGACTTTGGGAAAGTCCATGCATATGTTTGATGGCCATAGAGGAAGTAGATGAGAGATTCCAAGCAAGATCTATGCAGAGGTGGGTAGATCCCCCCAAAACATTCATACCAATTTACACATACATTCATGTACGCTTATCACTCAGGTATTGACTCATTCATTCTCTGGCTGGTTGGCTCATTGGTTTGTTAAATTAATCATTTAGGGACTGAGAAGATGGCACAGCAGTTAAAGTTGCTTCCTTGCAAAGCCTGCCAACCCAGGCTCAATTCCATAGCCACTCACAAAAAGCCAGAAAGGCATTAATTTGCAGTATCTGGAGATCCTGGCATACCCATACATGCATGCACATACCTACATGCACACACACAGGTGTACATGTGAAACTACTTTTAAAAATAATCATTTCAGTCTCTTTTCTCTCTGCCTCTTTCAAATAATAAAATAAAAAATTAGGGCTGGAGAAATGGCTTAGTAGTTAAGGTGCTTGCCTGCAAAGCCAAAAGACCCAGGTTCAATTCCCCAGGACCCATGTAAGCCAGATACACAAGGTGGTGCATGCATCTGGAGTTCGTTTGCAGTGGCTGGAATGTTCTCTCTCTCTCTCTCTCTCTCTCTCTCTCTCTCTCCCCCTCTTTCTCAAATAAATAATAAATAAATAAAATAAAATAAAAATTAATCATTCAATCATTGCTTTCTTCACTGTGTAGAATATTATGCTCTTATTCCTTTATTCACTGTTCATTCATTCACTCACCCAGTCATTAATTGAATCAACCAGCCTAGTAATCTACATACTCATTCGCTTTTCTTTTTTTCAATTAGTTTTTATATTTTTATTTATTTATTCATTTGAGAGAGAATAAAAGAGGACACACAGAGAGAGAATGGGCACACTCCAGATGCATGTGCCACCTTGTGCATCTGGCTTACATGGGTCCTGGGGAATCAAACCTGAATCCTTTGGCTTTACAGGCAAACACTTTAACCACTAAGAAATCCCTCCAGCCCCCCCCATCCACTTTTCTATAGCCCATATCTATATCTATTTACACTTTTAAATTTCCATCAATTCATCACCCTACTTAGCCATCTATCTGCCACCATCCATATGCCCATCTCTCCACTATTTATGCATCTAACCAACTCCTCATATGTTTTCCCACCTACCCATCCATTTAGAAAGACAGGAATCACTGCTTACCCCCTTGGTCTACACCTGGTTGTGGAGGCAAAGGTGGAAGCCCTCCTCTTCTCTCTGAGAAAATGGAATGGATTGAACGTTGTCACAATCCTACCACAGGTTTCTAGATTATCCCCTCCTTACTACCCCTTCCTTTAAAAAATATTTATTTATTTATTTATTTATTCATTTATTTGAGAGAGAGAGAGAGAAAAAATACATAGAGAGAGTGAGAACTGGTGCGCGGGGGCTTCTAGCAAGTTCAAATGAACTCCAGACACATGGGCCACCTTGTGCATCTGGCTTATGTGGATATTGGGGAATCGAACCTAGGTTCCAAGGCTTCACAGGTAAGTGTCTTAACCACCAAGCAATCTCCCCAGGCAGCACCCCCCCCCTTCTTGAACTAGATGACTCACCATCATTGGCTGGTGCTGGTGGTGGTGGTAGCTTGTGTCTATCTGTGGTTAAATAGGTGGATTGAGAGTCAGAACCAAGAGAGGAGCTTTTCTAGCTCCACACACAAGCACTCATCTCTGCCCATCCCCATCCCCAAAGCCTTCTTACCTCCACTTTGCCTCTGATTCCTTTTTTGTATCTTCTCCTGTACCAGGGCCCGGAAGGCCTGGGCCTCACCCTCGTCTGCAAAGTTCAATCCTACTTGGCAGTCCTACGCATGCCTCAGGGTTAGCAGGCTTCAAGAACCTCCCCCAACTTTTCCCATTTCTTCCCCACATCCCAGCTGAGGTCCAAGCATAAGCTGGCCACTTACATCTCCAGCAAAGGTGTGGAAGAAAGGGGTTGGAGTGAAGTAGACCAGCTGTGAGTACAGCTCCTGTTCCCAGAGCAGCTGACCAGCCTGGAGAGGGGCAGGATGGAGACACACTCACACTGAGGCACCCTGGGTGGCAGGCCCTTTTTTTATTTGGCCAGGGAGCAAGGCATACAGATTTAGGGACACAGAAAATAATTTAGAGATTTTCAGCTCAGCATCAGAGTTTAGATGTGGAGAATTGAGATACAATCCAAGAATCAGACCTGCTGAGAAAGATTTAGATGTGGGATGCGAAGACTCAGCTGTGTGAATTTAAAATTCTATTCTCAGGGCTGGAGAGATGGCTTAGTGGTTAAGGCGCATGACTGCGAAGCCTAAGGACCCAGGTTCAATTCTTCAGGTCCCATGTAAGCCAAATGCACATGATGTTGCATGTGTCTGGAGTTCATTTGCAGTGGCTGGAGGCCCTGACACACCTATTCTCTCTGTCTCTCTCTCCCTCTCTTTCTGTCTCTAATTTTAAAAACTCTAAAAAATATTTTTAAAAATTCTATTCCTAGAAACATTAACATGTTGAATTGAGAACAAAACTGAAATTCAAAAGATCATGGCATCAAAATAAAAGAGAAACTGATTGAGGGGGGTGGATATGATGGAGATTGGAGTTTCAAAGTGGAAAGTGAGGGGAGGGAAGGAATTACTATGGGATATTGTTTACAATTATGGAAGTTGTCAATAAAAAAAACTGAAATTCAAGTATAAATATAGTGCTCTTTTTTTGGAATTTGTGAAACAGATTAGGCTTAAAGGTGCATGTAATATTTGGGGACTTAGAGATCTTGATTCTAAGGTCAGTCATCTCAGATTCAGAAAGGCAAACCACAGTTTGGGATCTGTATGGATCTTTGATTCTGGAGCTCATGAGTTCACTGATCTGGCCAAGGGCTCAGGGCTATGGACAAAACTAGTTTTGCAGTTTGAGAACTGGCTTGTGTGTTCAGTAGGGCATAGGATTACCTGAAGGCTATAAAGGCGGATGAAGTAAGACTTCTGAGGGTTATCCTTCACAAAGCACACAGCTCCACGGTGTTTCATGGTCCAGTTCTCCGCTCTAGGGGGTAGCGCCAGGTACAGCTGAACAACTGCGGTGGCCAGTGTCTGGGAGGAGAAAGCAGGGGTCAGTGGGGTCTGTTTGGAGTAGCCAGAAAGCTATGGAACGGGGCCTGATCCTTCCTTGCCTGAGGCGGTGATGGGCTTGGAGGAAGTGCTATAACCAGAGGGAAGGTAAGTAGATAGCAAGAGCTTCCTGGGATGGGTGAAACATGGTGAGTGGATCCTGAGAGATGGGGGTGGGTGGGAAAAAAGATGGGAAGGGTGGATAGAAAGGAGGCACAGGAAAGTGTGGGGAAGAGGAGGAGACAGGCAAAAAGAGGAGGTAGAGAAGAAGAGGAGGAAAGGGAGGGAGACTGGGAGGGCCAGGAAGTCCCCAGCTCACCCAGCATTTTCGGCCAAGCATCTCAAATAGTCGCTGGTTCTCATGGTCTTGGAGGAGGGTGGAAGGAATGTTCTGTTGAACCGCTGGTTCTCCTCGCCCCCCAGGCCTGCCTCCCATAGGTCCCCCACTCATGGTGCCTTCTGCCCTTGTCCTCTCCAACCAGGCTCTGGGTGCAGGGTAAGAAGAGGAACTTCCGCAGTGAGCAAGGGAACAGGAAGTGCAAAAACCACAAGGGAAACAAGCCCTCCAGGGGCCCCCAGTGGGCATGTCCTCCTCCACAGGACCAGCTTGGGCCCTTCTCCATTTGGCTGACTAGATCCATCTCTGTGACCAGCTCAGGTCTTCATCCTTTCTTTCTTACTCTTTGGGATCCACCTCTCTTTCTCAGACCCGCCTTCCTAGAACTGATAGCTAGAACTGAGCCCATCTTCAGCACTTCTCCACGCTGGCAGGGCCAAGGAGTAGAAACGGGGCTGGGCAGCCTCCTTCCTCCCCAAAGTACCAAATTAGACTGTGGTCGAAGTCCAAGACCCCCAATTTTGAACGGTCACCACAGGACAACTTTTCCTTTTAATGATATAGTTTGCCCCACTGATTCCATCCCTATCCTAAGATCCTGGACTTTGCCAATCATGCATAAGTTCGTGACTTACTTTCCTATCCCTTACCCTTGTCTCCCTGTAGGTCCTTAATTGCTTTCTTATCATCCCCCTTCTAGAAGAAAGGCACTTCATAGCATAAACACTAAAACAACATCATAATTCCTTTTCATTATTCTTGAACTTTCTGAAAGTAAGTGATCTTTAGAGACTTCTTTCCCCATTTGACATTCTACTTTTATCTTTTTTCCCCCCAGTTTTTGGTTCTGGGGTTTGACTCCGGGGCCTTGTGCATACCAAGCACACGCTGTTCCACTGAGCCAGACCCCATCACCTCTAATTCTAGCTCAGCATTAATGCAATACTTAACATGTATGCCAGGCTCTATTCTGTACATTGTACATTGAAAATCCTTGAAATCTTCCTCACAGCCTGTCCACTTTGTAGGTGACAGAACTGAAGCTTGGCGTGGGTAAACGATGTTCTCAGTAGCATCCAGAAAGCAAGTGGAGAGTCTGGCTGCAAGTCTGGGAGGTGGGGTGTGAAGTGCATACTTTCATCCCTCTGCCACGTGACTTCTCTCCTGGCCACGATCTTTATTGCCCCACAGCAGCAGTTCATCAATCACTGCTGTGGGTATTCTGTGGGTGTGGATGTGCAATTTGGTTATCTGCGGTCTCCTGCTAATAGATTGGATGCTGTTTCCATTCTTGTTGATGGGAACAGCGCTGCAGTTTGGGCTCCCGAGCACATCTCCTGGTCCACACAGGCACAAACACTCTCAGGAGAGGAACCGGTGGATTGAGGCCAACTGTAGGTTAAGGCCTGGAGAAGCTTAGGTAACTTGCCCACAGTCATAGTTTGGGTTGTTTGGTTTGCCTACCTTTAACTTTTCCAGATCATACCAGATTGCTTACCCAAGTGAATGCTAGCTCAGTCCTCATCTCCCTAGGACTCAGTTTCCCCACCTGTGCGTTGGGCCACTTGGGGATATGAAAGTCTCAGGCATAGGGACAGGATTTTAGGAAACTGAACAGATGTCAGGTGTGACCAAGGTTCTTAGACATCTGAAAGTGGGGGGGGGGAACGTGACCCTTAGGATTTCCTGAAAATCTCTTGGCTCCCCATGCTGGCAGGTTCAAGGCCTTTCTCCTGAGCCTAGTCTCCAGGTGCCTTTGGGGTGGCAACTCCAACATCTTCCTACCCTCTCCCCTATTCTCAAGTCAGTTTATGGTAGCCTTAAGACATCTGGCTCAGAGCACTTTCTAGTCTGCTTTCTTTCTTTTTTGGTGTGTGTGTTCTCATGCATGTAGAGGGGTGTCTTCTTCAATTACTCTCCACCTTTTCGGAGGCACTGTCTCCTGCTGAACCAGGAGCACACTTATTCAGCTAGACTAGCTAGCCAGCCAGCCCCAGGGATCCTCCTGTCTCCACTTCCTCATACTAGAAGTACAGGCATGCACTCTCATGTCAGGCTTTTTAGTAGGTGCTGGGAATCTAAACTCAGGTCCTCATACTTGCTAGGCAAACACTTTCCCACCTGAGCCATCTCCCTAGCCCCTAGTCTTTCTTCTCTTTCCTTCCTTCCTTCCCTCCTTCCTTCCTTCCTCCCTCCTTCCCTCCTTCCTTCCCTCCCTTTCTCCTTTCCTTCCTTTCTCTTCTTTATCCTTCCTTTCTTTTCCTTTTTCTTTGGAGGGGTGTTAAAGGCAGAGGATAGGGTCCCTGTAAAGTAGGATAGCCTCAAATTCACTGTGTAGCCAAGGATGACTTTGTGCTTCTGATCCTTTTGTACCTCCCAGTTGCTGGGATTATAAGCATGCATCACCATGCCTGGTCTTTCCAACTTGTTGATGAGGACAAGCCCTTACTTGGCCCTAAAAACCTAAAAATCCATTGCAGGCTGGGGAGTGTGGAGTACATGCCCTGTATGCTTTAGCCCCAGGTTCCATTCCCACTACCGCATGCATATGTCTATATATATATATGCATATATACATAGATATTAAACTCTTCCACTGTAATCCTACTCATTAAACATCCCCTCTCTACTAAATATATCTCCAGTATCTAGCCAAATTAGACACTCAAGAAATGGGTTTTCTGGGTGTAGTGGCATTCATGTGGAATCTCAGCACTTGGGAGGTACAGGCTGGAAGATGAGGAGTTCAAGGTCGTCCTCAGCTACTTAGCCAGTTTGTCACCCTGAGCTCCTTAACATCTGTCTCAAAATATAATTGTTGGAATGGAGTTCTACTCAACAGTAAATAAAAATGAAGTTATGAAATTTGCAGGAAAATGGATGGATCTGGAAAGGATTATACTAAGTGAGGTAACCCAGGCCCAGAAAGTCAAACGTCGCATGTTCTCTCTCATATGTGGATCCTAGCTACAGATGATTGGACTTCTGCGTGAGTAGGAAGAAAACTCAGTAGCAAAGGCCAGTAAGCTAGAAAAGAGATATAAAGGGAACAGAAAGGAAGGGAGGGTGGTACTTAATAGGATGGTATTGTAAATATGTTTGTAGAAGAATAGATTAATGGGGGTGAAAAGGCCCAAGTGAGGTCAGGGGAAGAGATTGAGTAAAGGAAAGGTGGAGGGAGAACTAATCAAAATCTAAGAGGATATAAATAAATCATATGGAAACCTACTCTTTTGGACAATGGAACACTCAGGAGCCATAGATTGTTGCTAGAAAATTTTCAGTGCCAGGGATGGGATACCTTCCAGTGAGTTTTTGGCCAGGGAGGTCACTGATGCCCCCAAAACATTATAGGCCATTGCCAAGGCCCTTGGTTTCCCACCAGGAATAGATGGTAAGACCCTATTGCTGAAGACTCCACTTACTTGGGCTGCAAGGCCACTGAGAAATCCTGCTGGAACTGAGCTGAAAACCTCCTCCATGTAGACAAGCTGATGGATAGCTGGAAGAAGCCATTCTGCATGCAGTTCAATGGGAGAAAGAGAAATCACCAGTGAAGATACTCAACAGTGGACACTGCAAGCCTTATATTTGGCCAGCCAGGCCAAATGAGCCAACGGGTGCAATAGTGGCACATCTGTCATGGTGGAAACCAACTGCCCTCTAATTGGACTGGAGGCCCACTTCATGGGAGGGAATACATCCCTGATACTGAAAACTTGAAACAGGGGTAGTCATGAGCCCTAGGGATGTAACGTCTGCTGCTGTCTGGCTAAATGTATATACTATGCTTATCAAACTGCCCCGTAAGCACTTCTCTTAATGTTCATACCCTTATATTAATGCTACTCTCACTTTTGGTAGAGAATCTTCTCTTTTAAGATGGCAGTGACCTTGGGATGACTCAGAAGGCATCATAGTGCTGGAAAGAAGTGACCGGAGTGCTCAATACTACAATATCTCTATCACACCTTCCAAGGCTCAGGGTCTATTGCAGAAGAGGTGGCAGAAAGAATGTAAGAGCCAAAAGAAGGGTAGGACTCCTTACAACGTGCTCCCCCCAGACACAAAATGTCCTGGATATCCATGACCTCATAGTGCCTGACACTACCTACACAAGACCATCATAATAGGAGGAAAAGATCATGACATCAAAATAAAAGAGAGACTGATTGAGAGTGGGAGGTGATATGATGGAGAATGGAGTTTCAAAGGGGAAAGTGGGGTGAGGGAGGGCATTACCATGGGATGCTTTTATAATCATGGAAGTTGTTAATAAAAATTTTTTTGAAAAAAAATAGAATTGTTGGGCCAGGCAAGTTGGCACATGCCTTTAATCCCAACACTCAGAAGTAGAGGTAGGAGGATTACTGTGAGTTTGAGGCCACCCTGAGACTACAGAGTGAATTCCAGGTCAGCCTGGGCTAGAGCGAGACCCTACCTCGAAACAAACACACAAAAAAGTGTGTTGTGCTAGAGAGATGGCTTAGTGATTAAGGCCCTTTCCTGTGAAGCTTAAGGACCCAGGTTTGATTCCCCAATACCTACGTAAACCAGATGCACATGATGGCAAGTTTGTTTACAGTGGCTAGAGGCCCTGGCACACCCATTTCTCTCTTCCTCCTTCTCTCCAACAAATAGATAAAAAGTAAAATATTTTTTAAAATACATAGACAAAAAAAAGATGAAATAAAGAAAATTAAAAGAGAAAATGTAGCCAGGCATGGTGGCACATGCCTTTAATCCCAGCATTTGGGAGGCAGGAGTAGGTGGATCATTGAGTTTGAGGCCACTCTAAGTCTATATAGTAAATTTGAGGTCAGCCTAGGCTAGGGTGAGACCCAACCTCAAAAAACCAAGTGTGTGTGTGTGTGTGTGTGTGTGTGTGTGTGTGTGTGTTTTGAAGGGATCTGTGGAGAATTAAGGTTTAATTTTATTTAGTGTTTTCTGATATTTTTATCTAAGTGCTCTAAGTGTATTAACCCATTTGATATTCATAGGCAAACACACAAACCAAGATAAAATTCTCCTGCTTCTCTTTTGTATTTTGTTCTTCATCTTATTCCTTCTTTCTCTGCCCCTTTACTCTATATCATGGAAGGTTAAACTTCTGCCACATTTGCTGGTTACTTATTTAACTGAAAGATTGTGTCTCCTGTTTTTATTTCTAAGTAGCAAACAGACTTAAAATTTGTATACTTTCTCTGAATAAAAAGAACACCTGTAGTATATGTTTATTTTCAGTTCCCAATTGAATGTTTTTCCCATTCTGGAACATAGTGATTTATTAATCATTTTCATATCATTCATCCTACTGTCTGCATTGCTGAGTTCCTATTTTGACCTGAATCAATACTTTGGAGCTGGTTTATTTTAATCTCTGGTCCCTATCAGTCCTTGCTCTCCTACACTGGCTGTCAAAACTCAATAAGGTGATGGCCTCAAAGTCAAGTTGCTCTTTTGGCCTTTAGACTTCAAAACAACAGAAATCTTTTTTTTAAAAAATCTATTTATTTATTTATTATTAAAGTGGGAGAGAAAGAGAGAGAATGAGCACATTCTAGCCACTGCAAATGAACTCCAGACACATGCATACCATGTACATTTGGCTTACATGGATTCTGGGTAATCAAACCTGGGTCCTTAGGCTTTCACGCAAGTGCCTTAACCACTAAGCTCCAGCACCTTTTTTCTTTTTTTGGATGAGTTAAAATATGAAAATTAGCCAGGCATGGTGGTGCACACCTTTAATTCCAGCATTCGAGAGGCAGAGGTAGGAGGATCGTTGTGAGTTCCAGGCCAGCCTGAGACTACAGACTGCATTCCAGGTCAGCCTGGGATAGAGTGAGACCCTACTTTACAAAAACCAAAAGAAGAAAAAAGAAAATCTACTCACTTTAGTAGCATTTCTTCACATTATATTTTAGCATTCTTAACTTGCAATTTTACATGTGGTTCTTTGGTAAATAAACTTTTAACTTTTTTATTGATAATTTTCATACACATGCATTTTGACGATAATCCCCTCCCATTACTTTCCTTTTTAAATTTATTTTTAAATATCTTATTTTTTATTTATTTGAGAGAGAGAAACAGGCAGAGACAGAGAGAGAGAAAGAATGAGCACGCCAGGGCCTGCAGCCACAGCAAATGAACTCCAGACGCATGTGCCACCTTGTGCATCTGGCTTACGTGGGTCCTGGGGAATTGAACTCAGGTACTTTGGCTCCGCAGGCAAGTGCTTTAACCGCTAAGCCATCTCTCCAGCTTTCCCATTACTTTCTTTTGCCTACCTTCCCCATCTTCCTTTCACTGAATCCCTTCTCCTTTCCAACCAGACTTTGATGTCTTTTTTTTTTGTCCTCCTTCATCATCCATGATGACATGTTGATGGGCCCAATATTGTGAAGGCTTGTGCAGGTAACAACAATGCTAAGAGATCATGAATGCAACAGCCAAGTTATATCCAGAAGATAGCATTCTAAACTACTCCTCCCTATCCTTTGACCATTACATTCATTTTTGTTTGTTTGTTTGTTTGTTTGAGGTAGGGTCTCCTCATTCTGGTCCAGGCTGACCTGGAATTCATTATGTAGTCTCAGGGTGGCCTCGAACTCACAGCAACCCTCCTACTTCTGCCTCCCGAGTGCTGGGATTAAAAGTGTGCACCACCACGCCCAGCTGACCATTACATTCTTTCCACCACCTCTTCAGCAATGATTCCTGAGCCTTGACGGGTGTGATAGAGATGTCTCATTTGGTGCTGAACATGCCAATGTCACTTCTCAGCACTTTGATGAGGAAAACAACTGAAAACTGCATTCAGCTTTTCTAGCTGTTTTCGGCTGGACAGCTGGTATAATGCCAATTACTCCAAGAGAGAAGAATTTCCAATTTGCTTCTTAGTAATACCATGAACACTAAAAGCCCTCAAGAACAAGATATACCAATAACTTAAAACACAGTGCTCCCTTATCACCTACCCCTCCCAGCCCTCAGGGTCACCAGAAAAAGAATTATCTACTGTTTGGGGAGTGGGAGAGATGATTCAGTAGCTAAAAGCCCTCATTTACACAGCCTGTGGCCCAGATTTAATTCCCCAGTACCCACATAAAGCCAGATGTACAAAGTGGTCTATGTAGTTGGAGGTTGTGTGTTTTTGTTTTTGTTTTTGTTTTTGCAGCAAGAGGCCCTGGCAGGGTCTCTTGGTACTGCAAAATGAACTGCAGACATATGTGCCACTTTGTACATCTGGTTTTATGTGGGTACTGGGGAATCAAATCCAGAGCAGTAGGCTTTACAAGCAAGTGCCTTTAACCACTGACCCATCTTCCCAGGCGCTAAAAAAATTATATAGATAGATAGATAGATAGATAGATAGATAGATAGATAGATAGAGAGTGTGTGTCTTGCTATACAGCTCAGGCTGGCTTCAAACTCATGGTGATTTTCCTGTCTTGACCTCTGAATGATGGGATTACAAATGTATGCCACCATGCCTAGCTTGTTTCCTGCTTATTTTGCTTTCCAGTTGGCCTTCCAGATCTATCAATTCAACCAACCAAGGATTTAAAATGTGTGAAAGATAAATAAAATATAGCAAAGGGCTAGAGAGATGGTTAAGCAGTTAAAGGCGCTTGGCTGCAAAGGTTGGCAGCCTGGGTTCAATTCCCCAGTACCATCCAGATGCACAAAGTGGAGCATGCATCAGGAGTTTGAGTTTGCAGTGGTGGGAAGCCCTAGTATACCCATTCTCTTTCTCCCACAAAAATGCTTTTTTTTTTTTTTTTTTAATTTCCCAAGGTAGATTCTCACTCTAGCTCAGGCTGACCTGGAATTCACTATGTAGTCTCAGGGTGGCCTTGAACTCATGGCAGTCCTCCTACCTCTGCTTTCCAAATGCTGGGATTAAAGGCATGCACCACCACACCTGGTTCCTCATAAATACTTTTTTAAAATTTTTGTTTATTTTTATTTATTTATTTGAAAGTGACAGACAGAGAGAGAAAGAGGCAGATAGAGATAGAGAGAGAATGGGCGCACCAGGGCTTCCAGCTACTGCCAACGAACACCAGACGCGTGCACCCCCTTATGCATGTGGCTAACGTGGGTCCTGGGGAAATGAGCCTCGAACGGGGGTCCTTAGGCTTCACAGGCAAGTGCTTAACCGCTAAGCCATCTCTCCAGCCTCTCATAAATACTTACTTATTTTGAGAGAGAGAGAGAGAGAATGGCTGTACCAAGGCTTCTAGCCACTGCAAACAAACTCCAGATGTATGTGCCACCTTGGGCATGTGGCTTATGTGGGTACTGGGGAATTGAACCTGGGTTCTTAGGATTCGCAGGCAAGCGCCTTAACTGCTAAGCCATCTCTCTAGCCCATAAATACTTTTAAAAAGCAACATTTTGTGAGACCTTTTTCCCATCCTGAAGTGATGTTCATGGAAGTCACAAGGTGGTCATGCTGGTCTCCAGCATCAGCTTCAGACGCCATCCATTCAATACAGAAGCATCAAGATCTGTCTACAGGGAGTCCCCCAACACCAACTAGAGTTGGCAGGAACAGGATCCCCCCCCCTTTTTTTTGATTTTTGAGATTGTGTCTTGCTCTAGCCCAGGCTGACCTGGAATTCACTATGTAGTCTCAGGATGGCCTTGAACTCAAGGCGATCCTCCTACCTCTGCCCCCAGAGTGCTGGGATTAAAGGCGTGTGCCACCATGCCTGACTGGACCTTTGTTTTGTTCACTGTAGTATTCTCTTTGCCTAGCGTAAGACCCAGCATGCAAATCAATAAGATGTCTGTCCTTCCAGATATCTATGTCCTCTTCTCACAAAGGTTTCCTGCTTTCTCTTCACTTCCCTGCCTGGGCGAAGGGGATGAACTCATCATCCCAGGAAGGTGCCAAACACCTCCAACAGAATTTTCTACTGAAGTCTTCCCCCAAGGCCACAGGCAAATGGGTGTTGTTAAGAGCCGGGAGTCCTGGCGGGGTGGGTGAGGACTGGATAAGTACAGAAAAGCAGTGACTTCTGTACAGATAAGAATTGCTTGGTGATGGGCTAGAGGTGTTGCTCAGTGATAGAGCCAGTTGCCAATCGCTGTCAAGAAGAGCTGTCTCTTCTGGCAGGCTCCTAGTGCCTTAGCGCCTTCGTTCACAGGGAAGATAATGATAATTATTAATGTCGTTGAGATGACCGAGGCCAACTGTGTACATTGATTAGGACTAAGCTTGGCAGGTTATAACTATTTTATTAGTAGTTTTGTTTTGAGAAACATAACCCATGCTGACCTCAAATTCTCTGTATAGCTGAGGATGACCTTGAACTTTTGATCCTCCTGCTCCACCTCCCAAGTGCTGAAATTGCCAGGCATATGTGTAACGCTAAGTCTGAATGGGTTATAATTATTTCCTGTTTCTATGAAAAAGCTGAACAGTATAGGATTACACTTCTGTTCAGTATTCTCTCTCTAAGCCTCTTCCCACTCAACTCCGTCAGACTATCAGATCCCATTGCTTGGTGGGCATAATGGCTCACACCTGTAATTCCAGAATTCAGGCGCTGTGGCAGGAGGATCGCTGTGAGTTCAAGACCAGCCTGGGCCATGATGAGCTCCAGGTCAGCTAAGGATACTGAGTGTGACTAGTCTCAAAGAAGCCCTCAAGTCCCACTGCCAATTCTCGCTGTTCCTCAATCTCCATGGCCGCAGGACTACCCACACCTCAGAATGTGTGCTCACAGGAGCGTCCGCACTCAAGCGCGTGACGCACGCAGGGACCCAAGCCCTGTGTGTCTGACCCGAGAGCGATCACTCTCAGCCTCTGCAGCTGCAGAACGCTACAGCCCGGAAAAGAAAGCACACAGATGTGGCAAAGCCCGGAACGGCGCGCTCAGCCGCTTCCCTACCAAAGGCGGCCATCCCGGAGCGTACCATTTTTATCCTGGGGGAGGGAGAAGTGCGGGGAACGGTGATGAAATGTTCCAGAAAAGGGACCATCCTGCTCTCTCAAGACCCCGCGGTATCCTTCCTATTCCCACGCGCCCCCAGCGCATTCCGGCGGCTCTCCCACCCACCAAGGTACCTGTTTTCACTGTGCCCCTCTAATCGCTCAAATTTGAACCAGCTCTCAGCTCTTAAGCACTCAAACGCACCATTGTCTCAGGAGCAGGCCCTGGTGGGCTCTGATTGGCCAATGATCAAATTCTTGTCATTATTTTGAGACAGTGAGAGAGAGACAGAGAGAGAGAGAGAGAGAGAGAGAGAGAGAGAGAGAGAGAGAGAGAATAGGCGCGCCAGCCATGCACAGCCTCTAGCGATTGCAAACGAACTCCAGACACATGCGTCTCCTTGTGCATCTGGGTTTTACGTGGGTACTGGGGAATCGAACCTGGGTCCTTAGGATTTGCAGGCAATTGCTTTAACCGCTAAATCATCTCTCCAGCCCCAATCCGGAGCTGCCTGCTCCCAGCTATTGTTTGTCTATTTATATTATTTGGTGGTGCTGGGGATTGAACCTTCACATCACACATAGTAGGCAAATAATACCACTGAGCAACATCTCTCCCTCCCTCCCTCCCTCCCTCCCTTCCACCCTTCCTGCCTTCCTTCCCTTTCTCCCTCCTTTAAAAAAATATTTTATTTTTTTTATTTGACAGAAAAAGAGGGGGAGAGACAGAGAATGGGCCCGCCAGAGCCTCCAGCCACTGCAAACGAACTCCAGATGAGTGCGCCCCCTTGTGCTTCTGGCTAACATGGGTGCTGGGGAATCGAACCTGGGTCCTTTGGCTTTGCAGGCAAACACCTTAACCGCTAAGCCATCCCTCCAGCCCCCATTCTCCCTCCTTTATCAGAGGGAGAGAGAGAGGGGGGAGGGAGGGAGAGAGAGAGATAGAGAGAGAGAGAGAGAATGGACACTACAGCACCTCCTGCCACTGCAGACGAACTCCAGGCACATGCTCTACTTTGTGCATCTGGCTTTACGTAGGTACTGGGAAATTGAACCCCATGCCATCAGGGTTTGCATGCAAGTGCCTTTAACAGCTTAGCCATCTCTCCAGCCCCAACCATCCCTCTTTTTATTTTGAGGTTCTTATTAACATGCCCAGGCTAAGGGTTGAACAATCTGGGTTGGATTTCCCAGTACCTACGTAAAGCCGGATGCACAAAGTAGTGCATGCATCTGGAGTTCATTTGCAGCAGCTAGAGGCCCTAGAGCACGCATTCTTTCTGTCTCTCTTTTCTCTCTCTGCTTACAAATAAATAAATTAAAATATTTTTAAAACATGCCCAGACTAACCTTGAAGTTAGAATCCTCTTGCCTCAGCCTCCACCATAGCTGGGATTACATACCTGGCCACCAGGCCCATCATCCACCTGTTATTAAATTCCTTCATTCTGTGTAGTCTCTGTAAATATTAGGCCAGGGGGATTGAAGGCAAACTTCCTGAGTTTACACAGCAAAAACCTGTCACAAAAAAATGTTGCTTATTTGGTTTTTCTTGACAACAGGCACAGTGGATGTTTGGTTCTCCCAACACTGTAAATGTGAGTGAGAGCTCCGTGATCCTTAGATACAATAATGTGCTAAGATTATATTAACTTTACCTTTTTTTTGTTCTTTTGAGGTAGGATCTCACTCTAGTCCAGGCTGACCTGGAATTAATGATGTAGTCTCAGGGTGTCCTAAAACTCACAGGCGATCCTCCTACCTCTGCCTCCCGAGTGCTGGGATTAAAGGCGTGCGCCACCACACCCGGCAAAAGTAAAGGTTTTTTTTTTTTTGGCAAAAGTATAGTTAAACTGGGAACTGGGTGTGGTGGCGCATGCCTTTAATCCCAGCACTCGGGAGGCAGAGGTAGGAGGACCGCTGTGAGTTTTAGGACACCCTGAGACTACATCATTAATTCCAGGTCAGCCTGTACTAGAGTGAGACCCTACCTCAAAAAAAAAACTAAAACAACAAACAAAAAAAACTTTACTTTTGACCGCTTACAACCATTAAAGTGGTCTTGGGTTGGGGAGATAGGTCAGCGCTTAAAGATGCTTGCTTGTTAAGCTAGGTTCAGTTCCCCAGCACCTACATAAAGGCAAATGCGAAAAGTGATGCATGTACCTAATATTTGATTGCGCGAGCAAGAGACCCTGGTGCACCCATACACACATGCACACACATAAATGAATAAAGTATTTTAGCTGGACATGGTGGTGCACACCTTCAATCCCAGCGTTTGAAAGGTTAGAGTAAGAGGATCTCTGAGTTTGAGGCTAGACTGAGCTACAGAGTTAGTTACAGGAATGAGACCCTGTTTGTGTTTTACAGAATGCCTTTGGAAAAATAAACAATTCCAAATTTTTTTGAGCAGAACATAATAGTTTTGGAGCATAAGGCTTGGTCAGATGGGACAGGATTGCTGTGATTGACATGTACTACTATACATAGTGAATGATGTAACTGTTGCCTATATTGAGGTTTTCAATTTTTACATTTTTTATAAATTAAAATAGAACTCTAGGTAGATAGATAGATAGATAGATAGATAGATAGATAGATAGATAGATAGATAGTTGGGTGTGGTGGCATACACCTTTAATCCCAGCACGCAGGAGGCCAAGATAGGAGGATCACCATGAGTTTAGGCCAGCCTGAGACTATACAGTGAATTCCAGGTCAGCCTGGGTTAAAGCGAGACCCTACCTCGAATAAAAATGTCTACGTTTGCTGGGCGTGGTGGCGCACGCCTTTAACCCCAGCACTCACTTTGGAGGCTGAGGTAGGAGGATCACTGTGAGTTTGAGATCATCCTGAGACTACTTAGTGAATTCCAGATCAACCTGGGCCGGCTCACAACTGGATTCTTTACCAGTTGAATGTTCAGAGGAGGCCACAGCCCCAGCTGGCACATGGGTGGCAAACTTATGCAACCAGGGACCAGATTCTAAAATCACAGGAAGCATGAGATAAACAAATGTGTGTTGTATATTGACACAGAGGCTCCAGTGGCAAAGGTAGGAGGTTCTTGAGAACAAGAACACATTGTGTTGCATAGAGAGGTCCTGTCTAAAAAAAAAAAAAAAAGGTATATGAGCTGGGCGTGGTGGCGCATGCCTTTAATCCTAGCACTCTGAGAGGCAGAGGTAAGAGGATTGTTGTGAGTTTGAGGCCACCCTCAGGCTACATAGTGAATTCCAGGTCAGCCTGAGCTAGACTGAGACTCTACCTCCAAAAATTTAAAAAATATATATTAAAAAAGGTATATGGGCTGGAGAGATGGCTTAGCAGTTAAGGCACTTGCTTGAAAGCCAAAAGACCCAGGTATGATTCCCCAGGACCCACATAAACCAGATGCAGATGCACAAGGTGACACATGCATCTGGAGTTTGTTTGCAAACTCCAGTTGGAGGCCTTCGTGTGCCTATTCTTTCTCTCTCTCTCTCTTTCTATCTCTATCTGCCTCTTTCAAATAAATAATAAGTAAATAAATAAATAAATAAATAATATTTTTAATATATATATATATAATTATTTGTAAGCAAAGAGAAAGAGACACTGTGGACACACCAGTGCCTCTTGCAAATGAACTCTAGACATATACAGCACCTTGTGCATCTGGACTTCATGTGGGTACTGGGACCCTACTTGTCAGGCTTTACAAGAAAGCTCCTCTAACAACTGAAACATCTTTCCAGTCCCAATCTCATTGTTGTGAGACCAAAAGCCACTTAAGGGAGAAAAGATTTAGATTCATTTTGGCTCACAGTGTGAGGGATACAAGCCATCTTGGAAAGGAAGGTATGGTGACAGGAGTGTCAGGCAGCAGGGTACATTGCATCTGCAGTCAGGAAGCTATGTAGTGTTTACATAAATCCACCTCATATGAAACCCTCTCTGAAAAGCAGTGGCTCATACTTGAGAAAGCAAGAGAATATGGGAATGTATACCATACTGAATCATGACAGATATCTGAGTCAAGTCTGGTCTTTTCCTATACTAGATCCCTCTGATAATTTTGTGCCTGCTCATGAAACTCACATTCACAAATAGCCTGTGTATGCATACACACAAGCTCATACCAGCAAACCTTCCACATAGGACAAATCTCTGCCAATGAGAAACAAAAACAGGAGCTGGGGCTATAACTCAGCAGTAGAATGCTTGCCTAGCATGTGCAAAGCCCTAGATACAATCCTTAGTACTAACAAAAAATTAAACCTTAAGGGGGTAGGGTTGTAGCTCAGTGGTCAGGTGCTTGCTTGCCCTGCATATAAACTTTTAGTACTTAAGTTAATAAGGTCTATAGTGGCATAATACACAGTCGGTAATCATCTTCAGAACATTTATAGCTGGGTATGGTGGCTCAAATTTATAATCCCAGAAACTGGGAGGCTGAGATAAGAGGATTGTCATGAGTTTAAGGCCAGCCTGCTTACCCTATCTCAAAACAAACAAATAATGGATACAAAGATTATTAGTCTTAGGTTATCATCTAAATTTCATGTTTTCTTGCATTAATTAGCTATATGTTATATATATATGTATGTATATATATATATATATATACATATATACTCATATTCTTACATTATTTATATATGATTTGTATCAGCTTAGCTATCTAATAATTAATGATGCACACACATACATGTGTATATATATACACAATTTTCACTCATTTTTGGAGAAGCACACTCCAACTATGGTACATTCAAAACTCATATTCTGGGGCTAGAGAGATGGCTTAGCAAATAAGGTTCTTGCCTGTGAAGGCTAAGGACTCATGTTCAACTTTCTAGATCCCATGTAAGCCAGACACACAAAGTGACACAAGGGTGAAAGGTAGCACATGCACACAAGGTGTCACATGCATCTGGAGTTCAATTGCAGTGGCTGGAGGCCCTGGCGTGTCAGTTCTCTCTCTTTCATAAATTAAAAATAAACTCATTCTTACATTATTTATATATGATTTGTATCAGCTTAGCTATGCTAATAATTAATGATGCACACACATACATGTGTATACATATATATAATATACATATATCTATATTTTATAAGAATTATATAACAACTAAAGAAAAAGGAATTTTTCCCCTTTTCATTATAATTTTTTTTTGAGGTTTCGCTCTAGCCCAGACTGACCTGGAATTCACCATGTAGTCACAGGCTGGCCTCGAACTCGCAGCAGTCCTCCTATCTCTGCCCCCCAAGTGCTGGGACTGAAGGTGTGCACCACCTATACCTGATTTCATTATAATTTTTAAAAATATTTTATTTATTCGTTTGAGAGAGGGAGAAGGAAGCAGGTAGAGAGAGAATGGGCGCACCAGGGCCTCTAGCCACTGAAAATGAACTCTAAACATGTGCACTACCTTGTGCATCTGGCTTACGTGGGTACTGGGGAATGGAACCTGAGTCCTTAGGCTTTGCAGGCAAGTGCCTTAAATGCTGAGCCATCGCTCCAATCCCTCATTAATTTTTTTAAGGCAGAGTCTCATGTAGTTAAGGCTGGCCTCAGACTTGTGATCTTCCTGCCTCAGTCCCCTGAGTTCTTGCATTATATACACAAGCTCCTATGCCTGGCTTCTATAAATTGGTTTTTGGATTAGATTTGAAGCAATGTGGAAAAATTGCTTTTGATTTTCTCCAATTAAAAGGCTATCTCAGCACTTGGGAGGCAGAGGTAGGAGGATCGCTGAGAGTTCAAGGCCACCCTGAGACTGTACAGTGAGTTCCAGGTCAGCCTGGACTAGCGTGAGACCCTACCTTGAAGAAAACCAAACAAACAAAAAAGGCTATTTTAGCCAGGCATGGTGGTACACACCTTTAATCCCAGCACTTGGGAGGCAGAGTAGGAGGATTGCTGTGAGTTCAAGGCCACCCTGAGACCTTGAAAAAAAAAAAAAAAAGGCTACCTCAGGTCTCGGAAGATAGCAATTTCCAAGCTACCCATGTAAGCCAGACATGAAAAGTGGCACAAGCATCTATCTGCAAAGGCAAGAAGGCCTAGGGCACACATATAAACAAACAAATAACTATTTTATTTTTTAATTTTTTTTCTTGGTTCAGTAGGTACCACTTTATTTGACATAGTGCATGATTGACAGCATCTGATATATCATGGCCAACAAGATCTCCTATTTCTCTACTGCAAAATGCTGGACCCTGGTTCTTTTTCTCCTATACCTAGAACAGTTTCCCTATTTAGCAGACATTTCACATTCTCTGTAGGTTTTAGGGAGAGGGGGAAACAGGGCTTAAAACTGCCCCTCTCAGCCAAAGGCACTTAATGATAAAAGATAAAGCACAGGAGAGTCACCCCACAGACATTCGAGTGTGTTCAGATTCTTGAACTTGAGCATCCATACAAATAAATATTTTAAAATACTACCTATTCTTGTTATACGATTTAGATATACCACCCATGGATGCATTTCAGGACTGTAAATCAGCATACAACAGCGATACCAGCATACCCATATTTATTTGTGACACTATTCACAATAATCAAGTTACAGAATCAGCATCGACACTCATCAGTGGATGAATGGATAAAGAAAATGTGCTGGGCCAAAGGACACAGGTTCAATTACCCAGGACCCATGTAAGCCAGATGCACAAGGGGCACGTGCATCTGGAGTTCGTTTGCAGTGGCTAGAGGCCCTGGTGCACCCATTCTCTCCCTCCCCCTCTCTGTCTCTAATAAATAAATAAATAAAAATAAATCTTTTAAAAAATCAAGCAAAGGGGTTGGAGAGATGGCTTAGCAGTTAAGTGCTTGCCTGTGGAGCCTAAGGACCCCAGTTCAAGGCTCAACTCCCCAGGACCCACGTTAGCCAGATGCACAAGGGGGCACATGCATCTGGAGTTCGTTTGCAGTGGCTGGAGGCCCTGGCGCGCCCATTCTCTCTGTGTCTCTCTCTCTCTGCCTCTTACTCGCTCTGTCTGTCGCTCTCAAATAAATAAATAAATACATAAACATTTTTTTTTAAATCAAGCAAAAAAATGTGCTGGAATTATAGCTCAGCAGTAGCTTATTGACATAGTACATATGAGACTTCTGGGTTTAATCCCTGGTATCCCATGTTATTTATTCAACCATAAAAGAATGAAATGATGACATTTTTAGGAAAATGGATGGAACTGGAGATTATCAAATTAAGCCAAATAAACCAGATGCAAAAACACAAACATAGGGGCTGGAAAGATGGCTCAATAGCTAAGTGCACTTCCTGTACAAGTATGAGTGCCTGGGGGTCACTGGCTGAGAGACTAAATTCATATCTCCAGAACCCACGTAAAACAGCTGGGTGTATATCACGGGCTTGTAACCCTATTCCATCAGGGTAGCAGAGACCCAAGAATTTTCAGAGCCCCACCTGATCCAAAAACAATGAAAAAAGATTGTGGCTCCAAAAAAATAAAAAATAATAAAAACATATGCAGAATCTATATTTGTTTTTCTTTTTAATTCAAGAATGCAGAAGGGAGACGATTTAGGAAGCAGAAGGTGACTAGTAGAAGTGGGCAGGAAAAGCAAGAGAAATAAAAGGGAACCTGGTGTGGTGGTGTACGCCTGTAGTTCCAGCACTGGGGAGGCAGAGGTAGGAGGATCGTCATGAGTTCAAAGCCACCCTGAGACTACATAGTGAATTTCAGGTCAGCCTGGACTAGAGTAAGACCCTGCCTCAAAAAAAGACCAAAAAAATGGGGCAAATATGGCCAAAATATATTATATATGTATAAAAATGTCATAATAAGCGGGGCGTGGTGGCGCATGCCTTTAATCCTAGCACTTGGGAGGCAGAGGTAGGAGGATCGCATGAGTTCGAGGCCACCCTGAGACTACATAGTGAATTCCAGGTCAGCCTGGGCTAGAGGAAGACCCTACCTCAAAAAAACAAAAGCAAAAAAGTCATAATGAAGTCCATTATTTTGTAAAATTAATATATACTAATAAAATAAATTTTAAAAACAGCTGGGCATGGTGGCACACGTCTTTAATCCCAGCACTCAGGAGGCAGAGGTAGGAGGAATGCTGTGAGTTCAAAAAAAAGTGCACCACCAACTCCTGGCTAGAAAAAAATATTTGTTGAAGCATAAGGAAAAATACAAGCCGGGCGTGGTGGCGCACGCCTTTAATCCCAGCACTCGGGAGGCAGAGGTAGGAGGATTGTCGTGAGTTCGAGGCCACCCTGAGACTCCATAGTGAATCCCAGGTCAGCCTGAGCTAGAGTGAGACCCTACCTTGATAAACCAAAAAAATAAAAAAATAAAAAATAAGGAAAAATACTTTTATTAATTTCTTAAATATATTATTTCTTAAATGTCCACACTAATAAAATCATATAATCCATGTGTGATATCCTGACAACATGAAAAAAAATATTTTTTATGGTTTTTCAAGGTAGGGTCTTGCTCTAGCCCAGGCTGACCTAGAATTCACTATGTAGTCTCAGGGTGGCCTCGAACTTGTGGCGATCCTCCTACCTTTGCCTTCTGAGTGGTGGGTGGGCATGTGCGACCACACCTGGCTCTAGAAAATGTTTTTGAGGAGACTTTTCTGTTAAAAATTAATCAGTGGGGCTGGAGAGATGGCTTAGCGGTTAAGCGCTTGCCTGTGAAGCCTAAGGACCCCGGTTCGAGGCTCGATTCCCCAGGACCCATGTTAGCCAGATGCACAAGGGGGAGCATGCATCTGGAGTTTGTTTACAGTGGGTGGAGGCCCTGGCGTGCCCATTCTCTCTCTCTCTCTCTCTCTCTCTCTCTCTCTCTCTCTCTGTCGCGCTCAAATAAATAAATAAAAATAAACAAAAAAATTAATCAGTGGAGAGAGTTCCAATTAAGAAGGCAGAATAAGAGCCACGCCAAAGAAACCTGCGTGGGGGGAAGGAAGAGGCAAGATAACGCACAATACACTCTTCTCCCAAAAAGCAAATGTGTGTAAGGAATTATTAAGCCAGGTGAGACCCCAGCCGCAAAACAGGAGGGAGCTGGAGCAAAATTTTGGCCCACAGCTGCTGGGAAGGGCTTCTACTTTCTGGGCCCTGAGCCAGTATGAGGAAAACTATAGGGAAAGGATTCTCCACTCATACTGATTCAGGATTTGGGGGCTTAGGAGCCCCCCAGGCCTGTGAACCTCAACTTTTAGGTTCCTATCCATTTAAGCAAAGAATTGAGAAAATGGACTCTGAGAAGGGTAAATTATGAATTATGAAATTTATTTTAGGGACTTGAGGCCCGTTCCATGGGAGGAAATTCATGCCTGGTACTGAAAACATAATCAAAAGCCTATGGCTGGGAAGGTCATGAGCCCTAGGGGAGAAATTACTACTGTTGTCTGGCTAAATTGATATATTGATATGATATACCCACCAAAGTGCCTTCTAAATATTTATATTTATACCCATATATTAATGCTGCTCTCACTTTTGGTTAGAGAAGCTTCTCTTTTCAGATAGCAGTGACCACTAGGGTGACTCAAAACTTCCCAAAGCATTGAGAAGAAATGATAGTGGAGTGTTCAGCAGTAAATGAAACATTTCTATCACACCCTCCAAGGCTCAGGGACCATTGAGAAAGAGGTGTTGGAAAGAATGTAAGAGCTAAATGAAGGTAAGGAGTGCTTACAATGCTGTCTTCCAGACATAAAGTGGCCTTGATGTTCATAACTTCACAGTGGCAGACACTACCTACAGAAGACCCACATAACAGAAGGGTGTGTGTGGGGGGGAATGGTATCAAAATAGGACAGCTGGAAAGATGTCTTAGGAGTTAAGGCAATTGCCTGCAAAGCCAAAGGACCCAGGTTTAATTTCCCAGTACCCATGTGAAGCCATATACACAAGGGGATGCATGCATCTGGAGTTTGTTTGCAGTGGCTAGAGGCACTGGCATGCCCATTTTCTCTATTTCTCTCTATGCCTCTTTCTCTCATAAATAAATACAATATTTTAAAAAGAGACTAGTTGGAAAGAAGGGATTCAGGGCTGCAGGGATGGCTTAGTGGTTAAGGCATTTGCCTACAAAGCCAAAGGACCGAGGTTCGATTCCCCAGGACCCACGTTAGCCAGATGCACAAGGGGGTTCACGTGTCTGGAGTTCCTTTGCAGTGGCTGGAGGCCCTGGCACGCCCATTCTCTCTCTCTCTCTCTCTCTCTCTCTCTACCCGTTTCTGTCTCTCAAGCTTTTTTCAAAAAGTCACTCTTGTCAGGCGTGGTAATGCAGGCCTTTAATCCCAGCACTTGGGAGGCAGAGGTAGGAGGATTGCTGTGAGTTCAAGGCCACCCTGAGACTACATAGTGAATTCCAAGTCAGCTTGGGCTAGAGTGAGACCCTACCTCGAAAAACGAAAAAATAAAGTCACTCTTCTTAGAGACTAGTTGGAAAGAAGGGATTCAGTGGAGGGGAGATTTAGGAGGGGGAAAGGGAAGGTGGTAGGAGTGTATTATCATCATGTTATATTGTTTATATTTATGGAAATTGTCAATAAAAAATGTTTATCAGGGTATGATAGTGCACGCCTTTAATTCCAGCACTTGGGAGGCAGAGGTAGGAGGATCGCCGTGAGTTCATCCGGAAACTACATACTGAATTCCAGATCAGCCTGGGCTAGAGTGAGACTCTACCTCAAAAACCTCAAAAACAAAACAAAAAATGTTTTAAAAAAGTCACTTTCCTTTGTACGAGGAAAATTGCCCTTCCACACATATCAACAAGATGCTGATGGATTTCTACAATTTTTTTGTTGTTGTTTTTGTTTTTCAAGGTAGGGTCTCACTCTGGCCCAACCTGACCTGGAATTCACTATGGGGTCTCAGGGTGGCCTCAAACTCACAGCGATCCTTCTACCACTGCCTCCTGAGTGCTGGGATGAAAGGTGTGTGCCACTATGCCCAGCTTCAATTTGTTTTCTTTTAATATTAGTGTGTGCATGTGTGTGTGCGCGCGCACGCATGTGCTGCCAAAAAAACTTAAGTTCCCATTCTACCACTGAGCCACATCCATAGCCCCTACAATTTATTTTAACATTGTGGTTTGGTTTTGAAATCACCTGAAAATCCTGACCATTCTTTAGCAGTAGAAACAATTTTGTAATAAAAATAGACAATTTTGTTTATCTTCTACTTCCTTGGGGCTTAAAGGATGCTGTTTCTACATTTGAAATTATTCAGAACCTTCCATTGCTTGTTCAAACCAATAATTAGGAATTGAAGTTATATACCATAATTTATCCATAGTATGCCTTGCAGATACTTCTTTGATGAAGGTTTATAATTGCTTTATTATTATTATTGTTGTTGTTGTTGTTGTTATTAATTTTTCGAGCTAGGGTCTCACTCTCTTAGCCCAGGGTGACCTGGAATTCACCATGCAGTCTCAGGGTGGCCTCGAACTCATGGACATCCACCTACCTTTGCCTCCGGAGTGCTGGGATTAAAACCAGGGTTGGATGAGTTTGGGCACATTCAGGATGGTATGGCTGTAGACTTAAACAGCATTGGAGATTGAACCCAAGGCCTTGTTGAATGCACTGTACCAGTGAGTCACATCCACAGCCCTTCATAACTGCTTTAAAATCCTTTTCTTGGGCAGGAGGGATGGCTTAGTGGTTAAGGCATTTGCCTGCAAAGCCAAAGGACCCAGGTTCAATTCCCCAGGACCCACATTAGCCAGATGCACAAGGGGGCACACGCATCTGGAGATCGTTTGCAGGGGCTGGAGGCACTGGTGTGCCCACTCTCATTCTCTCTCCCTCTTTCTTTGTCAAAATAAAGAAATAAATAAAAATAAAATATTTTTTAAAATCCTTTTCTTTCTTTTTTAAAATATTTTTATTTATTTATTTGAGAGCGACAGACAGAGAAAGAAAGAGGCAGATAGAGAGAGAGAATGTGCCAGGACCTCCAGCCACTGCAAATGAACTCCAGATGCGTTTGCCTCCTTGTGCATCTGGCTAACGTGAGTACTGGGGAATCAAGCCTCGAACCGGGGTCCTTAGGCTTCACAGGCAAGCGCTTAATGGCTAAGCCATCTCTCCAGCCCTTAAAATCCTTTTCTGAGCCAGGTGTGGTGGTGCATGCCTTTAATCCCAGCACTCAGAAGGCAGAGGTAGGAGGATTGCTGTGAGTTCGAGGCCAACCTAAGATTCCAGAGTGAGTTCCAGGTAAGCCTGGGCTAGAGCAAGATTCTATCTAAAAAAAAAAAATAATAAAAATAAAAATAAATAAAAATAAAAACTTTTTGAATGTCAGTAGCTAGTCAAAGCTATTGACTCAAAATCTGTGCTACAGGAGATGGTTTTTGGTGAAGTCTGTCTTATGAGGTTGCAGATGGACTTCGTTTTTAAAAATCATTTTTTAAATTCCTTTACTTTTAAAATATTTTATTTGATTTGACAGAGAAAGAGGGGGAGAGAGAGAGAGAGAGAGAATGAGCAAGCCAGGGCCTCCAGCCACTGCAAAAGAACTCTAGATGTGTGCGCCCCTTGTGCATCTGGCTAATGTGGGTCCTGGGGAATCAAACCTGGGTCCTTTGGTTTTGCAGGCAAATGCCCTAACCGCTAAGCCATCTCTCCAGCCCGCAGATGAACTTCTTCTGTGTACTCATGTGGTCTTAACCTATCAGGACCCTATCATTGTGAACTCACTTGGTTTTTGTGGGTGCTTGGGATGAACCCAAAATCATTACCTGCTTAAAGATCCTATCTCCAAATACTGTCACATTTCTGATTAGGGATTCAATTCAACAAATGAACTGAGTGAGCATGATGCCAATCCATGACACCATCTTTGCAAAAGATCTACTCCAAATGAATTCATATTTTAAAATATTTTATTTATTTATTTATTTGACATTGAGATAGAGATAGAGAGAGAGAGAGAGAATGGGCACACCAGGGCCTCCAGCCACTGCAAATGAACTCCAGATGCATGTGCCCCCTTGTGCATCTGGCTAATGTGGGTCCTGGGGAATCAAACCTGGGTCCTTAGGCTTCACAGGCATACGCCTTAAACCGCTAAGACATCTCTCCAGCCCCCAAATGAATTTATTTATAAACTAACTGCAAGGTGTTTTGCTCCAATTACTTTGTTCTCATATCAGTACATAATTTTTTTTTTCTTCTGGAGAAATAAACATTTGGGATGAGGAAAAGGACTCAGAAGCTCATTAGGCTTCTCAGGTCATGAACTGGAGTGTAGTCCAATGTCTATTTTTGCTTTTTGTGAAATCCAAACTACTGGGCTGGGAAGATGGTTCAGTGGTTAAAGGCACTTGCTTGAAATCAAAACTGTTAACTGACATCAAAAGAGATACTCAGAGTTATGGAAGGAGGGGCAAGAGTCTTTGGTACTGGGCCTCACTCATATCAAATACATTACTATATTTTTTTGTAATTTCACTTTTACATTAGGACATCATTTATCTTTGATAACACTATTACTAGTTAACCAAAAATATTTTTTATTTATTTTTGGTTTTTTAAAATATTTGTTTATTGGACAGAAAGAGGGAGAGAGAGAGAGAGAGAATGGGTGTGCGAGGGCCTCCAGCCACTGCAAACGAATTCTAGATGCGTGCACCCCCTTGTGCATCTGGCTAACGTGGGTCCTGGGGAATTGAACTTGGGTCCTTTGGCTTTGCAGGCTAACGCCTTAACCACTAAGCCATCCCTCGAACCCTATTTTTTTTAAATTCTACCAAAAGTAAAAAAATTTATTTAACAGAGTGGTTTGTTTTGTAATACATCAAAAACTATAAAATGTTACAGTTCCCTATTCTCATCGCTCACCTCAAATCGGTGGTGGAAGTTTCTCCTAATTTAATTTACATTTAAGATGGCAATACAGATTATACTTAATGGACTTAAGTTATAATTAGAAAGCAGTTTTATATACAGAAAATCCATAAATATAGAAATTTTATTCCTATTTTGTCCTTAAGCTATGCAAAAATCGGCTCAATACTTTTCATTTGGGTCTTGTAATAAACATGTAAATACATATTTACAGTGGAGATGCTTTCTGGCAGACAGTGAAGACAGAAGGCATGTTGGGGTTCCCTAGAACCCATCACTATGTCCACCTCTGAAGACGATGCCATACATCATCTTCGCTCGAATGAAGATTCCTTCCATATACATAATTCAAATAGAGTATTTTTCCTGTAATTAATGCGTCATTCTGCATTTAAATTTTCTTACAAAACACGCCTTGATCCAACAGTAGGGAGCTTTAAAAGTTTTCTCTACAATTGTGTGAATTTTTTCTGATTCTTCTGACAGCATTATACACAGTTTAATCTTCTTGGCTCCTACCGGAGGGGGTCGAGCCCTATTTTTTGTTTTTTGGGTTTTTTTGAGGTAGGGTCTCACTCTAGCCCAGGCTGACCTGGAATTCACTATGTAGTCTCAAGTTGCCCTCAAACTCACAGCAATCTTCCTACCTCGGCCTCCAGAGTGCTAGGATTAAAGGTGTAGGCCACCATGCCTGGTTCCAAAATAGTTTTAAGTGATGAATATTTTTATACATTGCAAACATATTTTTCAACCAGGCATGGCAGGACAGGCCTGTAATCCTAGTTACACAGTAGGGTGAGGCAGAAGGATCTCAAGTTCAAGATCTTCCTGGGTTACAGATTGAGATCAAGGCCAACTAAAAAAAAATTTTTTTTAGTGCTCGCTTCAGCAGCACATATACTAAAAATTGGAATGATACAGAGATTACAATGGCCCCTGGGCAAGGATGACATGCAAATTTGTGAAGCGTTCCATATTTTTCAAAAGTTATGACAGTTAACGGTGACCACAGGTTAGGCATCTTTGCGAAGAGACACATCCAGAGTTGTGAAGAGCTGGTTTTTTGTTTTTGTTTTTGTTTTGTTTTGTTTTGTTTTACGAGGTAGGGTCTCACTTTAGTTCAGGCTGACCTGGAATTCACTATGTAGTCTCAGAGTAGCCTCGAACTCACGGTGATCCTCCTACCTCTGCCTCCTGAGTGCTGGGATTAAAGGCGTGCGCCACCATGCCCGGCTTTGAAGAGCTATTTTTTGACTACGAATACAGCCAGGCTGATGCCCTGATGTATGTAGGTATCAAAAGAGAAATGGAAATCCTTTGACATCTGCTACTTCCTCCCTCTCCTCTAAACAGCTGCCTTAGCTTCAGGAACGTCGAGTACTGTGGGCAATTTAGAAAAAGGAAATGCAGTTTGAAATTCTGAATTTGCAAAGTACTATAACAATAATTTATAGTAATGAATTTAAAAATCAACTTTTTTTTGGTTTTTCGAGGTAGGGTTTTACTCTAAGTTCAGGCTGACTTGGAATTCACTCTGTAGTCTCAGGGTGGCCTCGAACTCACAGCCATTCTACTACCTGGGATTAAAGGCATGCTCCATCATTCCTGGAAAAAATCAACTTTTTATTGCCTTGCACCAAGTGCAAAAGTATTTTTTGGCTGGGCATGGTGGCGCATGCCTTTAATCCCAGCACTTGGGAGGCAGAGGTAGGAGGATCACTGTGAGTTCAAGGCCACCCCGAGAGGACATAGTGAATTCCAGGTCAGCCTGAGCTAGAGTGAAACCCTACCTCAAAAAAACAAAACAAAACAAAAAGGTGTTTTTTTGTACCAGTGAATTTCTGCAATAATGCAGTATGGTACATTTTTCATCTTTGAATAAAGAATACTTGAACTTTCAAAAAAATTTTTTTTTGGAGACCAGGGTCTCACTTTAGCACAGGCTGACCTGGAACTCACTCTGTAGCCCAAGCTGGCCTTGAACTCACAGTTATCTTCCTACCTCAACCTTCTGAGTGCTAGAATCAAAGGTGTGCACCACCATACCTGGCTGAAACTTTTTAAAAAAAATTTTAAGGCTAGAAAGATGGCATAGCAGTTATGGCGCTTGCCTGCAAAGCCAAAGGATCCAGGTTTGATTCCCCGTGACTCAGGTAAGCCAGATGCACAAGGTGGCACATGTGTCTGGAGTTAGTTTGCAGAGGCTGGAGGCCCTAGTGCACCCATTCTTCTTCTTTCTTCTTCTTCTTTCTTCTTCCCTCTTCCTCTTCCTTCTTTTGTCTTTCTTCTTCTTCTTTCTTCTTCTTCTTCTTCCTTCTTTTTCTTCTTCCTCTTCCTTCTTCTTCCTTCTTTCTTCTTCTTCTTTCTTCTTCTTCCTCTTCCTTCTTTCTTCTTCCTTCTTCTTCTTCCTCCTTCTTTCTTCTTCTTCCTTCTTCTTTCTTCTCTCTCTCTCTGCCTTTCTCTCACTCAAAAAATTAATTAAAAATAAGTTTGAAATAACAGTTATTTGTAGAGTGTGTGTGTGCCAGCACCTCTTGCCACTACAAACACTCCAGATGCATGCACAATTTTGTGCATCTGACTTTACATGGATACTGGGGAATCGAACCTAGGCTGGCAGGCTTTGCAGGCAACCACCTTTAACCACTGAGCCTTCTCCCCAGCCCACTAAAATATTTTTATTTATTTGTAAGACTTTAAAAATATTTTATTTATTTACTTGAGAGGGAGAGAGAAAGCAGAAGGAGAAAGAAATGGGTGTGGCAGGTCCTCTAGCCACTGTATATGAACTCCAGCCACATGCATCACTTTGTTCATCTGGCTTTATGTGGGTACTGGGGAATCAAACCCGGGTCCTTATGGTTTGCATCAAAGCACCTTAACCATTGAGCAATCTCTTCAACCTTATAAAACTTGTTAAAAATAGTATAAGTAGGAAAAAAAATAGTATAAGTAGGGCTGGGGATGTAGCTCAGTGGTAGGGCACTTCTTAGCATGCATGAGGCCCTTGATTCAGTTACCAGTATGTCAAAAAAAAAGAAAAATATTTTTCAGTTCTATATAGAGAATTCCAGGCCAGCCAATAATATAAAATAAAAAGTGGGGGCATGATGGTGTATGCCTTTAATCTCAACATTTGGGAGGCAGAGGTAAGCAAGGGGATCCTTGTGAAGTTCAAAGCAAGACTGTGTTATAGGGTAAGGTCCAGGCCAACCAGGGCGAGAGTGTGATTATGACTCAAAATTTAAAAGGGGGTGCTGGAGAGATGGCTCAGAGGTTAAGTGCATTCCTGCAAAGCCTAAGTACCCAGGTTTGATTCCTCAGCACCCACATAAATCCAGATACACAAGGTGGTGCATGTATCTGAAATTTGTTTGCAGTGACTAGAGATCCTGGCACGTCCATTCTCTCTGCCTCTTTCTCTCTCAAATAACCTTTTTTTTTTTTTTTTTTTTTTTTGGTTTTTCGAGGTAGGGTCTCACTCTGGCTCAAGCTGACCTGGATTCCACTATGTAGTATCAGGGTGGCCTCTAACTCACAGTGATCCTCCTACTTCTGCCTCCCCAGTGCTGGGATTAAAGGCGTGTGCCACCACGCCTGGCTCAACAAAATGTTTTCAGTGATCTACTATTTATTTTTTATTAGAGACAGAGGGAGGGAGAGAGAGAGAATGGGCACGCCAGGGCCTCTAGCCTCTGAGAATGAACTCCAGATGCATGTGCCATCATGTGCATCTGGTTTATGTGGAACCTGGAGAATTGAACCTGAGTCCTTAGGCTTCACAGGCATGCACCTTAACCACTAAGCCATCTCTCCAGCCCTCAAAATATTTTTTAATAGAACAACAAAATGAAACAAAATTACAAAACAACAACAAAGAGACTGGAATAATATAGTCACTGTGCAGCCTACTGCTCCCTTGAAGTGTATTCAACCAGCTATTCTTACCAAAAAAATAAAATAGGCTCATTCTTTTACTAATATTTCAAAGATCATCTTTTGTTTCTCCCTATATTCTTTGTGTTTGTTTGGTTTTGGAGGCAGGGTATCACTCTAGCCCAGGCTGACCTGTAATTCACTATGTAGTCTCAGGGTGGCCTTGAGCTCATGACCATCCTTCTACCTCTGCCACCCAAGTGCTGGGCATTAAAGGTGTGTGCCAACAAGCCAGGCCAGGCCATTTTCCTTTATTTTTTCTTTTCTTTTCTTTTCTTTTTTTTTTTTTTCTTTTCTCAATTTTTATTAACATTTTCCATGATTATAAAAAATATCCCATGGTACTACCCTCCCTCCCCCCACTTTCCCCTTTGAAATTCCATTCTTCATCATATCCCCTCCCCATCTCAATCAGTCTCTTTTATTTTGATGTCATGATCTTTTCCTCCTCTTATGATGGTCTTGTGTAGGCAGTGTCAGGCACTATGAGGTCATGGATATCCAGGCCATTTTATGTCTGGAGGGAGCACATTGTAAGGAGTCCTACCCTTCCTTTGGCTCTTACATTCTTTCTGACACCTCTTCCGCATTAGACCCTGAGCCTTGGAAGGTGTGATCGAGTTGTTACTTAGTACTCCAGTCATTTCTTTCCAGCACTATGATACCTTCTGAGTCATCCCAAGGTTACTGCCATCTGAAAAGAGAAGATTCTCTACCAAAAGTGAGAGTAGCGTTAATATAAGGATATAAATATTAAGAAAAGTGCTTACTGGGCAGTTTGATAAGCATAGTATATACATTTTTCCAGACATCAGCAGATGTTACACCCCTAGGGCTTATGACTACTCCTGTTTTAAGTTTTCAGTATTAGGGATGTATTCCCCCCCCCATGGAGCGGGCCTCCAGTCCAATTGGAGGGCAGTTCGTTTCCACCATGACAGATGTGCCACTATTGCAACCATTGGCTCATTTGGCCTGGCTGGCCAATTCTAAGCCTTGCAGTGTCCACTGTTGAGTATCTTCACTGGTGGTATCTCTTTCTCCCATTGAACTACATGTAGAATGGCTTCTTCCAGCTTTCTCTCAGCTGGTCTACATGGAGGAGGTTATCAGCTCAGTTCCAGCAGAATTTCTCAGTGGCCTTGCCACCCTTCTTTTCTTTTTTTAACTTCATTGTTTTTTATATTTATTTGAGAGAGAGAGAGAGAAAGAGGCAGAGAGAGGGAAAGAGAGAATGGATGCACCAGGGCCTCCAGCCACTGCAAATGAACTCCAGATACATGGGCTCCCTTGTGCATCTGGCTTATGTGGGTCCTGGAGAGTCGAACCAGGATCCTTTGGCTTTGCAGGCAAATGCCTTAACTGCTAAGCCATCTCTCCAGCCCTTTTTTAAATTTTATTTTCAAGGTAGTGTCTAACTGTAGTCCAGGCTGACCTGGTATTCACTATATAGTTTCAGGGTGGCCTTGAACTCACCATGTGCTGGGATTAAAGATGTGTGCCATATTTTAAACTTACGAGTAGCCTGGTGTGGTGGCACAAACCTTTAATCCCAGTACTTGGGAGGCTGACATAGGAGCATCACCATGAGTTTGAGGCCAACCTGAGACTACATAGTGAATTCCAGGTAAGCCTGAGCTACAGTGAAACCCGACCTTGAAACCTTCCCCCCCCCCAAAATAAATGAGATGAGAGAATTTATAAGTTTAGGGCTGGGAGGTGGCTCAGCTTTTATTTTTATTCATTCATTCATTCATTTATTTTAAAAAGGTTTTTCGATAATGCAGAAGAGGTAGCGGAAAGAATGTAAGAGACAAAAGAAGGGTAGGACTCCTTACAACGTGCTCCCTCCAGACATAAAATGGCCTGGATATCCATGACCTCATAGTGCCTGACACTACCTACACAAGACCATCATAAGAGGAGTAAAAGATCATGACATCAAAATAAAACAGAGACTGATTCAAAAAAAAAAAAAGAGAGAGAGAGAGAGAGACTGATTGAGATGGGGAGGGGATATGATGGAGAGTGGAGTTTCAAAGGGGAAAGTGGGGGGAGGGAGGGTATTACCATGGGATATTTTTTATAATCATGGAAAATGTTAATAAAAATTGAGAAAAAAAGGAAAAACAACAACAACCAAAAAAAAGGTTTTTCGAGGTAGTGTCTCACTCTAGCCCAGGATGACCTGGAATTCACTCTGTAGTCTCAGGGTGGCCTCAAACTCAAGGCGATCCTCCTACCTCTGCCTCCCAAGTGCTGGGATTAAAGGCATGTGCCACCACCCCTGGCTGTCGCTCAGCTTTTAAAGGCGCTTGCTTGCAAAGCTTGCCAGCTCAGGTTCAATTCCCTAGCCACCTACTAAAACCAGATGCAAAAAGTACTACAAGCACCTAGTATTCTGCTTGCAGTGTCAAGAGAGCTTGTCATGCCCATACACATGCACGTATGCATGCATCCACCCAAATAAATAAAGAGAATGTTGATAATATATTATTATTTTTTATGAGATAGATGAGAGAGAGAGAATTGGCACGCCAGGGCCTTCAACCACTGTAATCAAACTCCAGACACATGTGCCACCTTGTGCACATGCGCGACCTTGTGCATGCATCACTTTTTGCATCTGGCTTACGTGGGATCTGGGGAGTTGAACATAGGTCCTTGGGCATCTCAGGCAAGAACTTTAACCACTAAGCAATCTCTGCAGCCCAGTAATGTATTATTTAACAAATATGCCAGGCATGGTGGTACATGCCTTGAATCCCAGCACTGGGGAAGATGCGGTAAGAGGATCACTGTGAGTTCACGTCTAGCCTGGAGTACAGAGTGAGTTTCAGGTCAGCCTGTGCTACAGTGAGAACTTACTTCAAAAAACGGGGGACTATGGCCAGGTGTGGTGGTGCATGCCTTTAATCCCAGCACTCAGGAGGCAGAGGTAGGAGGATCGCCCTGAGCTAGAGGCCACCCTGAGACTACATAGTTAATTCCAGGTCAGCCTGGACCAGAATGAAACCCTACCTCAAAGAAACAAAAAAAGGGGTGGGGACTAGAGCCTGGTGTGGTGGCGCATGCCTAACCCAGCACTTGGGAGGCAGAGGTAGGCAGATAGCAGTGAGTTTGAGGCCACCCTGATACTACATAGTGAATTCCAGGTCATTCTGAGCTAGAGCAATACCCTACCTTGAAAAAAAAAGTTTCTTTTTAAAAGTGGGGGGATTGGAGAGATAGCTCAGTAGTTAAGGCACTTGTCTGCAAAGCCTAATGACCTGGGTTCAATTTCCTGGTACCCACATAAAGCCAGATACACAAGGTGGCGCGTGCATCTGGAGTTTGTTTGCAGTGGCTAGAGGCCCTGGTGTGTCCATTCTCTCTCCCTCTGCCTCTTTCTTGCTTGCTTTCTTTCTCTCTTAAATAAATAAACTATATTTGGGCTGGAGAGATGGCTTAGCAGTTAAGGCACTTGCCTGCAAAGCATAAGGATCCAGGTTCAATTCTCCAGATCCCACGTAAGCCAGATGTACCAGGTGGCACATGCATCTGGAGTTCGTTTGCAGTGGCTAGAAGTCCTGGTGTGCCCATTCTCTCTCTCAAATAAATAAATGAAAATTATACATATATATATATTTTTTAACAGGGCTGGAGGGATGGCTCAGCAGTTAAAGGAGATTATTTGCAAAGCCTAGTGGTCTGGTTTAGATTCCTCAGTACCCACATAAAGCCAGAAACACAATGTGGCTTATGCATCTGGAGTTCGTTTGCAGCATCAAGAGGCCCTAGTGGCCAGGCATGGTGGTGCATGCCTTTAATTCCAGCACTTGGGAGGCAGAGGTAGGAGGATCACTGTGAGTTCAAGGCCACCCTGAAACTACATAGTGAATTCCAGGTCAGCCTGGGCTAGAGCAAGACCCTTCCTCAAAAAAGCCACAAAAGGGCTGGAGAGATAGCTTAGCAGTTAAGCACTTGCCTGTGAAGCCTAAGGACCACAGTTCGAGGCTCGATTTCCCCAGGACTCACATTAGCCAGATGCACAAGGGGGCACATGCATCTGCAGTTCATGTACAGTGGCTGGAGGCCCTGGCACACCCATTCTCTCTCTCTCTCTCTCTCTCTCTCTCTCTCCTCTTTCTCTCTGTGTCTGTTGCTCTCAAATAAATAAATGAACAAAAAAAAAAATTTAAGCAGCAAAAAAGAGGCCCTGGTGTACCCATATATTCTCTCTCTCTCTCTCTCTCTCTCTCTCTCTCTTGCAATAAATAAACTATTTTAAAATATTTTTATTTATTTGCAAGCAGAGAGAGAATAGAGTCAGAGAGGGGTGGGGGAGAATGGATGTCCAGGGCCTGAAGCTGCTACAAAGGAACTCCAGACGCATGTGCCGCTTTGTGCATCCATATTAAGTGGGTACTGGAGAATCAAACCCAGGTCATTGGGCTTTACAGGCAAGTGCTTTACCTGCTGAGCCATCTCTCCAGCCCCAGTGTGGTAGTTGGATTCAGGCGTCCCCCATAAACTTAGGTGTTCTGAATGCTAGGTTCCCAGATGATGGAGATTTGGGAATTAATGCCTCCTGGAGGGAGTGTATTGTTGGGGGCGGGCTTATGGGTGTTATAGCCAGTTTCCCCTTCCTAGTGTTTGGCACACTCCCCTGTTGCTATTGTCCACCTTATGTTGGCTAGGGTTGATGTCCACCCTCTGCTCATGCCATCGTTTTCCCTTGCTATCATGGAGCTTCCCCTCGAGCCTGTAAGCCAAAATAAACCTCTTTTTCCCACAAGCTGCTCTTGGTTGGGTGATTTCTACCAGCAATGCGAACCTGACTGCAACACCCATAACACTTATTTTTTTAAAAACCTTTGGGGCTGGAGAGATGGCTTAGTGGTTAAGGCGCTTGCCTACAAAGCCAAAGGACCCGGGGGTTTGATTCTCCAGGACCCACAGATGGACAAGGTGGCACATGCATCTGGAGTTCATGTGCTGTGCCTAAAGGCCCTAGCGCATCCATTCTCCTCTCTCTCTCTCTCTCTCTCTCACTCGCTCACTTTCTCAAAAATAAATTAAAAAAATAAAATAGCCAGGTGTGCTGGCACATGACTTTAATCCCAGGACTCCAGAGGCAGAGGTAGGAGGATTGCCATGAGTTCGAGGCCACCCTGAGATTACATAGTGAATTCCAGGTCAGCATGGGCTAGAGTGAGACTCGACCTTGGAAAAAACAAAAAATAAAAATAAAAATAAATAGTGAGGCGTGGTGGAGCACACCTTTAATCTTAGCACTTGGGAGGCAGAGGTAGAAGGATTGCTGTGAGTTTGAGGCCACCCTGAGACTACACAGTGAATTCCACGTCAGCCTGAGCTACAGTGAGACCGTACCTCAGCAAAGCCAATGAATAAATAAAATCTTTTGGTGGGGGACCTGGGGAGATGGCTGAGAAGATAAGGAGCTTGCTATCCAAGCTGGAGTACCTGAGTTCAGTCCACAGTCCCCATGTAAAAAGCCAGAAGCCATGATGGGTTTCTGTAATGCTAGTATACTGATAGCAAGATGTGAGATGGATCCACAAATACACAAATAAAATAATTAAAAATTAAATTAAAATACCTTTTTTGGTGTAATGATACAGGAACTTTGGGGTCCCTTACCAATGCATCAATACAATATACCAACACACTGATAATTATGGGGTATCTCTGGATTCGTGTTTTATGAATTCCAAGAAATAAATCCACAGATGAGAGAATAAGGTTCAGAAAGATTTTTTAAATATTTTATTTTTATTTATTTGACACAGAAAGAGGAAGGGAGGGAGGGAGGGAGAGAGAGAGAGAATGGGCATGCCAGGGCCTCCAGCCACTGCAAATAAACTCTAGATGCAAGTGCCCCTTGTGTAGCTGGCTAACGTGGGTCCTGGAGAATCGAACCTGGCTCCTTTGGCTTTGCAGGCAAACGCCTTAACTGCTAAGCCAGTCCTCCAGCCCAGGTTCAGAAAGATTTTATTATAGTTTAGAGTTTTAGGAGGGAGAGCTTGAAGAGAAGGGAAGCTTAATGGAAGGAAGGAAGTCACAGCTCTTGCCCAGGGAGACAAGGCAGGATTCAAGAATCCTAGAACTTAAGAGAAGGAAGCAAGGCAGAGCTCTTGCCCAAGGAGGCAAAAGGGGGGTTGAGAAGCCCACCGTAAGACTTAGTTTGGGTTGTTTGGTTTTGTGTGTGTGTGTGTGTGTACCCCATAGATGGGTGGCTGGTTTAGCCAGTCTAGTCCAGATTTCAGGTGTCTGGTCAGGATTTCTGGAAAAGGCCAACTTGGCCTGGAATGGATGGCTTAGTGGTTAAGGCATTCACCTGCAAAGCCAAAGGACCAAGGTTTGATTCCCTAGGACCCATGTTAGCCAGATGCACAAGGGGGCACACACGTCTGGAGTTCGTTTGCAGTGGCTGGAGGTCCTGGTGTGCCCATTCTCTCTCTCTCTCTCTCTCTCTTCTCTCTCTCTCTCCCTCTTTCTCTGTAAAACAAGTAAATAAAATAAATAAAAACAAAATACTTTTTAAAAAGAAAAGAAAAGGCAATCTTCCCAGAAAACTTAATTCTCTAGTGTTAGGGGAAAAAAAGTGGGAAATGGACTGAAAAAATTGCTTAGTGGTTAAGGCACTTACCTGCAAAACCTCATGACCCCGGTTCAATTCCCCAATACCCATATAAAGCCAGATGCACAGTGGCACATGCATCTGGGGTTCATTTGCAGGCCCTAGAGGTGTCAGTTCTCTCTGTCTCTTCATCTCTCTCTGCTCACAAGTAAATAAATAAAAATATATTAAATGTGAACAACCACGCCTGGCTGTATACATGCTTAAAAAAATAGGAAATGAAACAAAAGAGAAGACTAGGCTCAACAGTAGAGACAGGCTTTATTCAGGAAAGCTTGAGAAGAGCTCTGACCAGGTAGGTCACAAGCAACTTCCCTTATAGACTAGGGGGATCTTATAGGGCATTGGAATTTTCTTTGGTTACAGGGGAGCTTGGGCCACTACAGGGAAGTGATAATTGGGTAGGTGATTTGGGCCATTCTAAGAATGTAATAATTTGGGTGGGTGGTCTGGGTCATTCCAGGGAGGTGACAGTGGAGGTGGATGGTCTGGGTCACTCTTGGAAAACAGAGAATTACAATTGTGAAATGACAATCGGAGTTCAAAAATGAAGACATCTAACATCTAGGAAGGCCTTCTAGGAAGAGAGGAAGAACTCCCAAAGGCCAGGCCCTTCTGACATTTGTGACTTGTAATGACCTAGATTTCCCCAGGCCCAAGGACAATTCCCATATTTAGCCCAAGAAGAAGGGTCTTGGGCTAGAGGAATGGCTTAGCAGTTAAGGTGCTTGCCTTCAAAGGCAAAGGACTCAGGTTCAATTCCCCAGTACCCACAAAAAGCCAGATGCACAAGGTGGCACATGCGTCTGGATTAAAAAAGAAAGGAAAAAAAAAGAAAAAGGGTCTTCACTTTCGGGTCCTTTTACCCCTAAACTGACTTAATAGGGTCTCACTACATGATAGTCCAGGCTGTCCTCAAACTTGCTATATAATCTCGGCTGGCATCAAACTCCCAACCCTTCTACCTCAGCCTCCTGAGTGCTGGGGTTACAGGCATGGACTACAATGATCCACTTTACAGTACTTTTTAAAACATACTTTATTTATTTATTTGAGAGAGAGAATGGGCGTGCCAGGGCCTCCAGCCACTGAAAACGAACTGCAGATGCATGCGCCCCCTTGTGCATTTGGCTTATGTGTCCTGGAGAATTGAACTGGGATCCTTTGGCTTTCTTTGCAGGCTAATGCATTAACCACTAAGCCATCTCTCCAGCCCTAAAGTCTTTTTCTTTTAAGTAACAGAATTTCAAAGTCATGACTTCATAGTAATTTTTGGCATGTTTGCCTTTTGCCATTATAAATAAGGTTGTAATTATAAACAAAGTTGTGGTTGTGACCAGTGAAAAATATAAGCTTTATAACAAACCATTCCCTCAAAAAAAAAAATCTCTGCCAGGCGTGGTGGCACACGCCTTGAATCCCAGCACTTGGGAGGCAGAGGTATCACCGTGAGTTCAAGGCCACCCTGAGACTCCATAGTGAATTCCATGTCAGCCTGGGCTAAAGCGATGCCCTACCTTGAAAAACCAAAAAAAAAAAAAAAAAAAAATCTCTGAACAGTACATTTGCGAGCATTGATAAAGTCGAATGGAAATATAGTAAAATGAATCATTGTCCACCTGATCTTTCCAAATATGGGGCTGTGGATGGGTAGAAAGGAAACCACTCCTCGTTTTTTTTTCTCAATCCATTTCCAATAGCGCAATCCATTGTCTTTGATGGTATTTGACACCATTAGTTCAGCAGTGTGTTTTCGCTTCCAGTTTTCAGCAAAACAAAAGATGGGAGAGCAAAGAGAAACCTGTGCCTGGTACGAAGAGCTTCCTGGACTACTGTTAAATCACTGGTTTTCTTTTTTTAAATTTTTTTTTTATTTATTTGAGAGTGACAGACAGAGAGAGGAAGAGGCAGAGAGAGAGACAGAGAGAGAGAATGAGCGCGCCAGGGCCTCCAGCCACTGCAAACGAACTCCAGACGCGTGTGCCCCCTTGTGCATCTGGCTAACGTGGCTCCTGGGGAATCGAGCCTCGAACCGGGGTCCTTAGGCTTCACAGGCAAGCACTTAACCGCTAAGCCATCTCTCCAGCCCCAAATCACTGGTTTTCTAATTGGGCAACAGGTGGGGGGTACCCAGAGGTTCATAGGGCCTGCTGTGGCCTCACAGAGCCTTTAAAATCTCTGCAAAGAGAAAGAATGTATAGGCCCCACTCAGCTGAAACTAAGTTGCTCTCTAACCTGAAACTGAGTCTGTTAGCTCATTTCAGCGTGACCTCCCAGAGCCTACCACTTGGCAAGGTGAAGATACGACTCCTGATGCTGCCCTCTAGAGAAATGACTAATAAAGTAAACGTTTGAAATAGAAGGAGAAAATTGTTGGCTAGGCATGGTTGTAAAAACCTGTAGTCCAGCCGGGCGTGGTGGCGCACGCCTTTAATCCCAGCACTCGGGAGGCAGAGGTAGGAGGATCACCGTGAGTTCGAGGCCACCCTGAGACTACATAGAGAATTCCAGGTCAGCCTGAGCTAAAGTGAGACCCTACCTTGAAAAACCAAAAAAAAAAAAAAGAAAAGAAAAAAAAATAAAGTTCCCGGACAGCCTGAGATACAGAAGACCCCGTGTCAAAAGCCAAAACAGGATGGTGAGGTACAGAGGGAAATACTGAAATTGTGCGAGAAATTTATCATTTCATTCACTTCCATTCCTAACCAATTGATATGTATAAATTTTGAGTCTTCACAATAGAAATATCTTGTAAGCTCTTAATCAGACCCCGAGTTCTATTGCCTTTGATTGGTTGCAGTTTTCCAATGATCCCAACGAGATTAAAAACTGATTTTCCGCCAGCTGGTAGCGCACGCCTTTTATCCCAGCACTCGGGAGGCAGAGGTAGGAGGATCGCCGTGACTTCAAGGCCAGCCTGGAAAGACAAAGTGATTCCAGGTCAGACTAGAGCTAGACCCTACCTGAAAAATACAAAAACAAACAAACAATTTTGATTTTCCAAGCCAACGGTGGTGGTGCACAGCTGGGATCCCAGTACTCAGGAGGCTGAGGCAGGATTGTTAGTTTGAGGTTAGCCTGGCCTACATTGCAAGACTGGCTCAAGACAAGAACAAGAGAGCAAAAGGAGAAAATGTTTTCTTTTCTTTTTTTGGTTTTTCGAGGTAGGGTCTCACTCTAGCCAAGGCTGACCTGGAATTCACTATGTAGTCTCAGGGTGGCCTCGAACTCACGGCAATCCTCCTACCTCTGCCTCCTGAATGCTGGGATTAAAGATGTGCACCACCACACCTGGCTGTTTTCCTTTTCTTTAAATAAAATATTTTAATTTTATTTATTTGAGAGAGAGTCAGATAAAGCCAATGGGCACACCACAGCCTCCAGCCGCTACAAATGAACTTCAGCATGTGCCACCTTGTGCATCTGGCTTAGGCGGGTCTGAAGCAACCTCTGGTGAACAGACCTAAGGGAAGCCATCTTAGGCCACTCAGCCATAAGGAGCCATAAAAGATTAAATATTAGCACAGAACATTAATTACAAGAATGTGGCCACGCATGGTGGCGCATGCCTTTAATCCCAGGACATGGGAGGCCGAGGTAGGAGAATTGCCATGAGTTCGAGGCCACCATGAGACTATATAGTGAATTCTGGATCAGCCTGGGCTTGAGCAAGACACTACATCAAACAAACAAAAACAAACAAACAAACAAACAACAACAAAGAATGTGGATGGGTCCCAGTAAGGCATCTGGTGTTTGCTCTCACCCTGAGGTCAAGATGTCCTGATCTTTGGTATCTGCTTCATACCTGGTGCTAACTACAAAATTCTGCTTTTGTAATCATGCTTGTTTGCTTGCTCTTGCTAAAGACAATTGTGTGTGGAGGGGGCGGCTGGGGGTTTTTCAGATCATTGTAACCCCACAATGCATGACCCACATTCTCCAACAAAGAGTGTCCCTTCGGAGGGGGAGGATAGGGAGGAAGGAGGCTAATGATGGTACCAACATGGCTGTATACACACTGTGTACATAACTAATTAAAAAAAAAAAAAAAAACCTCACTGTAAAAGTAGGACAGGGCTGCTCTCCTCCTTCCTGTGAGGGGACAGATGCCGGCTGGCTTAATAAAGACTCTCCTTTTAATTTTTTTTTTTTCGAGGTAGGGTCTCACTCTGGCCCAGGCTGACCTGGAATTAACTATGTAGTCTCAGGGTGGCCTCGAACTCATGGTTCTCTTCCTACCTCTGCCTCCCAAGTGCTGGGATTAAAGGCATTTGCCGCCATGCCTGGCTTTCCTTTTAACTTTTTATTCAGTGGTCTTCTGTTCATTTCTGGTCTGGGACTCGCTACAGGTCCTGCGGAATTGAACCTGGATCCTTAGGCTTTGCAGGTAAGTGCCTTAACCACTAAGCCATCTCTCTAGCCCAAATATTTTTATTTATTACTTATTTGCAAGGAGACAGAGAGAGAATGGGTGCTGCTCCAGGGCTTTTGGTCACTGTGAACTAACTTCAGACACATGAGCCACTTTGTGCGTCTGGCTTTACATGGGCACTGATGAATAGAATCTAGGCTATCAGATTTTGCAAGCAAGTGCCTATAACTGCTGAGCCATCTCCCCAGCCTGAGAATTATTTTTCAAAAAATATTTATTATGAGACTGGAGAGATGACCCAGATGCATGCACCACCTTGTGCATCTGGCTTACATGGGTACTGAGGACCTGGGTCCTTGGGCTTCACAGGCAAGCACCTTAAATGCTATGCCATCTCTCTAGCCCTATTTTTCTATCTAGGTGGCACACACATCTGGAGTTTGTTTGCAGTGGCTAGAGGCCCTGGCATGCCCATTGTCTCTATTTGCTCCTCTCTCAAATAAATAAATAAAATAAACTTTATTTGAAAGAGAGAAAGAGGGCTGCAGAGATGGCATAGTGGTTAAGGTGCTTGCCTGCAAAGCCAAAGGGCCCAGGTTCAATTCCCCAGTACCCACATAAAGCCAGATGCACAAGGGGGTGCATGTGTCTGAAGGATATCTTCACTCCTGCCAGGATGGTTATAACAGTACTCCATTGTATGGCTCTACTAGATTTTGTTTGTCCATTCAGCAGCAATGAACATTTTGGTAGTTCCTAATTTGGTTATCATGAATGAGGTTGCCTTTGGTATGCATAGCTGAGTGTAAGTCTTTTATAGACATATTTTTATTACTCTGGCCACATTCCTAGCAGTGTATGATGGTTTGAATTAGGTATTCCCCGTAAACTCATGTGTTCTGAATGCTTAATCCTTAAGCTGAGGGCATTTAGGGAGGCGGAACCTTGCTGGAGGAGGTGTGTTGCTACACGAGTTGAGGCTTTTGTAGCACTATCTTGCCAGTGTTCGTTCCGCTCATTCTGCTGCTGTTGTTTCCACCTGCTGTGGCAAGGTGGTGATGTCTATCCTTTGCTCATGCCATGTTTTTCCTTATCATCATGGAGCTTCTCCCTGAGACCGTAAGGTAAGATAAATAAAATAAAATAATAAAATAAAATAAAAACAGGGCTGGAGAGATGGTTTAGCAGTTAAATCACTTGCCTGTAAAGCCAAAGGACCCAGGTTCAATTCCCCAGGACCCATGTAAACCAGATGCACAAGGCGACACATGCCTCCAGAGTTTGTTTACAGTGGCTTGAGGCCCTAATGTGTCTATTCTCCTCTCTCTCTCTCTCTCTCTCTCTCTGCATCTTTCTGTCTCTCAAATAAATAAAAATTAAAACAACTTTCCCATCAGCTGCTTTTGGCTGGCTGCTTTGCTTTTTATTTTTTATTTTTTATTTTTTTCAAGGTAGGGTCTTACTCTAGCCCAAGCTGACCTGGAATTCACTCTGTAGTTCCAGGCTGGACTTGAACTCACAGTGATCCTCCTACCTCTGCCTCCCCAGTGCTGGGATTAAAGGTGTGTGCCACCACTGGTTACAGCTCAGAAAATAATCCATCCCCAGCCATCAGCAATCCTTTGCAGCCATCCCACAGTTCTGGCATCTCCTGGGTCTCCACTGCAATCCATGGCTCATCCTCATGGTTCTATCAGGCCTCCATGCAGGTATTCCAAAAAGTGTGCCTCGAATCACACAGTGGCCATTTCCAAAAAACAAACCACGTTGCAAAATCTAATGACCCTCTCTTTCCTGCATTTGTTATACTCCCATAGTACTAGGTGGGCTAGCAAATTTGTTATTCCAGAGGGAAATAAAGCCAATTTTGAAGAACAGGACACTCCTTCAGCATTCAGGTCCCTTACTTTCAAAAGAGTCCACATTCTTTCTGCTGTCCCAGTACAGAACAGCTGGCCCAATCTCAATGGTGGTAATCTTAAACAATTGCAGCCGAAAAGGCACTATCTCTGGCCTGAAACTTTCATTTCTTTCTGTGCTATACCCGTCTGCTCACACCAGTCCATTTCTTCTACACGCAACCCCGCACAAGTTCTCAGGACAAGGGAAGAGCACAGTTAGCTCTCACATACACTGCCTATAGCCCAGTCAGGACAAAACTCTTTCCTCCCCTCGGAAGCTAAGCCTGCATAGTCCACAGTTCTTTCTGCATTTAGGTCTTTCAACTCTGACCAGAATATGGCCCATTATACTCTGCCTTTAGCACTGCCGAAGTGTCTCTTAGACCAAGGTTTCAAATTTTTTTTTAAGATTTATTTTATTGGGCTGGAGAGATGGCTTAGCGGTTAAGCGCTTGCCTGTGAAGCCTAAGGACCCCGGTTCGAGGCTCGATTCCCCAGGACGCACGTTAGCCAGATGCACAAGGGGGCGCACGCGTCTGGAGTTCGTTTACAGTGGCTGGAGGCCCTGGTGTGCCCATTCTCTCTCTCTCTCTCTCTCTCTCTCTCTCTCTCTCTCTCTCTCTCTGTCACTTTGAAATAAATAGATAAAAATTTTTAAAAAAGATTTTATTTATTTATTTATTTATTTATTTATTTGAGACAGACAGAGAGAGAGAGAGAGAATGGGTGCACCAGGGCCTCTTGCACCCACAAACACCAAGCATGCCACTTTTTGCACCTGGCTAATGTGGGTGGCTTGGGAATTGAATAATCTTCCCAGACCCATTCCCTTATTTGTAAATGTGTTGTCTTCTTATCGGGCTTTTCTTTTCTTTTTCTAAAAAAAAAAAATTATTTACTTATTTGCAAGCAGAGAGAGAGAGAGAGAGAGAGAGACAGAGAGAGAGAATGGGTGTACCAGGGTCTGTAGCCACCACAAACGAACTCCAGATACATGTGCCCCTTGTGCATCTGGCTTACGTGCGTCCTGGGGAATCGAACCTGAGTCCTTTGGCTTCGCAGGCAAATGCCTTAATTGCTAAGCCATCTCTTCAGCCCAGGCTTTTATTTTCATTCTGTTTTGTTTTTTTGAGAATGAAACTGACTCTCCTTGTATAGTCTAGACTGGCCTGAAACCTGGCCTCTGCCTCCCGAGCGCTAGGATTACAGTCCTGAGCGACCACATTTGGCTTTATGTTTTCTTTCAAACATTTTGTATTTTGACGCATGTGTCTATGAGCTAGTTTGAATTACTTTTTGTGTTTTGTAGTGTGAGAGAAGCCTATTTTGTTTTTGTATATAGAGATCCAGTTCCCTCAGCATCATTTGTTGAAGACTAACCTTTCCCCACTGACTTATCTTAGTGCATTTGTCAAAAACAATTAAATATAGCATAAGATTTGGGTATTCCAGGTCATTAGTATTCACATTATTTTAGGTTCAGGTTGCCAACCTGTATAGCAAATTCTGCTGAAATTTTCTTAGTGATTGCACTGTATTTTTAAATCAATCCAGGGAAATTGCCATCTTAATAACCTCAAGTCTTTCCAGTACATTTATGTAAGTCCTTAATTTCTTTAAGCCATGTTTAAGTTTTTAGCACACAAATGTTACACTTTTTTCTTAAATATTTAATTCCAGTTATAAATGCAATTGCTTTCTTTGTAAAAACTTTGATTGACAACCTTCATTCACAGCATACCATGATTGCAATTACTTACTTTTTTTTTCTTGTTTTTTGAGGCAGGGTCTTGCTCTACTCTAGGTTGACCTGGGATTCACTATGTAGTCTCAGGGTGGACTTGAACTCATGGCGATCCTCCTACCTCTGCCTCCCAAGTGCTGGGTTTAAAGTCATGAACCACCACACCTGGCTTGTTTGTTAGTTAGTTTGTTTTGAGGTAGGGTCTCTCTCTAGCCCAAGCTGACCTGGAATTCACTATGTAGTCTCTGGCTGTCCTCAAACTCACAGCGATCCCCCTATCTCTGCCTCCTGAGACCCACACTCAGCAGAAACACACCTTTTTGATATTTGATGTTATATCCCAAATAAAACTTGTTAAATTCACCTATTTCAGCTGAGTGTGATGGTGCACACATTTAATCCCTGCACTCAGGAGGCAGAGATAAGAGGATTGCCATGAGTTCAAGGTCAGCCTGGTACTACAGATTAAGTTCTAGGTCAGCCTGGGCCAAAGTGAGACTACCATGGAAAAAAAATTATTTATTGAACATGGGTCCTTTGGATTTGCAGGCAAGAACCTTATCTGCTAAGCCATCTCTCCATCCCTCTCTCAATCTCTCTCTCTCTCTATCTCTCTCTCTCAAATAATAAATAAGCTGAGCATGAAGGCATACACCTTCAGTCCCAGCACTCAGGAGGCTGAGGTAAGAAGATTACCATAAGTTTGAGGTGAACCTGGGCTACAGAGTTAGTTACAGGTTAGCCAGAGCTGGAGTGAGACACTGCCTCAAAAAAAAAAAAAAATAGCCAGGCGTGCTGGCACATGCCTTTAATCTCAGCACTCTGGAGGCAGACGTAGGAGGATCACCATGAGCTGGAGGCCACCCTGAGAATACATAGTGAATTCCAGTTGAGCCTGGGCTAGAGTGAAACCCTAAATTGAAAAACCAAAAAAAGATAATAATCATAATAATACTGTTTTTTAATTTTTTTGTTTATTTTTATTTATTTGTTTGACAGTGACAGATAGAGGAAAAGGCAGATAGAGAGAGAGAGAATGGGCCCGCCAGGGCCTCCAGCCACTGCAAACAAACTCCAAACACGTGCGCCCCCTTGTGAATCTGGCTAATGTGGGTCCTGGGGGATCGAGCCTCGAACCAGGGTCCTTAGGCTTCACAGGCAAGCGCTTAACCGCTAAACCATCTCTCCAGCCCAATAATACTGTTTTAAAGCCAGGCATTATGGAACATGCCTTTAATCCCAGCACTTGGAAGGCAGAGGTAGGAGGATCACCATGAGTTCGAGGCTATGTTGAGACTATATCATGAATTCCAAGTTAGCCTGGGCTACAGCGAGACCCTACCTCGAAAAACCACACACAAAAAAATAAATTTGCATGCTTTTTATATTTTATTTATTTATTTATTATTTGAGGGAGACAGAGAGAGAAGCAGAGAGAATGGGCACATCCAGGCCTCTAGCTATTGCAAACTCCAGAGACTTGTGCCACTATGTGCATCTGGTATTCTAGGTTTTTTAATTTATTTTGATTTTATTTTATTTATTTATTTACTTATTTATTTGACAGAGAAAGAGGGAGAGAGAGAGGCCAGGGCCTCCAGCCACTGCAAAATAACTCCAGATGCATGCGCCCCCTTGTGCATCTGGCTAACGTGAGTCCCGTGGAATTGAACCTGGGTCCTTTGGATTTGCAGGCAAATACCTTAACCGCTAAGCCATCCCTCCAGACCCAGGTTTCTTGAAATGTATTTTATTTATTTATTGGAGAGAACGACAGAGAAAAAGAGGCAGATAGAATGGGCACACCAGGGCCTCCAGACACTGCAAATGAACTCTAGATGCATGCGCCATCTGGCTTATGTGGGTACTGGGCAATCGGACCTGAGTTCTTAGGCTTTTCAGGCAAACACCTTAACTGCTAAGCCATCTCTCCATCTGTCTGCTTGCATATAAATAAAGTAAAATAAAATGAAAAGTAAAAAATAGGGTTGAGCGCTGGGCATGGTGGCACACACCTTGAATCTCAGCACTCCTGAGGCAGAGGTAGGAGGATTTCTGAGTTCAAGGCCAGCCTGGGTTGGAGTATGACCCTACCTCAAAAGGAAAAACTAGGGTAGAGGAGCCAGGAACATGGCTCAGCAGTTTAAAGTGTTTGCAAGTCTGCGTTCAATTCCCCAGCCACCCATGTAAAGCAGTGTTATGCATCTAGAGTTTATTGCAGTAGCAAGAAGACCTTTCATACCCATACTCTGTCTCTCACAAATAAAAGCATAAAAATATTTTTAAAAAGCAAATAAGGGGTGGAGAGTTGGCTCAGCAGTTAAGGTGCTTGCCTGTAAAACCTAACGACCTGGGTTCAATTCCCCAGTACACGCATAAAGCCAGATGCACAAAGTGGCACATGCATCTGGAGTTTGTTTGCAGTGGCTAGAGGCCCTGATGTGCCCATTTTCTCTGTCTGTTTCTCTTTTCTCTCTGCTTGCAAATAAATAATGAATAAAAATGTTTTTTTAAAAGCAAACAATAGAAATATTAATTTCAATTATTGATAGAAAATGCAGGTTTCATTTTGATATTAATTTAACAATCAAATCATCACATTGAGAGCCGGGCATGGTGGCACATGCCTTTAATCCCCGCACAGGCAGAGGTAGGAGGATCGCCATGAGTTCAAGGCCACCCTGGGACTACATAGTGAATTCCAAGTCAGCCTGAGCTAGAGTGAGACCCTACCTCAAAAAACCAAAAAAAAAAAAAAAAATATTTACACACACACACACACACACACACACACACACACACACTTTTAATCCCGGCACTTGGGAGGCTGAGGTAGAGGATCACCATGAGTTCGAGGCCAGCCTGGGCTACAGAGTGAGTTCCAGGTCAGCCTGGTGGCTAGAGTGAAATACTATCTCCAAAAAAAAAAAAAAAAAAGGAAAGTGGGCTTAGCAGTTAAGGCACTTGCCTGCCTGCAAAGCCTAAGCACCCAGGTTCAATTCCCCAGTAACCACACAAGCCAGATGCACATGGTGACACATGTGTTTGGAGTTCCTTTGTAGTGGCTAGAGGCCCTGGTGTGCCCATTCTCCCTGTCTTTCATTCTCTCTCTCTCTCAAATAAATAAATAAAATAAAATTATTAGAAATGTAAAGGAAGGAAATAGGAAACCATGGAAGATAACGGTAAAGGAAAGGGCTCACTGCTGTGCTTGGACTACACACGCAGGTATACGGGTGCTCACTCTTACATGGATATGCGCGCGCACACACATACACATGGACGTTTGTCCCTCTGTGTTATCATATCGTGCACACTGATAAGCTGATGAGGTTCATCTAATAGTCCCGTTTGAGGACTTGTACCAAATAGCTAGGTCATGTTCAAACTTTAGCACCCATCTGGAGGCAGGCCCCATCCCCATAATTGCCTGTTCCATGGGCCTGGGAATGTGCATTTATTTTTTTATTTTTGTTCATTTTTATTTATTTATTTGAGAGTGACAGAGAGAGAAAGAGGCAGAGAGAGAGAGAGAGAGAGAGAGAATGGGCATGCCAGGGCCTCCAGCCACTGCAAACGAACACCAGACGCGTGCGCCCCCTTGTGCATCTGGCTAACGTGGGACCTGGAGAATCAAGCCTCGAACCGGGGTCCTTAGGCTTCACAGGCAAGCGCTTAACCGCTAAGCCATGTCTCCAGCCCGGAATATGCATTTCTAACAAATTCCCCAGTAATGCAGATGTATCGTGGCAATGGATCGGGCCCCATTTTAGAAGCACCAGTCTAGTGCTAGGGTCAGCAAGCAGAAGAGGACACCCCAAGGCTGGCAGGTGCGTGAGCCCTTGGACCTCGTGGCTGGAAATACCCTCTTCTGGGTGATCAGGTCTGCTCCACTGAGACCAGGCTCCTCAGCCTGACCGTCTAATTATACTGGACAGTGGAGGAGGACTTACAAAGTCCAGGTGGGACAGAAAAGCAGTTCTATGATGACGTCTGCAGAGGGTTGGCAGTTTAGACGGAGGAAGGATTTCAAATTCTGAGGAACAAAGCTGCTACAACGCGGAGTTGCCCTCCCCCAGAGCCCACAGCAGGCAGCCTGTTTGCCTGAAGCCTGTCTACTTCCGTGGCTTTTTTTTTTTTTTTTTCAGACCTCAAGGGTGGGAGAAGAGAACTTCGATTTGGGGGATGGAGGAGTTTTGGCATTTCTGGGGCAATACTGCCACCAAGAGTAATCTAAGGTATATCTCAAACTATGAGAAGAAACAAGAATATCTACAATGCTAGAAAGGAATGCCTTGCCCACCAATTTCAGAAGCCATGAAAAAGACTCAGAAATTTAAAAAAAAATAAAATAAAAAGATGCAAAAGCCATGAAAAAAAAAAAAAGATCCAAGCCTGGAGCACTGGATTGTGCATATAATCCCAGCCACTGGGCTCAGCAGGCTGAGGTAGGACTGTTTGAGACCAGAAATAAGAGGCAAACCTGGACCACATAGTGAGACCTTGTTGGTGCTAGAGAGATGGCTTAGCCTGCCTGTGAAGCCTAAGGACCCCAGTTCGAGGATCAATTCCCCAGTACCCATGTAAACCATATGCACAAGGTGGCACATGCATCTGGAGTTCGTTTGCAGTGGCAGGAGGCCCTGATGCACCCATTCTCTCCCTCTCTCTCTCTTTCTCTGCCTCTTTCTCTCTGTCTCTCAAATAAATAAATTTTAAAAAAGGGCCGGGTGTGGTGGTGCATTTTTAATCCCCAGCCCTTAGGAGGCAGAGGTAGAAAGATTGCCATGAGCTGGAGGCCAGCCTGAGAGTACATAGTGAATTCCAGGTCAGCCTGGATTAGAGCAAGACCCTACCTCAAAAAAAAAAAAGAAAAAAGAAAACAAAAAGGGTGGGGGACAGTGGGGAAGATTGCTCAGTGGTTAAAGGTGCATGCTTGTGAGCTAGAGAAATGGCTTAGCAGTTAAGGCACTTTGTCTGCAAAGTGTAGGGATCCGAGTTCAACTCCCCAGTACCCATATAAAGCCAGATGCATAAAGTGGCACATGCACCTGGAGTTTGTTTGCAGTGGCTGGAAGCCCTGGCACAACCATTCTCTTTGACTGGCTCTCTTCTCTCTATCTCTCTAAACAAATACATTTTTTAAAAGGTGCTTCCTTGCAAAGTCTGCCTACCCAGGTTCAATTCCCATAAATCAGATGCAAAACAGTGGCCTAAAAGTCTGTCATTCCCTTGCAGAAACAAGAGGCCCTGGCAAAATGCACACACAAATAAATAAATAAACAATGTATTTAGTTTAAACTGGGTATGGCCCTCTTTAAAAAAAAAAAAAGGGGGTCTGGAGAGTTGGCTTAGTGGTTAAGGCACTTGCCTGTAAAGTGTAAGGTCCTAGGTTTGATTCTCCAGCACTCACATAAACCAAGTGCACACGGTGGTGCATGCATCTGGATTACGTTTTCAGCAACTGAAGGCCCTGGCATGCCCATTCTCCCTCTCGCTCTCTTTTATCTCTCTCTGCTTGCAAATAAATAAATAAGCCGGGCGTGGTGGCACATGCCTTTAATCCCAGCACTCGGGAGGCAGAGGTAGGAGGATCACCATGAGTTCGAGGTCAGCCTGAGACTACATAGTGAAGTCCAGGTCAGCATGGGCTAGTGTGAAACCCTACCTCGGAAAACCAAAAAATAAAAATAAAAATAAAGAAAATAAGTAAACAAAACATTTTTTTTTTTTTGAGGTAGGGTTTCACTCTAGCCCAGCATGACCTGGAATTCACTATGCAGGGTAGCCTCGAACTCACAGAGATCCTCCTACCTCAGCCTCCTGAATGTTGGGGTTAAAGATGTGCACCACCACGCCCGGCAAATAAAAATATTTTTAAAAGAAAGAAAGGCTGGAGAGATGGCTTAATGGTTAAGGTACTTGCCTGTGATGCCTATCGACCTAGGTTCGATTCCCTAGAACCCACATAAACCAGATGCACAAGGTGGTGCATGCATCTGTAGTTCCTTTGCAGTGGCCAGAGGCCCTGTTGCGCCCGTTCTCTTCCTCCTTCTCTCTCTCTCTCTTTCTCTCTCTCTCTCTTTTTCAAATAAAAACGTATTTTTTTAAAAAAAAATAGAAACTTGTGGGCTGGAGAGATGGCTTAGCGTTTAAGTGCTTGCCTGTGAAGCCTAAGGACCCCAGTTCGAGGCTCAATTTTCCAGGACCCATGTTAGCCAGATGCACAAGGGGGCACATGTGTCTGGAGTTCGTTTGCAGTGGCTGGAGGCCCTGGAGTACCCATTTGCTCTATCAGCCTCTTTCTCTCTCTGTCTGTCGCTCACAAATAAATAAATAAAACTAAACAAAAAAAAATTTTTTAATAGAAATGTAATTTAAAAAAAAAGAAACTTCTGAGCCGGGTGTGGTGGTGCATGCCTTTAATCCCAGAATCATGTATATATATATATTTGTATATATCATGTATATATATTTATATGTATATATATATATATATACATATAAATATGTTTTTTAAAAAGGAAATTATATATATATATACATATATATATATATAATTTCCTTTTTAAAAAACATATTTTGGGGGGTTGGAGAGAAGGCTTAGTGGTTAAGGTGCTTGCCTGCAAAGCCAAAGGATCCCAGTTTGCCAGATGCATAAGAGGACAGACACATGCATCTGGAGTTCATTTGCAGTGGCTGGAGGCCCTGGCATACCCATTCTCTCCCTTCTCTTTCTCTCTCTCTCTCTCTCTCTCTGCCTTTCTCTCTCTCAAATAAATAAATAAATAAATAAATAAATAAATAAATAAAATGTATTTTAAAATATATTTTTGTATCTGGGCATGGTGGCACACGCCTTTAATTCCAGCACTTGGGAGGCTGGAGGATCACCATGAGTTCGAGGCCACCCTGAGACTACATAGTGAGTTCCAAGTCAGCCTGCACTAGAGTGAAACCCTACCTTGAAAAAATAAAAAAATAAAATAAAAAGAAATATAAACCAGGCATGGTAGCACATGATTTTAATCCCTGCACTTGTGGGGGGGGGGGGCAGAGGTAAGAGGATCGCTATGAGTTCAAGGCCACCCTGAGACTACGTAGTGAATTACAGGTCAGCCTGGGCTACAGAGAGACTCTACCTTGAAAAAATCATTATTTATTTTTGTGTGTGCTAGAGAGAGGGAGGGAGGGAAGGAGAGAGAGAGAGAGAGAGAGAGAGAGAAGAGTGGACACTCTAGGAACTTCTGCCACTGTAAATGAACTCCAGATGCATATGCCACTGTAGGCATCTGGCTTGATGGGGGTACTGGGGAACTGAACCAAGGCCAGAAGGCTTTGCAAGCAAGTACCTTTAACCACTGAACCATTTCTCCAGCATGATCTGTATATTCTAATACAAACATGAGAAGCATTGTTTTTTGAGGTAGTGTCTCAGTCTCACTTTAGCCCAGGCTGACCTGGAATTCATTCTGTAGTCCCAAGCTGGCCTTGAACTCATAGTGATCCTCCTACCTCTGCCTCCCCAGTGCTGGGATTAAAGGCATGCACCACCACGCCTAGCATGAAAAGCATTATTATAGAAGGAAATATGATGATAGCCAGGAATATAGCACATTTAATATTAAAGAAACTAGGAGCTGGGCACAGTGGTACATGGTTGTAATTCCAGATAGTTGAGACTCTCAGGAAGGAGTATCCCTTGAGCCCAGGAGTTTTATGACCAGTCTGGGTAACTTAGAGTCTGTCTCAAAAACAGGACCTGGACCAGAGAGAGAGCTCAGCAGTTAAGGCACTTGCCTGCAAAGCCTAATGTCCTGAGTTTGATTCCCCAGTACCCATGTAAAGCCAGATGCACAAAATGGTGCATGCATCTAGAGTCCCTTTGCAGTGGGTACAGGCCCTGGTATGCCCATTCTCTCTCTCTCTCTCTCTCTCTCTCCCTCTCCCCCCTCTCTGTCTCTAATAAATAAATAAAATAAAATCTTAAAAAAAAAACCAACAAGCCGGGCGTGGTGGCACACGCCTTTAATCCCAGCACTCAGGAGGTGGAAGTAGGAGGATCGCCGTGAGTTTGAGGCCAGCCTGAGACTCCATAGTGAATTCCAGGTCAGCATGGGCAAGAGTGAGACCCTACCTCGAAAAAAAATAGGGCTGGGTAAATGGCTTAGTAGTTGAAGCATTTGCCTGCAAAGCCAAAGTATCCCAGTTCAATTCCCCAGCGCATCTGGAGTTTGTTTGCAGTGGCTGGAGGCCCTGGCGTGCCCATTCTCTCTATCTCTGCTTCTCTGTCTCTCTTTCAAATAAATAAAAATATTTTAAAAATAAATAATGGGCTGGAGAAATGGTTTAGTGGTTAAGACATTTGCCTAAGAAACCAAAAGGACCCAGGTTCGATTCCCCAGGGCCCACGTAAGCCAGATATACAAGGTAGTGCATGTATCTGGAGTTCGTTTACAGCAGCTGAAGGCCCTGGTGCACACATTCTCAATCTCTCTCTCTCTCTCTCTCTCTCCCTCCTTCTCTCTCTCTTAAATAAATAAAATAAATACATGAAAAATTTAAGAAAAATAGCTGGGCGTGGTGATGCACACCTTTAATACCAGCACTCTGGAGGCAGAGGTAGGAGGATTGACATGAGTTCAAGGCCAGCCTGAGACTCTATAATGAATTCCAGGTCAGCCTGGACTAGAGTGAGACCCTACCTCAAAAACACTAACTAACCAACCAATAATAATAATAAGGAAGTGGTTCCTGGACCTGAATAAGAAAAATGGATCTTAAAGACAACAGATTCAGCTGGGCGTGGTGGTGCACGCCTTTAATCCCAGCACTTGGGAAGCAGAGATAGGAGGATCGCCGTGAGTTTGAGGCCTCTTTAAGACTACATAGTTAATTGTTAATTCCAGGTCAGCCTGGGCCAGAGTGAGGCCCTACCTCAAAAAAACCAAGTCATTGTGAACATTGACTGGACAGTGAACAAATACATAAGTATCTCTTCTCTACACATTGACCTAAATGGTCATCAGTAAATCACATTAACTCATATGGATCCATGAACTTGAAGCATATTTTTAATTAAAATTGTTTATATAGACAGGGACTCTGCAAAAACATATTTGTCAAGGACCCTACATACTTCATGGGAAATGTGGTAAGCAACTTCTAAAATGATCCCTTAGGAACCTTACCTTGGGCTAGAGAGATGGCTTAGTAGTTAAGGCGCTTTCCTGAGAAGCCCTAGGACCGAGGTTCGATTCCCTAGTACCCACATAAGCCAGATGCACAAGGTGGAACATATGTCTGGAGTTCGTTTGCATTGGCTAGAGACCCTGGCATGCCCATTCTCTCTCTCTTTCTCTCCCTCCCTCCCTCCCCTCTCTCTTTCAAATAAACAAATAAATAAAAATACCTCACCTCACCTCCTTGTATTTGTGCCCTTATATAGTATGCTCTGGAATTAACAACTCACCCTAACGAATATAATAGATGGCAGAAATGATGGGATGTCGTGAGGAGTCATCTGGACCTGACTACAGCCACCTTAAATCATAACCACCATTATTGCCTCAGAGAAACCTTGGCAGTTTTCTCCATATGCTTTCCCAGCATAAAATAAGCAAACCATTAGAAGTCTGTTTTTTTTTTTTTTTTTTTGAGGTAGGGTCTTGCTCTAGCCCAGGCTGACCCGTGTAGTCTCAGGCTGGCCTCAAACTCACAGAAATCCTCCTGCCTCAGCCTCCTGAGTGCTTGGATTAAAGTTGTGTACCTAGTGCCTACAGATGAACTCCAGATGCAGGCACCACTTTGTGCATCTGGCTTTGCATAGATCCTGGGGAATTGTTTATTTATTTTTTTTCTTGAGGTAGGATTTTGCTCCAGTTCAGGCTGACCTGTAATTCACTATGTAGTCTCAGGGTGGCTTCGAACTCATGGCAATCCTCCCACCTCTACCTCCCAAATTCTGGGATTAAAGGCGTGTGCCACCACACCTAGTACTGAGGGATTGGACCTAGGTCCTTAGGCTTTGCAGGCAAGTGCCTTTAACCACTGAGCAATCTCTCTAAACATATATCTAAATTATTTCATGTTGGGCTGGAGAAATGGCTTAGCGGTTAAGGCACTTGCCTGCAAAGCCAAAGGACCACAGTTAGATTCCCCAGGACCCACATAAGCCAGATGCACAGGGTGGCACATGCACCTGGAGTTCATTTACAGTGCCTGGAGGCCCTGGCATGCCTATTCTCTTTCTCTTTCTCTATATCTATCTCTATATGCCTCTCAAATAAATAAAAATTATTTTAAATTTGGCCACCATGCCAGGCAAAACCATTAGAATTCTATGTGCAGCTTTATGACTGGACCCTGACAGTTCCAGCACCAGCAATATGGAGAGCAATATTCCACAACATTCCACCCCTTCCTCTGGCTCTTACAATCTGTCTACCCCTTCTATAATGTTGTATATAATCTGAGCCTTGGAATGAGTAACATAGATGCCCATTTAAGACTGAACATTCAACCGTTACTTATTCTCAACACTTTGACCACTTGGGAGTCTCTATAGTAATCACTGCCCACTGGAAAGAGAAGCTTCTCTGATCAAAGCTGAGAGTAGCACTAATCTATGGGCAGAAACACAAAGATTTAGAAGGCAATTAGACAGGCGCAGCATATTTATTTAGCAAAACAACAGCAGCAGCTACCCTGCTGGTGCCTTGCGCACCAGGCATGAATTGCCCCCTGTGGAGTAGACCTTAAATATAAGAAAGCAGTTGGTTACACCATCTGTTCCTTCCTCAGCCATAAAGTTTCCAATTGTGCTGCTATTGCCCCATGCATCTTGCCTCATGTTGGTAGTATAATATGCAAGATCCACAATTGAGTGCTACTATTGACGAGAATTCTTTCCCAGTCTTCTGCATAGCACTTTCTGGCATTTATAAAAGCTAGCCAGGGCTGGAGAGATTACTTAGTGGGTAAGGCACTTGCCTGCAAAGCCTAAGGACCCAGGTTCAATTCCCCAGTACTCATGTAAGCCAGATGCACATGGTGGCACATGCGTCTGGAGTTTGTTTGCAGTGGCTCTCTCTCTCTCTCTCTCTCTCTCTCTCTCTCTCTCTCTCTCTCAAGTATTTTTTTTAAAGCTAGCCAGCAGGGAAGGAACTTTCAGCTCAGTTCCAACTTGATTTCTCTATGTCCTGCAAGCAAAGTGTTTGGTATCTCACCATCTAGTCAGGCAACCAGCAGCCTGTATTGTTTTGCAGGGCCTCAGAGTCCTACCTGGCCAACCACTCACAGAGAGGTAGACCACCTTCAGCTCTAGGATTTTCATCTAACAACTTTATGGCTTCTGGAGGCAGCACCACCTACCCAGTCAGGGTACGTACCTCTGTTCAAACTCATCGTGTGTGTGTGTGTGTGTGTGTGTGTGTGTGTGTGTGTATGTGTATGTGTAATTGTTTTTGTTTTCCAAGGCAGGGTCTCACTCTAGCTCCAGCTGACCTGGAATTCATTATGTAGTCTCAGGGTAGACTCGCACTCATGATGATCCTCCTACCTCTGTCTCCTGAGTGCTGGGATTAAAGGCACGTGCCACCACACCCAACTTTTTAAACTCATTTAAAACAAATGTTTGGTTTTTCTTTTTATTTTTTTTAAATTTATTTATTTGAGAGACAGACACACACACACACAAGAGAGAGAGAGAGAGAGAGAGAGAGAGAGAGGCACAAAAAGAGAGATAATGCGTGCTCCAGGGCCTCTAGCTGCTGCAAACAAACTCCAGATGCATGCACCATCTTGTGCAGCTGACTTACATGGGTCCTGGAGAATTGAACCTGGGTCCTTTGACTCTCCAGGATAGCCCCTTAACTGCTAAGCCATCCCTTCAGCCTCTGTGCATACTCTTTCAGATTGTTTTGGCAGTTATAAGCACAAGCTGATGGAGAATTTTTCTTGTGCACCTGTGTGTCATCTGTGCCTTACCTAACCACAAAGCTCCCCAGCATTTCCCAGCCATGCCTAGCCTTGGCACCTGTGTGAACTAATTTCCCATCCTTACTCCTTTAAGGGAACTTGCACATCTTTCGGATACTTTTCTACATCCGTAAAACTCTCAGAGGGTAGCAGCCTGTCGTCTATGCAATGAAACCTTTTTGCAAAGAGTGGCGGGATCTCTGAAGACCCCCTGCCCACCATTCCAAGCAAGTGTCAGTGGATCTCAGGAGTCAGCAGCTAAGTTAGCAAGATCCAATAGAGCATGAAGAGATTCCCTTGCTTGTGTCATGCCTTCCACAGTGCAGCCATTCTCCATGAGCTATGCCACCTCTTCATCCTGGGGAGTTGCAGCAGGGCTGTGATGCGTCTCCCCGCCTTTAACAGGCGCGAGGGGCCTTGGGATGACATTAATCGCTCTGACTGGTCGAGGGCCGAAGAGGAGCATGGCTGTGTTCTCACCTGCTCTACCTACCCCCACCGGCCCCCAGGCTCTGCAAGTTACTGGGTCTGGGCTGAGGCTCACTGTTGCTTCTCCACTGGCCACATATGGTTGTTGGGAGGACCCTGGGCTGGCTGAATAATTTCCTTCCTCAGTGTACTTTCTTACTGGAGGGAAATGTGCACAGCTTACTCTGGAGTTTTTTGGGGGAGGGGGGGAGTAAGTGCCCTCCACTTGGATGAGCTTAGCCTTTTTCACCTGCATTGTCTTATCATTTATGCATTCCATGAACCAGTGCTCGGGCTTTAAATCTTCCAGAGGCTTCATAAGCACTGCATTTGTCTTTCTGCCAATTTTCCCATTCGGAACTCCAGCTCAGCACAAATCTTACCACATTTGCTTATTTATTTATTTATTTGCAAGGAGAGAGAGAAAATGGGCATGCCAGGGCCTCTAACCTCTGCAAACAAACTCCAGATGCATATGCCACTTAGAGCATCTGGCTTTACATGGGTACTGAGGAATCGAACCTGGGTCATTAGACTCTGCAGGCAAGTTCCTTAACCACTCAGTCATCTCTCCATCCCCCACATTTGCTTTTTAGTGACACAGACAGGCCCTTTCACCTGCTTTTTCTTTTTAAAATATATTTCTTCAAAAATTTTTTATTTATTTATTTGAGAGCGACAGACAGAGAGAGAAAGAGGCAGTTAGAGAGAGAGAAGAGAATGTGCATGCCAGGGCCTCCAGCCACTGCAAACAAACTCCAGATGCATGCGCCCCCTTGTGCATCTGGCTAACGTGGGTCCTGGGGAATTGAGCCTTGAACCGGGGTCCTTAGGCTTCACAGGCAAGCGCTTAACTACTAAGCCATCTCTCCAGCCTTAAAATATATTTTATTTATTTGAGAGCGAAAGAGAGAAAGAGAGAGAGAGAATGACTGCACCAGGGCCTCCAGTGCTGCCAACTCCAGATGCATGCACCATGTTGTGCTGCTGGCTTACACGGGTCCTGGGGAATTGAGCTTTGGCTCATAGGCAAGTGCCTTAATTGCTAAGCCAACTCTCCAGCCCTCATATGTTTTTTTTTTCTTTTTCTCATCCCCTCTTGATTGCTTTAGCACTTTACAAATCCAACTTACATGCCATTTTAAATCACTCATGTCTGCAAGAGCCTCTCCTATCTCAGAGAGATGATGTTTCACCATGGGCTCAGCAAAAGCTACCAAAGCCCCATACCAGCCCCAAAGCTTCCACTGAATCATCACTTTTTTTTTCAAAAAAAAAAAAAGGGTATTTGTTTATTTATTTATTTGAGAGAGAAGGAGGCAAACACACAGAGAGAATAGGTGTACCAGGGTCTCCTGCTACTGTATATGAACTTTGGATTCATGCACCACTTTCTGTATCTGGCTTTATGTGGGTAATGGGGAATCAAAGCCAGGCCGTCAGGCTTTGCAAGAAAACACCTTTAACTGCTAAGCCATCTCTCCAGCCCTCAACCACTTTCTTTCTTTAAATTTTTAGTTTTATTTATTCATTAGATACAAAGAGAAAGAGAGGGGGGGGAGAGAGAATAAGTGCACAAGAGCCTCTAGCTACTGCAAATGAACTCCAGACGCATGTGCTACCTTGTGCATCTGGCTTACATGGGACCTGGAGAATCGAACCCAGGTCCTTAGGCTTTGCAGGCAAGTGCCTTAACTGCTAAGCCATCTCTCCACCCTCCCCCCCTTTTTAAGATAGGGTCTCACTCTAGCCCAGGCTAACCTGGAACTCACTGTAGTTCCAGGCTAGCCTCAAACTCATAGAAATCTGCCTACTTCTACCTTCCCAGTATTGGGATTAAAGATGTGTGCCACCACACCAGGCTTCAACCACTTTGTTAAATCTGAACCCGTTTTATCTGGCCTAGTGAACTGGGACTCAAACACTGGCTCTCTGTTGTCTTCCAATCACTGATATTCATGGGCACACCACAGGGTAATAACTAGGTATCCATAATGGCTTCTATGAGCCAGCCCATCAGGGACTTGTTTCTCTCACATTGCCTCAAATTATGCAGCCTTTGTCTCAAGGAAGGATGAGTAGTTACATTACTCAGGTTCTCTGCTTCCATAGCACTCAGACTGATTCCATCTACCAACATGTCCCAGAGCGTCATGAACCAGGCTATAAGAGGCTCACTCATTTCTGTTTAAAAGCCTTTTCCAGGGACTGGAGAGATGGCTCAGCCGTTAAGGTACTTGCCTGCAAAGCCTAAAGCCCTAGGTTTGATTCCCCAGTACCCCATGTAAAGCCAGGAGATTCACTAGGTGGCGCTTGTGTCTGGAGTTCATTTGCAGTGTCTAGAGTCTCTGGTGTGTGTCCATTCATTCTCTCTCTCTCTCTCTCTCTCTCTCTCTCTCTCTATATATATATATATATATATATATATATATATATATATATATATAATAGATTAATAAATAAAATATTTTTAAGGAGCCTTTCCCAGTTCAAATAATTTCAAGGAAGAATATTCCTGATTATCATAGTTTCATGTACTGGGGATATGAGGGCGATATGGCTGTGACATCTGTCACCCCATTGATTGCCAGGGTTGATTTGGCTGATCTGGCTGGCTAGGCGGGTGTCCCCTTCCTCCCTCACCGCTCCATGTGCGTCCCTCCCGAAGCTGCGTGCTCAGTTGAAGAGAACGACCTTCCCCAAATAGAAGAGGGCCAGTCTTCAGTCAAGGGTATACGAGTAGCTGTGCTCCCCTGCTAGACCCTCCAAACAAACTCTCATGTACTGGACCATCATCAAAGTCCCTATCTGCATACTGTACCATGGATTTTCCTTTCCTCTATATTAAAGGTCAGTCTTGAGAGAAATCATCTGTCACTCCTATCTCTTTTTCACTGTCCAATTCTTCCCATGGGTTCACAGTTTTGGGGTCCCAGAAGGGGTGATTTAGCACAGATCTGATCTGTATGCCCAAACCCCAGCTGTAAGAAATAGCAAGCCAGGGCTTGGAGAGATGGCTCAGCAGTTAAAGGTGCTTGCTTGCAAAGCCTGACAACCTAGGTTCAATTCCCCAGCACTCACATAAAGCCAGATGCACAAAGTAGTGCACATATCTGGAGTTGCAAGAAACCTTGGCATTCCCATTGATTCTTTCTTCTCTCTCTCTCCCAATTCAGAAGCCAGTGTAGAGGATAGAATCAACATATCTTTTCTCATTGTAATTCCTCTCTTGTGTGGACAAGTACTTTCTAAGCAGACATCTCAGCCTCAGTTGCATGTCTTCTCTCTCTCTTTCATACTCTCTCCAATAAATAAAACATTTAAAATGTTACTAAAAGCCAAGTGTGGCAGTGAACATCTTCAGTCCCAGCACTTGGGAGGCTGAGGTAGGAGGACCATTGTGAGTTCAAGCCAACCTGGGGCTATAGAGTGAGTTCCAGGTCAGCCTGGGTGGCAGTGAGACCCTGCCTCAAAAAAAAAGGAGAAATCTTATAATCATGGAAAATATTAATAAAAATTGAGAAAATAAAAAAAAGAAAAGATGCCGCAAAAAAAAAAAAAAAGGAGAAATCTGGGTATGGTGGTGCATGCCTTTAATCCCAGCACTCGGGAGGCAGAGGTAGGAGGATCGCTGTGAATTCGAGGCTACCCTGAGACTGCATAGTGAATTCCAGGTCAGCCAGGGCCAGAGTGAGACCCTACCTTGAAAAAAAAAAAAGGAGAGTCAGGCATGGTGGTGCACACCTTTAATCCCAGCACTTGAGAGGCAGAGGTAGGAGGATCGCCATGAGTTCAAGGCCACCCTAAGACTACATAGTGAATTCCAGGTCAGCCTGGGCTATAGTGAAACCCTACCTCAAAAAAAGAGGGGGAGGAAGACAAACAATATTAACATAAGCTTTCTAGAACTTTTTATTTTTCTTAATTTGCAAGGAGAGAGAGAGAATGAGAATGAATGGATGTGCCAGGGCCTCTTGTCACTGCAAAAGAACTCCAGATGCATGTGCCACTTCATGTTCATGAATCTGGCTTTACATGGGTATTGGGGAATCGGACCCAGGCCAGCAGGCTTTGCAAGCAAGCACCTTTAAGTTCTGAGCCATCTCACCAGCCTTAGAATTTGTTTTTAATAAGAAATCCACTGAGATTTGTGCTTTCTCTTTTCATAATATGTTGGAACTCAGAGAAAACACAGACCAAAGCTCTTAGGAAATATTTCTATTAAGATTTCCTTGGGCTGGGGGCTGGATAGATGGCTCAGAGGTTAAGGAACTTGCCTGCAAAGCCAAAGGACCCAGGTTCAACTCCCCATGACCCACATAAGCCAGATGCCCTAGAGGGTGCATGCATCTGGAGTTCATTTGCAGTGGCTAGAGGCCCTGGCACGCCCATTCTCGCCCTCTTTCTCTCTCTCTTTCTCTCTCTCTCTCTCTGCCTATTTCTGTATCTCTCTCTCTCAAATTAATAAATAAAAATAAAATATTTTTTAAAAGATTTCTGCCGAGCGTGGTGGTGCACGCCTTTAATCCCAGCACTCAGGAGGCAGACGTAGGAGGATCATCATGAGTCCAAGGCCACCCTGAGACTCCATAGTGAATTCCAGGTCAGTCTACGCCAGAGTGAGACCCTACCTCAGGAAAAAAAAAAAAAAAAGATTTCCTTGGTCTGGAGAGATGTCTTAGTGGTTAAGACACTTGCCTGCAAAGCCAAAGGACCCAGGTTTGATTCCCCCAGATCCATATAAGCCAGATGCACAAGGTGGTGCATGTTTCTGGAGTTCATTTGCAGCAGCTGAAGACCCTAGCGCGCTCATTCTCTCTATCTGCCTCTATCTCTCTTTCTCAAACAAATAAAGTTAAAAAAAAAATAAAGCTTCCTATGTTTGTCAGAGCCCTGGTGCTTTGTCTGATGTATTGTGATCTTATCAGTCATAACATCAGTTATTATTGTAAATATTTACTTGGTCCTATCCTTATTTTTTAATTTGAATTTAGCATTTTACTATGTATTTTTTGCATGTGTATATGTGTGGTGTGTGTATGTATGTGTGTGAATATGTGTGTGGGCTCATGTACGTTTGCATGTTGAGGCCAGAGGTTGATGTCAGGTGTCATCCACCTTGTTTTTTTGTTTTTTTTTTTTTTTTTTAGTAAAAGGCGAAAGATTTATTCGATCTGAAGAGAAACCAGAGTATCACCTTGTTTTTTGAAACAGGGTCTCTCACTGAACCCAGAGCTCACTAATTTGACTAGACTAGCTAGTTGTTAGCAAGCTCTAGGGACACTCCTGCCTCTGGCTCCCCAGTGCTGGGATCACAGACATGCATTGTCATATTCAGCATCTTTTTAAAAATAGGTGGGAGGTGCATGTGCCATAGCACATGTGTGGAGGTCAGAAGACAACTCCAAGGTGTCCATCCTCCACCTTCTTTGAGAACCTTCTTTGAGACAGGGTCCCTTGCCACTGCAAATGAACTGCCAGATTGCAAACAAATGTCAAACTAGCTGGCCTGTTTCTCCTAGCTCTGCCTCTCATTGTCATAGGCTCTTTGGGATGGCAATGCATGTACCATTTTGCATCTGGCTTTACATGGGTGCTGGGGAATTAGAACCCAGCCTGGCAGGCTTTGAAAGCAAGCACCTTTTTAAAAAAAAAATTGAGAGTGACAGACAGAGAGAGAAAGAGGCAGATATATATAGAGAATGGGTGCGCCAGGACCTCCAGCCACTGCAAACAAACTCCAGACACGTGCGCCCCCTTGTGCATCTGGCTAACGTGGGTCCTGGGGAATTGAGCCTTGAACCAAGGTCCTTGGGCTTCACAGGCAAGCACTTAACCGCTAAGCCATCTCTCCAGCCCGAAAGCAAGCACCTTTAACCACTGAGTCATTCCCAGCATCTTACATGGAATCTGAACTAAGGTCCTCATGCTTGGTTGGCATTCAGCCCTAAATCTAGTTTTTTTGTTTGTTTGTTTATTTTTAGGCCAGTGGTCCTCAGTGCATATCAGACTTACTCCTAATGTTTTATTTTTTTGTTTTGTTTTTTGAGGTAGGGTCTCACCTTAGCCCAGGCTTACCTGGAACTCACTCTGTAGTTTCAGGTTGGCCTTAAACTCACAGCAATCCTCCTACCCGTGACTCCCAAGTGCTAGGATTAAAGGCATGAGCCACCACACCTGGCTTTTTTTTTTAAGGCAGAGTCTCATTCTATTTCAGGCTGACCTTAAACTCACTCTGTAGTCCAGGCTACCTTTAAACTCATGGCAATCCTCCTACTTTAGCCTTCCAAGTGCTGGGATTGTAGGTATGCACCAACATACCCAGTTTGCCTTTAAAATATATATATACTGGGCTGGAGAGATGGCTTAGTGGTTAAGCGCTTGCCTGTGAAGCCTAAGGACCCCGGTTCGAGGCTTGATTCTCCAGGTCCCACGTTAGCCAGATGCACAAGGGGGCGCACGCGTCTGGAGTTCATTTGCAGTGGCTGGAGGCCCTGGTGCACCCATTCTCTCTCTGTCTCTCTATCTGCCTCTTTCTCTCTCTGTCACTCTCAAATAAATAAATAAAAATGAACAAATATATATATATATATATAGTTTTATCAAAATACAGATTTTAGGATCTACTCCAGACTTATTGAATCTCTGTCATTTTTTCAGTTCTGAGGATAGCAAGAACACTATCGCTGAGTTATACCCTCAGCCCTATCTGATATTCTTGGCATAGAAAATGTATGCTATGTCTCAGGATTATCATGTGTTATGATTTTTCCTTGGGATGTAGAGAGCCTTGGTTGGTAAAATGCTTGCCTTATAAGCATGAGGACCTCAGTTCAATACCCAGAATCTGTGCAACAAAAATGAGGATGACGCTGGGGAGTGGCTCAGTTGGTAGAGTGCTTACCTAGCATGTATGAAGCCCTGGGTTCAATCCCCAGCACCAGGTAAACTTGGTGTGGTGGTGCACATCTATAATCCTAGCACTCAGGAGGTGGAGGCAGAAAACTCACTTGTTCAAAAATCAGTAGTTCAATACGCTTGCTTGTAAGCCTGTTGACCCACGTAAGGCAGGAGGCAAAGTGGTGCATAGGTCTGTAATCCTAATAGTTGGGCATATCCTTGATTTCAGACTAAAGGGACAACTGTAGCAAAGTCGTTACCAAAGACCGTGGTTTAACTTCAGACCACGGAAAAAGGTATGGAGACAATTGAATAAATATCTGGGTCAGTCAAGATTCAAATTCAGATAGATTCAGAGTCTGGTGTTTGAGATCATGCTCCAGGGTCACTGATGTGAGGTGATAACAACTGTCCATGAATGGTAGTTCATGCCTGTCATCTCAGTACTCAAGTGGCGGAGGCATGATGATCACTATGAATTCTAAACCAGCCTAGGATACAGTGAGACTGTTTCAAAAAAGGGGGGGGGCTGGAGAGATGGCTCAGCAGTGGAAGTGCTTGCCAGCAAAGCCAAAGGACCCAGGTTTGAATCCTCACTACTCATGTAAAGCCAGATGCCCAAGGTGGCACACACATCTGGAGTTCGTTTGCAGTGGCTAGAGGCCTGGCATGCCCATTCTCTCTATCGGCCTCTTTCTCTCTGAAATAAAAATAATAAGGGAAAAAATAAAAAGGAAAAAGAAAGAGAATAGTAACTGTACAAGTTCAACAACAAACCTTTAGGGCAATGGTAATGAAAGAATAATTCAGTACAAGGCCAGAGCAGGGTGGACCTAGCAGAGAACTGGGCTTGAGAACAGACCCAGAGGGGAGGGACTTGAGAATGGTTAAATTGCCATGTTAGCCAACTAGTCCAGATCTCTCTGAATATAAAAGAGTAAACAAATCCTAGCTAAGAATCACACAGATCAGAGAGCAAGAATAGTAGAAAAACTGATTAGGGACAAAGATGACATTGAAGGTGATATGACTTTAAAAGAGAACCCTAGTTTACCCATGCATGGTGGTGGACAGCTTTAATCCCACCACTTGGGAGGCAGAGATAGGAGAATCGCTATGAGTTTGAGGTCACCCTGAGACTCCATAGTGAATTCCAGGTCAGCCTGGGCTAGAGTGAGACCCTACCTCGAAAAACCAGAAAGAAAGAGGGAGAGAGAGAGAGAGAGAGAGAACACCCTAATTTGAGACTAGGCTAGGTAGGACACTGATGATGATGACCACACTTGAGTTTAACACTTAAAATGACCTAGGTTCAAAGTCAAATCAAATGGCCCAAGCTCATAGGGAACTAAAGGATGGATAGTTTCAAAGAAGCCCAGGTACTACCAGTTGTCCTGGTGCCCCCAGAGATTGAGAGGCACTGTCAGGAGGGTCAGGAATTCAATGTCAGCTTCAGCTCCATAAAGAGTTTGAAGCCCATCTGTCTACAAGAGACACTGTCCCTAAAAACCAGGAAAAAGTCCAAGCATGACCAGTGTGGAATTCTTAGATGAAGAATTAAGAGATCTGGGTTCATGGCCATACAAAAGGAACAGTGATAATTAACAAGACCTCTTTATATTTTTTATTTTTTTGGTTTTTTGAGGTAGGGTCTCGCTCTAGCCCAGGCTGACCTGGGAGTCACTGTGGAGTTTCTGGGTGGCTTCGAACTCACGGCGATCCTCCTACCTCTGCCTCCCAAATGCTGGGATTAAAGGCGTGCGTCACCACGCCCAGCTAAGACCTCTTTATTTTTAAATTTTTATCTTGTTTATTTGATAGAGAGAGAGGAAAAGAGGGTGTGGGAGTATGGGTATACCAGAGTTTCATGCAGCTGCAAATGAACTTCAGATGCATGTACTACTCTGTGCTTCTGGGTTTACATGGGTACTGGGGAATCAAACCAAAGTCCATAAGGCTTTTCAAGCAAGTGCTTTTAATGGCTGAGTAATCTCCCCAGCCCAAGACCTTTATTTTTTTAAATATTTTATTTATCTCCCTGATGAACATAGATGCAAGAATTTCCTACAAAATATTTGCAAACAGAATACAAGAATATATCAGAAAGATCACTCATGCCAACAAAGCAGGCTTTATCCCAGAGATGCAGGGATGGTTCAACATACACAAATCAATAAATGTAATACATTATATAAATGGACTAAAGGATAAAAATCACATGATCATCTCATTAGATGCAGAGAGAGCATTTGACAAAATCCAACATTCCTTCATGATAAAAGTCCTACAGAGACTGGGAATAGAACAAACATATCTCAACATAATAAAGGCTATTTATGACAAGCCTACAGCCAACATATTACTAAATGGGGAAAATCTGGAAGCTTTTCCACTAAAATCAGGAACAAGACAAGGGTTTCCACTGTCCCCACTTTTATTTAATATAGTACTGGAAGTGTTAGCCATAGCAATAAGGCAAGAGACGTACATAAAAGGGATACAAATTGGAAAGGAAGAGATCAAGTTATTGTTATTTGCAGATGACATGATTCTATACATAAAGGACCCTAATGACTCTACCAGCAAACTATTAGAGCTGATAACCACCTATTGCCATGTAGCAGGATACAAAATAAGCACACAGAAATCAGTAGCCTTCTTATATGCTAACAACAGACACACAGAGGATGAAATCAGAGGAGCATGCCCATTCACAATTGCATCAAAAAATAAATAAAGTACCTTGGAATAAACCTAACTAAGGAAGTGAAGGATCTCTACAGTGAAAAAGCCATTCTGCATGCAGTTCAATGGAAGAGAGAGAAATCACCAGTGAAGATACTCAACAGTGGACACTGCAAGCCTTAAATTTGGCCAGCCAAGCCAAATGAGCCAACTGGTGCAATAGTGGCATGTCTGTCATGGTGAAAACCAACTGCCCTCTAATTGGACTGTAGGACCACTCCATGGGAGGGAATACATCCCTGATACTGAAAACCTACAACAGGGGTAGTCATGATCCCTGGGGGTATAATGTCCACTGGTGTCTTGCTAAATGTATATACTATGCCTATCAAACTGCCCAGTAAGCACTTCTCTTAATGTTCATACCCATATATTAATGCTACTCTCAATTTTGGTTAGAGAAGCTCTCTTTTCAGATGGCAGTCACCTTGGCATGTCTCAGAAGACATCATTGTGCTGGGAAGAAGTGACAGAGGAGTGCTCAGCACTGTAATATCTCTATCACACCTTCCAAGTCTCAGTGTCCATTTGGAAGATGTGGCGGAAAGAATGTAAGAGCCAAAGGAAGGGTAGGACTCCTTACAATGTGCTCCTCCAGACACAAAATAGCCTGGATATCCATGACCTCACAGTGCCTGACACTACCTACACAAGGCCATCATAATAGAATGAAAAGATCAAGACATCAAAATAAAAGAGAGACTGATTGGGGGGGGGAATATGGTGGAGAATGGAGTTGCAAAGGGGAAAGTGGGGGGAGGGAGGACATTACCATGGGATATTGTTTACAAACATGGAAATTGTTTAGAAATTTAATTAAAAAATATTCTAAAAAATAAGTAAATAGGGCTGGAGAGATGGCTAAGTGGCTAAGCCTAAGGACCCCGTTTCAAGGCTTGATTCCCCAGGACCCACGTTAGCCAGATGCACAAGGGGGCGCATGCATCTGGAGTTCGTTTGCAGTGGCTGGAGGCCCTGGCGCGCCCATTCTCTATCTATCTATCTGCCTCTTTCTCTCTGTGTCTGTCTGTCATTCTCAAATAAATAAATAAAAATAAATGAAAAATTAAAAAAAATAAATTTAACAGGGAAAAAAATCCTTGCAAAATAAAATAAGCCTGTAATCCTATACTCAAGAGTCTGAGACAGGAGAATCACTGAGTTCCAACCATCCTGGGCTAAATAGAAAAGTAGGGGCTGGAGAGATGTCTCAGAAGTTAAGGCATTGTCTACAAAGTCTGACAACCCTGGTTTGATTCCCCAGTATCCACATAAAGCCAGATGCACAGTAGTTTGTCTGCAGTGGCTGGAGACTCTGGCTTGCCAATCCTACCTCTGTGACTCTCTTCTTTCTCACTCTGCTGGAAAATAAATAAAAGTATATAAATACATTTGATACAATTAGGATATCTGATACAATGTACCTATTCTTTACTGTTTTTGTTTTTCAGATCAAGTCCCTTATTTTATTCTTGATTTTTGTTTTGGAGTAAGGTTCTTGCTCTAGGCCAGGCTGACCTGGAATTCACTATAGAGTCTCAGGCTGGCCCCAAACTCACAGTGATCTACCTACCTCTGCCTCCCAAGTGCTGGGATTAAAGGCGTGCACCTCCACACCCAGCAAGACCCTTATTTAATCCCAACAGTCAGGAGGCAGAGGTAGGAGGATCACTGTGAGTTCGGGGCCAGCCTGAGACTACATAGTGAATTCCTGGTCAGCCTGGCCTAGAGTGAGACCCTACCCCCAAAAAAGGAAAAAAAAAAAAAAAAGGTGTGTGCCACCATCCAGCTTTCTTTCTTTCTTTCTTTTCTTTTTTTTTTTTTTTTTTTTGAGGTAGAGTCTCACTCTATTTAGTTGAGGCTGACCTGGAACTCTGTAGTCCCAGCCTGGCCTCAAACTCACTTCTGCTTCCTAAGTGCTTGGATTAAAGGCATACGCTTCCACACCCAACAAGTCCCGTATTTTAGAATATCTATTTGCAAGGAGAGTGTGAGAGAGAGAGAATGAATGGGTGCTCCCAGGGCCTCTAGCAACTGCAAACATACTCCAGATGCATGCACCTCTTTGTGAATCTGGCTTTATGTGCACACTGCAGAATCAAACCAGAATATTAGGCTATGCAGGCAAGTACCTTAACCACTAAGGCATCTCTCCAGCCCAAGACTCTTTTTTTTTTCCTCTGTTTTTGTTTATTTGGTTGGTTTTGGGCCTTTTGTTTGTGTTTTTATTTCATCTAATTTATTTATTTATTTATTTTTAAATTTTTATTATTCTTATTATTAACAACTTCCATGATTATAAAATATATCCATGATTATAAAAAGTATCCCCACTTTCCCCTTTGAAACTCCATTCTCCATCATATCCCCTCCCCCTCTCAGTCTTTTATTTTTTAAATATTTTATATTTTTATTTATTTATTTGACAGCGACAGAGAAAGAGGCAGATTATAGAGAGAGAATGGGCGCGCTAGGGCCTTCAGCCACTGCAAATGAACTCCAGATGCGTGCATCCCCTTGTGCATCTCGGTAACGTGGGTCCTGGGGAATCGAGCTTCAAACCAGGGTCCTTAGGCTTCACAGGCAAGCGCTTAACTGCTAAGCCACCTCTCCAGCCCCAGACTTTTATTTTGATGTCATGATCTTTTCCACCTATTATGATGGTCTTGTGTAGGTAGTGTAGTGTCAGGCACTGTGAGGTCATGGATATCCAGGCCATTTTGTGTCTGGGGGAGCACGTTGTAAGGAGTCCTACCCTTCCTTTGGCTCTTACATTCTTTCTGCCACCTCTTCCGCATTAGACCCTGAGCCTTGGAAAGTGTGATAGAGATATTGCAGTGCTGAGCACTCCTGTCACTTCTTTCCAGCACCATGATGCCTTCTGAAGACTCTTATTTTAAAGGCAAAATAGAAGGGTGTAGATAGAACAATTTTCAGTAGAAGTGGTAAAACCAGAGGTGGGAAATCTTTGAATAGTTCAAAATCAGATTAGAGAACCTTGATAATTGGTTAACAGAAATTGCAATTCATGGTCAGACCCGAGGGCTAAGACTGGAGCAACAGTTTAGAGGGTCAAGACTGAGGGGTACCAGTGGTGGAAGAGTTTATCTCTGGGTTTTGGTTGGAGGGTCCTTTCATCGTATATTAGTTTAAAAATGTTTCGTGAGCTAGGCATGGTGGCGCACACCTTCAATCCCAGCACTCAGGAGGCAGAGGTAGGAGGATTGCTGTGAGTTCAAGGCCACCCTGAGACTAAATAGTGAATTCCAGGTCAGCCTGAGCTAGAGTGGGACCCTACCTTGAAAAACCAAAAAAAGAAAAAAGAAAAAAGAAAAAAGAAAAATAAAGAAAGAAATGTTTTGTGAGAATTCAGTCAAATCAAATGGGGTTTTAATGGAGTCAAACTAACGGAGTCTGATTCGAGATCAGATCGGAGATGTCTTGATACTGCTAGAGTTTACAAAGGCCCAGAGGGCCAGTGTTGATGGGATATTAACCAGTGGCCCATATTCAAGGTTGAACCAAAGGATAGTCAGCCTAAATTTCAGTTTCAAATAAGACCAAAAGAGAATTGATGGTGAAATAATTTGGAGTTCACATTCAAGATCAGCACCAAGTTGAAGCAACCATGGAGTAGTGAACAGGAACAAGGAAGGCTCTGGTGCTTGCCAAGAGGAATTGATGCTGCATATGCGACCCATGCCTGAGGTTCAAGATCAGATCTGAAGTTATAGAAGAACAGAAAATACAGGCCAGGGTATAAAATAAGATCTGAGAAGTATACACAGTGAGACTAGTTTACCAAGTTTACTTGGTACCAGAGAAGCATCAAGTATGAAAAAATTAAGAGGCTCAAGTTCAGGTTTCAGATTACAGAACTGATCACGAGTGAACCAAAGGTCTGGCAAAAAAAAAAAATATAGTGAAACCTCAGAGACCCAAGTTGGAGTTTAGGATGCCACTGGTAGAAGGGTTAAAGAAAACTGAGGCTCAGAGTAAATGCAGAGGTCCTGCTGGTAGAGGCATTAACAGAGGACCAGGGTTCAGAATGGACCACATGGGCACTGATGGTGGTAGAGCTTAAAGTGTCTCATCAGGCTTAGTGTCACATGTCTATAGTCCCATCATGAAAGAAGCTGAGGTATAAGGATCACTGTAAGTTTGAGGCCAGCCTGAGCTACATAGAGACTTGGTCTCAAAGTAGCTGGGCTTGAGGCCACACTAGAGAGACATTGGTGAAGGAAATAGTAAGAAATGTCTAGGGGGGCCAAGTGTAGTTCAGTGGTACAGCTATTGTCTAGCATGTTCTGGCTTTATCCCCAGAATAAACCAAAACCAAATGCCCAGATATGAGGTCAGACCAGTCAGGGATGGTAGAATAGTTAACAGAGGCCTGAGCATAACTTTAGATCACATCGACATTCATGGTCCAAGTATTACTATAGAGGTATAGATTGGAAATACCATATGAGCATAAGAGCAGTGACGGTAAAAAGTGAAGGTAAAATAACTATGATAGAGTCCCCAGTTCAATGGTAGGACTGAAGATTTTTAAAAATATTTTTAATTTTTTTTGTTTATTTATTTATTTGAGAGCGACAGAGAGAGAATGAGGGAGAGAGACAGAGAGAGAATGGGCACGCCAGGGCCTCCAGCCACTGCAAATGAACTCCAGATGCATGTGCCACCTTGTGCATCTGGCTAACGTGGGTCCTTGGGCTTCACAGGCAAGCGCTTAACTGCTAAGCCATCTCTCCAGCCCAGGACTGAAGATTTTGAGGGCAGAATAATTAACAGAGGCCCACATTCAACTCAGATCAGGAGACAATTGCTAGTGGAATACTATGTAGAAGTTTGGGCTCGAGATTTGACTGGTTGTAGACTGGTGTGGGAATACTTAACAAAGACTCAGCTTCAGGCTCAGAACCGGAGCCCTTGAGGGTGGAGCAGTTAACACACAAGTTCAGAGTTAGACAAAGGGTATGGTCCAGTTAACAAAGACCTGGATGTGAGAGGATAGGAGAATGGCATTGATGGAATGAATAGTTAACAGAGTTCCAGATCTGATGTCAAACCAGAGGCACAGTGATGATGGACAAGTTAGCAGAGGCCCAAGCTTGACCAATAACATTAGTTTTTATTCTTTCTTATTTGTTCAGTATTTTTTTTTCCTTGGGTTGAGTAAAGAAAAGTATTATTAAGGTGAATTTAAAGTAGAATATCAATTCTATCACTTCAAAAAGTTCACAAGGAGGAAACCCCCAAAAATCATGCAAGACAATATTCATGATAAGTCATCTGGAATCCAATCTCAATAAAGAACATGGAGAGTATGAAAAGAAAGTTAGAGAAAACGGAGGTTCCTCATAAGTACCTTGCCATCTACAGACCTTGGTTGAAACTGGGTCTCTATTGGTGTTGCATACTGTGCAGGAGAGTCAACATGCAGGTCTGATCTGTTATCTCAAGATCTCCCTAAAGATTGCCCCTTACCTAGAACTGCAAACCCTTTCTTGGATCTTTTGGCTGTACTATTACAACCATGAATACAATCAGATGCCGACTTTTCTGAGTCCTCTTTGGAAATCATGGGACCTGCAGCTGGATTAGGAAAGCTAGTACACATACACAATCTTTACCACATGACCAGTCCAGCTCACTGATATCCTAATATCATCATTCTTTATCTAAGGTCTGTCTGATGGAAGTACTGGCCAGAGATGCTTTAGGCTACAAGTGACCACACTATTACACAACAGAATGAATAAACAGAAATTTCATTTCTTCCCTCAGAGACTGCTGGTGTTAGCGCCACATTTCAACAACGTTGGGCTACCAGGTTGGAATTTCTTGTGACTCTGGTTTGGACCTGAGGTCCCAAAATGTTAGCCACAGTTCAAATTGATACACACGTGACAGCATAAGAAACTGGAGTAAAATAGCCGTAGCAAGAGCCCCTGACATTTCTGGTAACTTTGAAATTTCCTAGGGATTCTGACCACTGACAAGGATTTGTAGATTTATCCCCTTGCCAGTATCCAAGAGACCTGTCCTCACTTGGGCTCTCTTCCAGTAGTGAACATTACTGTTTGTTCTCTGAGCTGTTGCTTCATGGCTGATATTTGGACCCTGATGGATATGGGAGGAGACAAGGGTGGTCTTAAAGTCTTCTCATTGCCTCTACCCCATAGTGGAATCCCTAGCTCAGCCTCAGGGTCCATGGCTGTCCCCAGGTTAGCTTGGCACTCCAGGAACTCAACACCTTTGCTACCTGCTTGTGGAAAACCCAACACAGACAAGTGTGTGACCCACTCAGGAGCTTTCACATTAGGGTTTTGTAGGCTAGTATGAGGAAAACCTGGGGTAGAACCCAACATTCCCCACCCAATTCCTCCACTGCTGCCAGACCACAACCCCTGCTCCCTCAGGGGAAAACAAAAGCCAACACCCTCAGCACAGGCCCAGCCTCACCTGTCATACTCAGTCCAGCCACACTCTGGCATAGGCAATGGTTCTCTGGCCATCGCAGTCTCGGTGCCTTTGCACTTGCTTTTTCTCTGTGTCGAGTATGTTCTTCTACCCACACTCTGACTTCCTCATTTCACTATGATTTTTAAAGTGTCACCCTGTCTAAAATACTTTTCTGATGACATTACCAAGAGCCAGCCCCTGTCCACTCCTGAAACTCTATTTGCTTTTCTCCTTTTACTTTTCTTCACACCACTCATCTCTTGCTAACCCTATTAAACACAGATGCTCCTTGATGTATGCCATAGTCAGGTCCCAATGAACTCATTTTAAGTTGAAACTATCCTAAGTTGAAAATGTACTTCATATACCCTATCAAACACCTCAGCTTAGCCTACTTTAAATATGCTGAGAACACTAACATTAAGCCTACAGGTAGGCAAACTTATCTAACAGAAGTCTATTTTATAACGAAGTGTTCACTAGCTAGTGTATTTATTGAATACCTTACGAGAAGTGGAAACACAAGACTGGTATAGGGTATGCTTCTGCACCGTCAGAAAGTCAGAAAGTTGTCAGGTTGAAAAGTTTTCAGGTGGATTTTGAGTCAGGACCGCTGCACCTTTGTCTAATGCGTGCTTGCTTCCACTAGGATGCAAGCCCACAAGAGCAGGGATTTCTCAGTTGAGGTCATAGACCAGCTCCTGGCCCGCAGCTGGTGCTCAATACTGTCTGCTGAGTGCATGACTGTGTCAAACACTGTGGTACAGCAGATACTCAGTAAGTGCTTGGTGAATGGATGAACACATTACTGCACGAATAAGAGACCCCCATTGCACTGTAGGCCCCAGAGCTCCCCTGGTGCCTCCTCCTGGGAGTTGGCCCTTGACACAACCACAAAAACTTTATTTACAGCACGAGCCTAGGATGGAGGAGGGAAGAAGGGACAGTGGGTAATGCAGGGCTGGCAAGACCCTACTTTTGCTCCCTTCTCCAGACGATGACCATGCCACTGGCGTCACTGGAGGCCAGCAGACTCTCGTCGCAGTTGAAGCTGACATCAAGCACGGGTGCGCTATGGCCCTGCAGCTTGTTGACAGCAGCCTTGGCCGCCCGCTCCACATCAAAGAAGTGCACGCACATATCCTCACTGCCTGTCACTGTTCGGATGAAAGAGAGAGGCCATCAGGACGCTACTGGGCTTCCCTGGGTGTGATGTCCTTGAGAAGTCTGAGGTATGAAGACCCCACAGGGCTTGGGATGGTCTGAGGAAGACCATCCCTAGACAGGGGGGTTATCTGCCTCCTTTGGTCCTATAGGTAGTATGTGAGGTCTCAGAGATGTGTGGGGCTGTGTTTCAGGCTATGAAATTCCCAAGGTGTCTGGGGTTCTGCATTTAAAATCACGAGAGCTGTGAGTCTTGGCATGAAGCTGTATGGGCACAAGAGATCACAAGGCCCAGGGCATCATGGGCATTGAGGTGCTGCAATATTTGAACCAGGATGGCAGAAGCCCTGTTCTCTGCCCCTCCCCAGCTCTCCAGACCCCCTGACCCTCTGGAACTCACCTACACAGGCCCCCTGGCGGAACGACATGAGGGGGCAGAAGATGCTACGCACAGGGTGTGAACTCTGTTCAATGGGAAAGCTTCTCTTCAGCTGTAGGGTCCCTTCATTGTCCACCACCCTGAGAACACAAGAGAGATGGTCAAGGTGCAACCTCAGCCTCTGGAGGTAACCTGTGGTGGGCCAGTCTATGTTCTCACCCTTGTACCAGAGTTATTTCCAAGGCTCATGAAATTCAATTTTTAAATTTTTTGAGACAGACTATCACTCTGTTGTTCAGGCTGCCTCTGAATTGATGGATTCAAGTGATCCTCCTGCCTCAGCCCTTGGAGCGCTGGCATTACAGGTATGTATCACCATGCCCAGTTTCAGGCCTAACTTTTTGCTGAGAGCTGCATTTGGGCAGCATAACAAAGAGAAGTGGGGAGAGTGAATTCTCCTCAAAAACTAGAAGAAAAAAATAAGGACTATGAGAATAGCTTAGTGATGGTGTGTGATTAGCATGCCCAAGACCCTGGTTCAATTCTTGGCACTAAATAATAGAATGAATGAATGAGTGAATCAATAAATAGGAAGAGAAATAAGCCTCTGCTCTAAGGGAAGGAGGGCTGGTCATTTTTTTTAATTGCAGTGTTGGGGGTGGAACTTCATATATATCATACTAGGCAAGCGATCTACCACTGAGCTACATCTTTAGCCCTTGATCTATTTTATATTTCAGTTTGCTTAACTGTAAAGTAGAGATATAGTAACAGTATCGTCTATGGCTATACCCCCCTGAACATACCCGATTTTGTCTGATAGTAACAGTGTCTACTTCACACGCTAGTTTAAGGATTAAATGAGGTGATAAACAGAAAGTGCCTTGAACAGAACCTGGCCAGAGCAATTACCGTACAGGTGTGCATTCCTGCTATCACTATTTATGTTGCTAATGTCACTATCATACACTGTGCCCTATGCGCACTGTGGGCCATGTATTGTCATACTGTGTTCTTGCTATTATTTTCTTGTGGTGCTAAAGATGAAACCCAGGGCATTGTACCTGTTAGGCAAGCATTCTACCACTGAGACATACCCCAGACCTATCATATTATGAGCCAGACTTCTACCCTTGGTGAAATTAATCTGATGGAAGATTTGGGATCCTGTTTCATTCTGATGGAGGAGGCAGGCCCTCCCTGCCCAAGTGGCCCTGACCAAGGAGGGACCCACCTATAGAGCAGCAGCTTGTTGAGACAAGCATTGATGAGCAGCGAGGGGTCTCGGGCCTCACGGCTAACCCAGGAACGGGCAGAGATGCTGGTCACAGGGCTGCCCTCATGCACCACCAACCGCTTGGCTTTGGTCAGCTTCCCTGTAGCAGTGGAGGCAAAGGTAAGGAAATGGGCTGAGTCTCGGGAGGACAAGAAAGGAGACAATGAACTGGGTGGGTGTGGCGGCACACACCTTTAATCTCAGCACTTGGGAGGCAGCAGTAGGAGGATCGCTGTGAGTTCGAGGCCACCCTGAGACTACATAGTGAATTCCAGGCCAGCCTGGGCTTGAGTGAAACCCTACCTCGAAGAAAAACCAAAATAAATGAATAAATAGATAAATAAATAAACAAAATACCTGTGGCCATGTCGAAGAGAAAGGAGAAGACACTGCCGCGGTCATCACCTGCCCAGAGTAGCCGGCCAGGGGCATCAAAGGACAGAGCAAGGACGCGGCCTGTCAGCTTGCTGGAGCCACCCTTCACTTTCTTGCCTGTGGAGATGTTCATGACATGCACATTGTGCTTGGCATTCCCTACCTGTGGGTGGAACACATACACCATCATCCTTGCCCAACCAGTCCCTCCTTGAGTTTGACCACAGTCGAGATGTGGCAAGTACACCAGGAGGTAACCCAGCCATACATTTCCTGTTCCCTAGATACTAGCCTTTCTTGCAATATGCCCAGAGTACGACAGCTGCTCATGGGACGAAAGGGGTCTCAGAGCCAAAATGCTGCCCCCTTGGCCAGTCTAAAAACCACACAACTCTCCTGGCCCTATAATAACAACCTTACAGCTTTCCTGTGCACACTGACTGGCCCTTCCCAAAGACTATGGGGCGACTGGCACTGAAATAAGAAGCCCAAGCACTGCTCACTCTTGGCCTGTTCCCTGTACTTCAACTCCCTGCCCTCAGACCACACCAGACTTTTCAGGTTCTTCTTCTGGCCTCTGACCAGTCTGATAGAGGAGATGAGCTTTCAGCCTCAGCATCCTGCTCCCCAGGGGCAGCCCCGGCAGATGTAAGACTTTAGCCAATAGAACCAGAGGGATCCCATAGCTATGGCCCCATAGTGGTCTGGGTTCCCTAGAGTCTACCACAGCCATGCCATCCCAGACCGAGAACTGTATTTCCTGCTGTCTGGCCACAGTAAGACTGATGTAATGGGTAGGCCTAGCCGGTCTTAGACTTTATACTCTGGTGCCCTGAGACAGCCCTCCAGACCCGGCATGCCCGCCTTTGGTGAGCGGGTGCCCTGGAGCCTGACCACAGTGAGGTTGTTGTTCACAGGCTGGAAGGTGCAGCACAGTAGTTCAGCGCCATCAGGGTCAGGGATTTCCCGGATGCAGCGGCCGTCCTCGGAGGCCCAGATACGCATGGTGGCATCGAGGGAGGTGGACACAAGGATGTCATTGGAGAGGGACCAGGCGAAGTCGGAGACACCACGGGTGTGACCCCGCAACACACGGAGCACGGTGGGTGGGGCAGGCACCAGCTGGCACAAGGAGATGCTGCCATCCAGTGAGCAGCAGGCCAGGCGGTGCCGGTCATCATTGGCGAAGCGCACCCTTGGGACTGCAAATACCAAGGAGCCATTTGTAGGAGTCAGCACACTCCTGAACACAAGGAATGCTGGCCTCAACAAAGGGCTTTCCTAGGCTGGCAAAGGCAGTTGTAACCTCATAAGGCCCTCTGTCAAAATGGTCTCTAAATCTCAGCAGATCCTTTGTTAATTTTAAATCTTCTGCAATGCAAAAAAAAAAGCTCCTAGTGTTTTAATATGTACTTTACAATCACCAAGATCTCAGCAGTTTGCAAAGCATTTGACATAGTGCAGCCCATCCTCCCCTAAGCAAGGGAGTTATCATCAGCTACGGCTTTCAACTCTTCCATGACTCATGTAGCCTGCTGCAAAGGCTCTCTTGAGTTGCCAAGGCCCTTACAGCATATGAAGAGCCTATAAACTGAGACTTTGCAGAAGGCTTGTGAGTTTGCTAAAGGTTCTATGGACGGTAATTCCTCCTTCTGAGGCATAGTGCCAGAGGCCTTGCATTCTGCAAAACAATACATGGGGAGTTGTTTAAACAAATGTTTGGTGATGGGACCCACCACCCACCAGCTCACCTGCCTCGTCCACATGCTGGTCAAAAACATGGTACATGCCCGCAAAGGCATAGTTTTCACTCAGCGACGTGTCCCCAGCCATGGCCCGACTTGCCTCTGCCACCGATGTAGGCACAACACTGCCGGGAGGCCTGAGCCCCAACAGGAAGCAGGGGATGACAGGAGGTAGGTGTGGGTGTTCAGACTGCCATGTCCCAGTGTCCCTCTCCTCCTCATGAGCCTCCACCCCTTGGCTACCTATGGTATATACCTGTCCTCATAGACTGCACGGTTCATCTGTGCTTGCAGCTGGTAGGAGCCTCGGCTAACAGAACGGCGGTGCCCGCGTGCCCCCAGGGCTCGAGGATCATCCTCAAAGTCCTGCAAACAGACAGAGTCAGGGTTGGTGCGTGCCTGTAATCCCACCAATTGAGAAACTGAAGCAGAAGGAAAATGAGATCAAGACCAGCCAGGGCTTCACAGTGAGACCTTGCTTGCCTCAAACAGGAAAAAAAAAAAACAAAAAAAACAAAAAAAAAACTAAGCATCAAAATCTGTAACCTTCAAAAATATAACCAGAAGCTGTTCCCTTCTTACCATAAGTGGCACTTGCCACCACCATCACTGCTTGCCTGCACTGCTGCCAGTGGCTTTCTCACTAGTATCCCTGCTTCTGTCTTTGCCATGCTCAGCACATCCCTAGTATATGTTATCTGCAAGAAGAATGCATAGTCTTTCCCCAGAAAACTACTCAAATCAGTCCCGCATTTCATCCAAGTCTCAGTTGTCACCTCTTCAGAGTGGTCTTTTTCTTTTCCCTCTGTCACTCACACTAGTCTCTTCTTTAATGTTTTTGCTGTGCTAGAGATGGAATGCTAGGCAAGTGCTCTAGCACTAAACTACATCCCTGTGGCAAACATTAGTCCTTCTTTTTGTCCCCTAAGACCACTTTGTTTCTATCTTGGCAATTTTTTTTTTTTTTCTGAGATAGGGTCTCGCTCTAGCCCAGGCTGACCTGGGATTCACTATGTAGTCTCAGGCTGGCCTATAACTCACAGCGATCCTCCTACCTCTGCCTCCCAAGTGCTAGGGCTAAAGTCGTGCGCCACCATGCTGGCTCTATCTTGACTTTTTTTTTTTTTTTTTTTTTTTACTATATCATGTATCATGATATAGCTGTTTGGACAAATGTTTGATGATGGGACCCACCACCCACTAGCTCATCTGCTATTAATCTGGCTTGCTATATGTTGATCTTATTAACTGACTGTTTATCATGTTGTCTGTTTATTGACTTAGTAGACATATTTTGTTGTCCTCTACTGACCCTGGAACAGTGCTTTGTACATCACAGGTGCTTGATAAAAGGTCGTGGTGACTATGGAGGCAGGCTAGATGCATGGTAGGTGGTGGAGCCAGGAGCTCACCTCCATTCGGTCAAGGGTAGTGCGGCTGCTGCGGATAATGCTGTTGCTGTAGGCACGAGCACTGCCTGGCTCAGAGAGTGGTCCGTATCGCTGGCCCAATAGCTGGCCCCGTAGCCTCAGGTATTGCCTACGCAGTGCTGGGGGGTGTCCAGCCTTGGCATTCTCCCGCAGCAGCTGGCTGCGCCGGCGGATATACTGGGTCCGAAACTGTGGAAACGTTGGTGTGCGGTAGGCGTTGTACCTGTTGGGGTCCAGGAGGCAGGGCAGGCAGCAGGCACAGGACAGAGGGAATCAATCAGCTTGGGCACAGGGCAGAGCAATGAGGTGTGTGGCAGTGGTTGGGGTCAGAGTGGTAAGAGCGCTCAATAGCGGTAAGGGAGGATTCTTCCTGGCGCTGTGATGGGGTGATTCTGCAATAACAGTGGCTATGATGACAAGATCAGAATGGGGACAAAAGAATCGGTCTTTAGCTCTGATGGGGTCGGTATTGAGTGTCTGAGTCAGTGCCAACTGTAACAGATCTGTTTAACATGGTGACAGAAGTCAGACTGGCATGGCACAACAATGGAGGATAGGATCTAGGGTGGGGCAATGGTGAAGGTTAGTGCAGAGTGGTAATGGGATCATATTGGGATAGTGATATCAAGAAAAGCTGGAAGAGGGGGAAGGCAATGAGGGGCTAGGAAAACACCAGCCTGAGCTCCAGTACCCACTCCCAAGGACAGTCTCTTTCAGCAAGCCCATATGTAACCGCATTTTCCCTGCAGGCTCTTTAGAACCCTCTACGGCCGGCCCACTGGACGGGCGTGCCCCCACACCATGCTACTGCGCATGCTCACCTCCAGCATGCCCACGCAGCCGCACAAGACAAGTTCTCCTCCGCCCAGCCTCATTTATCGCCATTGCTCATGCACAACAGTAAGTTCCGCTCCCATGGGCTCCGACCCCACGCCTCACCTCGCGTCCACTGCTAAGACTTGCTGCCACACCGCGGCCATTCCCTGGTCTCCTCCTTTGGCGTGTCTCCCCGCGGGAGCCTGCAGGGCAAGGCCTTGGAATGTCAGCGCTCCAAGCGAAGGGATCTAGTCTCGTCCCATCCACCAGGTGACAGTCGCCATAGACACAGAGTCTCTCCGTGCAGGGGAGGTGGCAAAATCCCACTGGGCTCTTAGAATGATCATCACCTCAGCCCTGCCCTTCCTGGGCAACGCCGGCCAGGCTGACTCACAGTAGCAATTCAGAGCTGATCCCGCCCTCCCCGGTTGCCATAGCAACGCCCCTCCCCCGCTTAGCAAGCCTCGTTTTATATTCTCCATGCATCTGCACCCCTCCTCCACCCTCCGCCTTCCCTTTTCTGGTCCTAGAGCATAGCCCAGGACCAAGGGCCACCTCCGGCTCTTGAGGCCCCCGGAGCGGCCCTGAGACCAGTGTCTCGCGTTCCTTCTCTCTTCTCTCAAGCTCAAGGCAAGATGGCCGCCTGTTACCAGAAACAGCTGCGGAGCACTGAGCGAATCGATAGGAACGGCTCCCTGGGCGTGGGAGCTTCGCAGGCGCACTAAGGGACAGTAGTTTCAGGCAGTAGGACTGAGGCTCCACCCCTTAAGTTCTACCCATTCCCTCTTAGCACTTTTTAAAAAAGATTTTTATTTATTTATTAGAGAGCGAGAGAATGGATGCGCCAGGGCTTCCAGCCATTGCAAGCCAACTCCAGATGCAGGCACCACCATGTGCATCTGGCTTATGTGGGACCTGGGGAAGCGATCCTTGAGCTTCCCAGGCATGTGCAATAACCACTGAGCTATCTCTCCAGCCCCCCTCTTAGCACTTTTTGTATAAACAGAGATAACGTATTGGGGTTACAGGAACAGGGGTGACCCAGTCATTTGCTAAAATTCAGAAATATGGCCAGGCATGGTGGCGCATGCCTTTAATCCCAGCACTCGGGAGGCAGAGGTAGGAGGATCGCCATGAGTTCGCGGCCACCCTGAGACTACATAGTGAGTTCCAGGTCAGCCTGGGCTACTGTGAAACCCTACCTCGAAAAACCAAAAAAAAAAAAAAATCAAAAATATGACTTTAATATTAAAGGGGTTTAGTTAAGAGTAAATGACTGAGGACTGGAGAGATGGCTTAGCGGTTAAGGCGCTTGCCTGCAAAGCTAAAGGACTTCAGTTCGATTCCCCAGGACCCACGTAGCCAGATGCACAACGTGGGGCATGCTTCTGGAGTTTGTTTGCAGTGGCTGGAAGCCCTGGTGCACCCATTCTTTCTCTCTCTCTGCCTCTTTCCCTTTCTCAAATAAATAAATAAAAATAAAAATATTTTTTAAAAAGAGTAAATGACCAAACATGGTGACACACACCGTTAGTCACATCACTTGAGAAGCAGAGGTAGGAGGATCACTATGAGTTCGAAGCCAGCCTGGGACTACAGAGTGAGTACCAGGTCAGCCTGGGAGAGAGTGAGACCTTACCTGGAAAAGAGCACACAAAAATAGATCACAGAGCTGGGTGAGGTGGTGCACACCTTAATCACAGTACTCAGGAGGCAGAAAGGTAGGAGGAGTGCTGTGAGTTCGAGATCAGCCTGGCACTACAAAGCGAGTGCAAGGTCAGCCTGGGCTAGAGTGATACCCTACCTCAAAAATAATAACAACAAAAATAGATGACAGTGAATGTAACATGATTGCTAAAGAGTAAACTATTTCTCTATGTAAACTTAGCCAGGCATAGTAGTGCATGTCTTTCATCCCAGCACTGGGGAGACAGAGGTAGGCGAATCACTGTGAGTTTGAGGCCAGCTAACAGTGAATTCCTGGGTTAGAATGAGACCTACCATTAAATAATAATAATAATAATAATAATAATAATAATAATGTAACCTTAACAAGACCACTTTTTTTTTTTTTTGAGGTAAATTTCACTCTAGCTCAGGCTGACCTGGAATTCACTATGTAGTCTCAGAGTGGCCTTGAATTCACTCCTCCTCCCTCTGCTTCCCCAGCGCTGGGATTAAAGGCGTGCACCACCGCAGCTAAAACCTCTAATATTTATTTATTGGACAAAGTACAGGGCACACTGTTCAACAGGTTTTTGTTTTGTTTTTTTTTTTCTTTTTTTGTCTAGGTAGGGTCTCACTCTAGTCTAGGCTGACCTGGAATTCACTATGTAGTCTCAGGGTGGCCTTGAACTCAAGGTGGTTCTCCTACCTCTGCCTCCTAAATGCTGGGATTAAAGATGCGCAGGATTAAAGATCTGCATGCATCTGGGGTTCGTTTGCAGTGGCTGTGGCCCTGGCACACCCATTCTCTGTCTATCTCTGCTTGCAAATAAATAAAAATATTTTAAAAACGAACTTTGGGACTGGAGAGATGTCTTAGAGGTAAGGCACTTGCCTGCGAAGCCTGGGGACCCAGAATCATTTCTCCAGGTCCCACATAAGCAAGATGCACATGGTGGCACGTGTCTGAAGTTCATTTGCAGTGGCTAGAGGCCCTGGTGTGCCCATTCTCACTATCTCTCTCCCCCTCTCTTTGTGTATAAGTAAATAAAAACATACTTAAAAATGAATTTTGATTTGGTAGTATGATAGAATTTCCAACTTTTTGGGTTTTTTTTTTTTTTAATGTGAAAGAATGAGTACACCAGGGCCTTCTGTTGCTGCAGACAAACTCCAGACACATGTACTAGGTTGTACATCTGGCTTTATGTAAGTACTGGGGACTGAATCTGAGCCATCAGTCTTTGCAAGCAAGTGCCTTTAACCAGTGAGCCTTTTCTCCAGTCCTCCCACCCCACCTTTTTCTGAAGTAGGGTCTTGTCTGGAACTTACTCTGTAACCAAGGCTGGCCTCAATCTCACAATAATCCTCCTGCCTCTTCTCTAAATGCTGGGATTAAAGTCATGCACCATCTCACCCAGTATCCAACAATTTCTGAAATGACCCTAAACATACTGGGAAGTAGTGTTCTCTGCATTGACAACTATAAAATCAAAGTATCCAATCAACTCTGAACAACAGTAAAGATATAGTCTAAGTCCTGTAGTATCAAATATTCAGCCAAGGGCTGGAGAGATGGCTTAGCAGTTAAACGCTTGCCTGTGAAGCCTAAGGACCCGGGTTCGAGGCTCGATTCCCCAGGACCCACATTAGCCAGATGCACAAGGGGGCGCAAGAGTCTGGAGTTCGTTTGCAGTGGCTGGAGGTCCTGGCGCACCCATTCTCTCTCTCTCTCTCTCTGTCTCTCTGCCTCTTTCTCTCTCTGTCTTTCGCTCTCAAATAAACAAATAAAAATGAACAAAACAATTCAGCCAAAATTTAATTACGTAAAAGTAAAGATGCAGGGGCTGGAGAGATGGCTTAGCGGTTAAGCGCTTGCCTGTGAAGCCTAAGGACCCTGGTTCAAGGCTTGATTCCCCAGGACCCACGTCAGCCAGATGCACAAGGGGGCGCATGCGTCTGGAGTTCGTTTGCAGTGGCTGGAGGCCCTGGCGCGCCCATTCTCTCTGTCTCTCTCTCTCTCTGCCTCTTCTCTCTGTGTGTCACTCTCAAATAAATAAATAAATAAATAATTTTAAAAAAAGATGCACACCGCTCTCATCTGTATACAAATTTGATTTATTCAATAAATGATTAAATTATATGTTATGTCAAAGAATTATTTTAAAATAAATTTCTAGAGCTGGAGAGATTGCTTAGCAATTAAGGCACTTGCCTACAAAGTCAAAGGACCCAGGTTCGATTCCCCAGAACCTGCATAAGCCAGATGCACAAATTGTTGAATACAACAGGAATTTGTTTGCAGTGGCTAGCGGCCCTGGTGTGCCCATTCCCTTCCTCTCTATCTCTCTCAAATAAATAATAATAATAAACTAAAATTTAAAAAAATGTATAGCTGGACATGGTGGCACATGCCTTTAATTCCAGCACTTGGGAGGCAGAGGTAGGAAGATTGCTGTGAGTTTGAGACCACACTAAGACTACATAGTAAATTCCAGGTCAGCCTGGGCTAGAGTAAAACCCTACCTCAAAAAACCAAAAAAATAAAATAAAATAAATTTCTTGGGACTGGAGAGATTGCTTAGTGGTTAAGGTGCCTGTCTGCAAAGCCTAAGGACCAAGGTTTCATTCCCCAGTACCCACGTAAAGCCAGATGCACAAGGTGTCACATTCACCTGGAGTTCATTTGTAGTGGCTAGAGGACCTGGAACACCCATTCTTGCTCACTCTCCCCCTCTCTGCATATTTCTCTTTCACACTCTCAAATAAATGTTTTTTTATTTTATTTTGAGAGAGAGAGAATGGGTATGCCAGGGCCTCTAGCCACTGCAAAAGAACTCCAAACGTGTGTGCCACCTTGTGTCCACCTGGTTTACATGGGTAATGGGGACTCGAACCTTGGTCCTTAGGTTTCACAGGCAAGCGCCTTAACCATTAAGCCATCTCACCAGCCCAATAAAAAATTACTTTTTTCTTTCTTTTTTTTTTTGAGTTAGGGTTTCACTCTAGCCCAGGCTAACCTGGAATTCACTATGTAGTCTCAGAGTGGCCTCAAACTCATGGCAATACTCCTACCTTTGCCTCCCAAGTGCTGGGATTAAAGATGTGTGCCACCATGCCCAGCTGCAATAAAATATTTTTAAAGCCTATGAAGGCATTTAAAAAAGATATTATTTATTTGTGACAGGGAGGGAGGGATAGAGAGACAGAGAGTGAGAAAGAATTGGGTGCACCAGGGCCTCTAGCCACTGCAGACGAACTCCAGACATATGCACCACCATGTACATCTGGCTTACATGGGACCTGGAGAATCAAACCTGGGTCTCTATGCTTCAAAGGCATGCGCATTAACTGCTGAGCCATCTCTCCAACCCCATCAAGGCTTTTTTGTTTGAGGTAGGGTCTCACTCTAGCTCAGGCTCACCTGGAATTCACTATATAGCCACTTCAGGGTGGCCTTGAACTCATGGTGACCCTCCTACCTCCGCCTCCTCAGTGCTGGGATTAAAGGTTTGAGCCACCACGACCAGCCTTATCAAGGCATTTTTAATTTTTTTTTTTTTTTTTGAGGTAGGGTCTCACTCTAACCGAAGGTGGCCTGGAATTCACTATGTAGTCTCAGGTTGGCCTCACACTCATGGCGATCCTCCTACCTCTGCCTCCCGGGTGCTGGTGCATGTGCCACCACTCCTGCCTCATTTTTCTAAAGTTTTTATATATTTATTTTCTGTGGGAAGATATAGAATGGGTGCATCAGGGCTTCTAGCCACTGCAAATAAACTCCAAACGCATGTGCCCCCTTGTGCATCTGGCTTTAGTGGTATTGCAGTTAGGTTCACATTGCTGACAGAAAATACCTGACCAGAGCAGCTTGTGTGGGGGGGGGTATTTTGGCTTACAGACTTGAGGGGAAGCTCCATGATGGCAGGGGAGGATGATGGCATGAGCAGAGGGTGGACATCACCTCCTGGCCAACATCAGATGGACAACAGCAACAGAAGAGTGTGCCAAACACTGGCAACTGGAAGTTGTCTATAACACCCTTAGGCCCACCCCCAACAATTCACAGCCTCGATGAGGATTTTTTAAAAAGATTTTATTTTTATTTATTTATGTATTAGAGACAGAGAGAGAGGGAGAGAAAGAGAGAGAGAGAGAATAAGAATGGGCATGCCAGGGCTGGAGAGATGGCTTAGCGGTTAAGACGCTTGCCTGCAAAGCCAAAGGACCCAAGTTCGACTCCCCAAGACCCACGTAGGCCAGATGTACAAGGGGGTGCACGTGTCTGGAGTTCATTTGCAGTGGCTGGAGGCCCTGGTGCGCCCATTCTCCCCCCCCCCAAATAAATAAAGTTAAAAAAAAAAGAATGGACATGCCAGGGCCTCTAGCCACTGCAAATGAACTCAGATGTATGTGCCACCATGTGCATCTGATTTATGTGGGACCTGGAGAATTGAACCTGGGTCCTTAAGCTTTGCAGACATGCACCTTAACCACTAAGTCATCTCTCCAGCCCCTCTAGGAGGATTTAATTCCCAAACTGCCACCAGCTGGGGAAATGGCATTCAGAACACCTAGGTTTATGAGGGACACCTGTATCAAACCACCACATGTGGGTACTGGAAAATAGAACCAGAATCCTTAGGCTTTGCAGGCAAATGCCTTAAATACTAAGCCATCTCTCTAGCCCAATAGAATATTTTTTAAAAATAAGAGCGGGGCGTGGTGGCACATGCCTTTAATTCCAGCACTTGGGAGGCAGAGGTACACGGATTGCCGTGAGTTGGAGGCCATCCTGAGACTATGAATTCCAGGTCAGCCTGGGCCAGAGTGAGACCGTACCTCGAAAAATCAAAAAATATTTTTTCTTTATGGTTTCTTATGAGTAAATGTCCGATTTCTTTTTTATTTTTTATTTTTTTTATTTTAAAAAAAAATTTTTTTTTGCTCATTTTTATTTATTTATTTGAGAGCGACAGACAGAGAAAGAGGCAGATAGAGAGCGAGAGAGAGAATGGGCGCGCCAGGGCTTCCAGCCACTGCAAACGGAACTCCAGATGCGTGCGCCCCCTTGTGCATCTGGCTAACGTGGGTCCTGGGGAATCAAGCCTCGAACCGGGGTCCTTAGGCTTCACAGGCAAGCGCTTAACCGCTAATCCATCTCTCCAGCCCAAATGTCTGATTTCTATACCTGTATTGCATACTTATATATCTAAGGTTGTTTAAAAATTTCTTGGGTAGCCGGGCGTGGTGGCGCACGCCTTTAATCCCAGCACTCGGGAGACAGAGGTAGGAGGATTGACATGAGTTCGAGGCCAACCTGAGACTACATAGTGAATTCCAGGTGAGCCAGAGCTAGAGTGAGACCCTACCTCGAAAAAAAAAAATCTTGGGCAAAACAAAATTGTGAGTAGATAAAGTTTAAGAAGCCTTCAATTTGGTACAAGGTAATGACAGGAATAGATAAGAATTAATCATGGGCTGGAGAGATGGCTTAGCGGTTAAGCGCTTGCCTGTCAAGCCTAAGGACCTCGGTTTGAGGCTCAATTCCCCAGGACCCATGTAAGCCAGATGCACAAGGGGGCACACACATCTGGAGTTCATTTGCAGTGGCTGGAGGCCCTGGTGTGCCCATTCTCTATCTGCCTCTTTCTCTGTCACTCTCAAAAATAAATAAACAAAAAATTTAAAAAATAAAAAAAGGGCTGGAGAGATGGCTTAGCGGTTAAGTGCTTGCCTATGAAGCCTAAGGACCCCGGTTCGAGGCTCGATTCCCCAGGACCCACGTTAGCCAGATGCACAAGGGGGCACACGCGTCTGGAGTTCGTTTGCAGTGGCTGGAAGCCCTGGCGCGCCCATTCTCTCTCTTGCTCTCTGCCTCTTTCTCTCTCTCTCTGTCACTCTCAAATAAATAAAAATAAACAAACAAAAAAATTAAAATAAAATAAAAGAATTAATCATTAATGCACAAAGTGTTTTTTTTGTTTTGTTTTGTTTTGTTTTGTTTTTTCAAGGTAGGGTCCCACTCTAGCCCAGGCTGACCTGGAATTCACTATGGAGTCTCAGGGTGGCCTCGAACTCACAGTAATCCTCCTACCTCTGCCTCCTAGTGCTGGGATTAAAGGTGTGCGCCACCACGCCCGGCTGCACAAAGTTTTTGTACCAGTTACTATGTGAACATTTGCTACTATTTCAAGAGGCAATATGATTTATTTCACAAGACATGGCCATGAGGAGAGGCTTTGCCAATTCTGAGCTATGTGATCTCAGGCCAGTCACATAACCTGTTTGTGATTCAGTCTCTTCATCTGAAAAAACCTGTCTTCTAGGGTTATTGTGAGAACTAGATGAGTTACTACTTGTAATACTTTGACTAGCATCTGGAACAGAGAAATAGTAAATTTAACTATTGTTCTTTTTTTTTCTGAGGTAGGGTCTCACTCTAGGCTGCCCTGGAACTCACAACTAACTCAGGCTATTCTAGAATTCATGGTGATCCTCCTACCTTGGCCCCTGGAGTGCTGGGATTAAAGTTGCGTGCCATCACGCTGGGTTAATTTTGATTTATTCAGTGTTTGTGTTCGTGTATGTACACGCTTGGGCCTGTATGTATGAGCATGCCAGCGTTTCTTGCTGTTGTAAGTGAATGCCAGAATGTCAGATGCAAGCACCATCTTTTATTTTTCCTGAGGGAGGTCTGGCTTTATGTGGATGGCTAGGAAATTGAACCCAGGTTGGCAGGCTTTGCAAGCAAGTGCCTTTAACCACTGAGCAATCTCCCTAGCCCAGTTTTTCCCCTTACTTTAATTGATCTTGGTTTTTTTCTGTTTGTTTATTTTGGTTTGGTTTTTCGAGGTAGGTTCTCACTCTAGTTCAAGCTGAGCTGGAATTCACTGTGTAGTCTCAGGCTGCCCTCACACACCACACACACAGCGATCCTCCTACCTCTGCTTCCCAACCGCTGGGATTAAAGGCATGCACCATGTCCCGTTTATTAATCTTGCTTTTTTTTATTTTTTATTTATTTATTGTTTTTTGAGGTAGGGTCTTGTTCTAGTCCAGGCTGACCTGGAATTCACTATGTAGTCTCATGATGATCCTCCTACCTCTGCCTCCCGAGTGCTGGGATTAAAGGCGTGCGCCAGCACGCCCAACTCTAATCTTGTTTTTGGATTAGCATACAAAGTCTTAGGCTTTGGTATGGCACGTGCAAATATAATTTATCATCCAGGAATGAATATAATTTATTAACCGGGCATGGTCATGCACACTTATACCATCCAACACTCTAGAGGTACAGGCAGTATGATCAAGAGTTAAAGTTGGCCCTGGTGTGGTGCACAGCCCTTTATTCCCAGCATTTGGGAGGCAGAGGTAGGAAGATCGCTGTCAGTTGTGAGTTTGAGGCCACCCTGAAAGTACACAATGAATTCTAGGTCAGCCTGGGCTAGAGAAAGACCCTACCTTAAAAAAAAAAAAAAAAAAACTGTGATTTTTTTGTAGCTGGGCATGGTAGAACATGCCTGGGGAGGCAGAGGTAGGAGGATCACTGTGTGTGTGAGGGCAGCCTGAGACTACATAGTGAATTGCAGGTCAGGCTGGACTAGAGTAAGACCCTAAATTGAAACCCCCCCCCAAAAAAAAAGAAAAAAGAAAAAAGAAATATAAAAAAAATTGGTCTGGAGGTCTCAGCAGTTAAAGGCACTTTCTTGCAAACCCTGATGGCCCAGGTTCAGTTTCAACAATACCCAAATAGAGGCAGATACACAAAGTGGTACATGTCTTTCTCTCTCTCTGCCTAAATAAATAATAAATATCCTTAAAAAAAATGTCAGGTGTGGTGGCGCACGCCTTTAATCCCAGCACTGGGGAGGCAGAGGTAGGGATTGCCGTGAGTTCGAGGCCACCCTGAGACTCCATAGTGAATTCCAGGTCAGCCTAGGCTAGAGTGAGACCCTACCTCAAAAAACCAAAGGAAAAAAAAAAAAAAAAAAAAGATGCCGGGCGTGATGGCACATGCCTTTAATCCTAGTACTCAGAGGCAGAAGTAGGAGGATCACAATGAGACTACATAGTGAATTCAAGGTCAGCCTAGACGAGAGCAAACCCTACCTTGAGAAACCAAAACAAAAATGTTCAAGTTCATCCTCAGCTACACAGTGAGTTCCAGTCAGCTTGGACTACATGAGACCCTGTCTCAAAAATATGGGTGCACCAGGGCCTCCTGCTGCTGCAAACCAACGTGCCACAGTTGTGCGTCTAGCTTTACATGGGTACTGAGAAACTGAACCTGAGCTGTCAGTCTTTGCAAGCATGTGCCTTTAACCACTGAGGCCATGTCTCTAGCCCCCAAACAAAGCATAATTTACTTTTGTTGATTCTTCTCCCTTTTCCCCTATCCTGCTTTGTCCTTTTCCACTTCCACTAGCCTCTTTTCTGGTTTCGTGTCACATGTGTTGTTAGCAACTCCTCTCTTCAATACCTCTTTACCCTCTCTTGTTCCCCTTTCGTTCATGACCTCTACCTGTACTCCCCGTTCATTGCTTTTAAAACTTACTAACAGCTGAGTATGGTGGTGCACACCTTCAATCCCAGCACTCCATAGGCAGAGGTAGGAGGATCGCAATGAGTTCAAGGCCATCCTGAGACTACGACATAGTGAATTCCAGGTCAGCCTGGGATAGGGCGAGACCCTACCTCAAAAGACCAAAACCAAACAAACAAAAAACAGATAATAACAGATTCACCTTCTAGAAGTATTTCAAGTGCAAAAGTCATATATGAGTTACGATGACCACAGCTACCTCCCTCTTAACATTTGTTATTCTGCAATTTCCAATTTTTCTTGTTTTTTTTGTTCAAAGTAGGGTTTCATTCTAGCCCAGGCTAACCTGGAACTCACTCTGTAGTCCCAGGTTGGCCTCAAACTCACAAGTGATCCTCCTACCTCTGCCTCCAGAGTGCTGGGATTAAAGGTGTGTGGCACAAAGACGAGCTCTACAATTTTCATTTTAAATTATTTACATGCTGTTACGAGATTACATATTAGGTTTTTCTTTCTAAGATAGGGTCTCACTCTAGCCCAGGCTGACCTGGAATTCACTATGTAGTCTCAGAGCGTCCTCTAACTCATGGCGATTCTCCTACCTCTGCCTCCTGAGTGCTGGATTAAAGGTGTGCACCACCATACCTGGCTATATGTTTTATTTTCTTTTATTTTAAAATATATATTATTTGAGAGAGAATAGAGGATGGGTATGTCAGGGCCTTCAGCCACTGCAAACAAACTCCAGATGCGTGCTGGCTTACATGGGTCCTGAGGAATTGAACCTGGGTTCTTTGGCTTTGCGCCTTAACCTCTAAGCCATTTCTCCAACCCCATATATATATATTATAACATATTATAATATATATGTAATTTTAATAAAATGATGAAAGGCGGCACTTTCAGTTTTTAGGGAGCTTAGAACATGCAAATTTATCTGCACAAGTGCCAAGTTAGTGGGTGATGGAGTCTCATGGCCTAGCATATTGTCACCAAAACTCCAACTGTCACCAACTCCTGAGGGTTTTGAGTTTACAATCATGATCTAGGCTCAAGCCAATGGGGATCTCAAGCCCCATTCATTCTGACAATATCCAGGGCATTTTCCCCCTTTGGTTTTGAGGTAGGGTCTCACTCTAGCTCAGGCTAACCTGGAATTCACTATGTAGTCTCAGGGTGGCCTCGAAAGTCATGGCAATCCTCCTACCCACACCTGGCTATCCATATTCAGACAGAAGAGACAGGTGGTGGGCTGGAGAGATAGCTTAGCAGTTAAGACACTTGCCTACAAAGTCTAAGGACCCAGGTTTGATTCCCCAGTACCCACGTAAGTCATATGCACAAGGTGCCTCGTGTGTCTAGAGTTCATTTGTAGTGGCTGGAGGCCCTAACATGCCCATTCTCTCTCAAATAAATAAAATATTAAAAAAGAAGAAACAGCTGGCCATGGTGGCACATGCCTTTAATCCCAGCACTCGGGAGGCAGAGGTTGGAGGATCACATGAGTTTGAGGCCATAGTGAGTTCCAGGTCAGCCTGGACTAGAATGAAAACCTACCTAAAACAAAAAAAACAAAAACAAAAACAGGTGGCTCAGAGTTCTTTGAGGATATTGCTCACTACAATAGTGACTGCACTGGTGTAAAGGCCATTATCTGCCAGATTCATTCTTTCTTGATATGTTCATTTCTATTTGGCTTCCAGGGTTTAGAAATGGAGAGGAAAACACTGGATTACACTGGCTATGTACTTTACATAACTGTCACAGGCTGAAGTCTGCCAAACTTCAGGGAACAGAGTGGAACATTACTTGAAGGAAAGCCTAGGTGTCTGGGTGAAAGCCAGGTAGTGAAATGTGAGGAGATATGGAGCTGAAAAATCATCCTTGACTTTTCTTCTCTAAATGGATCAAGTGGGAAATAGGGCATGAAGTCATAAGTTAAATGCCACCATTTCCAGATGGAAAATATTTGCCTCTGAAGCCAAAGTTTTCACAAACTCAAAAGTTTTCAGTGATAATTCTCCATGGCCCAAGTTAGAAACAAGATTCCTCCAGCTGAGAAAAGCCTCAAGAGACCACGCAAGTGGTTTCCAGCAGGCAGAAATAGCAAGCCAGGTTTCTGGAAAAAATTATTCAATTCCTTCTGGGTGTCAGCCACCAAGGAAACAGCAGTAACTTTGACAAAATAGTGCCTATTCTCATCAAACTGACATTCTAGTTGTCAAAATAATAAGAAATTGCATAAATTAGTACTTAATATAGAAAATACTAATTTAAGTGATGTGAATTAGTAGATAGAACTGGCCAGAGCTGGAGGTATTGCTCAGTGGTAGAGGCCCTGGACTAACTAAAAGGGATAAGGGGAGGGTCAGGGGCAGTCTTTTTTTGTTTGTTTTTCGAGGCAGGGTCTCACTCTAGCCCAGGCTGACCTGGAATTCACTATCGAGTCTCAGGGTGGGCCTCGAACTCACTGTGCTCCTCCTACCTCTGCCTCCCGAGTGCTGAGATTAGAGTGTGTGCCACCACACCTGGCTTCAGGGGCAGTCTTTTTTTTTTTTTTTTGGGTCTTTCGAGGTAGGGTCTCACTCTAGCCCAGGCTGACCTGAAATTCACTATGGAGTCTCAGGGTGGCCTCGAACTCACGGCGATCCTCCTACCTCTGCCTCCCAAGTGCTGGGATTAAAGGCGTGCGCCACCACGCCCGGCTTAGGGGCAGTCTTAATTCAACTTGCCCAGTGAGTGATTCAGAACCAGATTGTGAGCCTGGGACAGAAGCAGCCCTGGGCTATTAGTCATGGGTGATGATAGGGTAAATGAGTACAGCGACCCCCTTTTTTCCCCCAAGGTAGGGTCTCACTCTAGCTCAGGCTGACCTGGAATTCACTATGTACTCTCAGAGTGGCCTCAAATTCAGTGATCCTCCTACCTGTGCCTCCCAAGGGCTGGGATTTAAGGTGTGTGCCACCATGCCCAGCTAGCCCCTGATATTTTTTTTCTAATAGATCTCATGATATTTTTCTAAGACCTGGTCTCAGTATAGAGCCCTGGCTACCTGGAAATTGCTGTGTAGACCAAGCTGGTCTCCAACTTGTAGAGATGCTCCTGCCTCCCAAGTGCTGGGATTACAGGTCTGCACCAACAGCTCAGTTTACATCATGCTTCATTTAATTGTATTTTTTTAAAAAATTATTTATTATTTGAGAGATAGAGAGCAAAAGGGGCAGAAAGAATGGGCACAGCATGGCCTTCAGCCACTACAAATTCCAAATGCATGTGCCACCTACATGGGTCCTGGAGAATTGAACCTGGGTTCTTTGGCTTTTCAGGCAACTGCCTTAACCACTAAGCCATCTCTCCAGCCCTTATTTTAGTTTTGGAGTTAAGGTCTTGCTCTGGACTAGGCTGACCTGGAATTCACCAAGCTTTCTCTGTCTCTTTCTCTTCCTGTCTCAAATATTTTAAAAAAGGGGGGAGGGCTGGAGTCAGTGGTTAAGGTGCTTGCCTGCAAAGTCTACGGAACCAGATTCAATTCCCCAGTACTTATGTAAAGCCAGATGAACAAGGATGCACATGTGTCTGAATTCATTTCTTGCAGTGGCTAGAGGGCCTGATGTACCCATTCTCTCTATGTATCTGCCTCTCTCTCCCTCGTTCTCTCAAATAGACAAATCATCTTTAAAGAGAATGAGGGATGGAGAGATGCCTTAGCAGTTAAGGTGCTTGCCTGCAAAGCCAAAGGACCCAGGTTTGATTCCCCAGGAACAACTGTAAGCCAGATGCACAAGATGGCACATGTGAGTTTATTTGTAGTGGCTGGAGACCCTGGATGTCCATTCTCTTTCTCAAATAAATAATTAAAAGAAAAATATAGAAAAGAAAAATTAATAAAGGGTTGGGGCTGAAATGATGGCTTAGCAGTTAAGGTGCTTGATTGCAAGTTTGATGGCCCAGGATCAAATCCCCAGTACCCAAGTGAAGCCAGATGCACAAAGTGGCACATGTGTCTGGAGTTTGCTTGCAGTGGCCCTTGTGCACCCTTCTCTCCCTCAACTCCCTGCTTGCAAAATATGGGTGCACCAGGGCTCCTGCTGCTGCAAACCAACGTGCCACATGTGCGTCTAGCTTTACATGGGTACTGAGAAACTGAACCTGAGCTGTCAGTCTTTGCAAGCATGTGCCTTTAACCACTGAGCCATGTCTCTAGCCCCCAAACAAGCATAATTTACTTTTGTTGATTCTTCTCCCTTTTCCCCTATCCTGCTTTGTCCTTTTCCACTTCCACTAGCCTCTTTTCTGGTTTTGTGTCACATGTGTTGTTAGCAACTCCTCTCTTCAATACCTCTTTTACCCTCTCTTGTTCCCCTTTCGTTCATGACCTCTACCTGTACTCCCGTTCATTGCTTTTAAAACTTACTAACAGCTGAGTATGGTGGTGCACACCTTCAATCCCAGCACTCCATAGGCAGAGGTAGGAGGATCGCAATGAGTTCAAGGCCATCCTGAGACTACGACATAGTGAATTCCAGGTCAGCCTGGGATAGGGCGAGACCCTACCTCAAAAGACCAAAAACAAACAAACAAAAAACAGATAATAACAGATTCACCTTCTAGAAGTATTTCAAGTGCAAAAGTCATATATGAGTTACGATGACCACAGCTACCTCCCTCTTAACATTTGTTATTCTGCAATTTCCAATTTTTCTTGTTTTTTTTTTTTGTTGTTGTTCAAAGTAGGGTTTCATTCTAGCCCAGGCTAACCTGGAACTCACTCTGTAGTCCCAGGTTGGCCTCAAACTCACAAGTGATCCTCCTACCTCTGCCTCCAGAGTGCTGGGATTAAAGGTGTGTGGCACAAAGACGAGCTCTACAATTTTCATTTTTAAATTATTTACATGCTGTTACGAGATTACATATTAGGTTTTTCTTTCTAAGATAGGGTCTCACTCTAGCCCAGGCTGACCTGGAATTCACTATGTAGTCTCAGAGCGTCCTCTAACTCATGGCGATTCTCCTACCTCTGCCTCCTGAGTGCTGGGATTAAAGGTGTGCACCACCATACCTGGCTATATGTTTTATTTTCTTTTATTTTAAAATATATATTTATTTGAGAGAGAATAGAGGATGGGTATGTCAGGGCCTTCAGCCACTGCAAACAAACTCCAGATGCGTGCTGGCTTACATGGGTCCTGAGGAATTGAACCTGGGTTCTTTGGCTTTGCGCCTTAACCTCTAAGCCATTTCTCCAACCCCATATATATAATATTATAACATATTATAATATATATGTAATTTTAATAAAATGATGAAAGGCGGCACTTTCAGTTTTTAGGGAGCTTAGAACATGCAAATTTATCTGCACAAGTGCCAAGTTAGTGGGTGATGGAGTCTCATGGCCTAAGCATATTGTCACCAAAACTCCAACTGTCACCAACTCCTGAGGGTTTTGAGTTACAATCATGATCTAGGCTCAAGCCAATGGGGATCTCAAGCCCCATTCATTCTGACAATATCCAGGGCATTTTCCCCCCTTTGGTTTTGAGGTAGGGTCTCACTCTAGCCCAGGCTAACCTGGAATTCACTATGTAGTCTCAGGGTGGCCTCGAAGTCATGGCAATCCTCCTACCACATCCATATTCAGACAGAAGAGACAGGTGGTGGGCTGGAGAGATAGCTTAGCAGTTAAGACACTTGCCTACAAAGTCTAAGGACCCAGGTTTGATTCCCCAGTACCCACGTAAGTCATATGCACAAGGTGCCTCGTGTGTCTAGAGTTCATTTGTAGTGGCTGGAGGCCCTAACATGCCCATTCTCTCTCAAATAAATATTAAAAAAGAAGAAACAGCTGGCCATGGTGGCACATGCCTTTAATCCCAGCACTCGGGAGGCAGAGGTTGGAGGATCGCATGAGTTTGAGGCCATAGTGAGTTCCAGGTCAGCCTGGACTAGAATGAAAACCTACCTAAAACAAAAAAACAAAAACAAAAACAGGTGGCTCAGAGTTCTTTGAGGATATTGCTCACTACAATAGTGACTGCACTGGTGTAAAGGCCATTATCTGCCAGATTCATTCTTTCTTGATATGTTCATTTCTATTTGGCTTCCAGAGTTTAGAAATGGAGAGGAAAACACTGGATTACACTGGCTATGTACTTTACATAACTGTCACAGGCTGAAGTCTGCCAAACTTCAGGGAACAGAGTGGAACATTACTTGAAGGAAAGCCTAGGTGTCTGGGGTGAAAGCCAGGTAGTGAAATGTGAGGAGATATGGAGCTGAAAAATCATCCCTGACTTTTCTTCTCTAAATGGATCAAGTGGGAAATAGGGCATGAAGTCATAAGTTAAATGCCACCATTTCCAGATGGAAAATATTTGCCTCTGAAGCCAAAGTTTTCACAAACTCAAAAGTTTTCAGTGATAATTCTCCATGGCCCAAGTTAGAAACAAGATTCCTCCAGCTGAGAAAAGCCTCAAGAGACCACGCAAGTGGTTTCCAGCAGGCAGAAATAGCAAGCCAGGTTTCTGGAAAAAATTACTTTCAATTCCTTCTGGGTGTCAGCCACCAAGGAAACAGCAGTAACTTTGACAAAATAGTGCCTATTCTCATCAAACTGACATTCTAGTTGTCAAAATAATAAGAAATTGCATAAATTAGTACTTAATATAGAAAATACTAATTTAATGATGGTGAATTAGTAGATAGAACTGGCCAGAGCTGGAGGTATTGCTCAGTGGTAGAGGCCCTGGACTAACTAAAAGGGATAAGGGGAGGGTCAGGGGCAGTCTTTTTTTTGTTTGTTTTTCGAGGCAGGGTCTCACTCTAGCCCAGGCTGACCTGGAATTCACTATCGAGTCTCAGGGTGGCCTCGAACTCACTGTGCTCCTCCTACCTCTGCCTCCCGAGTGCTGAGATTAGAGGTGTGTGCCACCACACCTGGCTTCAGGGGCAGTCTTTTTTTTTTTTTTTTTTTGGTCTTTCGAGGTAGGGTCTCACTCTAGCCCAGGCTGACCTGAAATTCACTATGGAGTCTCAGGGTGGCCTCGAACTCACGGCGATCCTCCTACCTCTGCCTCCCAAGTGCTGGGATTAAAGGCGTGCGCCACCACGCCCGGCTTAGGGGCAGTCTTAATTCAACTTGCCCAGTGAGTGATTCAGAACCAGATTGTGAGCCTGGGACAGAAGCAGCCCTGGGCTATTAGTCATGGGTGATGATAGGGTAAATGAGTACAGCGACCCCCTTTTTTCCCCCAAGGTAGGGTCTCACTCTAGCTCAGGCTGACCTGGAATTCACTATGTACTCTCAGAGTGGCCTCAAATTCAGTGATCCTCCTACCTGTGCCTCCCAAGGGCTGGGATTTAAGGTGTGTGCCACCATGCCCAGCTAGCCCCTGATATTTTTTTTCTAATAGATCTCATGATATTTTTCTAAGACCTGGTCTCAGTATGGAGCCCTGGCTACCTGGAAATTGCTGTGTAGACCAAGCTGGTCTCCAACTTGTAGAGATGCTCCTGCCTCCCAAGTGCTGGGATTACAGGTCTGCACCAACAGCTCAGCTTACATCATGCTTCATTTAATTGTATTTTTGTAAAAAATTATTTATTATTTATTTGAGAGATAGAGAGCAAAAGGGGCAGAAAGAATGGGCACAGCATGGCCTTCAGCCACTACAAACAAATTCCAAATGCATGTGCCACCTACATGGGTCTTGGAGGATTGAACCTGGGTTCTTTGGCTTTTCAGGTAACTGCCTTAACCACTAAGCCATCTCTCCAGCCCTTATTTTAGTTTTGGGAGTTAAGGTCTTGCTCTGGACTAGGCTGACCTGGAATTCACCAAGCTTTCTGTCTCTTTCTCTTCCTGTCTCAAATATTTTAAAAAAGGGGGGAGGGCTGGAGAGGAGTCAGTGGTTAAGGTGCTTGCCTGCAAAGTCTATGGAACCAGATTCAATTCCCCAGTACTTATGTAAAGCCAGATGAACAAGGATGCACATGTGTCTGGAATTCATTTCTTGCAGTGGCTAGAGGGCCTGATGTACCCATTCTCTCTATATATCTGCCTCTCTCCCTCGTTCTCTCAAATAGACAAATCATCTTTAAAGAGAATGAGGGATGGAGAGATGCCTTAGCAGTTAAGGTGCTTGCCTGCAAAGCCAAAGGACCCAGGTTTGATTCCCCAGGAACAACTGTAAGCCAGATGCACAAGATGGCACATGTGAGTTTATTTGTAGTGGCTGGAGACCCTGGATGTCCATTCTTTCTCAAATAAATAATTAAAAGAAAAATATAGAAAAGAAAAAATAATAAAGGGTTGGGGCTGAAATGATGGCTTAGCAGTTAAGGTGCTTGATTGCAAGTTTGATGGCCCAGGATCAAATCCCCAGTACCCAAGTGAAGCCAGATGCACAAAGTGGCACATGTGTCGAGTTTGCTTGCAGTGGCCCTTGTGCACCCTTCTCTCCCTCAACTCCCTGCTTGCAAATAAGGGGGAAAAAATTAAAACAGCCAGGTGAGCCAGGTGTGGTGCTGCATGCCTTTAATCCCAGCACTGGGGAGGCAGAGGTAGGAGAATCACCATGAGTTCGAGGCCACCCTGAGACTACAGGTGTAGGTGATGATGTAAGATGCTCTCCCTTTGCCACATCTACTGTGAGAATGAAGACTATTCTCAGCAACCAGATTGTCGACATCCCAGAAAATATCAACATCACTCTGAAGAGACACAGTTATCATGAAAGACCCCAGAGAAACCCTCCGGAGGGACTTCAACCACATCAATGTAGAACTGAGTTTCCTGGGAAAGAAAAAAAATAATCTACAAGTTGACAAATGGTGGGGAAATAGAAAGGAACTGGCTACTGTAGTCATGTCCAGAACACGATCAAGTGTGTTACACTGGCTTCTGTTACTAGATGAGGTCCATGTGTGCTCACTTCCCCACCAACATTGTTATTCAGAAAAATGGGTGTGTTGTCAAAATAGGAAATTTCTTGGGGGAAAACTACAATTGCAGGGTTCGGATGAGAACAGGTGTTGCTTGTTTTGGGTCTCAGGACCAGAAAAATTAATTAATTAAAATTAGTTAATCCTTGAAGGAAATTATTTTGAACTTGTTTCCAATTCAGCTGCTTTGATTCAACAAGCCACCACAATTAAAAACAAGGATAACCGAAAGTTTCTGGATGGAATCTAAGTTTCTGAAAAAGGAACAGTGCAGCAGGCTGATAAGATCTAAGTTATCCAGCTACACACAGAAACAAGATCCTGGATCATAAGAACAATTTTATTTGAAACAACAAAATACTTCTGTAGATTTGGGGGAGAAAATAGCCAGGTGTGGTGGTAAAGGCTTTTAATCCGAGCACTCGAAAGGCAAACGTAGGAGGACTGCTATAAATTCAAGGCCACCTAGCAACTACAATAGTGAAATCCACGTCAGCCTGGACTATAGTGAGATCTGGCTTCAAAAAACCAAAAAAGGCCAGGCGTGGTGGCGCACGCCTTTAATCCCAGCACTCTGGAGGCAGAGGTAGGAGGATCACTGTGAATTCAAGGCCACCCTGAGACTACAAAGGGAATTCCAGGTCAGCCTGGGCTAGAAGAAACCCTACCTCAGTGTAGGAGGGGGGAGGGGAGAGGGACTGGAGAGATGGCTCAACAGTTAAGGTGCTTCTCTGCAAAGCCCAGCAACCCAGGTTTGACTCCCCAGTGCTGACATAAAGCCAGATGCATAAGGTGGTGCATGCATCTGGAGTTAGTTTGTAGTGGCTAGAGGCCCTGGCATGCCCATTCTCTGCTCCTCTCTCTCATAAAATAACTAAATAGCCGGGCGTGGTGGCGCACGCCTTTAATCCCAGCACTCGGGAGGCAGAGGTAGGAGGATCGCTGTGAGTTCGAGGCCACCCTGAGACTCCATAGTGAATTCCAGGTCAGCCTGGGCTAGAGTGAGACCCTACCTCGAAAAACCAAAAAAAAAAAAAAAAAAAAACTAAATAAAATACTTTTTAAAATAAGAATAATAGGACAAGATGGCTTAGTGGTTAAGGTGTTTGCCTGCAAAGCCAAAGGACCCTGGTTTGATTCTCCAGGACCCACATAAGCCAGATTCACAAGGAGGCTCATGCATCTGGAGTTCCTTTGCAGTGGCTGGAGGACCTGGCACACCCATTCTCTCTCTACCTTTCTCAAATAAATAAACAAAATATATTTAAATAATAAAGAAAAAGGGCTGAGAAGATTGCTCAGTCGTTAAGGCACTTGCCTGTAAAGCCTAAGGACCCAGGTCCAACTCCACATTACCCACATAAAGCCAGATGCACAAGGTGGCTAGAGGCCCTGGTGCTCCCCTTCACTCTCTCTCAAATAATATTTAAGTAGTAAAAGCATGTTTGCATAATTATTTTTTTTTTTGTTTTGGAACTCAACTCTGTAGCTCCAAGCTGGCCCCAAACTCACAGCGATCCCCCTTACCTCAGTCTCCCAAGTGCTACAATTAAAGGTGTGCACCACCATTCCTGGCTAATGTCCATTATTTATTTGGTTTTTCAAGGTAGGGTGTCGCTCTGGCCCAGGCTGACCTGGAATTCATTATGTAGTCTCAGGCTAGCCTCAAATTCATGGTGATTCTCCTACCTCTGCCTCCAGAGTGCTGGGATTAAAGGCATGCACCACCACGCCAGGCTTTATCTTTTTTATTTATTTATTTATTTGAGAGTGACAGACAGAGAAAGAGGCAGAGAGAGAGCGAAAGGAGAGTGGGCGTGCCAGGGCCTCCAGCCACTGCAAACATACTCCAGACGCATGCGCCCCCTTGTGCATCTGGCTAATGTGGGTCCTGGGGAATCAAGCCTTGAACCGGGGTCCTTAGGCTTCACAGGCAAGCGCTTAACCACTAAGCCATCTCTCCAGCCCTATCTTTTGTTTTTGAAGTAGCATCTTACTCTAACCCAGGCTGACCTGGCACTCACTCTGTAGTCTCAGGATAGCCTTGAACTCAACAATGATCCTACCACCTCTGATATGTGCCTCCACACCCAGCTGCCATAGTCTTTTATGTGGAGTCTACACATAAATCAGTTCAAAAGAACTTGTAGGAACATTAAAGATGAACCTAATGGCTGGAGAGATGGATCAGCAGTTAAGGCACTTGCCTGCAAAGCCTAAGAAGCGAGGCTCAATTCCCCAGTACCCACATAAATCCAGATGCTCAAGGTGGCACATGTGTCTGGAGTTCATCTGCAGTGGCTAGAGGCCCTGGCATGCCTATTCTCTCTGCCTGTTTCTCAAATAACTACATAAATAAATTATATATACAAAAAGATGAAAAAGATGAAGTTAAAATAACTAAGTTGGAGGATGGAGGCAGGAGAACCAGTCAGCCTGTGCTGACTCAACAAAACAAATTTGAGCTGAGATGGCTCAGTGATTAAAGGTTCTTGTTCTGCAACCCTGCTGACCATACTTTCACAGCAATCCTACCTCTGGCCCACAAATGCTAGGATTAAAGGTGCATGCCACCACACCCAACTTGAGGTTACTGATTTTTTTTTTTTTTTTTTTTTAACAGATTTTAAAGTTACAGATGGGGATATACTTCAGTGATGTATAGGTTGCCTAGCATACAAGATACACACTTTAATATGCAATACTCAAAGAGGAAGAAAAAAAATCAAGACTTCTGGGCATGTTGGCGCATACCTTTAATCCAAGCACTTGGGAGGCAGAGGTAGGAGGATCACTGTGACTTTGGTTTGAGGCCACCCTGAGACTTCATTGTGAATTCTGGGTCAGCCTGAGCTACATCAAGACCCTACCTTGAAAAAAAAAATCAAGACTTACCAATAATCAGCAATAGAATGGTTAAAACACTTAACTCTGAGGCATGTTCTGGCTTTCTTTTTTTTTTTTTTTGGTTTTTCGAGGTAGGGTTTCACTCTAGCCCAGGCTGACCTGGAATTCACTATGGAGTCTCAGGGTGGCCTCGAACTCATGGCAATCCTCCTACCTCTGCCTCCCGAGTGCTGGGATTAAAGGCGTGCGCCACCACGCCCGGCTTTATGTTCTGGCTTTCAATGTATTGACAGATATTAATCATACGCTGAAAGATAACTTGGGGGCAGGAGAGATGGCTTAGTGGTTAAGCCCTTGCCTGTGAAGCCTAAGGACCCCAGTTCAAGGCTTGATTCCCCAGGGCCCGACGTTAGCCAGATGCACAAGGGGGCACATGCGTCTGGAGTTCATTTGCAGCGGATGGAGGCCCTGGTGCGCCCATTCTCCCTTTCTCTATCTGCCCCCCCCCATAAATAAGTAAAAAATAAAATAAAATAGCTTGGCGTGGTGGTGCACACCTTTAATCCCAGCACTTGCGAGGCAGAGGTAGGATTGCTGAGAGTTCGAGGCCACCCTGAGACTTCTACATAGTGAATTCCAGTTCAGCCTGGGATAGTATTCGATTCCCACTTTGAAAAACAAAACAATATACGTATTTCCCCCAAGGGGCTAGACTTGCCTGCAAAGCCTAACAATGGGAATTTGGTTCCCCAGTATCCACATAAAGCAGATGCAAAAAGTGGCACATGCTTCTGGAGCTTGTTTCCAGTGCCTAGAGGCCCTGATATGCCCATTCTCTATGCTTTCAAAATAAAATATTTAACATGGGCATAGTGGCATATGCCTTTAATACCAGTACTTGGGAGGCAGAGATAGGACTCCTGTGAGCTTGAGGTGAGCCAGGTCCACCTGGGCTAGAGATCCTACCTCAAAAACCACACACACACACACACAAAATTAATCTTGGGCTGGAGAGATGGCTCTATGGTCAAGGCATTTGTCTGCAAAGCCCATGAACCCAGATTTGATTTCCCAGGACTCACATAATAAGCCAGATACACATGGTGGCACATGTGTCTAATTCATTTGTAGCAGCTGAAGGCCCTGGCACATCCATTCTCTCTTTCTCTCTCAAATAAAATAAATTAAAAAAAAATAGTGAAGAAAAGGATACTGATGCCGGGTGTGGTGGTGCATGCCTTTAATCCCAGCACTTTGGGAAGCAGAGGTAGGAGGATCACTGAGTTCAAGGCCACCCTGAAACTACATAGTAAATTCCAGGTCAGCCAGAGCTAGTGTGAGACCCTAACTTGAAAAACCCCTAAAATAAAAAAAAAAAAAACTGTGAGTTTTGTCCAAGTAGGGCAGTATTTAGGACCTGAAAAAGGCATCTTAATTTGTTTTTTTTTTTAATTTATTTATTTGAGACAGAGAGAGGGAGAGAGAATGGGTGTGCCAGGGCCTCTAGCCACTGCAAACGAACTCCAGATGCATGCGCCACCATGTGCATCTGGCTTACGTGGTACCTGAGAATCAAACTGGTGTCCTTAGGCTTCGCAGGTGTGCACCTTAACCGCTAAGCCATCTCTCTAGCCTCTTAATTTGTTTTTGATCCTGAAAAAGACTTACAGAATGGAAATGTTTTAGGCTCAGGGTATAGTTCAGTGGTTAAGAGTGCTTCCCTACCTAACAGGTTCAAGGCCCAGGAATCTGATTCTCAGGATTACAAAAAGACTCAAGGCAGGGCATGGTGGTGCATGCCTTTAATCCTAGCACTTGGAAGGCAGAGGTAGGAGGATCACTGTAAATTCAAGGCCACCCTGAGACTACATAGTGAATTCCAGGTCAGCCTGGGCTAGAGCAAGACCCTACACCTTAAAAAATGACAAAAACCACCCCCCCCACACACAAAAAGACTCAGGGAGAGCTTGAAATAGTCATTGCAGACTAACAAGCATTTCCAAAAAGCTTAGAAGTATGGGCTGGGAAAATGGCTTAGTGGTTAAGGCATTTGCCTGCAAAGCCTAAGGACCCCAGTTCAATTCCCCAGGATGTATGTAAGCCAGAAGGGCGCATGCATTTAAAAAAAAAATTAAAAAACCCTTAAACCTAAAATTTTATCAGGGACTGTATTTAAAAAACTGCTGGGAAGCCAGGCGTGGTGGTGCATGCCTTTAATCCCAACACTCGGGAGGCAGAGGTAGGAGGATCGCCTGAGGCCACCCTGAGACTACATAGTTAATTCCAGGTCAGCCAGAGCCAGTGAGACCCTACCTTGAAAAAAAAAAAAAAAACTGCTTTGGGCCCTCCTTTGCCCTTTTCATTTGACAAGAGATAGGTCTCCCACAGCTAAATTATTACAATACTAGGATGAAGAGGTCCAAGGAGTTTGCTTTCAATGCTTGCTGGCCCAGTAGAATTCCCCAGCACTTATGTAAAGGTGGACACAAAAAGTGGCATATGCATTTGGTGTTGGTAGGGGCAAGAGATTTTGAAGCATCCATACATACACATATATACAAATGAAAAAATTTAAAAATTTTTTATTACAATAAACCTTGTTATCTGGAAATCAGAACAAACTGGTAACAGTTACACAAGTCTGAGGCTATTTTGTGGTCTTTATTGATCATACCTAGGCAATCATTTTGTTGCATTGTCATTTTGTAGATGTTTATAGACTCCTATCTCAGATGAAATTAGGATAAGAGTTACTATTTTCCTCCCACCACCTTAGATCCCCACAGGCCCAGCAAAGAATGATTCCTCAGACCAAGTACCCACCTGGTGGGGTTAGCCACAAGTGCCCTATAACCTGGGCCTGGCTCAGTGAGGCAGAAGTCTGAGAAGTTCCTGAGTCTTCATTCCACCTGCCAAAGCAAATTCATGACCATTTGGGTGGGAGAAAGAAGGGTCCTCGGGGCCCAACCCTAGCTAGTTGGGAGACTTTGGAGCCAGACCTTCAGGACTGAGACTCAATATAGGTCTCCCATGTCTCATGAATGAAGAAAGCAGTTTAGAATATATTCCAGTCTGTAACACAGAGATATTTGGCTGTCAGATTACAACCATAAAACTCACTTCTTCTGTTCCAAATTGGAACCAATGGATAATACCCATGGGGCCCCAAGAGACAGACACTAGAACTGTGACTTTATAAAGGTAAAGGTAGAACTGAGAAACGGACCAATTAAAGATTTAAAGGGCTATCACTGCCTTCCTATTCAAGACCCAATGCCATCAAGACTAGATCCCTGTGACTGAGAGCTTTACTAACAGTCCTCTGTGGCTTTATATCCCTATTCAAGTCACTTAACCCTCCACAAATTGAAATGCCCATGAGAATAAGGAAAGCAGAGATTAAATGACCCACCAAAGGTTAAATAGCTGGGGTAGTAGTAGAGCCCATTTCTGAATTCTCGAATTTTAAACTAATCTTGAGCTCAGAACCCTGTTTCAAATCAAGCTTCTCACAGATACACAAATAATCTTGTGAGGAGCATCTTTGCCTCACACTCAAGAAAAGCCCAGGAATGTCAAATCCAAGTACAACACTGATTAGAAAGGACCAAGAAATTACCTCAGAAAACCCAACTCCAGCCACAAGGGAATTGATTTTATCTGTATCCACAGCACCTCCTATCTCTATGTATAACCACAAACCAATTCCAAATGTGACCCAACTTTGTAACTTGAAGTGTCAACCTTTGTCCCTGCCCATCCCAAATTTTTCAGGCTTTCCTCCTGACTTGCCTTGATTTTTCATTCATAAAACTGGGTCGAGAGTAAGGAAAAAAGCATTATCAGTATCAATTTGTATTCAGATATCATCTTTTAATTAGCTCCATGAAGGACATCCTAAACACTACATGAGACACAACAGAATATTTTTTCTTCCAGTATTAAAAAATGACAGTCACAAACATTTTAAAGAAGGTTTCCTATACAATCAGTGTGGTGATTTTGAATAAAAAACATCTAAGTAATCATGTTCTCGATGCAGACTGCTTACAGTTACATTCAGAAATTACTTTCTGGCCATAATAAACATTGTGTACAAGTTTTACAAATGTTCCTAGATACATATTAATTTTAAAAACATCAGTCTGTCCACACTTTTTATCAGAATAATCCCAAAAATTCTGGCAAAAGGGCAAATATTGGGATTCTAGAAATGTCTCAGAATTTGTCTTCAAATGAGAAAAAATGTGTAAAGAAAACATGGAGCTTTCTAAAAGGTCTTTAACAAGCTACCTTGGGAGCTCAGTTCAAAAATAGGTGTACTAAAACAGATGTTTCAACGCAGCTCCAAAAATCTTTATAAATACAGCAATTTGGAAGGACGATCCTGGATCAGAAGTGTTATTCCTTGTGTATCTGAGAATAGTAAGAAGGGGTAGAATTGTGATGTCAGGAAGAAACAGGCTGACAATATGCTCACCTCCCAAAGTTGATAAAGATGCTGGACAATATCAACAACTATTTCCACCATTTCCCACACAGCAGGTCACAACAGATGAGTTTTTAGAACATCCCACAAGACAGCTAGCCCTGACATGCAACTGACAGCAAGAAAAGCCAAACAGTGGTATATGACGGGCTGGCCGGGCAAGGTAAAACAGCAGCAGAGACAGAGCAGTGAGGCCAGAAAAAAAGCTAAGAGAAGAAACAACACAAGGGTCTGATGGGCAGATGCCAGCTCATTGCCAATTTTCAGGTCTCACCTACATTATGTGTGCATGTCTCATCTCAGTTGTCATAATTGTCTCTGTAATTTCCTCCTGAGTAGCGGTCATAACCACCCTGGCTTCTGGGAAAAAGTGCAATTGTTTTACAGGAATGTATTTGATACCACAGGCAGTAATTTATAAGTATACATGTTAAATTTCATATGTACAATATAATGTAGAAAAATCCAATTTTATAGCATAAGCTACTACTAACAGCAGGCTGCTAAGCTCCTAATAGCAGCTGGATCAAAATACCCTTAACCTTTCAGTTACCCACCTGCCGCTGTAGTCTCTGGACCGTCCATATCCATATCCATATCCTCCAGGTCGACTGTCATACCTGCCACTTCCATAGCCCTGGTCCCCACCACCTACAGCAGACAAATACTTAAATAGCAGTTGTGCAGATCCCTCCGTCACCCCACAACCAAACTTACCATAGCACTTACCTCTGGAGTAGCTGCGACCTCGCCCATGGGCCCCAAAGGCACCTCCTCTGGTGCCCCGGGCAGACTTGCCTGCATGGTCCACACGGATCTGGCGTCCATCCAGTGACTAGTTATGGGAAGGAGACACAAGGAGGATGGGTTGGCAGTCAGTCAGGGGAGTGGTGAGAGAGAAATGGGCATGGGCAGGTAAGCAAGAGCCCAGAAATTCCTGCTGGGCACCAGGTTCTGGGTGCCATGCTCCAGAACAAGCTCCTTTGACCACAATGGCTTCACCAGGAGCTACAGAATCCCACAAAATGACCTGAATCCACCGTGTTCCCCCTGCCACTACTTACATCTTGACTGAACTCAGGCTGAGTTCTCCTCCCCACTCCTCTAAGCTGCCCGACTATTAGGGCTAGACAACTCTCTTGATTTGAGGCTTCAGAGTCCATCCCAGAAGACTCACGAGGTCCTCTCCGGGCCAGGCCCACAGGTCTGCAGACTCTACTACCTAAGCCCAGGGCAGGTCAACCATCCACAGGTGGCTTCTCGGCCTCATGCAGGACCAGTCGTCGCCTCCCAGGCAGCACGGCTCTGTCTGCCGCTGCCCTCCACCCCCTAGAACAGAAGGCAGTCATGCTCCTGTGAGTGGACAGTGCGGGGCTTCATGGCCACGCTGCCCCTGGCAGACACAGAGGGAAAAACAGAAGGAAAGGAGAATGTGGCAGATAGGGAGAGGGACCCTCTGCAGGTAGGAGACCTCACCTCTCCATTCATGGCTCTCATAGCATCTGAGGCATGCTCTGGGTTGGTGAAGGTGATGAAGCCAAAACCCCGGGATCGCTGAGTCTCCCGGTCCTTGACAACAACCACTAGAAAACGTGAAAGCAAGGTAGATCAATCAGCACCAGAAAGAGTTAAGTAGAAAGAAGTGGCCTGAAAAGGCAAACAGTAAGTAGAAGAGCCAAGCATGGTGGTGCTCATCTAGAACTGTGGCACTTGGTAGAATGGACATGTCCCTACCACCACTAATCCTGTATCCTAATGGATACTTCTCAGCCTATCTAGCCTTAGGCATGGAAAAACAAAAGAAGGTGAGAAGTTCAACCATAAAGTCCTGACTTTTCTCTAATATTCAATAGTTTGCAAAGATTCCAAGCTTGCTCTTACCCCCCCTCCCCCATATATTCCGGGTCTGGTCTAGATCTCACCCTCAGAAATAGGCCCAAAGCTGCTGAAGTGGTCTTCGAGCGCCTGCTCATCCGTGTTGAAGTTGAGCCCTCCCACGAACAGCTTTCCTTCTTCAGAAGACATGGCAGGTAACTGAAGTCCTATAGAGAGTATGTGTTGTAAAAACAGTGAATGTGGGAGGATGGGAAGATGTCAGAGGTGTGAGAACGTGAGATTATGAGAAACACATTAAATGACAGGAATTCACAAGACCGAAAAGGCCGATTATCAGCAGAGCTGGTTGCATACAGCCGCCATTTGAGGGCCACTACCGCGCATGCTCACAACATCCCCTTCCACCACGCCCGTCATTTTGTATCACCGCGCAGGCCCAGAACAGCCTTGCGTTACCTCTTTGCCCGCACAAGATGGCGGCGGTCACGTGGGAAAAGGGGGGCAGCAAAAATCGGTTGTCGCGTGGTCACTGCCGACAGCAAGATTGCCGGTCCTCCCGGAACTCCTTGCATTCGGATGCAGCGCGCCAGCCTCCCACCAACATAAGATTTTACCTCCGAGCAAGGGACTCGCCCACCCCGGGAAGCGCAAGCCAACGTGTCAGCGACCGCTACTCTCCCGACTCACGTTGCCCGCTAGCGGCTGGTAAGATGCAAGGGAGTGAGGTGAGGAGCGGCCGCTCTACGCGACATACGTTGCTTACCTGGAAATTAAAAAGGGAAACGGCCAGAGAAACAGCAAGCTCTGAGGTGCAAGGAGAACAGGGAGGCTGCGGCGCGGGAAGACGCCTGATAAAGCAGACACGTCACAGAACGTCCCCAAGCGCGCGCCGGCGTGCGTGCTCATTGGCTGAGGCTAAGTGGAGGGAGAGGAGGAGGGAGAGGAAGGGATGGATCAGAGAAGCCAGCCACGATCTGAATGCGCTTCCGGGAATAGAGACGACCTTTATGTGATTGGTGCACCCTAATCTAATTCCTCTACTAGCTGAGCCATTGGCTTCCCTTCCTCGTATGAAATATGTTAGGTCCTTTTCCCATCCTGATGTCATTTTCACTGCCCTTGACGTCATTTCCCTTATTGGGTATGAGGTCCTCACTATAGCAGTAGATCCCTGCTGAGTAAACTATTTTACTCTTTTTTAAAAATACATTTTATTTATTTATTTATTTGAGAAAGAGGTAGAGAGTGAGAGAGAGTCAATGGGCACGCTAGGGCCTCCAGCCACTGCAAACAAATTCCAGATGCATGCGTCCCCTTGTGCATCTGGCTTACATGGGTCCTGAAGAATCAAACTGGGATCCTTTGGCTTTTCAGGCAAGCGCCTTAACCGCTAAGCCATCTCTCCAGACCTATTTTACTCTTGATGTCATCCTTCTTTACCTTCAGGTCCTCTAACCTCACATCCTCCAAAGCCTTGATGTTTTATCGCCTACTTCCCTGAAGTCATTACCCTTTGCAGTTCTTGATGTCACACTCTTTCTCTTTTTTCCTTCCTCTATTTTCCTTTCCTTCCCTTTCCTCTTTCCTTTCTTTCTTTCTTTCTTTTTTTTTTTAAGGTAGGGTCTCACTATAGCCCAGACTAACCTGGAGCTCATTCTGTAGTCCCAGGCTGGCCTCGAACTCACGGTCAGCCTCCTGCCTCTGCCTCCTGAATTCTGGGATCAAAGATGTGGGTATACCACTATGCCCAGCTCCTGTATTTCTTCTATATATTTTTATTTATTTGAAAGGAGAGAGCCTGGCGTGGTGGTACATGCCTTTAATCTCAGCACTTGGGAAGAAGAGGTAGGAGGATCTCTGTGAGTTCAAGGCCTCCCTGAGACTACATAGTGAATTCCAGGTCATCGTGAGCTAGAGTGAGACCCTGCCTCCGAAAAAAAAAAAAAAAAAAAAAAAGGAAAGGAGGGAGGGAGAGAGAAGAGAATGGGCACGACAGGGCCTGCAACTGTAAACAAACTCCAGATGTACACACCACTTTGTGCATCTGGCTTTACTTGGGTACTGGGGAACTGAACCCACACCGTCAGGCTTTGCAAGCAAGTGCCTTTAACCGCTGAGCCATTTCTAAAGATCCCCTTCTATGTATTATTTATTTATTTTCAGGGTGAGAGAGCACATGAGCATGCCAGGGCCACTTGCCACTGCAAATGAACTGCAGACACATGTGCCACTTTGTGCATCTGGCTTCACATGGGCACTAGAGAAATGAACCAGGAATGGCAGGCTTTGATAGCAAGCATTTTTAACAACTGAGCCATAACTCCAGCCCCCAAACCCTATAATTCTGAGTGCCTGACCCTGAGTGACTTTCCCCTTACACTTCCTCTTCATTTTCCCCATCAGATTTCCTGAGATGTCTACTGCAAAGCAGGATGTGTCCTGCCTTGAACCCCCCCCCCAAAATTTTATTTTTGGTTTTTCGAGGTAGGGTCTCACTCTAGCCCAGGCTGACCTGGAATTCACTATGGAGTCTCAGGGTGGCCTCAAACTCACGGCAATCCTCCTACCTCTGCCTCCTGAATGCTGGGATTAAAGGCATGCGCCACCATACCCGGCCAAAAAAATATTTTTAATGTTTTACTTATTCATTTATTTGAAGAAAAGAGGCAGGTAGTATATATATATATATATGGAGAGAGAGACTGGGTGGGCCAGAGCCTCTAGCCACTGCAAACTAACTCCAGATGCATGTGCCACCTTGTGCATCTGACTTATGCGGGTACTGGGGATTGGAACCCAGGTCGTTAGGCTTGACAGGTAAGCACCTTAACCGATGAGCTACCTCTCCAGCCCCTCTATTAACATTTTAGTCTTGCTTTTAGATTAAGGTTTTTAATCCTTGTATGTAATATGAGAACAAAGTCAAACTTTAGGGCTGGTAGGGGGTGTAGTTCAGTGGTAGAGTGCTTCCTAGCATGTGCAATTCCCTCTGTTTGAACACCAGCAGAGAGTGGAGAATGGAGAGAGCTATGTCATGTTTTACCATATCATTGAGCCAGATGTCCTGTCACCCTCAGGAGACACAGGAGGATGGTGATTTTGAAGCCAGTGTGGGCTGCAATAGCAAGTCCCCTGTCAGCTTGAGCTACATAGTGAAACCCTGTATTCAAACAAAGAAACAAGAGGTGGGGAATCAACTCAGTGGACAAATAACTTGCCCTGCAAGTGTGATGTCTTGCAAATAAATAAAAATATTTTTTTAATTGGCCGGGCATGGTGGCACACACTTTTAATCCCAGCACTTGGGAGGCAGAGGTAGGAGGATTGCTGTGAGTTCAAGGCCAGCCTGAGACTACATAGTGAGTTCCAGGTTAGCCTGGGCTAGAGTGAGACCTTACCTTGAAACACACACACACACACACACACACACACACACAGAGAGAGAGAGAGAGAGAGAGAGAGAGAGACATACATACATACAAATTGAATATACAAATTTGGGAATAAATGACATATTACTTGTAGAGATTTTAAAATACACCTATGCTGATATCTCTGCCGTCAAGACTTGGAGCCTGAGCCAAGCGTGCTGTCTCTCACCTATAATTCCAGCACGTGGAAGGCTGAAACAGGAGGATTGCAGCAAGTTTGAGGCCAGCCTAGGCTGTATAGTGAGGCCATCTTGGGCTATATAGTGACATTCTGTCTCAAAGAAGAAAGAGGAGGAACAAAAAGGAGAAAGGAGAAGAAAGGAGGAGGAACGAGAAGGAGGAAAAGATGAAGAGTTAGCACCTTAGCAGGGCATGATGGTTTATACCTGTAATCTCAGTACTTGGGAGGCTGAGATAGGAGTATTTTGTGTTCAGGGCCAGCGTAGGGTAGCCATATAGCAAGATTCTCGAAAAACAAACACCACAAGCCAGGTGTGGTGGTGCACACCTTTAATCCCAGCCCTCGGGAGGTGGAGGTAAGAGGATCACTGTGAGTTCAAGGCCAGCCTGAGACTACATAGTGAATTCAGGACAGCCTGGGCTAGAGTGAGACCCTACCTCGAAAAACCAAAATAAACAAATAAATAAATAAAATAATAAAATAAGATAAAAACAAAAACCAACTGGGCATGGTGGCGCATGCCTTTAATCCCAGCACTTGGGATGCAGAGAGAAGAGTATCACCATGAGTGTGAGTTTGAGTCCAGTCTGGGTCTACAGAGTGCCAGATCAGCCTGGGCTAGAGTGAGACTTTAGTATTTCTCAAGCCTCCTTAGGCGTGCTTGCACAGTAAGTGCTGTTAACTACTGAGCAATCTCTCCAGCCCAACACACGGGTGTTTTTTTAATGTTCCCCTGACACTTAACTTAAAAATAAAGTTAAGAAAAACAACTTATTTATTTGAAAGAAAATGAGTGCCCAGCTTTTAATATATTTTTAAAAATATTTTACTTATGGGCTGAAGAGATGGCTTAGAAGTTAAGGATTTTGCCAGCAAAGCCAAAGGACCCAGCTTCAATTCCCCAGTACCCACTTAAAGCCAGATGCACAAGGTGGCACATATATCTGGAGTGTATTTGCAGTGGCTAGAAGCCCTGACGTGCCATACCTTGCTCTCTCTCTAAAACAAATATTTATTTATTTGAGAGAGAGAGGAAGATACAGAGAGAATAAGCATGCCAGGGCTTCTAGCCACTGCAAATAAACTCCAGACACATGTATCACGGTGTGCATCTGGCTTTACATGGGTACTGGGGAATTTTAACCCAGGCTGTCAGACAAGAGCCTTTAGCCACTGAAGTATTTCTCTAACCCCAACACTCAGTTTTAAATATACAAAATGAGCCGGGCGTGGTGGCACATGCCCTTAATCCCAGCACTTGGGAGGCAGAGGTAGGAGGATGGTCGTGAGATCGAGGCCACCCAGAGACTACATAGTGAATTCCAGGTTAGCCTGAGCTAGAGTTAGACCCTACCTCGAAAAATGAAAAAATAAATAAATAAAATAAAAAACTGAAATAAATGTACAAAATGAGGCAGAAGTGATGGCATGTCCCTTTTAAGACTGGGTCATAAAAGGTACTTTGGTTTACTGTTCTCTCACAGATTGCACACTATGGAATGTTTATTGGTATGTCACAGCAGGCCTATAGAGGGGACCAGGTGGCAAGGAACTGAGTTATCCTGTCATCAGCCATATGATCAGGGCTTCTTAGAATTGGGTCCAGGTCTTCAGATAATTAGTCTAGGCTGACAACCTTACAACAATCCTATGAACCACTCAGCTAAGCCGTTCCACAAATCTTTTTTTTTTTCTTCCTCTCTCTGTTTTTTTTTTTTTTCAAGGTAGGATCTCACTCTAGCCCAGGCTGACCTGGAATTCACCATGTAGTCTCAAGCTGGCCTCAAACTCATGGCGATCCTCCTACCTCTGCCTCCCTAATGTTGGGACTAAAGGCGTGCATCACCATGCCCAGCTGCCAAATCTTGATCCTCCAAAACCATGGGAGATGTTTATTGTCTTGTTTTGTAATTTTTAACAAAATTTTATTTATTAGGGAGGGAAAGGGAGAGAATGGGCGCACCAGGGGTCTCTAGCCACTGCAAACAAACTCCAGATCCTGTGTGCCACCATGTGTATCTGGCTTACATGGGTTCTGGGGAATCAAACCTGGGTCCTTAGGCTTTGCAGGCAAGCACCTTAACTGCTACACCATCTCTCCAGCCCATGTCTTGTTTTATTTATTTATTTTTGTCTTGACACAGGGTCTCATTAAATAAATACCCCAACTTCTGAGTCCCTGCCTCAGCCTCCCAAGTGCTAGAACAACATGTGGTGCATCATTATGCCTATGTTTATTGTTTTAAGCTAGTAAGTTTTGCAGTAATTTGTTACCAATTAAGCAACTAATGCATCACCAAAATGTTCCTGGCAAAGAGCACGAAATATCTTCCCTTTATTCAAATCATATACTTCTTCCTTCTTCCTTCCTTCCTTTCTTTCTTTCTTTCTTTCTTTCTTTCTTTCTGGATGGAGTAATCCTTTATTTTTACATATTTTAATGATGAGGTTTTCATGGCAATCTTCCCAGTGGAAAATGGAGAATGAGAAAAGCAGCCACCATCAGCCGTGACTCCCCCTTGCCCAAGTGGTGAGGTGGAGTGGTGTACTTCCCCCCTCCTTCATCAGCTTATTCTGCTGCCTCTTGATGGCATCCATGTGCTTCATCATTTTTCTTTTCTCTTTTACTATTTTTTTTTCGAGGTAGGGTTTTACTCTAGTCCAGGCTGACCTGGAATTCACTATGTAGTCTCAGGGTGGCCTCGAACTCACAGTGATCCTCCTACCTCTGCCCCCCAAGTGCTGGGACTAAAGGTGTGCACCACCATGCCTGGCTTCACTTCGTTGTTTTGAATGGAAGCAAATATTCTGTGAGATCATCATACTTTAGCTTACACTCTTTCTTAGCCCGGATACTGCCAATCCCTTGTGCACATTCTATTCATTCTTTTTTTAAAGTAATTAATTAATTAATTTATTTGACAGAGAAAGGGGAGAGAGAGAATGGGTACGCCAGGGCCTCCGATCACTGCAAACAAACTCTAGATGCATGTGCCCCCTTGTGCATCTGGCTAACGTGGGTCCTGGGGAATTGAACCTGGGTCCTTTGGCTTTGCAGGCAAATGCCTTAACCACTAAGCCATCCCTCCAGCCCTTATTCATTCTTTTCAAAAGCATGGCATCCAGAAAGAATCTTGAAGGGCTGTTCAGAACTTTGGATTGTAAAGTGATTATCAAGGCTAATGCCCAGCCTCCTCTGCACATTCAAAGAAAGGCATGGTGCGGGCCTGCAGTGTCCTTGTCCCCTAGACGCAGCTTCACGGCGGTCCTGCTTAAAGACAGAGCAGATGTACCGATGGAAAGCTCTTTTGTGAAAATTTTATTTATCATGTATGTGATGTGTCTGTGTGCATGTTTATGTATGTGAGTGTCCGAGTGCCACAGTGCACTTATTTTGATTGGTCCGTGTCTTCCATCCTGGTTGAGGCAGGGTTTTGCATTGTGCGTTGCTCCTTTCACAAGCGTCCTGTAGATTTTCCCGTGGCCACTTCCCTTCTTACTGTACGTGCATCGGGACACAGGTTCGATTCCCCAGGACCCACCTACGCTAGATGCACAAGGTGGTGCATGTGTCTGGAGTTCGTTTCCAATGGCTGGAGGCCCTGGTGCACCCATTCTCTCTCTCCCTTTCTCTCTCAAATAAATAAATTTTTTTAAAGAGTTCATTTGAAGCTGGGTGTGGTGGTACATGCCTTTAATCCCAGCACTAGGAAAGGCTGAGGTAGAAGGATCACTGTGTTTCAGGCCAGCCTGAGCTACAGAGTGAATTCCAGTCAGCCTGAAGCAAGATCCTGAAGGTAATGGACTTATGAGCCCTCAGCCTCTCCCTGAGGGTTATAGGCAGTTTATTGTTGCAGAGGTCAGGAGAGACATTTTCTTCAGTGGCATAGCCACTGGTAAGTTAACCATGCTCCTGTAGGCAACCCTAATTAGACTTACTGAGTCACCAAAAAAAGACATGAAAGGGCTGGAGAGATGAAGACATTTGCCTACAAAGCCTAAGGACCTGGGTTTGATTCCCCAGTCCCAAGTGAAGCCAGATGCACAAAGTGGCACATGCTTCTGGAGTTCGTTCTCAGTGGCTAGAGGTCTTCACATGCCACCTGTCTTTCTCTGCTTGCAAATAAATAAACAAAATATTAAAAAAAAACAGAAGCAAACATTTTTTTAAAAACATGAAAGGGGGGCTGGAGAGATGGCTTAGTGGTTAAGTGCTTGCTTGTGAAGCCTAAGGACCCCGGTTCAAGGCTCAATTCCCCAGGACCCACATTAGCCAGATGCACAAGGGGGCGCACACGTCTGGAGTTCGTTTGCAGTGGCTGGAAGCCCTGGCGCACCCATTCTCTCTATCTGCCTCTTTCTCTCTCTGTCTGTCGCTCTCAAATAACTAAATAAAAATGAACAAAAAAATTAAAAAAAAACATGAAAGGGGACAGGCATAGGTGGTGCACGCCTTTAATCCCAGCACTCGGGAGGCAGAGGTAGGAGGATCACCGAGTTCAAGGCCACCCTGAGACGACATAGTGAATTCCAGGTCAGCTTGGGTTAGAGTGAGACCCTACCTCAAAAAACAAAAAACAAAAACAAAAACAAAACAAAACAAAACAAAAACCAAAAAAGTGAGGGCTGGAGAGACAGCTTAGCAGTTAAGCCGTATGCCTGTGAAGCCTAAGGACCCTGGTTCAGTTCTCCAGGTCCCACGTAAGCCAGATGCATATGGTGGCATATGCTCTGGAGTTTGTTAGCAGTGGCTAGAGGCCCTGATGTGCCCATTCTCTCTCTCTCTCCTCTCTGTCTCTAATAAATAAATAAAAATAAAATCTTAAAAAAAACAAAAGGGGGGACTAGTTGAATGGTTGGTAAGAGGAAGGGGATCAGTGGAAGTAGGAGGGGGACAAGAGGTGAGTATAATTAAAATATATACATGTATTAAATGTTGGGCAGCAGTAAGCACTTCTCTTAATGTTCATACCCTTATATTAATTCTACTTTCACTTTTGGTACAAAACCTTCTCTTTTCAGATAGATGGCAGTGACCTTGGGATGACTCAGAAGGCATCATGGTGCTGGAAAGTGACCAGAGTGTTCAGTACTGTAATAGCTCTATCACACCTTCCAAGGCTCAGGGTCTAATGCAGAAGAGGTGGCGGAAAGAATGTAAGAGCCAAAGGAAGGGTAGGACTCCTTACAATGTGCTCTTCCCAGACACAAAATGGCCTGGATATCCATGACCTCACAGTGCCTGACACTACGTACACAAGACCATCATAAGAGGAGGAAAAGATCATACATCAAAATAAAAGAGAGACTGATGGAGATGGGGAGGGGATATGATGGAGAATGGTTTCAAAGGGAAAGTGGGGGTAGAGAGGGTATTACCATGGAATACTTTTTATAATCATGGAAATTGTTAATAAAAATTTGAAAAAAAAATGTTGGGCAGGAGAGATGGCTTAGCAGTTACAGCACTTGCCTGCAAAGCCAAAGGATCCAGGTTTGATTCCCCAGGACCCAGGTAAGCCAGATGAACAAGGTGGTACGTGCATCTGGAGTTCATTTACAGCGGCTGAAGGCTCTGGCATGCCCATTCACTCCCTCCTCTACCTCTTTTTCTCTCCCAAATAATGAAATACAATTTAAATTTTTTTTAAATGTCAAAAAAAAAAAAAAAAGAAAACAAAACAAGAAAGCCGGGCATAGTGGCACACGCCTTTAATCCCAGCACTTGGGAGGCAGAGGTAGGAGGATCACCATGAGTTCGAGGCCAGCCTGAGACTACATAGAGAATTCCAGGTCAGCCTGAACTAAAGTGAGACCCTACCTCATAAAACCAAAAAAAAAACCAAAAACCAAAAAACAAAAAAATTTTAAATGTTATAGTGAAACCCATTATAATTAACATGCTAATATGGTAGATAAAATGTTACATTTTCTTTTTTGTGAATTTTTAAAAAAAATAGTATTTATTTATTTATTTGAGACAGAGTTTTTGTTTGTTTTTTCAAGGTAGGGTCTCACTCTAGCCCAGGCTGACTTTGAATTCACTCTGTAGTCTTAGGCTAGCCTTAAATTCGCAGTGATCCTCCTACCTCTGCCTCTGGAGTGCCTGGATTAAAGGCAAACTCCAGACACATGCCCTACCTTGTGCATCTGGCTTAACGTAAGTACTGGGGAATTGAACCTGGGTCCTTTGGCTTTGTAGGCAAGCACCTTAAACACTAAGCCATCTCTCCAGCCCTAAAAAGTTAATTTATACAATTTTTTCACAGCAGGGTCTCACTGTAGCCCAGTCTGTTCTGGAATTCACTCTGTAGCCCCAGGCTGGCCTTGAACTCATAGCAATCCTCCTACCTCAGCATCCCAAGTACTAGGACTATTTATTTGCAGCGCGAATGAATATGTATATGTATGGGCATGCCGCGCTTCCTGCCACTGCATAGGAACAAAGTCCAGATGCGTGCACCACCTTGTGCATCCAGCTCCGTGTGGGTACTGGGAAATCAAACCCAGGAGTCAGGCTTTGCAAGCAAGCACTTTAACCACCAAGCCCTCTCTCCAGTCCCTAATTATGTAACGTGACTTTTTTTTAAATTAAGAACATACTTTGGGGCTGGAGAAATGGCTTAGCGGTTAAGCGCTTGCCTGTGAAGCCTAAGGATCCCGGTTTGAGGCTCGATTCCCCAGGGCCCACGTTAGCCAGATGCACAAGGGGGCGCATGCGTCTGGAGTTCGTTTGCAGTGGCTGGAGGCTCTGGCATGCCCATTCTCTCTCTCTCTCTCTCTCTCTCTCTCTGCCTCTTTCTCTGTCTGTTGCTCTCAAATAAATAAATAAAAATAAACGAGAAAAAAAAATTTAAAAAAAGAACATACTTTGTATGGATACATCATGTGTTGATGCTATCTGCAGTTTATTTGCAGTGGCTGGAGGCCCTGGTGTGCCCATTCTCTCTTTCTCTCTGCCACTTCCCCTGTCTCTCTCAAATAAATGAGAGTATTTAAAACAATAAAAAAGTAAATAAAAACAAACTACCTAATTAAGCTACTCTAGATTCCTACCCTCAGAAACTGAGAAATAATAAATCCTGGTTTTAAGATGCTAAATTTAGGAGTAACTTGTTATACAGTCATAGATAGCTCATACATCCAGTCTATTTTCCTCTGGCTCTACTGCCCCCCCCATCTAGTTCTTTTGTTTATGAAGTCATTTTTTTTTTTTTGGTAGGGTCTCACTCTAGCCCAGGCTGACCTGGAATTCATTATGGAGTCTCAGGGTGGCCTCGAACTCATGGCGATCCTCCTACCTCTGCCTCCTGAGTGCTGGGATTAAAGGCGTGCGCCACCACGCCCAGTTTATGAAGTCATATTTAAGTCATCAGCTACTCTAGCTGGCAAAATGCATTGAGGAAAAGCTAAGGTCAGACTCTAATTGCTTACTTACCTGGAGTTTGGGGAGTAAAAAGAAGTGTGAGGAATGAGGCAGAGGCTGGATGGACCTAATCACCACAGAATTAGTTAATTCTGGGGCTGGAGGGATGGCTTAGTGGTTAAGGTGCTTTCCTGCAAAGCCAAAGAACCAAGGTTCAATTCCCCAGGACCCATGTAAGCCAGATGCACAAGGTGGCACATGCGTCTGGAGTTCGTTTGCAGTGGCTGAAGGCCCTGGAGTGCCCTTTCTCTCCCAAATAAATAAAAATTAAAAAAAAATATTTTTAGCAAATCTTTTATAAAAAAAAAAGAATTAGTTACTTCTCAGCCCTGCTCTCACAACACCTGCCCAAGTGAAGGTCTCATCTAAAGTCTACAGAAGAAAGCCACTTTAGGGGGAGAGAGTCTCCTCAGAGTAACCCTGCAATCCTGACTGATGGCCCCTGGCTGTCCATTTCTTCTCCCATCAGGACAGTTACTGCCTTTGCATTAGTCTCCCTCCCCACTCCCCCAACACCTATACTTGGAGCTGGGATTATTTCTGCAGTGAGGTAGCGCAGCCAGATGTTTCCAAGGCAACATGGGGAAGAGGTAAGACCCATAATTTACATCTCCATTTCCCTAATCTACCCTCTATTTGCTGCCTCCAAGTCATATCCCCCTCAAAACAGACACTACTTCAAGACTGCCCTCTAGGTCTGGAGAGATAGCACAGCAGTTAAGGCTCTCGCCTGTGAAGCCTAAGACCCAGGTTCGAATCTCTAGTACCCACATAAGCCAAATGCACAAGGTGACACATGCATCTGCAGTCTTCAGTGGCTGGAGGTTCTGGCACATCCATTCTCTCTCTCTCTCTCTCTCTCAAATAAGTAAACAACCCATTTTTTTAAAGCTGGGCATGGTGGCACACGTCTTTAATCCCAGCACTTGGGAGGTAGAGGTAGGAGGACTGCTGCCTTCTACTTTCCCATTGGTCTCAGAGGCCATGCTACACTTTCTGGAGTCCATGTTTTCCCCTGTGGTTTCACTAATGGTGGTTTCAGCAGCTGGTATTGTCTGCCATCCTGGCAGGGACCAGAAGGCCCAAGTATCCCAGAAGAACAAGTTTCTGTCTTATAGGACACCTAAGGATTCATTGACACTCAAAGGTCCCAAGCCACCATACACAGAATTGAACTGTCTGGCCCATCAAATATCAGAGCTCATTAATCACAGAACATATCACACAGGGTATCAACAGGCAGCTGACAAAAGGGCATTGTGGTCCCCAGAGGGCCCTATATTCCCATATTGTGGACAGGACCTATGGAGTCCAATCCCCTTGTTCTTAGTATGAACTTGGTAGACCCACTGTTTGAACACACTGGATACAGGCAAGTCCTGTCCTGTTCCAAGTGAGTAATCCCTTTCCTCCTATGCTGGAAGACAATGAGAACCTTTTTAGGGTCATCTGCAGTCTTTTTTTTTTTTCCCATCATCAGTTTTATATGGCAATCTAGGGGGAGATAGGTGAGATGTTTGCCCTGATGCCCTCTCATCTCTGGTCACATTGCACAATGCAATCATTTCTAGCCAGATCTTGCATGGCTAGGTCACCATCTGGGGACCCGTTAACTCCATCACTTGCCACATCCTTAGTACAGGATAGTTCCCGACCTGTGAGAACACTCTTACCTTTTGACAAGTGGAGAAAAGAGTAGGCTTTTTTTTTTTCTTTTGAGATAGAATCTCACTATGTAGCTCCAGTTGGCCTTGAACTTGTGGTCCTCCTGCCTTAGCTTGGAATGTGGGTATTGGTGGATACCACTGGGGCCTGGCTAAAGGCCTGATTTTGATCATGATCTTCCAAATAATTAGGCAAACTCTTTAAGGGTCTAAATTGTATCAGTGCTTGTTTTTTTGTTTTTTTTTTCATATGAGTGAAAAGGCAAATAAATAGGTTTAATTGATGAAACAAGACAGGTGTGAGCTGGAAGCCTCAGTTAGGGACCTAGGCATGGCAATGCCACACACAGTTCTTTTTTTTTTCCCTGAGGTGGGGTCTCACTCTGGCCCAGGCTGACCTGGAATTCACTCTGTAGTCTCAGGGCGGCCTCGAACTCACCGTGATCCTCCTACCTCTGCCTGCTGAGTGCTGGGATTAAAGGCGTGTGCCACCACGCCTGGCCCACACACAGTTCTTTAAGCTGGCTCCACAAGTGACAATACAGTAGCCTTTTATCTCTGCTCTGAGCTTCCAGAATCAGTGCATAGGACTCACAGAGAATGGTCTAGAATAGATTCTAGAAATGGTGATGTGTGGATTGCCAGGGGTGGCTAGCTAGAAGTTTCTTAAGTAGGCCATGAATTGATAATATTTGTAATATATGTGGCCCAGTTTTGAGCCAGAAACTCTCATTTCTTCATGTCTATCCTGGAAATGACATTCACAACATCACCCAGATCCTATATTCTAGGAACATAGAAGTACCACTGCTCTAGGCTTTCGCAGAGCAGTCCCCAGCCAAGGATCACCATCTACAAGTGACTCTCAGAAGCCAAGCTCTCTGCTACTGGACAAGTGGGTTACTAAAGTATTTCAGCCCTATCAGCTAAAGAGCCCAGTTATTTCACCTACATCATCATCCAGGGAAGGGGCAGAGAAATACACAGACCATGGTGACTGTGTGCAAAGTGTTTTAGAAATAAAAGAACAGCAAAGAGGTTGTGACCTCCATGGGGCAGTGCCAAGGTTGAGCCCCACATACTCAAACATGGGGAGAAAGGGCCCCAGGTCCAAACACATCTAGGGATGACAGGCAAGGAGGCCCTCATGGAAAAATACTGAGTACCAGTGGGGCTGATAGAGGGCTAGAGGGAGCATAATCAAGATGGAGCAGTGGCCTCAGCCCCCTCCTCTGAGTCCCACACTTCGGACTGCAAGTAATCAGCAAAGAGAGCCTTAGCCCGGCGCAGAACACGCCCCAGATGGTGTTTACGCACCAGGCGGTCAAAGTGCATGGCCAGCTCGTTGTAATCCAGTCCATTGCGCATGATGTGGTCACGGTGTTCCAACAGGATAGCCAGGCAGAGGAACAGCATGAATGGGTTCCCCTGGCCAAACTCTTGGGGTGGGGGCAGGCCCATAGGAGGTGGGTGTGGCGAGGACTGCCTAAGGTCTCCAGGAGAACCTACCTCTTGCATCAAGGGAGATCCTAGAGCCATGTCACCAGAGGGAGAGGCCTCTTGGGTGGATGGTGGAGATGATGAAGATGGGGAATCAGGGTGGGAAGATGGGGAGAGGAGTGGGTCTGGGGAATTCAGCAAGGGCTCAGACAGGGACTTGGAGCTAATGAGGGCAGCTGGGTATGGTAGCTGGACCAGAGGGTCCCTCCTGGGGCCTGTTTTATCCCTGAGTTTCTGGAGACCATCCAGACTGGCTTGTCTCAGGAGACGTCCCCCACCACTAGGCCCCTGGCTAGATGTAGCCAAGCGGTCAACAGCATGTTCAAAAGCACTGCCTCCTCCACCAGCAGGTCTCAGCATGTGCCTCTGACGTACTGGCCGCCCCCTGTGGCCCCCAAACCCAGTGTCTGTCACTTGGTTGGGGGGTCCAACGAGCTCTACTTCATGCTTGGGAGGATCAGGGGGCAATGAACTCCAGGTGACCTCGAGCATGCGGAGTGCGTCATCAAAGGCGAACTCCCGCTTAAGCTCCAGCAGTAGCCAGCGGTAACAGAAAAAGAGGTCATCAGCACCCGCTTCTTGCAGGTAATGGTAGAAGTCTGGGTCAGCATGTCTCAATAGCAGCTTGAGGTGGGCAAACTTGGTGGCCATGGCACGGCCATCAGGATGGAAGTTGGCAGCCAGGCGCTTCATGATGCCACAGAAGCACACAAATGCATGGCCCTCATGGTCCATGACAGCAAGGATGGGTGAAGCAAGGTCACTCATGCCCTGGCAGTAGGACACCTGTGGGTGGGTAACCGCATAGGTGGTGAGCAAGTCATGCAGGGCCCGTAGATGTGGGCCGTCTTCAGGCCCTGCATAGTAAGGGTGGGCCCGGTCTGTTCTCAGCACATCCTTGAGAACTGTACTACGGATGAATTCTAGGTCTTCAGAGTTCACTCGCTGAGCCCATTCGCTCTTGAGCTGCTCGTATTCACGACTCTTACGTTTCATGTAGTCCATTCGCTCGCGGCCTGTCAGTCCGTCTGGGTACACATTCAGCAGGTACCGCCACACCACCTGGACAAGGACAAAAGAAAAAGATGAAACTGAGTTTCTAAGTAAGCCTGCCACACCAATGTTCATTAGTCACCACCCAACCCCCGGTGGTCTCATGGCTTCCTTGTGGCAAGTTGGCTTTCCTATCACTGGTTTCTAGGCCCTCCTGAAGTAAGAACCTCCTGCCGTGGAATGTCTCCAACCTACTTATGACAGTGTACTCCACTGACTGTATTTCATGGGCTACCAATGAGCACAGAGTGATAGGCGTGGTAAGTGACTGAGGAGGTTCACCTTTCTCAGTGAGGGTTCCACACCACCATGATAGATCCGCAGACGCAACTCCTCAGGACGGGAGAGCTGGCCCTCATGATTCAGGTATGTATGAAACTCAGCATCGCTCAGGGGTGGTTTGAAAGGTTTGACATCTTCCCCATATGACCAGCTCAGCACCTGCTGGACCTTAGACAACGTGCGGCCCACCTAGGAAGGAAGAGGGAGAAAGGTCACTGGTTACCTGTGCAGGTTGGAACAGATAGTCTGGGTTGAGGGGACAGTTCCAGACAGGCCCTTCCCTCCAACCATAGCTGACCCCTCTAGTCCCCTGAAAGCACCTGAGAGATGATGGATTGTGTGAAAGGCAGGGCAGCTGTTGTCAGCGATGACCGTTTCTCAGCCAGTAGCAAGTCAGAACCAATGACATCCTTGGGGCTGATTATGTCCCAGTCTTCCAGCAATGGGCCTGGGCACACAGGGTGAAGAATAGGGATGAGAACCCAAATCTCAGTGCTGGCTGTATCATCCAAACAATGTGAAAATATCAGCCATAATCCCAGTACTCAGGAGGCACAGGTAGAAGGATGGCTGTGAGTTCGAGGCCACCCTGAGACTACATAGTGAATTCCTGGTCAGCCTGGGCTAGAGCAAGACCCTTCCTCAAAAAAAGACAATATAGAGTTATGTATTATCTATGAGGGGCCACATATATGATGCTGTTCCTATGGATTAAAACAGAGAGAGATAAATTGGGCATAGTGGCACATGCCTTTAATCCCTGTACTTGGGAGGCAGAGGTAGAAGGATCGCCATGAGTTCAAGGCCACCTTGAGACTACATAGTGAATACTAGGTCAGCCTGGGCTAGAGCGAGGCACTACCTTGAAAAACAACAACAACCAAAAAATGGAGATAAACAATTCCTATTGTCTAGTATATCATAGCTATTGAAGCACAAGACATTCCTTGTGAGATGATATGAGTGTAAGTAAGTATTCAGTGCTAGTTGTATAAAAGTATAGCAACAGACTTATGTAGAGTACATAATACTTGATAATAAACAACTATGTAAGTGGCATATGTATACTTTATCATTAAGGTATACTTTTTTGGGGGGGATTTTTGAGGTAAGGTTTCACTCTAGCTCAGGCTGACTTGTATTCACTATGTAGTTTCAGGGTGGCCTCGAACTCAAGAGCGATCCTCCTACCTCTGCCTCTTTCTGGGATTAAAGGTGTACGCCACTACGCCTGGTTTAGTTAAGATGCTGGGCATGGTGGCCCACACCTGTAATTCTAGCTATTCAGGTGGCTGGGGCAGGAGGATCACAAATACGAGGGCAGCCTGAGCAACTTAGTAACCTATCTCAAAATAACAACAAAACTCAAAAGTCACCATAGTGCTGAGAAGTGACAGTGAGATGTTCAGCACTGAGACATCTCTATCATACCTTCCAAGGCTCAGGGTCCATTGAAGAAGTGGTGAAAAGAATGTAGGGCCGGGTTGGAGAGACGGCTTAGCGGTTAAGCACTTGCCCATGAAGCCTAAGGACCCCAGTTTGAGGCTCGATTCCCCAGGACCCACGTTAGCCAGATGCACAAGGTGGCACATGCGTCTGGAGTTCGTTTGCAGTGGCTGGAGGCCCTGGTGTGCTCATTCTCTCTCTCTCTCTCTGTCACTCTCAAATAAATAAATAAAAATGAATTTAAAAAATTTAAAAAATGTAGGGCCAAAGGAAGGGTAGGACTGCTTACAATGCACTCTTCCACACAGAAAAAGGCATGGATATCCAGGACTGCACAGTGCCTGGCACTATCTACACAAAACCCCCATAATAAAAAGGAAAAAAGAATGACATCAAAATAAAAGAGAGACTAATTGAGAGTGTGTTGGGATATGATGGAGGGTGGATTTGTTGTGAGGGGGGAAGTGGGGGTGGGGAGGGAATTATCATGGTTTATTTCTCTATAATTATGGAAACTGTCAATAGTTTTTTTTAAAAAATATATTTTTATTTATTTATTTGAAGAGAGAAGAGAATGGGCATGCCAGAGCCTCTAGCCACTGCAAATGAACTCCAGATGCATGGCCCCCCTTGTGCATCTGGCTTACGTAGGTCCTGGAGAATTGAATCAGGATCCTTTGGCTTTGCAGGCAAATGCCTTAACCACTAAGCCATCTCTCCAGCCCAAAGCTGTCAATAGTTTTTTAAAAAAAGCCCATAAACAAAAGAAATTAAAAAATAAAAATGGGGCTGGAGGGATGGCTTCGCGGTTAAGCACTTGCTTGTGAAGCCTAAGGACCCTGGTTCAAGGCTTGACTCCCCAGTACCCACGTAAGCCAGATGCAGAAGGTGGCACGTGCATCTGGAGTTCATTTGCAGTGGCTGGAGGCCCTGGTGCACCCATTCTGTCTGTCTTTCTGCCTCTTTCTCTGTATGTTGCTCTCAAATAAATAAAAATATACAAAAAAAAAAAAAAAAAGCCCAGCATGGTGGTGCACACCTTTAATCCCAGCAATTGGGAGGCAGAGTTAGTAGAATAACCCTAAGTTCAGGGCCACTCTGAGACTACATAGTGAATTCCAGGTCAGCCTGGGCTAGAGTGAGACTCTACCTTGAAAAACCATTAAAAAAAGTTTTAAAAATTTAAGAAATAGAGCTGGGTGTATAGCTCAGTGATAAGAGTGTTTTCCTAGTACATGCAAGGTCCAGGGTTCAATTGCTAGTATCTTTTTAAAAATTTATTTATTTTATTTATTTGAGAGAAACAGACAGAGAGAAAATGGGTACGCCAGGGCCTCCAGCCACTAGAAACGAATTCCAGATGAATGCGCCACCTTGTGCATCTGGCTTACGTGGGTACTGGGGAATCAAGCCTCAAACCGGGGTCCTTAGGCTTCACAGACAAGCGCTTAACCCCTAAGCCATTTCTCCAGCCCCAATTGCTAGTATCTTAAAAAGTAGAGAGTCATACCTAAAATTAACCAAGAAAGTTGAAAATTAAGCTGGGTCTAGGGGTGAGTGGTGTATACTCGTGATCCTAGCACAAAACTGTACAAGTTTGAAGCTAGCCTGGGCTACACAGTGAATTCAAGGCTGGCCTGAGTGAGACACTGTCTTAAAACACAGCCAGGCATGGTGGTGCATGCTTTTAATTCCAGCATTTGGAAGGCTGAGGTAGAAGGATTGCAGTGAGTTCGAGGCCACCCTGAGACTACATAGTGAATTACAGGTCAGCCTGGGCTAGAGTGAGACCCTACCTCAAAACAAAACACCAAAAGGTTGAAAATTAAAAAAAAAAAAAAAACTTGTCGGGCATGGTGGCACACGCCTTTAATCCCAGCACGTGGGAGGCAGAGGTAGGAGGATTGCTATGCGTTTGATGCCACCCTGAGACTCCATAGTGAATTCCAGGTCAGCCTGAGCTAGAGTGAGACCCTACCTCGAAAAACCAAAAAAAAAAAAAAAAAAAAAAAAAAAGAAAACTTAAAGTATACCTAATATCTTAAAAAGTAGAGAGTCATACCTAAAATTAACCAAGAAAGGAAGATCAGGAGTTCACAGTCATTCTTTGCTACATATTGAGTTTGAGGCCAGCCTGGACTACATGAGATCTTGCCTCAAAAAAAAGGGACTGGAAAGATGGCTTAGCGGTTAAGGCACTTGCCTGCAAAGCCAAAGGACCTTGGTTTGATTCCCCAGGACCCACGTAAGCCAGATGCACAAGGTGGCACATGTGTCTGGAGTTCATTTACATTGGCCAGAGGCCCTGGTGTACCCATTCTCTCTCTTTTTGCCCCTCCCCTCTCAAATAAATAAATAAAAATATTTTTTCAAAAGGGCAGGAGAGGGGCTGGAGAGATGGTTTAGCGGTTAAGCACTTGCCTGTGAAGCCTAAGGACCCCGGTTTGAGGCTCTATTCCCCAGGACCCACGTTAGCCAGATGCACAAGGGGGTGCATGCATCTGGAGTTCGTGTGCAGTGGCTGGAGGCCCTGGCACTCCCATTCTCTGTTTCCATCTTTCTCTCTGTCAAATACATAAATAAATAAAAATTAAATATTTTTTTTAAAAGACAAAAAAAGTGGCTGGAAAGATGGTTCAAGGGTTAGGGCGCTTGCCTGCAAAGCCTCAGGATGTAGGTTCAATTCCCCAGAAACCCTAAAAGCCAGATGCACAAGGTGGCACATGCATCTGGAGTTCCTTTGTAGTGGCTGGAGGCCCTGGTGTACCCATTCTCTCTCTTTCTCAAACAAACAAATGGCTGAAGAGATAGCTTAGCACTGAAGAACTTGCCTGCAAAGCCAAATGACCAGGTTTGAGTCTCCAGATGCACAGGTGGTGCATGCATCTGGAGTTCATTTGCAGGGGCTAGAGGCCCTGATGCATCCATTCTACCCCCCACCTGCCTCTTTCTCTCAAATAAGTAAATAAATAAATAAAACATTTAAAAAATATATTTTGGGGGCTGGAGAGATGGCTTAGCATTTAAGGAGTATGCGTACAAAGCCTAAGGACCCAGGTTTGATTCTCAAGGTCCCACATAAGCCAGATGCACATGATGGTGCATGAGTCTGGAGTTCATTTGCAGTGGCTGGAGGACCTGGAGTGCCTATTCTCACTCTATCTCTTTCTCCCTCTCTCTGTCTCAAATAAGTAAATAAATAAATAAATAAATAAATAAAGGAGAGATGGCTTAGTGGTTAAGGCACTTGCCTGCAAAGCCAAAGGACCCAGGTTCGATTCCCCAGGACCCACGATAGCCAGATGCACAAGGGGGCGTACGCGTCTGGAGTTCACTTGCAGTGGCTGGAGGCCCTGGCGCGCCCATTCTCTCTCTCTCTCTCTGCTCTCTCTGTCTCCCCCTTTCTCTCTGTCAAATAAATACATAAAAATAAAATATTTAAAAAATAAAAAATAGATAAATAAAATGTTTAAAAAATGAAAAAAATATTTTTAAAGAAAGGGCACCTCTCAAGCTCAAGAGCACTTAATAGGAAAAGAGGAATCATATACAAGAGAGACATTATGTACTGATAAAATGAAGCAAAGACCACATTAATAAAATAGGCAAAGGAAGCCGGGTGTGGTGGCGCACGCCTTTAATCCCAGCACTTGGGAGGCAGAGGTAGGAGGATTGCCGTGAGTTCGAGGCCACCCTGAGATGACATAGTGAATTCCAGGTCAGCCTGAACTACAGTGAGACCCTACCTCGCAAAACAAAAAACAAAAAAAACAAAAAAAAAAAAAAAAATAGGCAAAGGATTTCTACAAATATAAATCCACCTAAGTGACAAAGTCTGACCTGGACCACATAAGACTATAGTCTTTACATAACCCACTTAGAGTGAATATGCACACATTCCCTGAAGACACATCCAAGTATGATCTGGCCCAGACCCTGCTTGTGGTATTATATAATACACAGGGTAACATTCTAAACCCTAAATTAATATATAAACCTAGTACAATACTAGTCAGAAACTTGATTTTCCCCCTATAATAGGTGGAATTATTTTAAAGTTCACAAGGAAGATTTAGTATTGAAGAAAGGCTAAGGAAAAGGACCAGCAGGGCAGCCTACGGTTGCCTTATTAAAGCTGACCACAAAAGCACTGCCATACAAACAGAATGCAAAAATATATCAGAAAGATCATTCACTCTGACCAAGTAGGCTTTAGCCCAGAGATGTAGGGATGGTTCAACATATACAAATCAATAAATGTAATACATTACATAAATGGACTGAAGGACAAAAATCAGATGATCATCTCAATCGATGCAGAAAAGGCATTTGACAAAATCCAACATCCCAGGCTGGAGAGATGGCTTAGTGGTTAAGGTGCTTGCCTGCAAAGCAAAAGGACCCAGGTTCGATTCCCAGGACCCACATAATCAAGATGAGCAAGGTAGTGCATGCATCTGGACTTAGTTTGCAGTGGCTGGAGGCCCTGGCACGCCCATTCTCTCTCTCAATAAATAAAAATATTTAAAAATAATTTAAAAAATTCAACATCCTTTCATGGTAAAAGTCCTATAGGAATTGGGAACAGAAGGAACATATTGTGACATAATTAAGGCTATCTATGACAAACGTACAGCCAGCATAATAGTAAATGGAGAAAAACTTGAAGCTTTTCCACTAAAATCAGGAACAAGACAAGGGTGTCCACTGTCCCCACTTTTATTTAATATAGTACTGGAAGTCTCAGCTATAGCAATAATACAAGAGACACACATAAAATGGATACAAACTGGAAAAGAAGAGATCAAGTTATCATTATTTGCAGATGATATGATTCTATACATAAAGGATCCTAAAGACTCTAGCAGCAAATTGTTAGAGCTTATAAACACTTTTAGCAACGTACCAGAATACAAAATACATAGAAATCAGCAGCCTTCCTATATACTAACAACAAACTGTAGAGGATGAAATCAGGGAATCACTCGTATTCACAAGTGTCTCAAAAAAAAATAATAAAGTACCTTGGAATAAACCTAACCAAGGAAGTAAAGGATCTCTACAATTAAAACTTTAGCCAGGCGTGGTGGTGCACGCCTTTAATGCCAGGGATTTGGAAGGCGGAGGTAGGAGGATCGCCATGAATTCGAGGCCACCCTGAGACTATATAGTGAGTTCCAGGTCAGCCTGGGCTAGAGAAACTCTACCTCGAAAAACAAAAATTAAAATCAAAAACAAAAACAAAAACAAAAACAAAACCCTTTAAAAAACATAGCCAGGCATGGTGACACATACCTTTAATCTCAGCACTTGGGAAGCAGAAGTAGGTGGATTGCCATGAGTTTCAGGCCACCCTAAAACTACATAGTGAATTCCAGGTAAACCTGGGCTAGAGCAAGACTCTACCTCAAAGAAAAAGGACAGCTAAAAATAGATTTGCCATATGATCCAGCTACAGCACTCCTAGGCATATATCCTAATGACTCTTCTCACTACCTTGGAGATACTTGTATAACCATGTTTATTGCTGCTCTATTCACAATACCTAGGAAATGAAACCAGCCCAGATATCCATCCACAGAGGAATGGATAATAAAGATGTGGTACATCTACACAATGGAGTTCCATTCAGCGGTAAAGAAAAATGAAATTATGAATTTTTTAGGGAAATGCATGGATCTGGAAAGGATTATATACTAAGTGAGGTCACCCAGGCCCAGAAAGCCAAATGTTGCATGTTCTCTCTTATATGTGGATCCTAGCTACAAATATATAGACTTGTATGTGATCTGGAACCAAAAATCAGTAGCAGAGGCCCATAAGCTAGAAAAAGGCTATAAGGGAGGGAGGAGAGGGAAGGTCCTAAGAGGACATACCATGTTCTTGGATTGGAAGAATCAATATTGTGAAAATGTCAATCTTACCCAAAGAAATCTGCACATTTAATATACTCCCCATCAAAATTCCAACGGCATTCTTCAAGAAAATAGAAACAAACAATCCTAAAATTCATTTGGAAGCACAAAAAAACCCTCAAAATTCAAAACAATTTTGACCAACAAAAATAGGCTGGTGGTATCACCATACCTGATTTCAACCTATATTACAGAGCCATCATAACAAAAACAGCATGGCATTGGCACAAAAACAGACATGTAGATCAATGGAACAGAACAGAGGACCCTGGGGTCTAGAGAGATGTCTTAGTGGTTAAGGTGATTGCCTGTGAAGCCTAAGGACCTATGTTCGACTCTCCACATCCCAAATAAGCCAGATGCACAAAGATGAGGTAAGCACAAAGCTGCACATGCTCACTAGGTGGTGCAAGCTTCTGTAGTTTGACGATTATGGTGGCTGAGGCCCTGGCATGCCAATTCTATCCCTCTTTCTCTCTCTATCTCTCTAAAAAATTTTTTCATACCAGAATAGAGGACCCAGATGTAAGTCCAGGCAGCTGCAGCTACCTGAGCGTCAACAAAAATGCCAAAAATATTCTGTGGAGAAAAGACAGCCTCTTCAACAAATAGTGCTGGGAAAACTGGATACCTATATGTAGGAGGATTAAAGTAGATTCTTATCTCACTCCATGTACAAGGATAAAGTCCAAATGGATCAAAGACCTTAATATCAGACCTGAAACTCAAAAACTGCTAGAGAAAAAAGTAGGAGAAACCCTTCAACATATTGGCATAGGCAAAGACTTTTGAATATAACCCCAGTTGCTCAGGAAATAATCAGCCACTGGGACCTCATGAAATTACAAAGCTTTTGTATAGCAAAGGACACTGTGAATAGAGCAAAGAGTCAACCTACAGAATGGAAGAAAATCTTTGCCAGTTACACATCTGACAGAGGATAAATATCCAGGATATACAAAGAACTCGGAAAACTATGTAAGAAATCAGCCAGGCATGGTGGTGCACACCTTTAATCCCAGCACTCAGGAGGCAGAGGTAGAGGATCACTGTGAGTTCGAGGCCACCATAAGACTACATAGTAAATACCAGGTAAGCCTGGACTAGAGTGAAACCCTACCATGAAAAACCAAAAAAAAAAAAAAAAAAAAAAAAGACAATAAATGCTGACAAGGATGTGGGAAAAGAGGAACCCTTCTACTCTGTTGGTGGGAATGTAATTTGGTATAGCCATTGTGGAAATCAGTGTGGAGGTTTCTGAGACAGCTAGAAATAGATTTAACATACGACCCAGCTATAGCACTCCTAATCATATATCCTAAAGACTTGTCACACTACCTTAGAGAGACTTGCACATCCATGTTTAGTGTCACTCTATTCACATTAGCTAGGAAAAGGAACCAGCCTAGGTGTTCCCTCAACTGATGAGTGAATACTGAAGATGTGATACATTTATACAATGGAGTTTTTTTTTTTTACAATTTTTTTTTTTACATTTTTGTTTCTACTTATTTATTTGACAGAGAAAGAGGGAGAGAGTGAGAGAATGGGTGCACCAGGGCCTCCAGCCACTGCAAATGAACTCCAGATGCGTGTGCCCCCTTGTGCGTCTGGCTAACGTGGGTCCTGGGGAATCAAACCTGGGTCCTTTGGCTTTGCAGGCAGACACCTTAACTGGTAAGCCATCCCTGCAACCCCTTACAATGGTGTTTTATTCAACGGTAAAGAAAAATGAAATTATGGAATTTGTAGGGAAATGAAAGACCTGGAAAGGATTAAATTTAATTGAGGTAACCCAGGCCCAGAAAGCCAAGTGCTGCATGTTCTCTCCATATGTGGATCCTAGCTACAAATGTTTGGACTTGTGTGTGAGTTGGAATAAAACGCAGTAGCAGAGGCCAGTAAGCTAGAAAGGGGCTATCAGGGAGGGCGGAGAGGGGAAGACTTAAAGGGATGGTATTGTATATATGTGAGTAGAAGAACAGATTACTGGAGGTGGAAAGGCCTAAGTGAGGTCAGAGGAAGAGAGTGAGCAAAGGAAGAATGGGGGGAGGATTAATCAAAACTTGAGAGGGTATGATTAAGTCATGGAAGGCCACTGTTTTGGACAATGGCACACCAAGACGCCATAGATTGTTACTAGAAAATTTTCAGTGCCAGGGCTGGGATACCTCCTAGTGAGTTGTTGGCCAGGGAGGTCCTTGATGCCCCCAAAACATTACAGGCCATTGCCAAGGCTGCTGGTTTCCCACCAGGACTAGATGATAAGACCCTAGTGCTGAAGAATCTACATGCTTGAGCTGCAAGGCCACTGAGAAATCTTGCTGGAGCTGAGCTGAAAACCTCCTTGTTGACCAGCTGACAGAAAGCTAAAAAAGCTATTCTGCACACAGCTCCATGAGAGACAGAGGAGTCATCAATGGAAATAAACAATAGTGGACACTCTAAGCGTTAAGTTTAGCCAGCCAGGCAAAGTAAGCCAATGGGTGCAAGAGTGGCATGTTTGTTATGGGAAAAACCAACTGCTCTCTAATTGGATGGGGGGCCCGTTGATAAATACATGCCTGATACTGAAAAATTGTGTCAGGGGAAGTCATGAGCCCTAGGGGTCTAACACCTGCTGGTGTTTGGCTAAATGCATATATTACGCTCACCAAGCTGCCTGGTAAGCACTTCTCTTAATGTTCATATCCATATATTAATGCTACTCTCACTTTTGGTTAGAGAAACTTCTCTTTTCAGATAGTGGTGACTTCTGGGATGACTTAAAAGGCACCATGGTGCTGAGAGAAGTGACAGAGGAGTGCTCAGCACTGAAACATCTCTATCACACCTTCCAAGGCTCAGGGTCCATTGCAGAAGAGGTGGCAGAAAAAATGTAAGAGCCAAAGGAAGGGTAGGACTGCTTCCTGATACACAATGGCCTGGATATCCATGACTTCACAGTGTCTGGCACTACCTACACATGACTGTCATAATAGGAGGAAAAAATGATGACATTAAAATAAAAGAGATGGGCTGGAGGGATGGCTTAGCGGTTAAGGTGTTTGCCTACAAAGCTGAAGGACCCAGGTTCGATTCCTCAGGACCCACATTAGCCAGATGCACAAGGAGGCGCACACATCTGGAGTTCATTTGCAGTGGCTGGAGGCCCTGGCATGCCCATTCTCTCTCTCTCCCTCTTTCTCTGTCAAATAAATAAATAATTTTTTTTAAGTTTAAAAAAATAAAATAAAAAGAGAGGGCTAAAGGGATGGCTTATAAGTTAAGGCACTTGCCTGCAAAGCCAAAGGACCCAGGTTTGATTCCCCAGGACCCACATAAGCCAGGTACACAAGGTGGCACGTGCATTTGGAGTTCATTTGCAGTGGCTGGAGGCTCTGGCGTGCCCATTCTGTCTGTCTCTCTGTCTCTCTCTCTCTCACAAATAAATAAATAATATATATTTAAAATAAAAGAGAGACTGAGACGGGGAAGGGATATGACGGAGAGTGGAGCTATGAAGGGGAAAGTGGGGTCGGGGAATTATTTTGGTTTACTTTCTATAATTATGGAAGTTGTCAGTAAAAGAAGTGCAGGTGTAGTGACACATGTCTTTAGCCCCAGTACTTGGGAGCTAGAAGTAGGAGGATCATTGTGAGTTCCAGGCCAATCTGAGACATAGTGAATTCCAGGTCAGAGTGGACTAGAGTGAAACCCTACCTCAAAAAAAAAAAAAAAAAAAAAAAAGACAAAAACAAACAACAACAAAAAAGCACTATCTTAAAAGTAAAATGTTAGCATATGTGGGCTGGAGATATGGGTTAAGGTGCTTGTCTACAAAGCCTAACAATCAGGGTTCAGTTCCCTAGTGCCCACGTAAAACTAAATGCACAAAGTGCAGCATGCATCTGGAGTTTGTTTGCAGTGGCCAGAGGCCCTGATGCATGCATCCTGTCTCTCATTTCTGTCTTTCTCTGCTTGTAAATAAATAAATAAAATTATAAAAAAATAAAATAAAATGTTTTCATAGCAGCAATTAAAGCAAGTCAGTATAATGTAATAGAAATCCTAGAAATAGGGCTGGGGAGATGGTTCAGTGGTTAAAGTCACTTGCTTGTAAAGCCTGCCAGCCCAGTACCTCAGTAGCCACATAAAGGCTATCTAAAAAAAAACAAATGAAAAAAAAAGAGGGCTACATATATTAATGCTACTCTCACTTTTGGTAGAGAACCTTCTTTTTTCAGATGGCAGTGACCTGGGGATGACTCAGAAAGCATCATGGTGCTGGAAAGAAGAGACAGGAGTGCTCAACACTGCAATATCTCTATCACACCTTCCAAGGCTCAGAGTCCATTGCAGAAGAGGTGGCAGAAAGAATGTAAGAGCCAAAGGAAGTGTAGGACTCCATACAACGTGCCCCCCCCAGACACAAAATGGCCTGGATATCCATGACCTCACAGTGCCTGATACTACCTACACAAGACCATCATAATAGGAGGAAAAGATGATGACATCAAAATAAAAGAGAGACTGATTGAGAGGGGGAGGGGATATGATGGAGAATGGAGTTTCAAAGGGGAAAGTGGGGGTAAGGAGGGCATTACCATGGGATATTGTTTACAATCATGGAAGTTGTTAATAAAAAAAAATTAAAAAGAGGGTTAGACAGATGGCTGAGCAATTAAGGTGCTTGTCTGCAAAGCTTATGGACCCAGGTTCAATTCCCCAGTATTCATGTAAAGCCAGATGCACAAAGTGGTGCATGTGTCTGGAGTCCATTTACATTGGCTAGAGTCTCTGGCACACCTCTTCTCTCTCTCTTTCTCAAATAAATAAATAAATAAAATATGAAAAGAAAAACAAAAGCCAGATGTGGTGCTGCATGCCTTTATCCTAGCACTTGGGAGGCAGAGGTAGGAGGATCACTGTGAGTTCGAGGCTACCCTAAGACTACATAGTGAATTCTGAGCTAGAATGAGACCCTACTTGGGGGGGGGCAGGGGACCAGAGAATAAATCCAAGCATATACAGGAGCTCAACATAATTTTTTAAAGTGGCTTTTATTCATTTATTTATTTATTTTTTGTTTTTCGAGGTACAGTCTCACTCTGGTCCAGGCTGACCTGGAATTAACTATGTAGTCTCAGGGTGGCCTTGAACTCTCAGCAATCCTCCTACCTCTGTCTCCTGTGGCTGGGATTAAAGGTGTGAGCCACCACACCCGGCTAAAAGTAGCATTTTAAATGAATGCTAAGTGTTCTTTTTTAAAGAAAAATGTTTATTTTTATTTATTTATTTGAGAGCAACAGACAGAGAGAGAGAGAGAGAGAGAGAGCGAGCGAGCGAGCAAGGGAGGGAGGGAGAGAGGGAGAGGGAATGAATGGGCGCACCAGGGCCTCCAGCCACTGCAAACAAACTGCAGATGGGTGTGCCACCTGTGCATCTGGCTTATGTGGGTCCTGGAGAATAGAGCCTCAAACCGGATCCTTAGGCTTCACAAGCAAGCACTTAACCACTAAACCAACTCTCCAGCCCTAAGTATTCTTTTTAACAAATGCTGGTATCACCAGGCATGGTGGTGCATGCCTTTAATCCCAGCACTTGGGAGGCAGAAGTAGGAAAATCACCATGAGTTCAAGGTCACCCTGAGACTACATAGTGAATTCCAGGTCAGCCTGGGCTAAAGCGAGACCCTACCTCAAAAAAAAAAAAAAAAAAAAAAAAAGCTGGTATAGCTCACTAAATTATTTTTATTGACTGCCATCCTGGAGATTGAATGTAGGGTATCACACATACTAGGCAAGCACTCTAAACACTGAGTTATATTCCCAACCTCTTTTTATTTTTTATTGTTTTTAAGTTTATTTTTATTAGATATGGACATATTTAGTATGTAAACAAACACATGTTGGTACCAGCCTTTCCCTCCTCCCTGCCCCTTTTCTGAAGAAGCCTTCCTCATTGGGGATGCAGGTCAATCCCATGGGGATTATGGGTCATGCTTTATGGGGCAGCAGTTATGGGAGAGAGGCAATGTCTCTGTGCTGTGCAAAATGTCCCAACTTGTGGCTCTAACAATCTTTCTGGGCCCTCTTTTGCAAAATTCCCTGAGCCGTGTTGGGTGTATTTTAAGTCTACTTCAGTGACGGGCACTTAGGAGCCTCTGCATCTCTGGTTTGGTAGGTGTTGAGTGTCCTCAGTGTCTATCTCTTTTTTATTTATTTATTTTTTATTTTGGTTTTTCAAGGTAGGGTCTGGCTCTAGGCCAGGCTGACCTGGAATTCACTCTGTAGTCTCAGGGTGGCCTCGAACTCTCGGCAATCTTCCTACCTCTGCTTTCCCAGTGCTGGAATGAAAGTCATGCACCACCAAACCCAGCTTAAAAGCTGAGTACTTTTTGGTTTTTGTTTCTTTTTTTCAAGGTCTTGCTCTAACCTAGGATGACCTGGAATCAGTCTCAGGCTGGCCTCAAATTCACAGTGATCCTTCTACCTTTGCCTCCCAAGTGCTGGAATTAAAGGGGCGCACTACCACACTTTTTAAAATTTTTATTTATTTATTTGCAAGCAGAGAGAGATAAAAGGGAAAAGAGACAGAAGAGAGAAAGGGCACACAAGGGCATTCAGTCACTGCAAACAAACTCCAGATGCATGTGCCATATTGTGCATCCAGCTTTATATGGGTATTGGAAAACTGAATCCCAGTCATTAGACTTTGCAGGCAAGGGACTTAACTGCTGAGCCATCTCTCCAGCCCTCAAATGTTATTTATTTATTTTTATTTATTTGAGAGAAAGAAGTAGGCAGAAAGGGAGAATGAGCATACCAGGGCTCTACCCACTGCAAATAACTTCAAACGCATGTGCCACCTTGTGCATCTGGCTTATGTGGGCACTGGGGAATGGAACCTGGGTCCTTTGCTTCACAGGCAAGTGCCTTAACTGCTAAGCCATCTCTCCTGCCCTGGAGTTCGTTTGCAACAGCTAGAGGCCCTGGCATGCCCATTCTACCTCTATCTGCCTCTTTCTTTCTCTCTCTCAAATAAATAAATAAATAACTTTGAAAAGCTCCACTGCAGGGCTGGAGAGATGGCTTAGCGGTTAAGCGCTTGCCTATGAAGCCTAAGGACCCCGGTTCGAGGCTCGGTTCTCCAGGACCCACATTAGTCAGATGCACAAGGGGGCGCACGTGTCTGGAGTTCGTTTGCAGTGGCTGGAGGCCCTGGCGCGCCCATTCTCTCTCTCTCTCTCTCTCTCTCTCTCTCTCTCTCTGTCTCTGTCTGTCGCTCTCAAATAAATAAATAAATAAAATTCTTAAAAAAAAAAGCTCCACTGCACAACATTTACCGAGCATGAGCAAAGCCCTGGGTTTTATTTACAGCACTGAAAAAACATTTACACTGAACACACCAAACATCCTCATCTAGATCCAGCTGTTGTTGTTATTGTTGTTGTTATTATTATTATTTTGGTTTTTCAAGGTAGGGTTTCACTCTAGCTCAGGCTGACTCAGGAACTCACAGTGATCCTCCTACCTCTGCCTCCTGAGTGCTGGGATTAAAGGCGTGTGCCACCACACCCTGCTTATTTTTCTTTTTAATTTTGTTTATTTTTATTTATTTATTTGAAAGCAGGACGGACAGAGAGAGAGAGAGAGAGAGAGAGAGAGAAAGAGGCAAATAGACAGAGAGAGTGTGGGCACGCCAGGGCCTCCGGCCACTGCAAAGGAACTCCAGATGCATGCGCCCCCTTATGCATCTGGCTAACGTGGGTCCTGGAGAATCAAGCCTCGAACCGGGGTCCTTAGGCTTCACAGGCAAGTGCTTAACCGCTAAGCCATCTCTCCAGCCCTTATTTTGTTTTTTTGAGGTAGAGTCTTGCTCTAGTCCAGGCTGATGTGGAATTCACTATGTAGTTGCAGGGTGGCCATGAACTCATGGAAATCCTCCTACCTCTGCCTCCCTACTGCTGGAATCAAAGGCATGCGCCACCATGCCTAGCTCAATTATTTTAAATGTTATTTATTTGAGAGAGGTGGAAATGAATGAATTGATGAATGGGTGCAGTACTGCCTCATGCTGCTGAAAACCAACTCCAGATGCAGGTGCCACTTTGTGCATCTGGCTTTAGGTGGGTACTGCAGAATTGAACCCAGGCCAATAGGCTTTGTAAGCAAGCTCCTTTAACTTCTGAGCTGTCTCCAAGTCCCAGAACCAGCTATTTAAAAAAATTCCAGGCTGGAGAGATAGCTTAGCAGTTAAGGTGCTTGCCTGCAAAGCCAAAGGACCCAGGTTCGACTCCCCAGGACCCATTAAGCCAGATGCATAAGGGGTTGCATGCATCTGGAGTTCATTTGCAGTGGCTGGAGGCCCTGGCATACCCATTCTCTCCTCCCCCCCCCTCTCTCTCCCTGCCTATTTCTGTATATCTCTCAAATAAATAAATAAAAATAAAATAAAATAAAAATCTTTAAAAAAATGTTTCCCAAGATAATACTCCAGTATCTTTTTTCCACCCTTTGTTTTTTCTCTAGTCCAGACTGACCTGTAATTCACTATGTATTCTCAGGTTGGCCTTGAACTCATGGTGATCCTCCTACACCAGCCTCCCAAGTGCTGGGATTAAAGGCATGGGACACCACGCCCAGCTTCCATTCTCTTTAATTTTTTTTAAATTTTATTATTTATTTGATAGAGAGAGAAAATGGGCGCGTCAGGGCCTCCAGCCACTGTAAATGAACTCCAGACGCATGTGCCCCCTTGTGCATCTGGCTTATGTGGGTCCTGGGGAATCGAATTTGGGTCCTTTGGCTTTGCAGGCAAATGCCTTAACTGCTAAGCCATCCCTCCAGCCCTAATTTTTTTTTTTTTTTTAGTTTTTCGAGGTAGGGTCTCACTGTAGCCCAGGCTGACCTGGAATTCACTATGTAGTCTCAGGGTGGCCTTGAACTCACAACGATCCTGATCCTCCTACCTCTGACTCCCAAGTGCTGGGATTAAAGGCGTGCGCCACCACACCCGGCTCAGCCCTAATTTTTTTGTATATATTTATTTGCAATGAAAGAGAGAGAGGTAGGGAGGTGGGGTAGAGAGAATGGGTGCGCCAGGGCCTCTAGCCATAGTAAAGAAACTCAAGATGAATGTGTCACTTTGTGCATCAGGTTTTATTTAGACACTGGGGAATCGAACCCAGGTTGTTAGGCATTGCAGGCAAGAGCCATAATTGCTGAGTCTTCTCTCCAGCCCCTCCAGTCACTTTGTAGAACTTAAATGAACTCCAGATGCATGTGCCACTTTGTGCTTCTGGCTTTATGTGGGGACTGGGGAAGCAAATCTGAGCCATTAGGCTTTGCAAGCAAGTGCCTTAACCTCTGAGCCATCACTCCAGCCCCAGAACCAGATATTTTTTTTTGCCACAGTAGTTTTATCTCACTCTCTCTACAAATAAACATTTTGCAAAGTTATTTGGAGACATGTACATTACTCCTTCATATTCGAGTGGGTTTTCCCTAAGTACAGATACATTTTTCTTCAATAACCCTGAAACTGTTATCATACTGCTATAGTTGGAAGGCAACTGCCAATGGAATAATATAGTGTACATAACATGATGCTAAAATCATTTAGGATTTTAGAGTCTTTTTGTTTTTAAGGTAGGGTCACACTCTAGCCCAGGCTAACCTGGGACTAACTTTGTAGTACCAGGCTGACCTTGAACTCAGAGCAATCCTCTTAACTCTACCTCCCAAGTACAGGGATTAAAAATGTGTACCACCACACCCTGCTTTTTATAAGCAATAACAATAACTATTATTATTATGTGGTTTTTCAAGGTAGGGTATAGCTCTCTAGCACGAGCTGACTGGATTTCACTATATAGTCTCAGGGTGGCCTCGAACTCACAGTAATCCACCTACATCTGCCTCAGGAGTGCTGTGATTAAAAGCATGTGCTACCACACCCAGGAAAATTATTGAGTTAGGGAAGTTCAATTGTAAAATCTGTACAAATAATCTAATATGTAAAGAGCTCGGGCTGGAGAAATGGTTTAGTAGTTAAGACACTTGCCTGCACAAAGCCAAAGGACTCAGGTTCAATTCCCCAGGACCCATGTAAGTCAGATGCCCAAGGTGGCGCATGCATCTGGAGTTCATTTGCAGTGGCTGAAGGTCTTGGTGCACCCATTCTCTCTCTATCTGCCTCTTTCTCTGTCTCTCATATAAATAGATAGATATATAAAGAACTCAAAAATTTGGCTGAGCATTGTGGCATATATCTTTAGTCCCAGCACTCAGGAGGCTATGGTAGGATGATCACTGTGTGTTTGAGGTCAGCTTGGACTATAGAATGAGTTCCAAGTCTGTGTGAGCTAGCATGAGACCCTACCTCAAAAACAAATAGACAAAGCCAGGCGTGGTGGTGCAATCCCAGCACTTGGGAGGCACAGGTAGGATGATTGCCTTGAGTTCAAGGCCACCCTGAGACTACATAGTGAATTCCAGGTCAGCCTGGGCTGCAGCAAAACCCTACCTCAAAAAACCAAAAAAAAAAAGACAAAAAAATCTGAAACTTTTCTAGCCTCTAACCATTGCAAATGAACTCATGTGCCACCTTGTTTTTGTTTGCTTGTTTGTTTGTTTGTTTTCAAAGTAGGATCTCACTCAGCTCAGACTGACCTGGAATTCACTATGTAGCCTCAGGGTGGTCTCCTACCTCTTCCTCCTAAATGCTGGGATTAAAGGCGTGCGCCACCATGCCCAGCTACGTGTGCCACCTTGTGCATCTGGCTTTATGTGGGCACTGGGGAATCAAACCTGGGTCCTTAGGCTTTGTGGGCATTCACCACTTAGCCATCTCTCCAGCCCATTTTTAAAATATTTTTATTTCTTTATTTGAGAGAGAGAAAGAGATAGATAAACACACACACACACAGAGAATAGGTGGGCCAGGGTTCCTAGCCACTGTAAATAAACTCCAGATGCACTTTGTACATATGGCTTTACATGACTATTGGGGAAACAAACCCTGGTTGTTAGGCTTTGCAGGCAAGTACCTTAACTGCTGAGCCATTTCTCCAGGCTTTTTTGTTTTGTTTTGTTTTTTCGAGGTAGGGTCTCACTCTAGCTCAGGCTGACCTGGAATTCACTCTGTAGTCTCAGGGTGGCCTCGAACTCTCAGCGAGCCTCCTACCTCTGCCTCCCAAGTGCTGGGATTAAAGGCGTGCGCCACCACGCCCGGCTTCCAGGCTTTTTTTTTCAAGGTAGGATCTCGCACTAGCCCAGGCTGACCTGGAATTCACTATGTAATCTCAGGATGGCCTCAAACTCACAGCGATCCTCTTACCTCTGCCTCCCAAGTGCTGAGAATAAAGGTGTGTGCCACTATGCCTGGCAATATATAAATATTTTAAAAAGAATTATACAAACTGGAGAGATGGCTTAGTGGTTAAGGTGCTTGTCTGCAAAACCTAACGATCTGGGTTTAATTCCCCAGTAAGCATGTAAACTCAGATGCACAAAGTGGTGCACATATCTGGAATGCATTTGCAGTGGCTAGAGGCCCTGGTGTACTCATTCATTCTCTCTTACTCTCTCTTTCCTTTAAAGTAAACAAATATTTTAAACAAAAAATATTAGAAATACTAGGAAATCAAGCCAGGTGTAGTAGTGCACACCTTTAATCCCAGCACTCAGGAGGCAGAAGTAGTAGGATTGCTGTGAGTTTGAGGCAACCCTGCTGATATTACATAGTTAATTCCAGGTCAGCCTAGGCCAGAGTGAGACCCTACCTCGAAAAACCAAAGAGAAAGCCAAAACAAACAAACAAACAAAAAAAACCAGGACTACTAGGAAATGAGTTGGGTGTGGTAGCACATGCCTTTGAACCCAACACTTGGAAGCAGAGATAGAAGGATCAGGCCTTGTGTGGTGGTGCACGATTTTAATCCTAGCACTCTGGGAGACAGTAGGAGGAGGATCACCTTGAGTTCAAGGGCACCCTGAGACTACATGGTGAATCCATGTCAGCCTGGACTAGAGTTGAGACCGTACCTCGAAAAATAAAACAAACAGAAGAAAAGAGGTAGGAGGATTGCTGAGGCCAGCCTGAGACTACATACATAGTAAATTCCAGGTCAGCCTGGGGCGAGACCCTACCTCGAAAACCTAAAATAAGAAAAAAGAAAAAAGAAATACTAGGAAATTATTAAACCAGGAGGATGGGATTAAGACCCTTATAAAAGGCTTGAGCAGGTGGGTTTGCTCTTTCTACTCCTCTGCCCTGTTAGGACATAGCAATCAGCCCTTTTTATTTGTTCTTTTATTCTCTCCACCATGTAAGAACACAGCAAGGAGGCTTTCAAGAGACATGTAATTTTCTGTTGTTGTTTTTCGAGGTAGGGTTTCACTCTAGCGCAGGCTGACCTGGAATTCACTATGTAGTCTCAGGGTGACCTCAAACTCATGGCAATCCTCCTACCTCTGCCTCCCATGTTTTTGGTTTTGTGAGGTAGGGTCTCACTCTAGTCCAGGCTGACTTGGAATTCACTATGTAGTCTCAGGGTGACCTTGAACTCATGGCAATCCTCCTACCTCTGGCCTCCCAAGTGCTGGGATTAAAGGTGTGCGCCACCATGCCCAGCTTAGTCATGTAATTTGTCAGCACCTCGATCTTGACTTCCCAGCCTACATAACTATAAAAATTCATTTCAGTTGTTTATAAATTACCTACATTATAATATTCTTTTGTTCTTTATTTATATATTTTATTGACAAATTCCATAATTATAGACAATAAACCATGATAATTCCCCCCATTTTCCCCTTTACAACTCCACTCTCCATTTTAATATCCCCTCCACCCTCAATCAGTCTCCTTTTATTTATTTATTTTTATTTTTATTTATTTATTTATTAGAGACAGAGAGAAGGAGAGAGAGCGAATGGACACACCAGGGCCTCCAGCCACTGCAAACAAACTCCAGACACATCTGCCACCTCGTGCATCTGGCTTACATGGGTCCTGAGGAATTGAACCTGAGTCCTTAGGCTTCACAGGCATGCACTTTAACCACTAAGCTATCCCTCCAGCCCCAGTCTCCTTTTATTTTGATGTCATCATCTTTCCCTAATATTATGATGGTCTTGTATAGGTAATACCAGGCACTGGATATCTAGACCACTTTTGTGTCTGGAAGAGTGCATTGTAAGGAGTACTATGGCTCTTACATTCTTTCTGCTACCTTTTCTACAATGTTTTTGTTTGTTTGTTTGTTTGTTTCTCAAGGTAGGGTCTCACTGTAGCTTAGGCTGACCTGAAATTCACTATGTAGTCTCAGGGTGGCCTTGAACTCATGATGATCCTCCTACCTCTGCCTCCCAAGTACTGGGATTAAAGGTGTGCGCTACCATGCCTGGTATTATACAAGCCAGAATTGGTGGACTATGCCTAAATCTCCAGTATTTTGAGAGGCTGAAGCAGGATGATATTGAGTTCAAGGCCATCCCAGGCTATATAGTGAGAGTCTGTCTCAATAAAAAAAAAATATTGGGGGCCTGGAGAGGTGGCTTAGCGGTTAATTCACTTGCCTGCAAAGCCAAAGGATCCAGGTTTGATTCCCCAGTACCCATGTAAGCCAGATGCTCAAGGGAGCGCATGTGTCTGGAGTTTGAAGTGGCTGGAGGCCCCAGCATGAGCATTCTTATTTTCTCTCTCTCTCTCTCAAATAAATAAAATAAAAAGAATATTGGGGCTGGAGAGATGGCTTAGTGGTTAAGATGCTTGCCTGTAAAGCCTAAGGACCCAGGTTCAATTCCCTAGTACCGACATAAGCCAGACACACAAACGGTGCATGCATCTAGAGTTTGTTTGTAGTGACTTGAGGTCCAGGCATGGCCATTCTCTATCTGCCTCTGGCTCTCTCTTCTGCTCCCAAATAAACAAATAAAATTTTTATAAAAGAAAAAAAAAAAGAATACTATCTGGGTACAGTGGTGCATGCCTTTAAAACCAGCACTCAGGAGGCAGAAGTAGGAGTATTGCTGTGAGTTTGAGGTCAATCTGAGACTACATTGTAAATTATAGGTCAGCCTGGGCTAGAGTGAGACCCTACTTCAAAAATTCAAATAAATAAACAAATAAGAAAAAGAAAAGTGGAGCTGCAGAGATGGTTCGTTTAGTAAAACACATGCTGCACAAACGTGAGGACCTGAGTTTGGATCCCCAGCACTCACGTAACTGCCAGGTATGGCAAAGACAAACAGATCCTGGGGGCAAGATAGATTGCTATATTAGCTGAATCAGTGAGCTCTGTGTTCAGTGAGATGGTATCTCAATAAATAAGGTGGAAAGTAATTGAAGAAAACACCTAATGTTTACTTCTGGCCTCCACACAAATGTGCACATATACCCATCTACACAAAAGAACACACATACACACACATGCACGCTACACACATACAAAAAATAGAATGATATAAATAAAAAAATAGAATGAATAAGCAGCTGGGTGTGATGGCGCATGCCTTTAATCCCAGCATTTGGGAACCAGAGATAGGAGGATCACTGTGAGTTCAAGGCCAGCCTGAGACTACAGAGTGGATTCCAGGTCAGCCTGGGCTAGAGTAAGACTCTACATCAAACCCCACCCCCCAAAAAATCAGAATGGAGCTGGGCGTGGTAGCGTATACCTTTAATCCCAGCACTTGAGAGGCAGAGGTAGGAGAATCACCATGAGTTCAAGGCCACCCTGAGACTACATATTGAATTCCAGATCAGCCTGAACTAGAGTGAAACCCTACCTCAAAAAACCAAAGGAAAAAAATTAGAATGAATGAATCAGTAAATAAGGTTGGGGAGATGGCTCAGTGGATAAAATGCCTGCTGTGCAAATCTGAGTACCTGAGTTTGGATCCACAGACTACTTCTCATACCAGATAAATAAATAAATAAATAAATTTTAAAGTGAATAAATATCACTACTAGGGCTGGGGATGTAGCTCAGTAGGTAGAGTATGGGACTAGCATCCATGAGGCCCTGGCTTTAATACCCAGCAGCACATAAACTGAGTGGTGGTGTACACTTGTAATGCCAGCACTTGGAATGTGGCATCAGGAGGATCAGAAGTTGAAGGTTATCCTCAGCTACATAGGGAGCTGAAGAGCAGCTTAGGCTAGAGACCACAACTCAAAAAAATAAACCGCTAAAAGCAAAATAAATAAAATAAAAGAAAATAAACTGCTGCCGGGCATGGTGGCCCATGGCTTTAATCCCAGCACTCAGGAGGCAGAGGTAGGAGGATAAACATGAGTTCAAGGCCACCCTGAGACTACATAGTGAATTCCAGGTCAGCCTGGACTAGAGTGAGATCCTACCTCGAAAAAACAAAAAATATATATAAATAAATAAACTACCATAATAATAATAATTATTTTTTGCAGTACTAAGAATCAAGCTGGGCATGATGGCACTTGGCTTTAATCCCAGCACTCAGGAGACAGAGATAGGATCACCACTGAGGCCACACTGAGACTACATAGTTAATTCCAGGTCAGCCTGAGCTACAGCAAAACCCTACCTCGAAAATAATAATAATAATAATAAACTGCTGCCAGGCATGATGGCACACACCTTTAATCCCAGCATTCTGGGAGGCAGAGGTAGGAGGTCACCATGAGTTCGAGGCTGCTCTGAGACGACATAGTGAATTCCAGGTCAGCCTGGACTAGAGTGAGACCCTACCTTGAAAAACCAAAAAATATATATAAATGAATAAACAACCATTATTATAATAATTTTTTTGCAGTATTAAGAATCAAGCTGGGCATGATGGCACATGGCTTTAATCCCAGCACTCAGGAGGCAGAGGTAGGAGGATTGCCGTTGAGGCCACCCTCAGACTACATAGTGAATTCCAGGTTAGCATGGGCTAGAGTGTGATCCTACCTCGAAAACCAAACAAAGAAAAAAAAGTCAAGCTCATTGCTTCATACATGCTAGGCAAACACTCAAATGCTGATAAGCATTGTTTTCCTTAAATATTATAACTAACATATACAAAACTGTAGCTATATTATTATACTGCCTTATATTACTACATTATATAATACAAGTATCATTAAAGCTAACTTTTGGGGGACTGGAGAGATGGCTCAGTGGTTAGAGGCTCTTGCTTGCAAACCCTGATAGCCCAGGTTTGATTACCCAGTGCCCAAGTAAATCCAGATGTACAAAGTGGTGCATGCAACTGTAGTTCATTTGCAGTGGCAGGAGGCCCTTGTGTGTAGATACTATGTGACTCACAAATAAAAATAAATAAATAAATAAATAAATATATTTTAAAAATTTTTGTAATTTGAGTATGATATGTTTTTTTTCCAGGTTCCTTATATGTGTGCATTTCTTTCTCTTCAGCATGGAGGATCCTTTCAAGTATTTTCTGTAGAGCTGGTTTTATCTTCAAATATTCCTTTAGCCTGCTTTTGTTGTGGAATGTCCTTATTTCTCTGTCTATTTGAATGGATAGCACTGCAGGATAAAGTAACCTTGGTTGACATCACTCCAAGCCCTTCTGGCTTTTAAAGTCTGTGTTGAGTAATCTGCTGTAATCCTGATGGGCTTGCCTTTGTATGTGACTTGATTTTTCTCTCTAACTGCTTTCAATATATTTTCTTTGGTTTGTATGTTTGGTAGTTTAATTATAATATGGCAAGGAGAGGTTCTTTCCAGGTTTTGTCTGCTTGGTGTTCTAAAGGCTTCCTGTATCTGCATTGGCATCTCTTTCCCAATTTGGGGGAAGTTTTCTTCTTTGATTTTGTTGAAAATACCTACCATGTCTTTGGAGTGAAATTCTCCTTCTACTATGCCCTGAATTCTTATGTTTGATCTTTTCATAATGTCCCAAATATCTTGAAATTCCCATTCATACTTTCCTATCAGTTTGTCTTTCTCTTTGTTGGACTGTATCAGATTTGCCACCTGGTCTTCTAGTTTAGATATTCTGTCCTCTCTTTCATCCATTCTACTGATGATATTTTCTACAGAGTTTTTTATTTCATTGACTGGGTTCTTCATTGCTAGTATTTCTGACTCATTTTTCTTTATTATTTCTATTTCCTTATTCATGTCTTGTATTGACCTCCTTATTTCATTAAATTGGTTTCCTGTGTCTTCTTTGATTCCTTTGATTCCCCCCCGTCTTTTTTTTGGTTTTTCGAGGTGGAGTCTCACTCTAGCCCAGGCTGACCTGGAATTCACTATGGAGTCTCAGGGTGGCCTTGAACTCAAGGCAATCCTCCTACCTCTGCCTCCCGAGTGCTGGGATTAAAGGCGTGTGCCACCACGCCCGGCCACCCCTTTTTTTTTGAGGTAGAGTTTCACTCTAGCTCAGGCTGAGCTGGAATTCACTATGTAGTCTCAGGGGGGCCTCAAACTCACAGCAATCCTTCTACTTCTGCCTCCTGAGTGCTGGGATTAAAGGTGTGTGCCACCACTCCCAGCTTCCTCTTTGATTTCTTTGAGCATATTTTTGTTTGTTTGTTTTCTGATTTTTCGAGGTAGGGTCTCACTCTAGCCCAGGCCAACCTGGAATTCACTCCAGTCTCAGGGTGGCCTCAAACTCAGGCGATCCTCCTACCTGTGCCTCCTGAGTGCTGGGATTAAAAGGTGTGCACCACCAGGCTTGGCTGAACATATTTTTAATGCATTAAAACCATATATTTATTATTTTCATATTGCATCTGTCATTTCTGAACAATACAAAGTTGAGGCAAATAGTCCCATTTCCTTTCCCGAAGACCCAGCTCTCCCTCAAATATTCCCTCCCACCCTTACAGAATTCTGTCCTGCATAAAACACTTAAATACATCATAGCCAGTTATGAAAAAAATAGCAAGAGCAGGGCATGGTGGCGCATGCCTTTAATCCCAGCACTTGGGAGGCAGAGGTAGGAGGATCACCATGAGTTCAAGGCCACCCTGAGACTACATAGTTAATTTCAGGTCAGCCTGGACCAGAGAGAGACCCTACCTTGAAAACAAAAACGCAAGTATTGTTTCTTTCCTCTTGTAAAAAAAAAAAGGAAAAAAGAAAGAAAGAAAAGAAAAGAACATGGCAGCAAAGACAGGCATCCAAGCACTGGCTGGGGGTGTCTAATATAGACAGTTACTGGGTATGGGCTAACCTACGGTCAGGGCAGAGGGTGATAGAGAAGGATAGTATGATTTTAACAGCCTGCCTGAGACCCTCCCTCTATCCACATGGGCCTAAGTACAAGGATCAGATGGACAACCATGACTCAGAGACAGGCTGGAGGGTTCATTGGGCTCCCATTTCAAACTTCCTTGCTTGAAGTGAAGAAAAAGGGCAGGCCAGGTGGCACAGCAATAACCTTACTGAGGAGCACCTTCTGTCCTCCATGAACTTAAAAAAAAAATCTCTACCCTCATAAAAATGGATTGCTTGTTACACAGACAGGCAGGTGTCTCTCTCTGCCTTAGTTCCAAAGAGCAGAACACTATTGGGAAATATCAGAAGAATAAAGAAGAAATCTCCTTTGGAGAATGGTCTAAATTCATTTGGTAAGTCTCTATATTTAGAACAACAACTAGAATACATTCTAAATTCAAAACAGTAATAGTCATTATGGCCTTGCAGCGAGCAGTGTCCTGGCCCTAAGGCTGCCCTACCACGCTAACAAAAGTGGTAAAAGTGACCCCGAGTCCCGCTTGCCCCATTCCCTCAGCCTGAGAGGAAGAATGCTGGCAGAGCAGTGAGTCACAGCATTTCTGCTTTACAAACACCAGGGCTCTTCTGTGGAACTCTATGAAGAAACACTTGGGCCATTTTTTTTTATCTGGAAGTGGCTTGCAACAGTGCTGTGTGGTGTTTGTTCTTTCCTTTTAAGGAAAAAAGAAGTTTGGGGAGGAGGCTAAATGACCTTACTCCCCAAACAACCTTTATACAATTTATAGAGGTCTTCTTCAAGGATCAGAGAGAAAGAACTGAGGTGGGGATATTGTACCAGTCTGGCCTGAGTAGATTAAGAGTCCAGCTCCTGCTGGGCGTGGTGGTACACGCCTTTAATCCCAGCATTTGGGAGGCAGAGGTAGGAGGATCGCCGAGTGTTCGAGGCCACCCTGAGACTACATAGTAAATTCCAGGTCAGCCTGGATCAGAGTGAGACCCTACCTAGAAAAACCAAAAAAAAAAAAAAGAGTCCACCTCCTGGTGAAAGATAAATGAAAGGGAAGAAAACCACCAAGTCCAGCAACCCCATTTCCAGCATGAAGAATGGGGGGTTTGAGAAAATTCACTTATGGAAGGTCAGCCAGTTGAAAATTCATGCCACCCGAACTCTGAAGTGGTGGAGATGCTGTTGACCTCAACTGTAAAGGCACGATTGCCTGTTCAGGGATGACGAAGAAGGTGGTGATGGAGAGCTCTGCTAGCCTCCCAGTTAAACTCATTTTTGATGGCCAAGAAGAAAACTCAGCATTCCTGGGACAAGGGTTGACATCTTGGGATCACAGAGACAGTAGACTCTTGTTTCAGGTCTTCTGAAGTTTGCTGCTCACTGGGTGAACTCTGCCTCTTCAACTTCAAGCTTTACCAAGGTTGAACTATTTATCATTTGTAAAGGCTCTCTAACTACAGGTGAGAAACTAGGGCCAGGAACAGGTGAGCCCTCACTGATTTCCTCCAAAGGTGGAGTCTGAGGCAAAACATCATGTTGGCCAGGGGGTAAGCCTGGCTCCTCTTCCGCCTTTGTAGTCACTTGTGCCTTGTGTTCCCCAGAGACTGATGGCTGGCAAGCAATGTAGGAATTGTTGCTGGGGCCTGACTGCTGAGAGAAAGATGAGCCAGACCGAATCTTTTTGGAAGGAGAGGGCTTCAAGGGGAACTTCTTGAACACTGTGTTGCACGACTGGAACCATTCAGCATGGAAACCCAGACGATGCATGGATACTGTGTCCTTATCATGTACCAGTGTTTTCCAAGAGTACTCCTACTTCTGTAAGACTGCAGAATATCAATGATGCCAATATACAGTAGAAGTCTTTCACCTTTATTATTCCAGGCAGGGATGCCACCTATACTCAGATTAAAAATATCTTCCTATACTCAATAGTGGACACTACAAGCCTTATAATTGGCCAGCCAGGCCAAATGAGCCAATGGGTGCAATAGTGGCACATCTGTCATGGTGGAAACCAACTGCCCTCCAATTGGACTGGAGGCCTGCTCCATGGGAGGGAATACATCCCTGATACTGAAAACTTAAAGCAGGGGTAGTCACGAGCCCTAGGGGTGTAACATCTGCTGATGTCTGGAAAAAGGTATATACTATGCTTCTCAAACTGCCCAGTAAGCACTTTTCTTAATATTTATACCCATATATTAACGCTACTCTCACTTTGGGTAGAGAATCTTCTCTTTTCAGATGGCAGTGACCTTGGGATGACTCAGAAGGTATCATAGTGCTGGAAAGAAGTGACTGGAGTACTGAGTAACATCTCGATCACACCTTCCAAGGCTCAGGGTCTAATGCGAAAGAGGTGGTGGAAAGAATGTAAGAGCCAAAGGAAGGGTAGGACTCCTTACAACGTGTTCCCTCCAGACATAAAATGGCCTGGATATCCATGACCTCACAGTGTCTGACACTACCTACACAAGACCATCATAAGAGGAGGAAAAGATCATGACATCAAAATAAAAGAGAGACTGATTGAGATGGGGAGGGGATATGATGGAGAATGGAATTTCAAAGGGGAAAGTGGGGGGAGGGAGGGTAGTACCATGGGATATTTTTTATAATCATGGAAAATGTTAATAAAAATTGAGAAAAGAAAAAAAATCTTCCTAAGTCAGGTGTGGTGGTGCACACCTTTAATCCCAGCACTCAGGAGACAGAGGTAGGAAGATCGCCTTGAGTTCAAGGCCACCCTGAGACTACATAGTGAACTCTAGGTCAGCCTGAGATAGAGTTAAAAAACAAAACAAAACAAAACAAGAAAAAACTTCCTTTCCTTTTATACACTTTTTTTGTTGGTTTTTGAAGATAGGGTCTTGCTCTATAGCCCAAGTTGACCTGAAATTCACTAAGTAGTCTCAAAGTGACCTTGAACTCACAGAGATCTAACTCTTCTTTGAGCATATTTATAATAAATCTTTTGAAATATTTCTCAGGCATTTCCTCTAAATCAGTCTCACTGGAGGTCATTTCTGATGCATTAATACTTTTTGGTGGATTTATATTGTCTCGATTTTTTGTGTTTCTTGTGTTATAATGTATATATTTTTGCATCTTGGATTAATTTAATGCTTGGATTTTCTAATTATCTGTAGTATTATTAGATGTACAACCAATCTGATGTTATATATCTTCAGGGTAGGAGCTTAAGGTGCTAGGTGTGGCTCTTAAGATTCTCAGAGTAACCACAAAAGTGACCCTAGGTGTTGGGTTTGCCTGCTATGAGAATATTCAAGTAGGCTGTGTGGAACAAAAAGCAGGCAAATTCTAAAATTTAACTAAACAATGTACACATTCATTGAAAAATAGCACAGAGTATTTATGCAAGAGTAGGTATTATGACAACCATATCCTCTAACAAAGTCACAGTCCCTAAGGATGTGTGATGCCCCACACCCTTAATTCTGTCAACTGGGAAGCTAAGATTTCTGGTCTGTAGAGGGTTCCAAGGTCAGCCTGTGACCTAGTAAGACCCTTCCTCTATGAACGACAGGAGAGGAGACAAAGGCACTATAAATCAGGAAGCAACAAATGACAAGCCCAAAATATAGCTTATTTAAGAATGGCAAGCCGGGCTGGGCGTGGTGGCGCACGCCTTTAATCCCAAGCACTCGGGAGGCAGAGGTAGGAGGATCACCGTGAGTTCGAGGCCACCCTGAGACTACATAGTGAATTCCAGGTCAGCCTGAGCCAGAGTGAGACCCTACCTCAAAAAAAAATAATAATAATAAAAAGAATGGAAAATCTGACCATCCATCAGAGTTAACATTTATTTTACCCTGACATGGAAGGTGCAATTAGCACTTCTGATGCAATCCTATATTCCAGGCTTTTTTGGTGGGTACTGACATGGTTTAATCCCAGTTACCTTTTGGGATAGCTTTGGTTTCAGCTATGCTGCATGCACACTTGGGTCTCTCTTTGCTCTGCTATGGGATCAGGTAGGCTGGCTATGTCGGTGGGCCGCTGCTTTGATTGCCTGTGCTGGGTGCTGTGTAGGTGAGCTCCCTTCCCCAGGTCTCTGGTGCTTGCTGGTGTTAGGGGGAGAGGAGGCTGTGGATGGTGGCTGAAGTTCTCCCACTGGTCCTCGCGATCCTCTTCCTCACGAGCCACTCTGCTGATCCCTGCCATCCTACCTTCACGTTTCTTTGAGTTTGCGAGGAGGCAGGGTGTGAGCAGAAAATCTCCTCACCTGGCTTTTCCTGCAGCTCAGGCCCACGCTGGCAAACCACAGACAGATGGACCTGGTGCTGCTGCTGGAGCCACTTCTGCCTGATTCTGTGGTCTCTAGATGCTCTGAATCTCTCCTACTTCTCTGCTGTGATTAATAATTTCTTATGCACCTTCACTTTTTAATAGAAGAAGGTATTTTGCTGGTTTATTTATTTATTTGCTTTTTCTTCCCCTAAACTGCTTTGGCGTGTTTCTAATGCTAACATCTTAATTGGAAGTCTAAATTATGTTTTGTTGACAACTTCTTTTTTTAAATATTTGTTTTATTTTATTTTTATTTGAGACAGAGGTGGGGGAGAGGGAGAGAATGGGCGTGCCAGGGATGCCAGCTGCTGCCAAGGAACCCCAGATGCATGTGCCACCTTGTTGCATCAGGCTTACATGGGTCCTGGGAAATCAAGCCTAGGTCCTTTGGCTTCACAGGCAAGTGCTTTAATTGCTAAGCCATCTCTCCAGCCCTATTGACAACTTCTATACTTACAGAAAATAAATCATGATAATTCTCTTTTTTTTTTTTTTTTGAGGTAGGGTCTCACTCTGGCCCAGGCTGACCTGGAATTCACTATGTAGTCTCAGTCGAACTCACGGTGATCCTCCTGCCTCTGCCTCCCGAGTGATGGGATTAAAGCCGTGTACCACCATGCCCAGCTTCTTTTTCTCCTATTATGAGGGTCTTGTGAAGGTACTGCTAAGCACTGTGAGGTCAAAAAGCCAGTAGACACACACACAAAAGCTTACGCTTTTTGAGAATTTACTATTTTACTATGTAACCATTTTCCAGGTATTTTATATACATTTCTCTCTCTCTCTCTCTTTGTTTTCTTTTGTTTGTTTGTTTTTTAAGGTAGGGTCTCACTCTAGCCCAGGCTGACCTGGAATTCACCATGGGATTTCAGGGTGGCCTGAAATCTTCCTACCTCTGCCTCTTCAGTGCTGGGATTAAAGGTGTACACCACCATGCCTGGCTTTTTTCTTTTCGTTTTTCAAGGTAGGGTCTTGCTCTAGCCCAGGCTGACCTGGAATTCACTATGTAGTCTCAAGGTGACCTTGAACACACAGCAGTCCTCCTACCTCTGCCTCCTGAGTGCTAGGATTAAACGTGTGCACCGCCAAGCCTGACTCACATTTCTTTTTCTAATAATTATTTATTTGATGAGAAAGGGAGAGAGAAGGATGAGGAAAGAGACAGAATGGGTGCCCTAGGGCCCCCTGCCATTACAGGTTTTATAAGCAAGCACTTTTAACTGCTGATCCATCTCTCCAGCCCCTATTTACACACACACACACACACACACACACACACACACATATAATTTCTTAGAGAGAGAGAGAGAATTGGCGTGCTAGTGTCTCAGCCTCTGCATTCAAACTCCAGATGCTTGCACTACCTAGTGAGCATGTGCAAACTTGTGCTTGCCTCACCTTTGTGTGTGTGGCTTAAGTGGGATCTGGAGAGAGATTGAACATGGGTCCTTAGGCTTTGTAGGCAAGCACGTTAACCACTAGGTCATCTCTCCAGCCCCTATTTACATTATTATTATTATTATTATTATTATTATTTGGTTTTTCAAGGCAGGGTCTCACTCTATCCAAGGCTGACCTGGAATTCATTATGTAGCCTCAGGGTGGCCTCAAACTCACAGTGATCCTCCTACCTCTGCCTCCCAAGTGCTGGAATTAAAGGTATGTGCCACCACGCCTGGCTTACATTTTTTATTGAATTTTCATAATAGCCCTAACACACCATCATCACTACTTTACAAGTTAAGTAACTGAGGAGCTGGGCGTGGTGGTGCACACCTTTAATCCCAGCTCTCAGGAGGCAGAGGTAGGAGGATCACCGTAATTCCAAGGCCACCCTGAGACTTCATAGTGAATTAATCCCAGGTCATCCTGGGCTAGAGTGAGACCCTACCTGGAAAAAAAAAAAAAAAACAACAAAACAGGGGCTGGAGAGATGGCTTAGTGGTTGAGGCACTTGCCTGCAAAGCGAAAGGACCCAAGTTTGATTCCCCATCACCCATGTAAAGCCAGATGCATAAAGTGGCCCATGGATTTGGAGTTTGTTTGCAGTGGCTAGAGGCCCTGGCATGCCTATTCTTTCTTTCTCTGAAATAAGTAAAAATAAAATAAGCAAAATGAATAAAATAAACAAAAAAGAATCTGAGGCCTAGCGGCAGACAGGAGTGTGTCGTGGCAGTATATTGTAAGGAGTACAGTCATTATTCTATGGGGAAAAAAAGATGGGTCCCAGAGCAATGTCTCTAGGGTACTCACTGTCTTCTGAGGGCCGAATGTCTACACGCAGCTGCAAGTAAGGTTTGGAAGCAGTGGCAAAAGCTGTGCTGAGGTCCCAGTCAGATAGCAGAGAGAGGAAAGCTTCCTGTCCTAGCCGGTCCCGGGCAAGGTAACTGATGCCAAAGTTCTTCTTCCTGGACAGAGGATATGAAGGCACTCTCAGGATCTCCAGATCAATGGAGGCCTCAGAGACAGTTCACAAAACAAGGAGGGTAATATGGAAGGTGCTGAAAACGACTTCCTACTATTTGCTAGGAACTATGTTAAGGATTGTGGGTAGCCTGAGGTCAGGTCATTTATATCCACTTTGTTACACAAACAGAGAGATAAATACACACCTGCTCATAACTGGAGGGCACACTGAAAACTGGTAAAATGTTGGTCCCCTCTGGGGACGGTAACAGTGTAGTTGAGGGATAGAAGTGGGAAGAAAGCAGCCTTCTTACTACATAAAAAAATAAAGCAGTCTGTATATTTGTTATTTTTCACAACAAGAAATGCTCATGTCCAAAAGTCAAATACAAACTAAAAATTCATTCGTCAGACATACTTGTGCAACTATACAAAGATGGATGTTGTATAGCAATCACTGTAAACCATGGTACGTCCTAAATATTCATCAACTGTTTAAATTTATTAGCATAGCATGTATTTCTCCAACACAATGACAACAAAATAACCAACACACCTGCCCCTAAGAGACATCAAGTTTTGGTTACCTGGTTGGTAAATTTTGCAATGTCTTATAGTAACCATTGTCTTATTTATTTATTTATTTATTTTTTTGAGGTAGGGTCTCGCTCTAACTCAGGCTGACCTGGAATTCACTATGTAGTCTCAGGGTGGTGTTGAACTCATGGCAATCCTCCTACCTCTGCCTCCCGAGTGCTGGGATTAAAGGCGTGCGCCACCACGCCCGGCTTGTAACCATTGTTTTAGAGGGTGGGAGGGAATCAAGCATTTAAATATTATTTATGTATTTATTATGTTTTTTTTTTTTTTAGGTAGGGTCTTGCTCTAGCCCAGGCTGACCTGGAATTCACCATGTAGTCTCAGGCTGGCCTTGAACTTACAGTGATCCTCTTACCTCTGCCTCCTGTGCGCTAGAATTAAAGGCATGGGCCACCATGCCCAGCTTAATTTTGTTTTCTGAGGCAGGGTCTCACTTTAGGCAAAGCTGACCTGGAACTCTGTAGTCTAGGCTGGTCTCAAACTCATGGAGGTCCTCCTACATCAGCCTCCCACATGCTGGGATTAAAGGCATGTGCCACCAGGGCCAGAAACCACTGTATTTTTTTAATGTTTTGAGACAGTCTTCCTATGTAGCCCATACTGGTCTTGATTCTCCTGCCTCAGCCTCCTGAGTACTGAGATTACAGGTAGGTACCACTACACCCAGTGAAACATACATGCTATAGGCTGCCAGTGAGGGTGTCTTCGTAAAACCTGTCCCTGTCCAGAGACCATTTAGGAAACATCCATTGAAAGCTTAAACAGCACACACCCTTTAGCCCAGCAATTGAGACTTCTTCCAACTATTCCAAGCACGATATACACATCTGCATGGGGTTATTTGTAATAAAAGATAAAACTAAAATTTCCCAAAAGCTAGACAGTTGATGTTAAGGTGAGTAGCCTACTGCATCCTCCCACTCACCCATTCAAGTCAAAGGCTCGGATGAGGATGTGCTGTAACACGTCCAGAGAGGTGATTTGAGGGTCTACAGCAAAAGAACGAAACTCAGGCGACAAGAAGCTTTCACATTTCTGGGGAGAGAAGACACAGGGTAGACCACGAGAGGCCACATCACCATGTTGAAGACTGAGCGAGGTGCAGAGCAGTAGAAGGGATGGTCAAAAGAAGTGATGGGGCACACTGAGGTGGGTGATCTGGGCCATGGTAAAAACTCTGGGTTTCGCTCTGAGGGAGGGGAAGTCAGAGGAGGCTTCTGAGCAGAGAAGGGACATGACCTTAGAATTTTACATGATCCTTGTGGCTGTTCTGCAAACATACTGTGGGAGCAAGGGCAGAAGCAAAGAGTCCAACGAGGAGGAGGCTACTGCAATAGTTCAGGCATATAATCCTGCTACATCCCCTTGAATATGGTTGCCAGAATCATAATGTCCATTCTGACCACAATAAAATTAGTCCTCCACACTGCAATCATTCTAGCATATCTAGCTATAACACTCTATGGCTTAAATTTCTCCAATGGCAATCCTAGGCAAGCCTTGTCCACTCAGATTCTTTGAACTTTACACTCTGGTAGTACCAAGCTATTGAAAGTTCCCTTGAACACATATTGCCTTCAGGCTGCGGTGTGTGCCAATCTCCCTCTGTTTGGCACATCCTTCCCACTTCTGCATGTGGCTCACTCACAGCTCAGGGATATCTTTGTTTTCCCTAAAATGCCAAACCTCTATCTCAGAGCTTTATTATTGCACTGAAGTGATCCATTGTCTTTCTTATCACTAGCAATGCTACCACTCCAGTCTGAGTAACCATTATTGCTTGGTGAGATTACTGCAACAGGTTTCTTCCTCAGAATACCACTACAGGCCACTCACCATCTGCTCTCTTCTTAACCTGTTTCACCTCCTACCACTCTAGACCTTCCTACTCATTCTTCCTGCTCCAGTAGTATGGGAACCTGCAGGAGCATGCTAAGTTCATCTGCACCTCCCAGCCTTTGCCCTCTATCCAGAACTCTTCCCCCATCCAATATGCACATGGCTGGCCACTTTCTATTCGGGTCTCTGAGACTTCAATCCTCCTTTGGAGAATCTTCCTCTACAACCTTGGTTAAAGTAACTCCCTAGTTCATAACCTTTGCCTTATTTTCTTAAGGTATCTTCTAGTATCCAAAACATTTCTCCCCTAACAAGCACGTGGGCTTAAGGGTGGGGACAAATACAAAAGACGCTCTCAACACCTATTTGCTGACTGACTTTAGGATGCCCCTTTCTTCAGCAACAGCATTACTCAGGGCCCCACTCCTCCCTACTACAGTCCCTCCTCTAACGCTACCGCCCTGCCCATCTACCCATAAGCTCCACCCATGCAACCCATGGGCCCCTGCCCCTCTATTTTCAGCCCACATCCCAGGTTGTGCCTTAAGATTCACCCCTTTAGCAGCAACCCCCGCATCATTCTGCCCTCAAGCCTCGCCCCAAATCTTAGGTCCTGCCCTTCATTCTCTGACAGCCACCGCCTTCTCCTCTAGGGTGCCCAGGCGGGCTGGCCCACAAGCCGCCAGCCTCACCTTGACTCGGACCCGTACCACCTCTCGCTCCTCCTCCTCAGCCACTGCTGCCGCCTGGGCACCCCCGCCGGGCGGGGGCGCTCCAGAGCTGGCTAAGTCCGAGGAGGCTGTTGCCATCCTTCAGCCACCGCCGGCTGTCTCCGGGTTATGGTTGACTGTTGCCCCCTAACCCAGCGCGTACCCTACACTGCGGGCGCCTTGGCCCCACCTTGTGCCCGGGCGCAGGCGCAAAGGGTATTGTGAGACCCTGCCCCCTCGCCCCTCCCATCTGGCCCCAACTGGAGGTTGGTTCTGCGCATGCGCACAGGATGCTTACGCGCGGGACCCCACCCCCCAGAGCCGGGCATTTTGCTTCTTTCCAGCCAGTGTGCAGACGCTTCCTTAGGTCCCGCCTGCCCTACTCCCCAGGCTTGGTTGTTGGGCAGTCTATTTCCGGATCCATCAAAGAGTATGCCAAACTGACGACTGGTACAAGTAAGAGAAGTGGGTGGGGAGAAAGCCGCTACGTGATGACGTCAAGGCTCCGTAACCCGTCTCGAGTTGCCACGTTATAATGTTTTAAATACCTGTGGCCCTCTCCAAATGAATTCGCTGAACGAAAAGTATATCCTTTCTCCAGAGTATTTATTTTTATTTATTTGACACAGAAAGGGGGAGAGAGAGAAAATGAATGGGCACGCCAGGGACTCCAGCCTGAACTCCGGATGCATGCACCTCCTTGTATAGCTGGCTAACGTGGGTCCTGGGGAATCGAACCAGGATCCTTTGACTTTGCAGGCAAACGCCTTAACCGCTAAGCCATCCCTCCAGCCCCAGAGTATTTATTTTTAATGTCAGGGGTTTTATGAGACAGGGTCCGACTAATTTCCCGTTTGGCTTTGAACTGGGATCCTCTCCCTCAGTCTCCCAAGGGATGGGATTTCAGGTATGTGCCACTGCATCTGGCTTCTAGAGCCTTTTTACAAGTAATTAACCTTTTGTGAAAATTCATGGAACTGTACGTAAAAGTATTTTACTTAGGCTGGAGAGATGGCTCAGCCATTAAAAGCGCTTGCTTGCAAATCCTTGACAGCCTGTGATCCCCAGTACCCGTGTAAAGCCAGATGCACAAAGTGGGACCCGTCTGCAGTTCGTCTGCAGTGGCGAAGGCCCTGGGTGCCCATTCTCTCTCTCTCTCATTAAATAAATAAATATGTAAAATTTTATAAGTAGACTCTTCCAGGCCAGTTGTGGTGGTACACGCCGTTAATCCCAGCACCTTGGAAGCAGAAGTAGGAGTATCACAGTGAGAGGCCACCATGAGACTCCATAGTGAATTCCAGGTCAGCCTGGGCTACACCAAGACCCTACCTCAGAAAACCAGAAAATAGATAAATAAATACATAGAATCTTCCACTCCCTAAACTCTTCTTATATACTTCATTAAGTAATTTATCCAAAAAAAGACATGTTTATCCTTTCTGGAGGTCCTCTCTTTTTAGATTTTCTTTTTGAGTTGGGGGGGTTCTCACATTTTTAGCGCAGGCTGACCTGAAACGCACTCCGTAGTTCCAGTCTGGGCTCGAGCTCTCCTACCTCTAACTCTCCAAGTGCTGGGATTAAGGGCATGTGCCACATGCAGGCTGACCCCCCGCCTGTTTTTTACTCCAAAAGTTTCTCTTTTATTATTATTATTTTCAAGGTAGGGTCTCACTCTAGCCCAGGCTGACCTGGAATACACTATGTAGTCTCAGGGTGGCCTGGAACTCAGAGCGATCCTCCTTCCTCTATCTCCCGAGTGCTGGGATTAAAGGTGTGTGCCACCATGCCTGGCTAAGGCTAACTTTTTTTAAAAAATTATTTTATTTATTTGAGAGGAAGAGAGAGAATGGGCACATCAGGGCCTCCAGCCACTGCAGATGAACTCCAGACACATGAGCCCCTTTGTGCATCTGGCTTACGTGTATCCTGGGGAATTGAACTGAGGTCCTTTGGCTTTGCAGGCAACAGCCTTAACCGCTAAGCCATCTCTCCAGCCCCTAACATTTTTTTAATGAAGTACTGGGAATTGATCCCAGGGCCTCACATAGGCTGGGTAAATACCACTGAGGTATATTCTCAGTGCAAGGTCAACTTTTCTAGGTGGGCCTGAAATTCTATTTTGATATATTTAAAAATAATCTGGGCTGGGGAGATGGTTTAGTGGTTAAGGCACTTGCTTGCAAAGCCAAAGGACCCATATAAGCCAGATGCACAAGGGAGCACATGCATTTGGAGCTTGTTTGCAATGGCTGGAGGCCCTGTCACGCCCATTCTCTTCCCCCCTGCCTCTTTCTCTCTCTCTCTCTCAAATAAATAAAATAAATAAAAACAAATAGAGCTGGGTATAGTGGCACATGTCTTTAATCCCAGCACTCAGGAGGCTGAGGTAGGATCACTGTGAGTTCAAGGCCAATATATATATAATTAAACTCTTTGCTTTTTGTTTTGTTTTGTTTTTTGAGGTAGGGTCTCACTGTAGCCAAGGCTGAGCTGGAATTCACTATGTAGTCTCAGGCTGGCCTCAAACTCATGGCAATTGTCCTACCTCTGCCTCCTGAGTGCTGTGATTAAAGGCATGCACCACCATGCCCAGCTTCCTTTGCTTTTAAAAAAACCCATTGCTTTGATGTTAATATTGAGAATATAGATACTGGGGGCTGGAGAGATGGCTTAGCTGTTAAGGTATTTGCCTGCAAAGCCAAAGGACCCAGGTTTAATTCCCCATGACACATGTAAACCAGATGCACAAGGTGGCGCATGCATCTGGAGTTCGTTTACAGTGGCTAAAGGACCTGGCACACCCATTCTCTCTCTCACTGCCTCTTTTTTATTTTATTTTGACTTTTTGATTTTTTGAGGTAGGGTCTCGCTCTAGCCCAGGCTGACCTGGAATTCACTATGTAGTCTCAAGGTGGCCTCAAACGGTCAGCTATCCTCCTACCACTGCCTCCTGCCTCTGCCTCTTTCTATCTCTCTGTCAAATAAATAAAATCAAATAAAAATATAGACACTGAGCTGGAAAGATAGCTTAGCAGTTAAGGTGCTTGCCTGCAAAGCCTAAGGACCCAGGTTCCATTCCCCAGTACCCATGTAAGCAAGATGAACAATATAGCACATGCATCTGGACTTCATTTACAGTGGCTAGAGGCCCTGGCATGCCCATTCTCTCCCTCCTTTCCCCCCCCCTCTCAAATAAGTAAATAAATATTTTTAATATCTAGAAAAAAAGAATATACACACTTAGTCAGGTGTGGTGGTGCACATCTTTAATCCCTGCACTTGGGAGGCAGAGGTAGGAGGATCGCCGTGAGTTCAAGGCCAGCCCGAGAGTACATAGTGAATTCCAGGTCAGCCTGGGCTAGAGCAAGAACCTTCCTTGAGAAAACAAAACAGAAAAAAAAAAAATACACACACACACTTTTAGAAGGCATAAATAATGAGGCTTTTTTTTTTTTGAAAGTTGCAAATAGGTTACTGGTATGTCTCCTGATCCACATACATTGCTGGACTTTCTGCTGGGAAAGCTTTGACAGTTTGTTTCTCATTTCAGTTGTCACACCATTGGACAAGCAAACCATTAGCCTTGAAGTTTATCCTGAGGGCAAAGGTGCACACATTTTAGACAGGGGTATGATGCAGTTAGATGCTCCTGCCTTGACTGCGCCGAGGATTTTGGATGGAGAGATACAAGAAGCAAGATCAAAATGGAGGCCCTTGCCATTATCCTGGGGAGAACATTCCCTTTGTTTATGCATTCTTTTATTCAACAAGTACAAATTATATATTATATATATATATAAAATATTATATATGCTAGATAGTCTCCATGTATTAATTCATTTAATCTGCATTCAAAATCCTCTGAGGTAGATAGTATTATAGTAGTAGTAGTGGTCGTAGTAGTGTTTTACATATTTCACTCACCCTTGCGAGGTAAGTAACAGTATTGAAGGCTAAGGAAAAACTAGTTCTCCTTGTCAAAGAAGAGTAAGTGGCCCAGAGAGTGGGTTGTGCTGGGGACAGAATGTGTATGTGTATGTGAGGAAGAGCAAGGTCAACATGCCTTTAAATAGAGAAAACAACTGAGTGACAGCATATTAAATAAAAGAATTAAGTAGGATTATGCAGGGCTTTGGATAAGCCTTTGGATAATAAGGTGCTCTTATTACTGCCCATCCTGTTGCCCCTTCCACTGTGCTCAGTAAATCTGCTTTCTTTCTTTCTTTCTTTTTAAAGAAAAAGGACATTTCTTCAAAGCTACAGTGTAAGCCTGAGAACAAGGATTTGAACTGAAGTCCTGCTTTATATAGATCACCTAAAGCCAGCTTCAGGTATCTTCTACCTTATCTGTTGCCACCTTTTGAAAATTCCTCAAGTACCACTTGTATAATGATAGAGACTACGGAGTAAGGGATGGTAATCTTTAAGGTGAGCGATGAGGGTGCCTGTATGGTGCGTGGCATCTGGGGAGAGGTGAAAAAAAGTCTGTAGGGTAGCAGGGAGAATAAGGGAATCTGTGGGGGATGTGATAGGTGGTCTGTAGGGTGACTGATCACACTTGTGGGTGATTTATCATGTGTATATCATGAACGGTGGAAGGGTGCAAAATGTGAGAGATGGAATGGTAAACAGGGTAAGTGAAGAGGTCTGTCGAGTGAGAGATGGAATCTGTGGGTTGAATGATGGAAGGGGTCTGTGATGTGAGTCATAAGTTCTGTGGGTTATGGGGAGTCTGTAAGGTTAGTGATCATGAAATCTGTAGTGTGATTGGTTCCTCTGTGGGACCAGTGATCAGGGTCAGTAGAGTGAATGACTGGTGGACTATAGGACAAAATATAGGGCGTGAGGGGTAAATTAAGGTAACTTGGGTAAGTGGCAGGGATTTAGTGTGTTATAGGAACCTGTGAGGTGACTGAAAGGGTCTAGTGATCGGGGTGGTATATGATGTGAATGATAGAGGTCAGTAGAGGGTATCAGTTGAGTATGTAGGGTGAGTGGTGGGGGATGGGCTGTGAAGTGCGTGGTATCTATGTGGTGACTTAACAGGAGCAAGAGGTTAAGTGATTGGTGGGGGTGTGGTGTGGTGAACTATTAGGTATCTTGTGAGGTTTAGGATCTGACATCTATTGGGTGAATGATGAGGTGTGGTGAGTGGTGAGGAATGTTATGGACTTAATTGTGCCCCTTCCCCAGTTTATGTTGAAGCTGGAACCTTCAGGGTAATTGTATTTGACATCCAGTCTTTAAGGAGGCAATTAAGATTAAATGAGGTTGGCTGGACATGGTGGCAAACACCTTTAATCCCAGCACTTGAGAGGCAGAGGTAGGACAATTGCTGAGCGTTCGAGGCCACCCTGAGACTAGCCTGGGCTAGAGCGATGTCTTGCCTTACCTTGAAAAACCAAAAAGAAAAAAAAAAAAGATTAAGTGAGGTGACAATGGTGGGACATTAATTCAATTAGACTAGTGGTCTTTTTTTTTTTTTTTTTTTTGGTTTTTGGAAGTAGGGTCTCACTCTAGCCTAGGCTGAGGCTGACCTGGAATTCACTATGTAGTCTCAGGGTGGTCTCAAACTCACAGTGATCTTCCTCCCTCTGCCTCCGGAGTGCAGGGATTAAAGGTGTGCACCACAAGGACTAGGGTTCTTATAAGAATAGGAAGGGACACTAGGGGTGTGAGCACACAGAGGAAAGATCATGTGAGGACATAGCAAGAAGGGAGCCATTTATAAGAGGTGGAGAGAGGCCTCAGGAGAGACTAAACCTGCTGACACCTTGATCTCAGACCTTTAAATCTCCAGAACTGTGAGAAAAATGAATCTGGGTTAAGATACCTAGTCTCTGGTATTTCGTTTTGGAAACACAGACTGAGATAGGGCATGATGAGAGTCTATGTGTCTGATGGATGTGATCAGGAGACAGGCTGAGTGATGGGGATTTGTGGGGTAGAGATGGCTTCCATGGGACTGATGAAGACCTGTGTTAGGCAGTAGCGTCTGTGGGGTAAATCATAGGGTACTGAAAGGTGACTGCTGAGAGTCTCTATGGTTAATGATGGAGCCAATGGGACAAGTAATGGGGTCTGTGGAGGAGTCAAGTTGGCCTTTGGAATAAGTGACTAGGGATCTGCTGGTGACTGATGAGGTGGTGTGGGCTGAGAGGCAGGTGGTATCAAGGTGACAGGGATCTATAGAGGATTGTTGTGCTGGCCTGTAAAGTGAATTATGGGATTTATGGTGTGAGAGATGGGGCTGTGAGGTTAAGTCACGAGGTAGCTAAGGGAATTGTGATAGGGTGTCTCGGAGGTGCTTGAAGGTCTGTGGGATGATAGAGATTTGCCATTGATAGGTGAGTCTGTGGAATGAATGTTAGGGGCCAATAAGTTCAATGATGTAGGGAGTGGGTTTGTGAGGTGAATAGTGTGTAGTCTGTGGGGTACTATGACTATGTAGGCTAAATGGCGAGGCCTGTGTAGTGATGGGGTCTGTAATGTGAGTGAGGGACATATCTGCAGAGTTAGAGATAGGAGATCTTTAGGGTTTGTGATGAGGGGTTCCTACACTGAATATTGGCGGGTGTTCTGTGGAGTGAATAATGTGGGTCTATGTGGTAGTGAAGGAAGAAATCTGTGGGGTGAGTAATCAGGGTATGGAATGTGGGTCTATGGGGAATGACTAGTTATAGATTGAGTGGTGACAGGGTTGTAAGCATTAGGGTCAGTATATAGGGAGTGTGATGGATTAAATTTCAAAAAATTCACACTGAAGTCTGAATTTCCAGTACTTCTATATGTGACGATATTTGAAGATAGGGCCTTTAAAGAGATGGTAGTTTTGGCTCTAATATTTTGACATCTTAGAAGGTGTCCTTATAAGAGTTTAGGACACACACATGATAGTGTACAGAGGAAAGTGAAGACACAGTGATATGTGGTCATCTGCAAGCCAAGGAGAGTGGTTTTATGACCAATTGAACTTTAACTTTCAGCCTCTAGAATTGTGAGAAAATAACTTTTTCTTTTTCTTATTTATTTATTTAGTTAGTTAGTTAGTTAGTTAGTTTTTCCAGGTAGGGTCTCACTCTAGCCCAGGCTGGCCTGGAATTCACTATGTAGTCTCAGGCTGGCCTCGAACTCACAGCAATCCTCCTACCTTGGCCTGAGTGCTGGGATCCAAGGGCTGTACCATCATGTCTGGCCCAGAAAATGATTTTTCTGTGTGTGTGTACATGTGCATGTGTGTATTTTGTGATACTGAGGACTGAACAGAGTCTTGCACATGCTAGGCATGTGCTCTACCATTGAGCAACATTTCCAACCCTCTTCTTACTTTACTTTGACACAGGGTTTCACTAAGTTTCTCAGGCTGGCCTTAAACTTACAATTCTCCTGTCTCAGCCTCCCAGGTAGCTGGAATTATGGGCCTATACCTCCAGGCCCAGCAAATTTCTATTGGTTAAGCCATATGGAAGCCAGGCATAGTGATGAATGCTTGTAATCCCAGTACTTGGGAGGTGAAGGCCATATATGAGACCCTGTCTCAAACTATACACATACATAGTCACCTGATCTGTGGCATATTGTTATAGCAGCCCTGGCAAACTCATACTGATTTTGGTATTAGAAAGTAGATTCTGGGCTGGAAAGATGGCTTAGCGGTTAAGCATTTGCCTGTGAAGCCTAAGGACCCCGGTTCGAGGCTCGACTCCCCAGAACCCACTTTAGCCGGATGCACAAGGGGGCGCACGCGTCTGGAGTTCGTTTGCAGTGGCTGGAGGCCCTGGCGCACCCATTCTCTCTCCCTCTCTCTATCTGCCTCTTTCTCTCTCTGTCTGTCACTCTCAAATAAATAAAAATAACAAAAAAAATTTAAAAAAAAAAAGATTACTTTAAAAAAAAAGAAAGTAGATTCTGCTATGACAAATACCTAAAAATACAAAAGTAGTCTTGGAAATGGATAATAGATACAGGCAACAGTTTTGAAGTCCATGTTAGTAAAAGCCTACATTGTTATGGTCTCAACATTTGTGTTTCCTCAGTCCTATGTTGAAATCTAGTCCTCAGTGTGATGGCAGTAGGAGGTGGGGCTATGTGAATTAACTAGGTCATGAGAGTAGTTGACTGTATAAAATGATGAAGAGATCAGAGTACCCATGAAAAAGCCAGGTGTGGTGGACCTGTAATCCTAGTACTGGGGAAGAGGATCCCTGGGATCTGCTGGCCAGTTAGTCTAGCTGAATTGGTGAGCTCAAGGTTCAGTGAGAGACTGTTCCTCAAAAACAAGGCAGGGGTGGCTGGAGAGATGGCTTAGCAATTAAGGCGTTTGCCTACAAAGCCAAAGGACCCCGGTTCAACTCACCAGGACCCACGTTAGCCAGATGCACAAGGGGGAGCAAGCGTCTGGAGTTCCTTTGCAGTGGCTGGAGGCCCTGGCACGCCCATTCTCTCTCTACCTCTTTCTCTCTCTCAAATAAATAAATAAATAAAATATTTAAAAAAAACAAAGCCGGGCGTGGTGGCACACGCCTTTAATCCCAGCACTCGGGAGGCAGAGGTAGGAGGATCGCCGTGAGTTCGAGGACACCCTGAGACTCCATAGTGAATTCCAGGTCAGCCTATGCTAGAGTGAGACCCTACCTCAAAAAAAAAACAAAACAAAACAAAAAAAAAAAAAACAAGGGCTGGAGAGATAGCTGTTAAGCGCTTGCCTGTGAAGCCTAAGGACCCCGGTTCAAGGCTCGACTCCCCAGGACCCACGTTAGCCAGATGCACAAGGGGGCGCACGCATCTGGAGTTCGTTTGCAGTGGCTGGAGGCCCTGGCGTGCCCATTCTCTATCTCTCTCCATCTGCCTTTCTCTCTCTTTCTCTCTGTCACTCAAATAAATAAATAAAAATAAACAAAAAAAATAAAAAAATAATAGATTGGAAGATGTGTTAGGGCAAAAACAAAAAAACAAGGCGGGGGTGGAGAGATGGCTCAGTGGGTAAAGCTGTTGCTCAAGCTGGAAGTCCAGAATTCGTCACCCAGTCCCCACATAAAACCGTGGAAGCTATTATGAGCTTCTAAAATCCCACCACACTTACAGTGGGATGGAAGTCAGAGACAGGAAAATTTCCCAGAAGCCTGTGGCAAGCCCCGCAAACAATAGTAGAATGAGGATTCAGAGCGAGACACCAGCAAGTATCCTCTGACCTCCACATGCATGCTGTGTGTGTGCATACTCACAACCTGAACATATGCACACACACAAATAAATAATGAAACAATTGAAAAATATAAGGTGGACAGCAATCAAGACACCTAGCATCAGTCGAGTGTGGTGGCACATGCCTTTAATCCCAGCACTCAGGAGGCAGAGGTAGGAGGATCACCATTTGAGCCCACCCTGAGACTGCAGAGTGAATTCCGGGTCAGCCTGGGCTAGAGCAAGATCCTACCTCAAAAAACCAAAAAAAGCAAAGCAAAACAAACAACAGAAACCTAGCATCAACCTCTGGATTCCCTAAACGTGCATGCATAGACATACACATGCAAAAAATGTTACGTTAAGTTTGGATGTTGAGGCTTCATATGGAAATAAGAATTGTGTTATTGGAAACTGTCAGGAAGGCAAAGAACTTAATTAGATTTCTTTGATTGCTCTGTAGAAGGCAGAACTTGTGAGTGATGTACTTGAATTTTTAGCTGAGATTTCTAGGAAAAGAGTTGAATATTTCTGGGTATAGTTGGTCATGTCTATAATCTTAGCACTCAAGAGGCTGCCATGAGTTCAAGGCCAGCCTGGACTACAGAATGAGAACCCATTTTAAAAACAAAACAGGGCTGGAGAGATGGCTTAGCGGTTAAGGCGCTTGCCTATGGACCTAGGTTTGATTCCCCAGTACCTACATAAGCCAGATACACAAGGTGGCCCATGCACCTGGAGTTCATTGGCAGTGGCTAGAGACCCTGACACACGCATAGTCTCTCTCTCTTTCAATTAATTAAATAAAATAAAATAAATGTGTTGAAGATGTATCCTGACTCAGAAAGAGTCACAACATGTTCTTTCTCATATGTGTATCCTAGCTTTGAATTTTTTAGATTTGCATGTAAGAGTCAGTAGTAAAGGGCAGAAAGCTAGAAAGAGGCCAGTAGGGAGGAGGGTTTAGGGGAGGGGAGTATATACGAAAGTAGGACAGGGGAGGAGGACTGAGGAGAGGATGGAGTAAGGGTAGAGTGTTCCCAAACGATTGACATTATGAGTAAGCCATATGGAATCATACTTCTTCATTAGCTAATTAAAACTTTATAACTTAAGGACTGAGGAGGTGGCTCAGTGGTTAAGGCACTTGTCTGTAAAGCCTAATGACATTTAATTCCTCACTACCCCTGTAAAGCCAGATGCACAAAGTGGCACATGCATCTGGAGTTCATTTGCAGTGGCTAGAGGCTCTGGTGTGCCCACTCTTTCTCTCTGCTGGGTATGGTGGTACACACCTTTCATCCCAGCACTCAGGAGGCCAAAGTAGGAGGATCACTGTGAGTTCAAGGCCAGCCTGAGACTACATAGTAAATTCCAGGTCATCCTGGGCTAGAGGGAGACCCTACCTTGGAAAACATATATATTCTTCTTAAAATCTTTTTTTTTTTTTTTTAATTCTAGAGAAAGAAAGAGAGAGAATTGGTGTGCCAGAGTCTCAGCCATTGCAATTGAACTCCAGATGCTTGTGCCACTTAGTGGGCATGTACGACCTTGAGCTTGCCTCACCTTTGTGTGTCTGGCTTTTGTGGGATCTGGAGAGAGATGGAACATAGGTCCTTAGGCTTCACAGGCAAGCACCTTAACCGCTAAGCCATCTCTTCAGCCCTACATATATATTCTTAAAACAGAAAGAGTTTGAGCAGAAGTCCCCTGTTTGGGTAGAGAATGCTATGCCCAGAGCAATAGACTGTTACGGAAAAATCCAGGTGGGAAGGGTGGGAGGGTTAAGTATCCCCCAATGAGTTGTTGGCCATGAAATAAAAACCTACAGGCCATTACTAATGCTTTTGGTTACTAACCAGTATTAAAATGGTAAAGCCTTATTGCTGAAGACACCAAAATATCTAGCTGGAACTGGGGAAGAAGCCTCCTCCTTGCTGGCTGGCTGTCACAGTGCTGGAAAGTGCAATGTGGGCTGCTGGGGAGAACAGTCATCAACAGTCTGAACAGCAGTGGATCTTGCAAGTTACACAACCCACCAACCACCCAGGGGAGATGTGCCCATGGGTGCAATAGTAGCATCCAAGTTATGCTCTGATTGATTTTGAGGCCGACTCCATGGGATAAAAATTCATGCCTAAGAGCCGGGCGTGGTGGCGCACGCCTTTAATCCCAGCACTTGGGAGGCAGAGGTAGGAGGATCGCCGTGAGTTCGAGGCCACCCTGAGACTCCATAGTGAATTCCAGGTCAGCCTGGGCTAGAGTGAAACCCTACCTCGAAAAACCAAAAAAAAAAAAAAAAAAAGTCATGCCTAGTACTGAAAACTCAGTCCAAAGCCTAAGGTTTGGAAGATCATAAGCCTAGAAGGGGAGCTACCACTATTCTTTGGATAAATGGATACACCATGCCCATCAAATTGCCTTCTAAATGATTATGCCCTTATATTAGTGTTGTTCTTGCTTTTGGTTAGAGAAGCACCCCCCCCCTTTTTATCTTATTTGCAAGGGCGGGGGGAAGAGAGGATGGGAGAGAATGGGCACACCAGGGCCTCCAGCCCCTGCAAACAAACTCCAGACGCATGTGCCACCTTGTGCATCTGGCTTTATGTGGGTACTAGGGAACTAAATCTCGGTCCTTAGGCTTTGCAGGCAAGTGCCTTAACTGCTAAGCCATCTCTCCAGCCCTCCTCCTTTTTTCAGATGGCAGTGACAACTTGGGAGACCCAAGACTGGTCAAGGGAATGAAAAGTGTCCCTTGAGAGCTCAGCACTGTATTAGATGTCTCTACCACACCTTCCAGGGCTTGCATAGGAAGTGGCAGAATATTAGTGCTGCTCTCACTGCTAGCCAAAGAAGCTCTTATTTGGAGATGAGTACAGATTCTGGGGAGACTGAAAACTCATCAATCTGCTATAAACAAGGGGCTCTTGAAAGCTCAGTGCGACATGAGACATCTCTATCACACCTTCAAAAGCTCTGGGAGGGCTGGAGAGATGGCTTAGCGGTTAAGCGCTTGCCTGTGAAGCCTAGGGACCCCGGTTTGAGGCTAGATTCCCCAGGACCCACGTTAGCCAGATGCACAGGGGGGCGCACGCATCTGGAGTTCGTTTGCAGTGGCTGGAAGCCCTGGCGCGCCCATTCTCTCTCTCTCTCTATCTGCCTCTTTCTCTCTCTGTATGTCACTCTCAAATAAATAAATAAAAATAACAAAAAAAAAATTTAAAAAGCTCTGGGAACATCAGAAGAGGGGATGAAAGGAATGTAAGAGCAAGATCGTGGGAAGGAGTACTTTGGGATACTATCCTCTGGTCATGAAGTGACTGCTGCATCCATGACCTCACAGGAGATGTCTCTACCTTCACAGACTTGCACAATATTGAACCCATCGACATTTTGACACAGATATGGAGGGGAAAAAAGAATGAGACATCAAAATAAAAGAGAGACTCCTTGGAAAGAGGAGTGGGTTCAGTGGAATGAGGATGTTGAATAGGGGACAACAAAGGGTAAATGGGAGGGGATTCTGATTAAATGGAAGTATGTTCATGTATTTAAAAAACTCAATCATAAGCCGGGCGTGGTGGCGCACGCCTTTAATCCCAGCACTCGGGAGGCAGAGGTAGGAGGATTGCCGTGAGTTCGAGGCCACCCTGAGACTCCATAGTGAGTTCCAGGTCAGCCTGGGCTAGAGTGAGACCCTACCTCGAAAAACCAAAAAAAAAAAAAAAACTCAATCATGAAAAAGTTTTTTAAAAAATCTCAATAATGGGGATGGCATAAAGGCTCAGCAGTTAAAAGCACCTGCCTGCAAAGCATGCTGGCCCAGGTTCAATTTTCTCATGTAAAGCCAGGTGGGATGGGTGATTGCAGTAGCAATGGACGGACACACACACATACACACACACCCTCTGAGGGTTTCTCCTTACTGCTTATAGAAAAAAGTGAGAGGGGAACGGGTCAATTGAAAAAAAAAAAAAAGCATTGGGTAGAAAGAACCAAGAAGATAAAGAAACTTTTCAGTCTGTCCCCTATTGTTAAAACCAAGAGCATTCTGAACAAAATACCAAAGGCATGACTAGACAATCAATAAAAATCAATGCTGGGCGTGCTGCATTATCTAACAGGCCGTGTCAACAGAATCCAGGAATAGAAGAGAATCAGCACAAACACTGCCAGCTGGGAGTATAGAGACAGGGCAAAATGAAGAAAGTGTCCAGCTTCTGTGATTCCACAGAACAGAACAGTAGAGCTCTCAGGCAGTGGACAGGTATTATCCTTTAAGAAAACACAGGATGATTCTAATGGTGTGGCTTCTTGGTTCTCAAGGGCAGGTCCATTCCTTTGATGTAGTGGGTCAGGCTGTCACTGAGGGCTGAGAAAGCAACACTGCTACCCTAGGGGGCCCAGAATTAGAACCCTTTACCTGGTATACTTGAAGGTCAGAACATCTGGCCAAAGAGATGAGCCTCAGCCTTAAAACTGAATAGAATGTGGACTCGCTTGGTATCTGCAATCCCTTTCTTCTTTCAAAGTTCTCCATTTTGAAATGAGAATCTTGTACCTGTCCTGTAACTGCATTTTGTAAGCAAAAAACTGATCTGGTTTCACATGTTCACAGCAAAGTGGGAATGTTTGCCTCTGGATGAATTATGCCTCCAGCCTCATCCATGCTTGATTTACGTGACATTTAGATGAGACTTGGGATTTAAAATTCATACAGGGAGCCAGGTGTGGTGGCCCATAGCTGTAATCCAACCAGGAGTGTCACTTGGATAGACAATTTGAGTTCCGGGATTGAGTATTTAGCTCAGTGGAAGAACACTTGCCTAGTAGGCACGAGTCCCTGGTACCAGAAGAAGAAAAAAAAAAATAGCTCAATCTGGACTACAAAACCAGTTTGGAATACATAGCTAGACCTTGTCTTAAAAAAGAAGATCTAAAAAGCTAAGTGTGGTGCACATACCTATAATCCCAGCACTTGGGAGGCCAAGACAGAAATATCATAAATTAGAGATCAGCCTGGGCTAAACAGCAAGTTCCAGGCCAGCCCGGGTTATGTAATGAAACCCTGCTCAAGAAAACTAAAAAAAGGGCTGGAGAGACACCTTAGTGGTTAAGGTGCTTGCCTGTGAAGCCTAAGGACCCAGGTTTGATTCTCCCAGTCCCATGTAAGCCAGATGCACATGGTGACACAGGCATCTGGAGTTCCTTTGCAGCAGCTAGAGGCCTTGGTGAGCTCTCTCTCTCTCTCTCTCTCTGTTGCTAATAAATAAAGAAAAAGAAATTAAAAAAAAAAAACTAAAAATGTGGGCTGGAGAGATGGCTTAGCGGTTAAGCGCTTGCCTGTGAAGCCTAAGGACCCCGGTTCGAGGCTCAATTCCCCAGGACCCACGTTAGCCAGATGCACAAGGGGGCGCACGTGTCTGGAGTTCCATTTACAGTGGCTGGAGGCCCTGGTGTGCCCATTCTCTCTCTCTCTCTATCACTTTCAAATAAATAGATAAAAATTAAAAAAAAAAAACTAAAAAAGGGCTTAATGGTTAAGGCACTTGCTTACAAAGCCAAAGGACCCAGGTGTGATTACCCAGGACTCACATAAGACAGATGCACAAGGTAGTGCATGCATCTGGAGTTCATTTGCAGTGGCTAGTGGCCCTGGTGTGCTCATTTTCTCTCTCCCTTTCTCTCTTTCTCAAATAAATTAATTTAAAAAAACAGGCATAGTGGCATATATCTTTAATCCCAGCATTTGAAACTAACTAACTAAATAAATAAATAAAGCCAGGCACACACGTTTAAACCCAACACTTGAGAGGCTGAAGTAGAAGGATCACTTTGAGTTTGAGTCTAGTCCAGGATTACAAAATGAGTTCCAGGTCAGCCTCGGCTAGAGTGACACTACCTTGAAAATAACAAAAAATAAAATAAAAATAAATAAAGGGACTAGAGAGATGGCTCAGTGGTTAAAGGTGCTTGCTTGCAAAAGCGTGATGGCCTGGGGTTTCATTCCCCAGTACCCACATAAAGCCACATACATAAAGTGGTGCACACATCTGGAGTTCATTTGCAGTGGCAAGAGGTCCTTGTAAATTCATTCCCTTCCCCCTTTCTCTGCTTGAATATAAATAAATAAAATATTAACAAAAACTACAATAAAATAAAGGCTGGGTGTGGTGATACATGCCTTTGATCCCAGCACTTGTGAGGCAGAGGTAGGAGGATCACTGACTTCAAAGGCACCCTGGAGCTATAGAGTTCCAGGTCAGCCTGGGTTAAAGTGAGACCCTACCTCGAAAAAAAAAAAAAAAAAACAGAAAAATAAAAAATAAAAAATAAAATAAAAAGCCAGGCATGGTGGCGCACGCCTCTAATCCCAGCACTCGGGAGGCAGAGGTAGGAGGATTGCCGTGAGTTTGAAGCCACCCTGAGACTGACTATATAGTGAATTCCAGGTCATCCTGGGCTAGAGTGAGACCCTACCTCGGAAAACCAAAATAAATAAATAAAAATTAACAAAAGAAAAGAAAAGAAAGTTCATGCAGGGGTTGTGGGTGTGGATCAATGATAAAAGTCCTTGGATAAGGTTCTAGGTTTGATTTTCAATCTCCAGCACTCCATCCACCCCTAATTCCAAACTAATTCCAGAATAGGTGAAAAGTTTGAGGATGCTACAATGAGAATAAATGTAATATACATGATGCAAGATAGATATGAATTTAAGGGGACCAAAGGACAGACTATTATGGATTGAATTATGTCCTCCTTAAGTTCATATATGGAAATGCTAACTCCCCACACCTCAGAATGTGACTAAGTTAAAAGAATGATTAAGTTAAAAGGAGGCTGGCAGGGTAGACCTAATCCAATCGGACTGGTATACCAGGAGGAAAGATGGACACATTCAAACAGCAGGAGCCTGAGTGCACAGAGAAAAGGTCATGTGAGGACGGGAGTGCAGCGACCTGCAAGCAAAGGAAGGAGGCCTCAGGAAAAAAAAAAAAAACACCCACAAAATTTGCTGACACCTGGACTAGCCCCAGGGCTGAGACTTACATGTCTGTTGTTTGAGCCACACTCAGTCTGTAGCATTTTGTTACAGCAACCCAAGCTAACACAAGGAGACTATGTGGGGTGATCTTGAAGGGGGAGTCTGTGTGCTAAGTTCTAGGGTCTATATAGGGTGAATTATGGGGGCATGTGGGGGTCAGTGCTGAGGGTTTGTATAGTCAGACATGAGTGGTATGTACATGGAAGGACAATGGAAGTCTATGGATGAGTGAGTGATGAGGGAGTCTGTGGGGTTAGTTACAGGGCATTTTTTTTGGATTTAGTAATTGAATTTCTCTCGGTGTTAGAGTTAACATATTTTATTTCCTAATTTTGAAAACTGCCACCATCACAAACCTCCTGCCTTCTCTTCTATCTTTTCCCCCAATGGTTCCTTGCAGTAGCTCCATATATTCCATCCCTTTCCTGTCCCTGGCTGTTTTATGTGCCCACTCATTAACCGGAGTGTGACACATCAGTTAGCTTTGACCCTCCAACCTGTGGGAACAGGATTAGACTCTTCTGGCCGGCGGAGAGTGCCTAATCAGCAGCATTCCAACCCACTCCACTGCTCCTTAGTTATTCTTGCTCTTGGTCTTCATGACCTTGGTGTCCAACATGCTCTGGGCATGAGTGAGCTGCTTTATGGAATCAAACACGAGGACTCCGGGCAGCACCAGCCATAAGCCATTCATGAAGACAAAGTAAAACCAGAAATAGATGGGGTGACCCAGCTCCCCATGCTGGAACCCGTTGTGGTGCTCCGTCAGGAAGTACAGCACATCCCCGTATATCTGGCCTGTGGGAGGCAGGAGGGGAAGGAGAAGCCTTGGTGAGGAAGAGGAAGCCACCCAGACTCTTTATTCCAGGGCACTTCCCAAGTCACCAGTTGAAGTCTCAAAGCTCAGGATCCCAAACTCTGAAATCAGAGCTGAAAATCTGAGCTATCAAGAAAGTGCAAAGTTTAGAAGTGAGCGTGTGGAGAATTTTTATTTTCTTTCTTTAAAATATTTTATTTATTTATTTGAGAGAGAAAGAAACAGATAAGAGATATTGGGAACACCAGGGCCTCTAGCCAGTGTAAACGAACTCTAGGTGCTTGCGCCACCTTGTGCATCTGACTGATGTGGGTCCTGGGGAAATGAACCTGGGTCCTTAGGCTTTTCAGGCAAGTGCCTTAACCACTGAACCATCTTTCCAGCCCTCTTTCATTTTGTTTGTTTGTTTTTGAGGCAGGGTTTCAATCTAGCCAAGACTTACCTGGAACTCAATTTTGTGGGTCAGCCTGGCCTTGAACTCACAGCCACCACACCCAGCTTTCTTTTAAAAATATCTGTGGGGGGAGGGGCATACACCTTTAATCCCACCACTCTGGAGGCAGACATAGAAGGATCAGGATCACTATGAGTTTGAAGCCAGCCTGAAAGTACACAGTGAATTCCAGGTCAGCCTGGGCTAGAATGAGACCCTACTTTGAAAAACCAAAACAAAAATTATTTTCATATGCATGAATGCATGTATGTTAGAGTATGGACATGCCAAGGTCTCTTGCCATTGCAAGTGAATACCAGATGTTTGAACCAATCTTTTTTGTTTTGTTATTTGAGGTAGTATCTTGCTGTAGCCCAGGCTAACCTGGAATTCACTGTCACCTCAGTGTGGCCTCAAATTCATGGCAATCTTCCTATCTCAGCCTCCCGAGTGCTGGGATTAAAGACGTGTGCCACCACATCCAGCCTGAACCACTTATGGTATCTTGGCTTTAGAGGTGGGTGATGGGAAATTGAACCCAGGCTGTCAGGCTTTGTACGCAAATGCCTTTAGCTGCTGAGACATCACCCCAGGACCTTTCTTTTTATGAAATGAGGTCCTGCTAAGTAGCCCAGACAGGTATACAACTCACAATCCTCCTGCTGAAGCCTTGTGAGTGTTGGGATTATAAGTGTATGCCACTATGCCTGGAGAATCTTTCAGCTCAGGAGGACCCAGAGATCCAGAATTGAAGGTAGTTTAAAATCATACAATTTATGACAGCTTGGGATTGCAGAACTGAAGAGAATTCATGTATCTAGAACCAAAGAAAGCTACCACTTCAAGAAAATATGAAGACTTGCCGGGCGTGGTGGCGCACGCCTTTAATTCCAGCACTCGGGAGGCAGAGGTAGAAGGATCGCCGTGAGTTTGAGGCCACCCTGAGACTCCATAGTGAATTCCAGGTCAGCCTGGGCTACAGTGAGACCCTACCTCGAAAAACCAAAAAAAAAGAAAGTATGAAGACTGGCTCTCAGATAAGGGAGCTCACAATCTGGTCTTGGAGGATCTAGGAGCCACCTCATGTAACCTTCACAGGAGACTTTGGGATGGAGGAAGAGAAATGTACCCTTTCTGCTGGAGAGGCAAGCTCTGGGAGGGGGCTCGTTGTTTCAGAACTTCAGGGACTTTCTAGTCAATCTGGCTTGCCCCTGAATGGATACAATTCAGTGATTCCACCCACAGAGTTGCACCTGTCAGTGGACTGCCTCCCATTAACACTTTCAGTCCCTAGTATAAGCCTTTCTCACCTGCAGAGACCACGAGCTGTAGGACAAAGCGGAGAGGCTGCTGGCGGAGAAAGGCAATCACCACCCACAGGCTGAGTGGTCCCCACAGGCAAGCTGTGATAGTCTCCATAAAGATGATGAAGGTGTCATTACTGCAAGAGAAAGGAGGGGGAGACACTGGCATTACTGTGGTCTGCTCACAGAGAATCCCATTATTGCTCCCTGACTGTCCCAAACCAACGTGTGGTCTCTGCTGACAGAAGCGAATACTCACATGATGTATCGGCTGTCTCCCTTGGCATACTCTTTCCCTGAAGGAAACGGAGAAATATATGAACAATAAAATCAGGAAAAAGAACTCACATTCATGAGAGCCCCTGTAAAAAGACAGACTTCATGAGATCCTCATGGCTGGGTGTGGTGGCACACTCCTTTAATCCCAGCATTTGGGAGGCAGAGGTAAGAGGAGTTCGAGGCCACCCTGAGACTACCGAGTGAATTCCAAGTCAGGCTGGGCTAGAGTGAGACCCTACCTCAAAAAAAAGAAAGAAATTATAGCAGGGGCTGGAGAGATAGCTCACTGGTTAAAGGTGCTTGTTTTCAAAGCCTGGAGGCCCAGGTTCAATTCCCCAGTACCCACATAAAGCCAGATGCACATGTATCTAGAATTCATTTGCTGTGACAGGAGGCCCTGGTGTGCCCATATTCTCTCTCTCTCTCTCTCTGATTGCAAATAAATAAAATTTTTTAAAAAGAAATTACAGCAACACTTCTGCATCAGGCTTGACACACATTTTATACATGCACATATACCTTTAGAATCCAAACTGCTATACCCCATTGCAGATGAGGAAACTGAGGCATGAGGATGTTATTATGATTTTTTCTTTTTCTTTCTTTGTTTCTTTGTTTGTTTCTTTTTTTTTTTTTTTTTTTTTTTTTTTTAGTTTTTCGAGGTAGGGTCTTGCTCTAGCCCAGGCTAACCTGTAACTCACTAGGTAGTCTCAGGGTGGCCTTGAATTCATGGTGATCCTCCTACTTCTGCCTCCCAAGTGCTGGGATTAAAGGCATGCACCACCATGTCCAGCTCCCTGCTATAATTTCTTGTTTTTTTTTTCTATAATTTCTTGATACTCAAGAAATACAGATAGCAGAAATGGTGCAAGTATAGATAAAACATGGGAGAGTAGAAACCAGTTGTAGTGGCTCATGCCTATAATCTCAGCATTCCAGAAGCTGAGGTAGGAGATTCACCATGAGTTTGAGGCCAGCCTAGGCTACAGAGTGAGTTTCAGATCAGGCTGGGCTAGAGTGAGACCCTGCCTCAAAACCAGGATCAACATAGTTGGAGAGTGGGAGAGCCAAGCATGATGGCATGTGCCTTTAATTCCAGCATTCTTGGAGGTAGAAGTAGGAGAATCAAGAGTTTAAGTCATCCTTGGCTGTTACATAGAGAGGCGAGAGATTGAGGCTAGCCTCGGCTACATGAGACCCTGTCTCAAAACAAGCAAAACAAAATAGAAAATGGAGAATGATATAAACAATGAGAGAGACTGAATGCAGGTGAATATATAAGTGAATAAAAGAGTAAGCAGAGAAAAATGTGAGGCCTTAGGTTCTATCACCAACATTCTACTCCCCACAAACAAAACAAAATACCAAATACAAAAATAGGCAGGATTCCCAAATGGCTAATAAATACACGGAAGGTGTTCAAATTTTCATTCGTCTTTAAGGAAAGGCAAATCAAAACCTCAATGACCAGGCTTGGTGGCATATGCCTTTAATCCCAACACTCAGGAGGCAGATGTAGGAGGATCACCGTGAGATCGAGGCTACCCTGAAACCTGAGACTACATAGTGAATTCCAGGTCAGCCTGGGCCAGAGTGAGACCCTACCTCAAAAAAAAAAAAAAAAAAACCCTCAATGAATTATGTATTAGAATGACTAAAATTTAGGAAACATATGAGCAGACTAAGTATGGGTGAGGATGTAGAGGAACCAGAACTCTCCTATTCTGCTGGTGGGATATAATATGGCACAATTATTAGTATCATCATTACTATTATATTGTTTTCTTCTTTTTTTAAAAGATTTTATTTATTTGCTAGAGACATAGAGAGGGAGAGAGAGAGAGAGAATGGGTGCGCCAGGGCCTCTAGCCACTGCAAACAAACTCCAGATGCATGTGCCACCATGTGCATCTGGCTTACGTGAGACCTGGAGAATCGATCCTGGGTCTTTAGGCTTTGCAGGCAAGCACCTTAACCACTAAGCCATCTCTCCAGCCCTTTTATTAACTTTTTTTTTTTTTTTTTGGTTTTTCGAGTTAGGGTCTCATTCTAGCTCAGGCTGACCTGGAATTCATTATGTAGTCTCAGGGTGGCCTCAAACTCACCGTAATCCTCCTACCTCTGCCTCCCCAGTGCTAGGATTAAAGGTGTGTGCCACCACACCCAGCTTGTTTTCTTAAAAAAAAAATATTTTATTTGTTTCCAAGGAGAGAGAGAGAACATGGCCCCACCAGGGCTTTTAGCTGCTATAAACAAACTCCAGGTGCATACACCACTTAGTGCATCTGGCTTTTATGTGGGTACTGCAAAATTGAACCTAGGCCATTAGGCTTTGCAGGCAAGCATCTTAACCACTGAGCCCTTTCGCCAGGCCCTTGTTTTCTTTTTGGTTTTTCAAGGTAGGGTTTTGCTGTACCCAGGCTGACCTGGAATTCACTATGTAGTCTCAGAATGGCCTCAAACTCAGCTCAATCCTCCTACCTCTGCCTCCCGAATGCTGGGATTAAAGGCATATGCCACCACACCTGGCCAGAGGTAAGAGGATCGAGGCCAACCTGGAGTACTTAGTGAATTCCAGGTCAGCCTGAGCTAGAGTGAGACCCTACCTCAAAAAAAAAAAAAAATACAGAAAATTTGGGGGAAATACCCTTCAGTTATATACAAGTCAACTAGTTTATAACATTTATATTTTGAAAGATCTTGTTTTAAAAAAAAAAAAAAACAGGCTGACCTGGAATTCACTATGTAGTCTCAAGGTGGCCTCAAATTTACAACGATCTTCCTACCTCTGCCTCCCAAGTGCTGGGTGGGGTTAAAGGTATGTGCCACCATGCTTGGTTCTTACTTTGAAGATCTTAATGAAATGACATGATGAATGACCACACTTTAATCCAGGGCTGGAGAGATGGCTTAGCAGTTAAGGCGTCCGCCTGCAAAGCCAAAGGATCCTGGTTTGATTCTCCAGGACCCACTAAGGCAGATGCACAAGGGGGTGCATGTGTCTGAAATTCATTTGCACTGGCTGAAGGTCCTGGTGCGCCCATTCTTTCTCCCTCCCTCTCTCTCTCAAATAAATATATAAAATATATTTTAAAAAATCCAGCCAGGTGTGGTGGCACATGCCTTTACCCAGCACTCAGGAGGCAGAGGTATGAGACCAGTATGGGGCTGTCGAGTTAGTTCCAGGTCAACCTGGCTAGAGTGACACCCTACCTCAAAAAAAAAAAAAAATCCAAGTTCAGAAGTGTATTATAGAATGGTGCCATTTATGTAGAAGGGAGAAATAAAAATAATGATAATAAAAACAAAAACCGACTGCTTACTACTGTTCTAAGTGTATTGCATATACTTGGGTATTATCCCCTTCTACAAATGAGTAAAATGAGGCCCAGATATGTTACTTATCTGTAAATAAATTCTAGAAAGAGTCTTTAATCCCAGTACTTGGGAGGCAGAGGTAGGATGACGTGAGTTCGAGGCCACCCTGAAACTACATAGTGAATTCCAGGTCAGCCTGGACTAGAGTGAAACCCAACTTCGAAAAACAAAAAACAAAAACAAAACAAAAAAATTCTAGAAAGAAACAAGAAATTTTGGGTGTCAAGGATGAAACTTAGGGCCTTGTGCATGCTAAGTACAAACTGTACCACTGAGCCCCAGAAACAGCCCCAGCCCCAGAAACAATTATTAATAGTGGTTAACAAAGTTTGGGGAAACTTGGTGGATAGAAGGCTGATTTTCACTGTATAGTTCCTTCAATGGTTTGCTTTTTTAAAATTTATTTTTATATTGTTATTTATTTGAGAGGAGAGAGAGAGAGAGAATGAGTGCACCAGGGCCTCCAGCCACTGCAAATGAACTCCAGATGTATGTGCCCACAATGTGCAACTGGCTAACCTGTGACCTGGAGAATCAAGCCTGGGTCCTTAGGCTTTGCAGGCAAGTGTCTTAACTGCTAAGCCATCTCTCCAGTCCTGCTTTGCTTTTTGACCCATGTGAATGTATGTATACTCAAAAAGTTAACAAAAGCCAGGTGTGGTGGTGCATGCCTTTAATCCCAGCACTCTGGAGGCAGAGGTAGGAGGATCACTGTAAGTTCAAGGCCACCCTGAGACTACATAGTGAATTCCAGGTCAGCCTGAACTAGAGTGAAACTCTACCCTAAAAAAACAAAAACAAAAATTTAAAAGAATTTTTTTCAAAGTTTTTTTTATATTTTATTTTTATTTATGAGATAGAGAGGATAGAGAAAGGGACAGAGAATAGACATATCAGGACTTCCAGCCACTGCAAAGTCCAGAGGCATGTGCCCCCTTATGCATCTCACTTATGAGGGTCCTGGGGAGTTGAACCTGGGTCCTTCGGCTTTACAGGAAAATGCCTTAACTGATAAGCTATCTCTCCAGCCCAGTTAACAGAATTTTAAAAATCAATAAAGGGCTGGGGCTAGAGACCCTGGCATGCCTATTCTCTCTTTCCCTCTGTCTGTCTTCCCCTCTCTCTCTCTCTCTCAAATAGATATTTATCTATAAATAAATGAAATATTAAAAAAGAAACACAATGTCTACAGAAGTTATAGAATCAAATATTACAAAATTAGCTGTGTAAGAAAATGCAAAGGCAAATGTTTTTTATAGATGTATGCAAAACTAGTAAAATTATTAGAAGAAAAAAAATCAATGAAACAATTAGCAGGTGAGTAAATATCAAAACCAACCCCTAGCCAGACGTGGTCTGCATGCCTTTAATCCCAACACTCAGAAAGCACAGGTAGGAGGTCTCTGTGAGTTCAAGGTTACCATGAGACTACATTGTGAATTCCAGGTCAGCCAGAGCTAGAGCAAGACCCTACCTTAAAAAAAAAAAAAAGTAATAAGCCGGGTGTGGTGGCGCACACCTTTAATCCCAGCACTCAGGAGGCAGAGGTAGGAGGATCACCGTGAGTTGGAGGCCACCCTGAGACTCCATAGTGAATCCCAGGTCAGCCTGGGCCAGAGTGAGACCCTACCTTGAAAAAAAAACAAACAACAACAAAAGTAAATAAATAAATAAATAAAAAGCCAATCCCAGCCCAGAAAATTCCTTCCCACATACAAGAACTCAGAACTCACAGAGCTGGGATAGGAAGGCTTGGTCTCCAAGAAGTACCTCATGGTAGAGACAGAACCAGCCCTCGATCACCATGTGAATGAATGCACATACTGCAAACCAGCACAGGGACAGTCGTCGCCAAGTACCCAGTGGGACAACAGAAGCTCGGCTTGACAACAGCCATGTGATCGCAACTAAGACCCCAGAGATGGAGAAGAGTCCAACCAGGATATGCCAGGTGGGGCGGTCATTAGGCACAAAGTTGTCCAGCTTCAAGTGCCGGGGCCAATATGGGTGCAAAGGGCCTGCGTTGGTGGTCATGTCTTGATGGGCCGACGGCTGCATGTGAAAACAGAGAAGAAAAAAGAAACAGAAAAACCTGTGCAAATAGAAAGCACAGTGAGATCACTAAACTGAATAGTTTATTACTACCAGAAATGTAAATGAACTGAGATTACTACTCGATAGACTACCTGTATGGCTAGGTTAAAGAGAGCTTAAAAAGTAAAAATAAAAAAAAATCTAATTATATACTGTTTCAAGATTATGACTAAAATAAAAGGCTACAGAAAGACTGAAAGTCTGTTCTAGCCCTCTAGGAGGAGGACTAACAGGAAATGGGGCTTGCTTCAGGCAGGATAGCTAGCTAGTTAGGAAACACAGTGGACATGAGAAGTGATTCTCACTCTTCTCATTGTGATTTCTGTCTGCCTCTGGCTGATATTCAGGAACTTTGACATAATAAATTGGGCTACATGTAAAAGACTTGTACTTCCTTTCCTGGGAAACAGCACCAAACAGAACTGTTAAACTTGGCTAGTGAATGAACCTTAAGTCCAACCTCCTTGTGACATATGTATAAGGATCCCTTTGATCAATGTTTTATATCTACTAGCATGCCCTTTACACCTACAAGTCTAAACAGTATACCTAAAACTCTCCTCTTTAATGATAGAATTCTGTGGATTGTACAACTAAATAAACCGTACTATTGTCCCTAATATTTAAACTTAGTTCCAGCAAGGCATGGCGGCACATGTTTGCAATCAACCCTCTGGAGGTTGAAGCAAAACGATTATGGCAAGTTCCAGGCCAGCCTGAGGTACAGTGAGCTCCATGCCAGCCAAGGCTATAAAGCAAGAGCCTGTCTACAAGTAAACAATGTTACAGGTAATGTAACTTTAAAGCCCCAAACTCACATATATAGCTACTGCAGGGAGCTTGGCTCTTTCCTCTCCTAATGCCCACATTGAGCTCTCTTCAATTGCATCTTGCCTTTCTGCTTAATAAATAAAATCATGAACTTTGCTTCGATGTGGCGCACCCTGACATTCTTTTCTGTGGCAGGTTTCAAGGACTCCTGTGCACCTTAGCAGAGGCCCAGGGGCGGAGAAAGACATCCCGATCTGCACTATGAGCAACTGAATTCTATTTCCTGCTGCTCTTTGTACGGGGACGGAGTGCGGGGGGGGGGGGGAATAGAGAGGGGGCGGTCTCCACACTTTAGAGAGGGACACACAGAAACGAGGCCCAGTTCTTCATTGATTAAGTCCGGTGGAGGTGACAAAAACAGTAGTCTGATCTCAGCCTTCAGGAGTCACAATCTGGTGAGGGACACACCAGTCCTGGTCCCAGCCCTTATAGGTCACAGTCTGATGGGAGAGTCATTGTCACCAAGCCAGGTTTCACCATTTAGGGCTTGCAGATTGGAGGAAAGAAGAACCCTGCCGGGGCCAATGTCTTGCACCGTTCATTTGAAAGCTATTCCCAACCCTGGAATCCTGGAAACCGCAGCAGGGGCTCCGCGAGGAAAACTAATCAGGGCGACATATAGCCTGGGGCACCGCGTTCCAAAAGTCAGAGGTCGCGGGCAGTAGCATTCCACACCGCCAGCCTCAAGGAAAGAGTAGGAAACGCTTGCAGGTGGCGCTAATACGGAAGAAGGGGAGCCAAGCCCAGAGACTACCCATTCTCAACTAGAACCTTCCCAGTCCAGCTGCCCAGCGAGAGGGAGTCTTCGGTCGTCCGGACAACAGCTTAGGGGTCGGCGGGCTGGGGAGGAAGCGGCGCAGGCGCAGGGGGAAGGGGCTCCAGGAGGCTGGCCTAGAGCGGGCCAGCAGGTCGGTGTGGGGCTCCGCGTGCCACTACGGGGCGGAGGGTACTCACCCAAGCTGCGCAATTGCGGCGTCGTTTCCCAGGAGCTCCCTACTCTACAGGCACAGAAGCTGGCTCCCTAACATCGCTAACCCGGCCCATCCCAGCGGGTTCCCCGCCTAATGGAGCTGACCAATAAAGAGGTGGGGGAAGGCGCCCTCCACCAATAGGAGATCTCCGTGTGCCGCCAGCCCTGTCCTAGCGCGTGGTGCCATTTTCGCTGTTGGCTGAGGCCAAGTCAGGAGTGGGGTGGAGACTGGGACCCGCCAAGGTTGGTGGGTGTTTTCTGCCCGTACCAAATCTTGCAGCGATTTTTACCTTCGATTTCCCCGTCCCCTTAGCAATCACGGGAAAAGGTAATAATTTACTTGTAAATCCACGTTTGTTGGTAAACCAGCGTTGCGCTATTCTCTCATCTGTCTGTCTTCCCAAACCCAACCTCAGCCCTAATGCCTAGGGAACTGTGACAGGCAGGTCATATCTTGCATATGCAAAACCCTCTCCCCCACCTGAAGCCCTCCAGAACTCAGAATTCCTCAGCTCTAATAAGCTCCATGCATCCTCACTTCTCCCGACTGCAAATTCGAATTCATTAGAGCCCAGCCCCTCAGTCCTAATGACCAGTTGGCATACGAACCTTCAACCATACCAATTCTTAAGAGCCAGCCAGAATGGTATAACGCTAAACCAGTGGGCACCCAGATCCCTAATTCAAAATCCTTTGTCCTAAAGATAAATAAGCAGCAATCTTTTATCTGTTCCCTCCTGTCTGACCCGGTCACAGCGACCAATAAGAGTAAGAATTCCGGGCTGGAGAGATGGCTTAGCGGTTAAGGCACTTGCCTGCAAAGCCATAGGGCCTAGGTTTTCCTCAGGAACCATGTAAGCCAGATGCATAAGATGGCACATATGTCTGGAGTTTGTTTGCAGTGGCTGGATGCCCTGGAGTGTCCATTATCACTCCTTCTTTTTCCTTCTGTCTGACTCTGTCTCTCTCAAATAAATAAATATTTTTTTTAAAAAAAAGAGTAAGAATCACTAAGCTTTCTGTCCACTTAGTATCAAGCCTTGCCTGGGAAATCTATTCCTGTTCCATTCAAACCAGGCAGGACCAGGACTCAGCCAGCCTTGGTCTCATTAAAACAATCACAAAAAGCTAGGGGGCGTGATGACACTCAGGAGGCAAAGGGAGGTGGATGGTCATTATTTCGAGGCCACCCTAAGACTACATAGTGAATTCTAGGTCAGTGAGACCCTACTTTGAAAAAACCAAAAAAGAAAAGAAAAAAACACAAACATAAATTAACCATGGATCAATCACAATCTGCTTCCTTATCATGATTTTCAGCTTCCAAACCCTTTTTTGTGCTGCACCCCCTCCTTCACTCAATCCTAATGCCCTCTGATTAGTGAAGAGAGAGCTTATTGTATATTTCTACTTTTATTTGACAATAACAAACTCTATATAAAAAGGGAGAAGGCAGGTAGGGAGGCCTTGGATCTGCCCCTCTCTGCTTCCTCAAGTATCCTCCACTCCTAGACCCCAGCAGGGACCACCCCTTTCCCGCCTGGTTGTGGGATGGAAATTGATGGGCATGGAAATGCTGTGTGTGTATGTGTGTATAGGGATGTTGGGGGTCAAGGATGGAGGGGGGTCAAGGAATAGAGACGACCTTTCTCATCCCCCATCAGAGATGAAGGAGTCTTGAGAGGGCTATGAGGGTCATATGCCTCAGCCTATGAGTCGGTAGAAGATCCAGCATCCAAAAGTGACCCAGTGACTGGCCCAGCCGAGCTCTGACCACTTGTGGACAGTGTGTGCCATGCCGTAGCCCTGTGGAAGAAAAAGAAGTCATGGTTCTACTCAGCAAGAGGAGTCTTAGGAAAGCCCATCCTTTGCCCAGGGATATTTGTTATTCCATGATATCCCTAAATGACAGAAATGTCCAGGTACATATGAAAAGTGAGCAGATACAGTTTGTTTTTTCTTCCTTAAAAATGGTTTTAAGACCGGGCGTTGTGGCACATGCCTTTAATCCCAGCGCTTGGGAGGCAGAGGTAGGAGGATTGCCATGAGTTCAAGGCCACCCTGAGAATACAGAGTGAATTCCAGGTCAGCCTGGGCTACAGTGAAACCCTACCTCGAAAATCCAAAAAATGTTTTAAAGGGCAGAAGGTGGAGCTTAGTGGAAGGGCATGTGTTTAGCATGCAAAAGTGCAAGATACCATGAATTTTTTTTTAGCATAATAAAAGTTTATTGAGAACTTCTGGGATGTGGTTCTCTCCTTCCACACGGAGGGAGGGAACAACACTGTAGGAAATCACTGAGACCAAGAATTTTTTTACCTCCAGCACCGCTAAAAAAAAAAATTTTAAATACAAGAAAATGGGCCAGGTGTGGTGGCACATGCCTTTAATCCCAGTACTCAGGAGGCAGAGGTAGGAGGATCACTGTTTGAGGCCAGCCTGGGACTACAGCGTGAGTTCCAGGTCAGTCTGGACTAGAGTGAGACCCTACCTTCTTGAAAAACAAAACTAAACAAAAAGCAAGAAAATGTACTAGATGTGGTGGCTCATACTTGTAGTGTCAGCATTTGGGAGGCTGAGGCAGGAGTTTAAGGCCAGACTGGGCTACAGAATGGGATCCTGTCTCAAAAAACCAAAGGGAGAGCCGGGCGTGGTGGCGCACGCCTTTAATCCCAGCACTCGGAGGCAGAGGTAGGACGATCCTGTGAGTTTGAGGCCACCCTGAGACTACATAGTGAATTCCAGGTCAGCCTGGGCTAGAGTGAGACCCTGCCTTGAAAAACAAAAAGAAAAACAAACAAACAAAAAAAAAGCCAAAGGGGTTGGGGGAGAAAAAGAAAAACCAAAGCAATACACTCCCCAAATCCCAATACAGTGGAATCCTACTCTCTGATCTATAATTTCCTTAATCCTTTAAAGAGATGGTAGAAATACATTTTTTTAGACAAAAAAAAATGCCTTAGAAGTTGAGTAGTTACTTCTCAGCAAAGGAAAAAACAAGTATCTCTATGGTGTATGAAGAAATGCTCAATCTCACTCATAATCTTACATCTATCTAATTGGCAAACATATCCAAGGAGTTCAGGAGGCACTCCGCACTGATGAGGCAACAGGTATACTCACACATTGCTGGTGGGCGGACAAAAAAGGTAACTTGCCCATTAGAACTCTCAGGAATAGGTCTGACAGATCTGTACGCCCCCGTGTAAATCTACATGGCCACAAGAACTTGTTTCCTATTGTGTCGTTTATAATGGAAAGCCCTAGAAATCACGAGTGTCACCAACAAGGAGCAAATTAAATTGTGTCATGTCTTCACAATTGAAAAAAATAAATGAGGACTACAGTATTGCAGAAGAGAGTCATTTGTGTACTAACCTTTATGGTTAAAAGTCGGAGAAGGAAAAATAGATTGTGTGTGTGGCTTTATATGCTTAAATTTTTGAAGAATATTTTAATAAAATGAAAAAAGTGATTGCAAGTTAGCAAGAGATAGAGCATGCGAATAAGACTTTTTGCTATGAATATTGACAATACTGAGGTTTGGTTTTATTTTTGCAGTGCTAGGGAACACACTCCACTAATTGTGGTAGGCAAGGACTCTGTTTTAATAAAAATAAAACAAGCCAGGAATGGTGGCACATGCCTTTAATCCCAGAATTTGGGAGGCAAGAGGTAGGAGGATTGCCATGAGTTTGAGACTTGAGACTACAGAGTGAATTCCAGGTCAGCTTGGGCTACGGCAAAACCATACCCTGGGAAAAAGAAAAAGAAAAACCAAAGATAAAAATAAAATAAGCCAGGCATGGTGGTGCATGCTTTTAATCCCAGCACTTGTGAGGCAGAGGTAGGGGGATTGCTGTGAGTTCGAGGCTACCCTGAGACTAAGGCTAGAGTGAAACCCTACCTCAAAAAACCACACACATACACACACACAAAATATATGTAAAAATAAAATAAAGCCTGGCATGGTGGTGCACTGTTGTAATTCCAACTACTTGGGAGGCTGGAGTAACACAGAGAAACAATGTCTCCAAAAGTTAAAAAAAAAAAAAAAAAGATAAAATGAAACAAAAGCTTTATCTAAAAAATAAAATAAATAACAAAATGGGCACGTGGCTCCCAGCTGTAATCCTAGCACTAAAGAAACTGGGACTGGAGAATCATGGGTTTGAGGCTCACTTGTACTACATTGTGAGAGATTTTCTGAAAAAAAAAAAAAAAAACCCTCAGATTTCATACACTTAATTTGAATTAAAATTTAAATTGTTTTAATAAGGCAAAAACAATTATTTTCAATTAAAAATTTAAAACTAACTATTGAATAAACTAAGGCAAGAAGATCTGGAATTTGAGGCTAGCCTGGACAACATAGCAATACACTGTCTCATAAAAAAGGAAGGAAGGATGGCGCACGCCTTTAATCCCAGCACTCGGGAGGCAGAGGTAGGAGGATCGCCGTGAGTTCGAGGCCACCCTGAGACTCCATAGTGAATTCCAGGTCAGCCTGGGCTAGAGTGAAACCCTACCTCGAAAAACCAAAAAAAAAAAAAGGAAGGAAGGAAGGAAGGAAGGAAGGAAGGAAAAGAAAGAAAGAAAGAAAGAAAGAAAGAAAGGGAGGAAGGAAGGGAAACCTTAAATAGAAACAAAATTATTGGTCATGGTGGTCATGGTGGCGCACGCCTTTAATCCCAGCACACTTGGGATGCAGAGATAGGAGGACTGCTGTGAGTTTGAGGCCACCCTGAGACTACGTAGTGAATTCCAGGTCAGCCTGGGCTAGAGTGAGACCCAACTTCAAATAAAACAAACAGAGAGAGAGAGAGAGAGAGAGAGAGAGAGCAAAATTAGGTCTGGGAGAGCCATGGGAATAAATGTTTCTCATATTCTTCTCAATTTACTTATTTATTTTGGTTTTTCAAGATAGGGTCTCAGTCTAGCCCAGGCTAACCTGGAATTCACTAAGTAGTTTCAGGGTGGCTTTGAACTCACAGCAACCCTCCTACTTCTGCCTTCCGAGTGCTGGGATTAAAGGCGTGCGCCACCACACCCAGAAAATTCTTGTTAATTTTAAAAGGAGGCAGGCATGGTGGTGTAAACTTTTAATCCAAGCACTTGGTAGGCAGAGGTAGGAGGCCCCATGAGTTCCAGGTCAGCCTGGGCTAGAGTGAGACTCTACCTTGAAAAAACTAATAATAATAATAATAATAATAATAATAATAATAATGGGAGTAAAATCTGGAACTTGCATATATGACATGAACTAAAATAGTATGCAAATTTTAAGGTAATTTTTTTTTTTTTAGTTTTGCAAGGTAGGGTCTCACTCTAGCCCAGACTGACCTGGAATTCACTATGTAGTCTCAGAGTGGCCTCAATACACAGTAATCCTCCTACCTCTGCTTCCTGGGTACTGGGACTAAAGGCATGTGCCACCACAGCCAGCTAAGGTAATTTTTAAAATGTTTTTAAAAAATATTTTATTTGAGCCGGGCGTGGTGGTGCATGCCTTTAATCCCAGCACTCAGGAGGCAGAGGTAGGAGAACTGTCATGAGTTCAAAGACAGCCTGAGACTGCATAGTAAATTCCAGGTCAGCCTAGGTTAGAGTGAGACCCTACCTCAAAAAAACAAAACCAAAAAAAATTATTTATTTGAGAGAGAGAAAGAGGCAAGAAAGAAAGAGAAAATGGGTGCACCAGGGACACTAGCCATTGCAAAGAATTAACTCCAAGCCAGGCATGGTGGTGTATGCCTTTAATACCAGCACTCGGGAGGCAGAGGTAGGAGGATAGCTGTGTGTTCAAGACCACCCTGAGACTACATGTGAATTTCAGGTCATCTGGGCTAGAGTGAGACTATACCTCAAAAAAACAAAACAAAAAAAGCCAGGCATGGTGGCGCACGCCTTTAATCCCAGCACTTGGGAGGCAGAGGTAGGAGGATCGCCATGAGTTTGAGGCCACCCTGAGACTCCATAGTGAATTCCAGGCCAGCCTGGGCTAGAGTGAGACCCCACTTCGAAAAAAACAAAAACAAAAACAAAACAAAACAAAACAAAACAAAAAAAAAAAAAGAGAATTAACTCCAGACACATGCATCTGGCTTACATGGCTACTGGGAAATCGAAGCTGGGTCCTTTTTCTTTGTCAGCAAGTACCTTACCCAGGCAGAATCTCAATTATGTTACTCAGGCTGGCCTTAAATTCCGAAACTATTGTCATGATCCTGCCTTAGCTGCCCAAGTAACTGTGACATGTAGGTATGTACCACTATTCCAAGGAACATACAGTTTTACAGAAACGGAATCCCAGGTCAGGAATGTAGCTAAATTGGTAAAGTGTTTGCTTAGCATGCACAGAGCCCTGGGTTGGATCACCAACACAAGATAAACCAGAGGTGATGGAGCATGCCCTGTAATCCCAGCACTCAGGAAGTGGAGACAGGAGGATTAAAATTCAAGGTTAAACTGGGTGTGGTGACACATGCCCTTAATCCCAGCACTCTGGAGGCAGAGGTAGGAGGATCGCTGTGAGTTCAAGGCCACCCTGAGACTACATAGTGAATTCCAGGTCAGCCTGAGCTAGAGAGTGAAACCCTACCTCAGAAAAAAAAAGTTCAAGGTTATCCTCAGCTACACACTGAGTTTGAGGCTAGCCTGGGATACATGACTGTCTCAACAGCTGGACATAGTGGTGAACCCTTTTAATCCCAACACTCAGGAGTCTGAAGTAGGAGAATCACTGTGAGTTCGAGGCCAACCTGGGGCTACAGAGTAACAGAATGAGTTCCCGATCAGCCTGAGTTAGAGTGAGATCTCGTCTCGAAAACAAAAACAAGAAAACAAAAAGACCTTGTCTCAAAAGAAAAAAAAAAGGTAAAACTGGGGGCTGGGGGCATAGCTCAGTGGTACAGTAAGTATATAATGTGAGGGAGGACCTCGGTTTGGTCCTCAAGTGTGCAAAAACATCTCTATAGAGTGAATTTTGTAGAGAAAAGAAGTAAACAGATTGTGCACTTTACTTGGGTAAATCCAAAGATGAGCGTGACTCAGCTGGAGGAACAATGGAAAGGTAGAGTGAGGCACTGGTACAAATGAAGAGCCTCAGCTGGGCCTCACTGCCTTGGTCCTCAACATTCCCACAAACAGGAAGTACCATCCCTGGTTCACCCCCCAGCCCAGGGCCCCGCCTCACCTGCTCCTCTGTGGTGTCATCCACATCGACATCAAACAGGGAGCCCAGGTAGGCCAGGTGGAAGATGGCTAGGGCCCCAAAGAGCAAGTTTAAGGCTCGTACCCCCAGGCCCTGTGGGGGACAGATGGATATGCTTGGCAGCTGGACCTGTTCACTGTCCCCCACCTCCACCTGTGCAGGGAAGCCCAGGGGGACACAAGGCACTGTGGGTCCCGGAAATGAGGATACCCAGGGTACCCCGAGATAGGAAAGAGATGTTTCAGGGAGCCTCTTATGGGAGTTCAGAGGTATCCAAGGACGAGGGTGCTGGTAACCACGAGGGCGTCCAGGTTGGGGGAGATGCGAGCGTTCAGGCAGAGGAGCAAGAATGGTGAGGCTTTGAGCCGGGGGTTATGGTGATGAGCATCGTTGCCAGGTGGGAAACAAATGTGAGGTCTGGATTTCTTATGGCAAACAGAATGAAAACATCAACAAAATAAAAACGAATCCCGCCATGACCTAGAGAGAGGGCCCACCTCTCCCCTCTTTCCCCCTTGCTCCTTCTGCTCAAGCCACACTGGCCTCACTGTTGCTCAAAAATGTTCCTGTCAGAGTCTTCACACAAGTGTTCCCCTTGCCTTTGATGCTTCCCTCCCTCACCTCCTTCACCTAAAGAACTCAAAAATCCCAGTACCCATGGAGACTTTCCTGACCTTGCTATTGAAAACCATAACCGCCATGCTTCCCATCCCCTTTCCCTGACAAACTACCATTAGCCTTCACTGACTTCACTTTATTCTCTCCCCTGTTAAAATGTTTGTCCCACAGAGCCAGGACTTTGGCCCCCTTTGTTCACCACTTTGTCTCCAGCACCTAGAATCAGCAGGTGCTCAATAAATGTTCATTGGGGGAACGAATGCCAGGTGTGTATACAGCAGGTGCTCAATAAATGCCTGTTAGAGAAACAGATGCTGGTGAATTGGAGCAAGGTTATGGAGATGGCTTAGGTACCAGAAGAGGAGGCTGGGCACCCTGAGACAGGTACAAGATGGAGACAGAAATGACATTTTGAGGGGCGGGTAGTGCTGGATACAAGATTGTCTGGGGTAAATCCTCACCAAGCGATGTCTGTGTGAACAGTCTGGCAGACAGCGCTTTGACAAGACACAGGCGCTGAAGATCCGAGCCAGGCGCTTCCGGAGGACTGGGAAGTGTGGGGAGGTAAGAAGGGGGTCAGGTTAGCCTCGGGGGACAGTGGATCCAGCTTCCCATGAACCTTCCTCCAGTTTGCTGGGCTGGGCCCTTTACTCACCGTGCTCCACGTATGTGATAAATGCCAGGGACAGCAGTACGGCAGCCAGGTGGAAGCTGAAGCCCTGGGAGTGGGGGTGAAGACAAGGGGTGAGTGAAGAGGAGGCCTTGCTACCCTACCCAGCTTCCCCTCTGATCCCTTTCTGCATTGCTCACATGCAGGAGGGCACTGGCTGCATAGGTGACTAGCACAGCTGAGAAGGTTCCCAGGCGGAGAGCATTCTTAAAAACATCTGGAGGAGAGAAATACAGGTCAAGATTCTCTGAAACTTCCACTGGCCTTTCTGAAGAGCCACGGGCCAGATGAAGATGTGCACACTCTGTTGGGACCCTCAGGATGAAGTCCTTATGATGGCCTCAAACATCACAAGCCCGGAAGCCTAGCACCCAATCCATCCCCAACCTGTTCCTCTTAGACATCTCAAGTTTACTCAGTGCCAACTCTACCCTTCCAGGTTCTCAGGGCAAAATCCTCAGCAGGTAAGAACCTTTGTTGCATGAGCAGGAGACCCTGAGTTTGAACCCCAGCACCCACGTAAAATGAAAGACCATGCATGGCTATGCATGCCTGTAACCCCAGTGTTGAGGGTATGAGTGGAGACAGGAGAACTTCTGGGGCTTACTGGTCAGCCAGTCTAACCGAAAAACGGGGAGCTCCAAGTTCAGTGAGCGACTATGTCTCAGAGGAAGAAGGTGGAGGACACCTGACATCTTCCTCTGTCCGGCCTCCACAAGCATGCACACATGACATGTCCATCTGCATGTACACACACACACACGTGTGCACATGCCAAACTTTTCAGGCTCATCCTAGATCTGTCCTCTCCCATTAGCAAATCCTGCCAGTTACTTAGTCAGAATGTATCCAAACCCCACATCTCCCAACCTGCTCTGCTGCCATCAGCCACCACTGTCACTAGCCTGGACTGTTACAGTAGCCTCTGCACTGGCTACCACCATCCCCTCCCTCTCCTCTTCAAAGGGATCCTATTATAACTCCAATGACCCACAGCCCTCCTCTACCCAGAACCCTTCCCTGAGTCATTCTGCCTCTCCCACAGAAAAAGCCAAAGTTCTCTTCGTGGTATACAAGGCCCTTCAGAACTTCTCTGACCTCATGTCCTACCTCTACCCATATGTTCACTCTAAGCTTGCTCCAGTGACCCTTATTCCCCAGTGCTGAGATGGAACTCAGGTTTGCACGCGCTCTACCATGGAATCACATCTATACCCCCCCCCCCCCCGTGACCTTCTTGCTGTCCCTCACAACCAGGCAAACTCCCACATCATGGCCTTTGCACCTGCTGTTCCCTCCATCTGTCACACTCCTCCCCCACATATATGCAGTTCTTCCTCCTTCACTTTCATTAGTCTTTGTCAAATGTCACATCTTCAACGAAACTTCCCCTGGATGACTTATTTAAAATTTTCACACCACTCTCTACTCCTGCCAGGACTGTTTGATCATCACCATCATTAACTGTTGTATTTATCACCACCTGAACTATTGCATATTTTTCCTCCTACTTATTATCCATCCCCCCCAATTGCCAGTTTGACCAGGCCAGCAAATTGTGAGTTTTATTTTTTGTCCTTGATGTATCTTCAGTGCTCAAAACACAGTAGAAGCCTGGCATGGTCGCACATGCCTTTAATCCCAGCACTTGGGAGGCAGAGGTAGGAGAATCACCATGAGTTCAAGTCCACCCTGAGACAACATAGTGAATTCCAGATTAGCCTGTGCTAGCCTACTGTGAAAGACAAAAAAAAAAAAAAACAGTAGTTGTTCAATAAATGTTTGCTGTATGAATGTGTGAAAGGTTCTAGATTGCTAATTCCCCTGGAGTGGTGACATCATGGGACTCACAGTTATTTAACCAATAAGACATGGGCAGGTTCCAGCTTGTGACAACTTCAACCATTGACCGGGGCATCTCCACATTCAATGGCCTGGAGACAGTTAGGTCCCTGTGGGCAAAAGGCATGGAAATGTGGTTGGGATCTGAAGCCATCTGGCTGTTCCCTTTCCTGGGGGTACCTCTCTCATTTCTGCTCCTCTAGGCAGCACCTTGTAGGAGAGGAAACCCCAAGCCCTCCTCACCATTCCAGGTGGTCCTTTTCCTCGGTGAAGCCAGCCCCCGCCAATGTGGCTGTGGCCTCAGACAGAAAGCCCACAAAATAGTTACTGAAGTGGAAGGAGACAGCGCTCTCATAGGCTCGCAGCCACCTGGGGGAAAAGGGGCAGAGAGAGAGGCGTCACGCCCAGGTCCTATCATGACACCCCCCATGTGTCAGCATCCCGGCTTTGCTCTGCAAACTCACCTTACCATGATGCCCCTAGGGCCCCCAGGGGTCAGGAAGGCAGCAGAGAAGAAATAAAAGAGAGTCAGAGAGGCCCTGGGTGCTGGCCCGAGTTCTTCATAGACAAGACAGAAACATAGTGGCAAAAGAGGTGGACTATGAAAGTCACACACAGACATACACTGTCACATAGTTAGTTTCAGGTGGCTCAAACAAATGCATGTACTGGCATATGACATGGCCTTGTACCCTAAAATGGTCACAAAACCAAACAAAAATGTTCTCAGACTCCCAGCCTCAAAGCTCTCTTAACCAGACTCGGTGACCTTATAAAATAGTTGAAAAAAACCCTTAGTGAGACTCAGAAGCAGTCAAACTCCCACTCTGCAAAATACACTGTTAGTTTTACAATCAGACACTGTCAAAACTAACCAGCATCCTGCATTGCAAAATGCACAGGTGCTGCAATTAGGCCTGGGATTTGTGTCTGGCTGCTTCACACAGGGACACTGGTCAAGCCACTTGATTTTTGCTGTTGTTGTTGTTGTTGTTGTTGTTGCTTTTGGAGACTCATTCAGCATCAGACATAACCAGCAGCCAAGGAGTTGGGGGTGGGATTCATATAATCAAACCACCAGATTCCATTCTAGTGTCCAACCAGAGGCAGACAGGCATAGGCTCATAGCTGGTCACAATCCCTTAGTCAGACAGCACCAAGTGGTCAAAGAAGGCAGATCTACTGGCAAGATCAATCACACACAGGCACATGGCATGCTACAGGCAGACCAGAGTTACAGACAAGCTAATCACCAACCCCGATTTACCCTGGTCAGTGGACAGCCACACACCCCACCACTGACAACGGCACAACCAGCTAGCTGGAATTCTCATGTTTACATTCAGAAAGTCAGTAAAAAAAAAAAAAAAAAATCCTTCCCTGCTAGCTGGAATTATAGACAGGTTAGAGTCACAAACTAACATAAACTTGTCACTTTCTATTTGAGTCACATAACTTGTTTCTAATGGTAAAAACAGCTGAACAGATGGGACAGCCAGACACATAATAGTGTCAGAGCATCAGTCATTCACGGAGACAGAGGGCCAATCTTGGTCAAACAGACAGCCACAAACAGACACCCAGTCCCTGTGCAGTAATGGGGTGGATGGTCAGATAGATTCAAACTTCTGGAACCAATTGGTCCAATGCTCAGGCCCAGCCCTGGTCAGCGCACTCGCCCTCAGCACCTGCCCTCATTTACCTGGCTTTGCGTTTCTTGCTGTAGTAACAGAAGACAGACAGAAGCATTAAGAGATAGGCTGAGTTGGGGAGACCCCAGACCCCTACCCAACCCCCTCACTTCTGGGAAGGGCCCTTGAAGGCTGTGCTCACTTTCGAAGGAGGCGGTCACCATCGAGGGGGATGAAGTAGGGGAAGAGGTAGGGCCCCACGCAAGTGGACAGCACAAGGCACAGCAGGGCCAGCACCAAGCTCCGGGTCACCTTCTTCAGCCATCGGGGGCTCTGTGGGGATCAAGGTTCCATGAACACTGCCCCGTGGCAGCTCCCATAGCCCCTGCCCATCTGGCTACCCAAGAGCTCACCAGTTGGCGACCTTGGACAGCCTGTAGGTAGCTGTGGAAGGATATCCAGGGCCCAAAGACGATGGTGCCCACAAAGTAGAGGTAGCCCATGAACTCCACAGGTGAGGGCACTGCACCCACCTCGCCCCGGTCCAAGTCGAAGCCCAGAGACACCGCCTTCATGGCCACGATCATCTGGGCCCCTATGTGTGGGGCCCATGGTCAAGTGGATGGATAGGAGAACAAGTCAGCATGAGGGATAGAGTGTACAGAATGAGACGTAAGAGGAAAAGGGAGATATAAGAATGCATATGCAGAAAAAGACAGAGCTAGGGGAAAGGGAGGCCTACACTGTGGGGTGGTTTACAAGGGAGAAAAGTGGGGGAGGAGAGAGTCAGGGCGGAGGCGATTAGGGGATGTGGAGGGGACAGGAGGGCTGGGGCAGGGCTACCTACCTCGCATTTTGTGCCATGTCACAGTGTCCACCATGTGCATTTCACTGAGGGAAAAAAAGGTGCTTGTCTTGGCTCTATGGCCCCCAGTGCCGCAAAGATCACAGAAGGGGAGACATCAAGGGGCTGATGGGGTTCTGCCTTCCCTTGTTCTGCACAACTCAAGGAGAAAAATTCTCCCAGGCTCCCTTCCTCCAGGGAGAGCCCATACCCAACATGTCCCATATAACCTTATGAAAGGACAAGTAACCCAGGTCCCCCTTTTTCAGGAACACTCCACACCCTCCCTGTTTGGTGCCTCCTCCTCATACAAAGATTCTCCCAGACTCCTTTCTCCTTAGAATCTCATGCAGTCCCTGTCTTGCACCACCGCATCAGGGGCCCGGGGATATGCCTGCCTTCTGCCAATAAGGGTGAGGATGAGGATGCACACCCATACCCCATGAGTAGGTAGATGAGGATGGTGACTGAGAGGAAGACGCCTCGGTGGGAGGAGTGTCGGCAGAGGAACAGCACGAGGTAGCACAGGAGGCTGAGCAGCACAACCCAAACCATGTGCAGCTGGAAGAAGTGGTAGAGGCTGAAGAAGCCGCCTGCCACGGTGCTTGCATGCTTCAGGTAGGACGGTAACCCTTCGGGTGAGAGGGAGAGAGAAGCAGAGAAAGGGAGGAAAGAAGGGAGGGAGGGAGGAAGGGAGGGAGGGGAGGGAGGGGAGGGGAGGGGAGGGGAGGGGAGGGGAGGGGAGAAGAAAGAAGAGAGGGAGGGAAAGATAACGAGAAAGGGGAGGTTGGTGGGCTGCTAGGAAAGGGAGGAGGACCTAGGCAAGAGGGCACAGCCTAGGCAAAGGCCTAGAATGTGACAGGACTAAAGGGGGCTCAAAACTGGTACTGGGGAGCTGGCAAGGGTGGCATGGCCTGGATTTAAAGAAAAGTAACATCTATTAGGGACATTTTGTGAACGCTGAAAGAAGAAAACCTATCAATGTATGTGATACTATTATTGCATCCAGATGAAAATTTTCAGGGGGCTGTGGCTGGGGGTTGTTTTTGTTCTCACTGGCCATACACTAAAGGACCTGGGGTGAAGTGTCATAGTGGTAGGCTATTCAAATGAGTAAGGAAGATGACAGGTGGATGGACAGATAGAAAGATAGCATAAGCTAGTGTGGGAAAATGTTAACTGTTAGAGAATCTGGTGACCCATATATGAGTGTTCATTGTACTGTTCCTTAAACTTTTCAGTAGCTTTGAAATATGTCAAAACAATAAACATGAGGAAAAACAAAAGGAAAAAGAGAAGTTTTGTCTGATTTTCAGAAATATCTGGGCTGGAGAGATGGCTTAGCAGTTAAAGCCTAATGACCCAAGTTCAATTCCCCCAGTACCCATGTAATGCCAGATGCACAAAGTGGTGCATGCATCTGGAGTTCCTTTTCAGTGGCTGGAGGCCCTGGCGTGCCCATTCTCTGTCTGTTTGTCTCTCTCCTCTCTGTTTCTCTCTGCTTGTGAATAAATACATAAATAAATAGATAAAAAATCTCTGCATCCTATAGGAACCCTGGGGATTTTGAATCTTATCATTTTGATACAGACCTGCTATGATTTTAGAAACATTATAGAACCTTAGAATCCAGAAATGTCATCATGCCTTGATTATAGAAATCCGGCATGCCAACACTTTGGAGACCAGAATGTGAGACTTTCAACTTGTCAGACTCTTCATACCCTATAAACTATACTTTGGGATTTCATAACCCTGTGACATCAGCTTTCCAAAATCTTACAACTGGCATATGGACATTTTAAGATCCCAGAACACAGGAATACTGAAGGCTATTACTTGGTTTAACAAGGTGTGTGGCTTGGCACAGTGTGGCATGAGGTGGCTGGATGTAGTGTGGTGGAATGGGACTTGACGTGGTGATATGTTGGGGCTGGGGCTGTTGGGACCTGGCCTGGCATGACAAGATGTAGCAGGATAAGATATGGCTTGATATGGATGAACGTGACAGATAAGATAAAATCTGATGTGGTGGAACAGTGTGGCAGGCACTTACCAAACCTCCAAAGGAGGCGGCAGGCAAGACAGATGGCAAGTAGCATCCAGATCTGGTCAATGCCCTGTTGGACAGTAGGCAGGAGACAGCCCTGCAGTAGCTGCTGGAAAAATTCCTGACGGCTGAAGGTGGCCATTGTGGACCCCCCCAGATGTACTGACAGAAGGATCTGCAAAAGAGGGGACACAGAGGGAGCAGAATGTCTATGGGGCCGCCCACGCTCACGGATTGGACTTGAGCATTCAACTTCAGCTTGGGGTTGCTCAACCCCCAGCCGGTACAGGGAGGATGTGAACATCAGGTACATCGGACTGAGCCATCAACTGTGGTATTGGCGGGTGTTGTGGATAGACGTATTGTGACCCACCCGCAGTGAACGAAGGACCTGTGCGCCTTGAATGCTGTGAACCAGTCCAACGATGACAGAAAGACGTGCATTCTAGGCCCATATGTCAAGTGGGGCAGGAGGAGAGGGCTCGTTGGTTTCCAAGGTAGAGTCTGTAGGGGCCGTGTGCATCTCTCCTTGTATGGATTGAAGGATGTTCCTGTATCCTCTGTGTGCCCCATCTCACCCCCACTTGGTGAAAATCCGCCAACAAGGCCATGCCCTGGTCTAGGGATTGCAGGGAAGTGGAAGTGTTGGCAGGGAACATAGCAGAACAGGGGGTCAGAAAGGTGATGCGGTTGGGGGTCCCAGGACAAGAGCTACAGATCTATGTCAGGAGGCGAGCTTAAGGATGGGAATAAGGGAGCCGACCGGATACTATTGGCGACGTACCTGGCGGGAAGGGAGCCTTGGTCCTGGTGGCCGGGGACGCGCCGCTGCTGCCACCGCCGCCGGCTCCTCGGGGCAGCCTCCCCCACAGGCCGCAAGGCCGGGACCAGCAGCGGCTCCCAGAGCGGCGCGGCTGAGCGGGCCCTTTAAATCCCGGGGCGGGCCAGCGGCCGGCCTCATCCAATGGGAGAGCGGGAACAGGGCGGGGACCCGGAGGAGCGAGCAAGAGCATCGGGAGGAGGAGCGGCAGGGTTGAGGGGCGCGGGGCGCGGGAGGACGTCGGCGGGCGCGCAGAATGTTCGCGCGCGCACTTTTCCGGCCTGTTGCCGTGCCAGCCCTGGCACGTTCGCGGCGGCGGGTTTGCTGGTCTCTCCAGAAGAAACTTCCTAATGGTTATTTTGTAATCCTTAGGAGCTGAGACGGGACAGATGAGGACAAGCCCCGTGTCCCAAATGCTCGGCCATGCACGTCCTCTAGACGCTGTTGTGACCCCGTGTCATAAATGAGAAAGTCAACCGAGGTCCCTCCTTTCCCATCTTTTGAGGAATCTGATGGAATTTCCAGTCCTCCCCACCCCCAAGGACCGGCCAGAAGCATTTAGAGGTAAAGACTGTCCTCTAGGAGCTCACACTAGGCGCCTATCCGTCCCCTAAGGGCTAGCTGGGGGCGCTTAGTTTATCATTAACTGATTTGCCTGCTTAATTCCCCACCAGACTCGTCCGTACAAAGAAGGTTATCCCAGCGGCTAGTACGTGTTCCTGTGAACTAGAAGGCGGCCAGGACTGAGCTTTTATAAAGGGAGCATTCGTAAAGCACGCACAGTGACCCCGACAAAGATCAGTATTGACCCCAATGGGCCCCAGCCCTAAGGATTTAAGCAGCACCTGCTTTCTGCTCTCTAGCAACCCTGAAGCTTCAGGGCATTCCACTCTATTCCAAGGCTGATAAAGCCTCCACCTCCCCAAAAGGTCTTATTTTCCCAAAGGAGCGTTACTGATTGGACTCTAGGGTGCTTAGTTCCAAACGTGGAGGGGAAAGCATGCTCAGGTCAAGCTGGACCTCATCCTGACCCCAAGGAACTCAGGAAAACAGGTTCTAATAAGATTAAAGCCTGCCTGTATGGAATTAAGGAAGTCATGCCCATTCACCCTGGGCGGTGTCCCTTTCTATTAAACAAAAGGGTGGGATTAGCAGTTCTTGGCTCTCAAACACCAATGGCAATTGAAAAAAATCCCCCCTCCTGTTCTGGGGCTGCACTTCAAAGCCTGTGCAAGCTAGAGAAATGCTCTACCACTGAGTTCCCCCCACACACCCCCCAGCGTCTTGCTCTAGCCCTGGCTGACATGGAATTCACTTCTGTAGTCTCAGGCTGGTCCGAACTCACAGTGATTCTCCTACTTCTGACTCCAGAGTGCTGGGATTAAAGGCGTGCACCACCATGCCCAGCCCCCAAAACAAATACTTTGAGATATTATTTCTATACCATAAGATTCACCCATGTTAGGGAGGCAATGCAATGGTGGTGTATTTATAGGCACGTGTAAAATTTACCACAATGTGGCCAGACCTGGTGGCACAAATTTGTTATCAAAGCTACTCTGGAGGCTGAAGAAGGAAGAGGACACAGTCAAGGCCTTCTTGTGCTACAGAGCAAGTACAAAGCCAACCCCGGGCAACTTAGTGAGTCCCTGCCTCAAGAGAAAAGGTAGAAAAGAGCTGGAGAGATGGCTTAGCAGTTAAGGCGCTTGCCTGCAAAGCCAAAGAACCAAGGTTCGCTTCCCCAGGACCCACGTAAGCACAAGGTGGCACGTGCATCTGGAGTTCGTTTGCAGTGGCTAGAAGCCCTGGTGTGCCCATTCTCTCTCTATTTGCCTTTCTCTCTGCTTCTTTCTCTTCCTCTCAATTTAATAAATAAAAAATATTTTTTTTTAAAGAAAAGGGCCAGGTGTGGTGGCACATGCCTTTAATCCCAGTACTCTGGAGGCAGAGGTTGGAGGAACTCTGTGAGTTCCAGGCCACTCTGAGACTACACAGTGAATTCCACATCATCCTGAGCTAGAATGAGAGCCTATTACGGAAAAAAAAAGAGAGAGAGAGAGAAAGAAAAGGCAGAAAAAAAAGATGGGATGTAGCACAGTGGTAAGACACTTGCCTAGTATGTGTGAGACCCTAGGTTTGATTACTAGTATGGGCAACAAAAAAATCATCACAATCTAATTTTAGGACATTCTAATTATCCCCAAAGAAACTCTGTGCTTATTAAGGGTAGATTCTCACTCCCCCTGGCAACCCAGGTCACTAATTGTTGTCCACAAGTTTGCCTATTCTTGATATTTTATATAAAGGAGTCATGCAATATGTGATATTTTATGTATTTTTCTTTGACTAAGCACACTTCTTTTATCTTTGCAGTGCTGGAGACGGAACCCAGGGTTTTATTTTTGTTTATTTATTTATTTGTTTTTGAGGTAGGGTCTCGCTATAGCCCAGACTGACTTGGAACTCACTCTATAGTACCAGGCTGGTCTCAAACTCATGGTGATCTTTCCTATCTTTGACTCCCAATTGCTGGGATAAAAGGTATGCACCACCATGCCCAGTTGGAACGCAGGGCTTTATATGCTATATGCCAGTGCTCTATCACTGAGCTACATGCCCAGCCTCATTGAACATGTTTTTATGATGCAGAGTCTTGCTGTATAGCTCAGGCCAGGCTTAAACTCATGATCCTCTTGCCTCAGCTTCCTCAGTGCTAGGATTATAGGAACACAGCAGCATGCCTGGCCATACTTTTTTTTTTTAGAATAAATATTGTATTTATAATATTATATAGTGGGATAAACTGAATTCCATTTAGAATCCCTTTGTTTTTCAAGGTAGGGTCTCTATCTCAGGCTGACCTGGAATTCACTATGTAGTTTCAGGTTGGCCTCAAACTCACAGTGATCCTCCTGCCTAGGTCCATCCCTAGTGCTGGGGTTAAAGGCATGTGCCACCACACTCAGACTCCCATACATTTTTATTGCAGTAAAATGCACAATATGATCTTAATTTCTTATTTATTTATTTGAGAGAGAGTCAAAATGTGGGCATACCAGGGCCTCCTGCCACTGCAAACAAACTCCAGATGCATGCACCACTTTGTGCATCTGGCTTTCATGGGTACCAGGGAATTGAACCTGGGCCGTCAAGCTTTGCAAGCAAATGCCTTTAATAGCTGAGCCATCTCTCCAGACCACCATCTAAAATTTCTTTTTTTTCTTTTTTTGTGTCTGTTTTGTTTTGTTTTTGAGGTAGGGTCTCACTCTATCTCTGGCTAACCTAAAATTCACTATGTAGTCTCAGGGTGGCCTCAAACTCATGGAAGTCCTCCTACCTCTACCTCCCCAGTGCTGGGATTAAAGGCGTGTGCTACCATGCCCAGCCTATAGATAGATAGATAGATAGATAGATAGATAGATAGATAGATAAAAGGAAAGAAGAGAGAAAGATAGAAAGAAAGAAGCAGATAGAGAATGGGTATGCCAGGGCCTCTAGCCACTGCAAATTCCAGATGCATGCATTATCTTGTGTATCTGGCTTTACTTGGGTACTGGGAAGTCAGACCTGGGTCCTTTGGCTTTGCCTGCAAATGCCCAACCACTAAGCCATTTCTCCAGCCCATGTCTTTTCTTTCCAAAGCCAGTTGGTATTCCATGATATATGTACACCTTATTTTGCTTACTCATTCAGCCATCCATGGACACTTGGGTTGCTTCCATTTTTGAGCATTGTGAACAGATGAGTTTGCAAGTATCTCTTGGAGTCCTGGTTCTCAGTTATTTTGAATATATATCCAGTAGTGGGATTGCTGGATCATATGGCAATTCTATTTTTAATTTTTTGAGAAAGCTCCATACTGTTGTCCACAGCTGCTGCACCATTTCATGTTCTCATTAACAGTAACTTCCTTTCATCCTTGTTAATTTTATTTCATTTTAAAGTATATGAAACGTTCAGATGATTTCAAAAGGCAGAACTAGAATAAAAAGGAAGTGGCTCCACCTTCTCTTCATTTATTGTTTTCAATGTTTTTTTTTTAAATCTTTTTATTTATTTGGGGGAGAGAGAAGCAGATAGAGAAAACAGGCAGGCTAGGGCCTCTAGCAAATGAACTCCAGACGCATGTGCCACTTTGTGCATCTGGCTTACATGGATCCTGGCGAATCGAACCTGAGTCCTTTGGCTTTGCAGGCAGGCTCCTTAACTGCTAAGCCATCTCCCCAGCCCATCTCTCTTATTTATTTATTTATTTATTATTTATTTATTTATTTATTTTGGTTTTTAGAGGTAGGGTCTCACTCTAGCCCAGGCTGACCTGGAATTCACTATGGAGTCTCAGGGTGTCCTTGAACTCATGGCAATCCTCCTACCTCTGCCTCCTGAGTGCTGGGATTAAAGGCATGCGCCACCACTCCCAGTTTCTCTTCATTTTTTGAGATAGGGATTCATGTGGTATAGGATGGCCTGGAACTCACTGTGCAGCTGAAAATGACCTTGAACTCCTGATCCTCTTACCTCTACCCTCCAAGTACTAGTATTACAGGACAGAACCACCATGCCTAATTATTTTTATTGACAACTTCCATAATTGTAAACAATATCCCATGGTAATTTCCCCCCTCCCCCCCTTTTTTGTTTTTTTGAGGTAGGGTCTCACTCTAGCTCGGGCTGACCTGGAATTCACTATGTAGTCTCAGGGTGGCCTTGAGCTCACGGCGATCCACCTACCTCTGCCTCCTGAGTGCTGGGATTAAAGGCGTGCGCCACTATGCCTGGCTAACTTTCCCCTTTGAAACTCCACTCTCAATCATATCCCGTCCACCTCTTAATCAGTCTCTCTTTTATTTTGATGTCATCATCTTTTCTTCCTATTATGATGGTCTTGTGTAGGTAGTGTCAGGCACTGTGAGGTCATAGATATCCAGGCCATTTTGTGTCTGGAGGAGCATGTTGTAAGGAGTCCTACCCTTCCTTTGGCTCTTACATTCTTTCTGCCACTTCTTGTGCAATGGACCCTGAGCCATGGAAAATGTGAAGGTGTGATTGAGATATTTTAGTGCTGAGCACTCCTCTGTCACTTCTTCTCAGCACCATGATGCCTTCTGAGTCATCCCAAGGTCACTGCCATCTGAAAAGAGAAGCTTCTCTAGCCAAAAGTGAGAGTAACCTTAATATATGGGTATGAATGTTAAGAGAAGTGCTTACTGGGCAGTTTGGTGAGCATAGTATATACTTTTAGCCAGACAGCACACGTTACACTCCTAGTGCATATATATATATATATATATATATATATATATATATATATATATATGTTTTTTGAGGTAGAGTCTCACTCTAGCCAGGCTGACCCTCAGGGTGGCCTCGAACTCACAGTGATCCTCCTACCTCTGCCTTGAGAGTGCTGGCTTTAAAGGCGTGCACCACCATGCCTGGCTAATTTATTTATTTTATTTATTTATTTTTTTGAGGTAGGGTCTCACTGCAGCGCAGGCTGACCTGGAATTCACTGTGTAGTCTCAGGGTGACCTCGAACTCATAGTGATCCTCCTACCTCTGCCTCCCAAGTGCTGGGATTAAAGACGTGTGCCACCATGCCCAGCTAATTTTTTTAATAAAAATAGAACCTGGGGCTGGAGAGATTGCTTAGCGGTTAAGGCGTTTTCCTGGAAAGCCAAAGGACCTCAGTTTGATTCCCCAGGACCCACGTAAGCCAGATGCACAAGGGGGCGCATGCATCTGGAGTTCATTTGTAGTGGCTGGAGGCCCTGGCACGCACATTCTCTCTCCCTGTCTCTGCTTCTTTCTCTTAAATAAATAAATAAATAAATAAATAAATAAATAAGAGAACCTGGAGCCAGGTGTGGTGGCGCACAACTTTAATCCCAGCATTTAGGAGGCAGAGGTAGGAGGATCATTGTGAGTTCAAAAGCACCCTGAGACTACATAGTAAATTTCAGGTCAGCCTGAGCTAGAGTGAAACCTTACCTCAAAAAAGAGAGAGAGCCGGGCGTGGTGGCGCACGCCTTTAATCCCAGCACTCGGGAGGCAGAGGTAGGAGGATCGCCGTGAGTTCGAGGCCACCCTGAGACTCCATAGTGAATTCCAGGTCAGCCTAGGCTAGAGTGAAACCCTACCTCAAAAAACCAAAAAAAAAAAAAAAAAAAAGAGAGAGAGAGAGAGAGAGAGAACCTGGGCTGGAGAGATGGCTTAGTGGTTAAGTGGCTTGCCTCCAAAGCCAAAGGACCCAGGTTCAATTCCCTAGGATCCATGTAAGCCAGATGCACAGGGTTGCGCATGTATCTGGGATTTGTTTGCAGTGGCTGGGGGCCCTGATGTGCCCATTCTCACTTTCTTTCTACCTCTCTCAGTCTCTCTGTCAGAAATAAATAAATAAATGAATTTAAAAGGGCTGGAGAAATAGCTAAGTGGTTAAGGCACATGCCTGCAAAGCCTAAAGACCCAGGTTTGATTCTCCAGGTCCCAGGTAAGCCAGATGTACATGGTGACGCATGCATTTAGGGTTTGTTTGCAGTGGCTAGAAGCCCTGGTGTGCCCATTTTCACTCTCCCTCTCTCTCCCTTTCTCTCTGACTGTAATAAATAAATAAAAATAAAATCTTTCAAAAAGAAAGGAAGGAAGACAGAAAGAGCCGAGTGTGGTGGTATATGCCTTTAATCCCAGCACTTGGGAGGCAGAGGTAAGAGGATCGCTGAGAGTTCAAGGCCACCCTGAAACTACATAGTGAATTCCAGATCAGCCTGAGCTAGAGTGAGAACCTACTTCAGAAAACAAAAAATAAAAACAGACAACAACAAAAATGAAATAAAAAGAAGAGTGAAAAAAAAATTTTAAAGAACAACATACTTAAAGAAGAGACCCTTTAGCTGGAGAGATGGCTCAGCGGCTTTCAAAACCTAATGTCCAGGGTTAAATTTCCCAATTCCCATATAGGGCCAGATGCACAGGTGGTGTATGAATCTGGACTTTGTTTGCAGTGGCAGGAGGCCCTGGTGTGCCCATACTCACTCTCTTTCTGTCTGCCTTTTTCTGTCTATCTCTCAAATAAATAAATAAGTAATAAATAATAAATAATAAATCCTGGGCTGGAGAGATGGCTTAGTGGTTAAGTGCTTGCCTGTGAAACCTAAGGACCCCAGTTTGAGGCTTGATTCTCCAGGATCTACGTAAACCAGTTGCACAAGGGGGTACTTGCATCTGGAGTTCTTTTGCAGTGGCTGGAGGCCCTGGTGTGCCCATTCTTTTTTTTTTTTTGGTTTTTTGAGGTAGAGTTTCACTCTAGCCCAGGCTGACCTGGAATTCACTATGAAGTCTCAGGGTGGCCTCGAACTCACGGCGATCCTTCTACCTCTGCCTCCCGAGTGCTGGGATTAAAGGCGTGCCCCACCACACCCGGCTGGTGTGCCCATTCTTTCTCTCTCTCTGCCTCTTTCTCTCTCTGTCTCTCGCTCTCAAATAAATAAATAAAAATTTCAAAAAAGAAATCCTGGGCTGGAGAGATGGCCTAATGTTTAAGGCACTTGCCTACAAAGCCAAAAGACCCAGGTTCAATTCCCCAGGACTCATGTAAGCCAGATGCAGAAGGTGGTGCATGCATCTGGAATTTGCAGCATCTAAGGCCTTGGCATACCCATTCTCTCCCTCTCTCTCTCTCTCTCTCTCGCTCTGTCTCAAATAAATAAAAATAACATTTCAAAAAGAAATCCTCCTACCTTAACTTTCCAAGTAGCTGATTACAGATGCATATTACTACACCTAGTTTCTATTGTACATATGTGTGTGTGTGTGTATGTGTGTGTGTGTGTGTGTAACTTTTTATGAGAGAGACAATTGGTGTGGCAGGGCCTCCAGCCACTGCAATCAAACTCCAGATGTGTGCGCCATTTTGCACACTTGAGTTGTCTTGTGCATCTGACTTACGAATTGAACAGGGGTCCTTGGGCTTTGCAGGCAAGCACCCTAACTGCTAAGCCATCTCTCCAGCCCTAGTATACATGTTTTTAAAAATATTTTTTATTTTTATTTACTTATTTGAGAGAGAGAGAGAGAGAATGGGTGTGCCAGGGCCTCCAGCCACTGCAAACGAACTCCAGATGCATGCTCCACCTTGTGCATCTGGCTTATGTGGGTCCTGGGGAATCGAGCCTTGAACCGGGGTCCTTAGGCTTCACAGGCTTCACAGGCTTCACAGGCAAGTGCTTAACTGCTAAGCCATCTCTCCAGCCCAGTATACATGTTTTTTAAAACATTTATTTATTTGAGAGAAACATACAGAGAGACACAGAGAATGGGTGCACCAGAACCTCCTGCTACTACAAATGAACTTCAGACATATACACCATTTTGTGATTCTGACTTTACATAGCTACTGGGGAATTGAACCTAGGCCATCAGGCTTTGCAAGCAAGAGCCTTTAACTACTGGGTCAATTCCCCAGCCCTATACATACCTCTGCCTCCCGAGTGCTGTGATTAAAGGTGTGCACCACCATGCCTGGCCCTATACATATTTTTTTGCACTGTGTCTTTTTTTTTCACTATTGGGTAATGAACTAAGGATATTGAACATGGTAGAGAAACACTCTAATATTGAGGCACATCACTAGTTCCCTTGGTTTCTTTTTCTTTTCTTTCTTTTTTTTCTTTTGAGGTAGGGTCTCACTCTAGCTCAGGCAGACCTGGAATGACAATATAGCCTCAGGGTAGCCTCGAACTCGTGGTGCTCCTCCTACCTCTGCCTCCCGAGTGCTGGTATAAAAGGCGAGTGCTGGCATTAAAGGCGTGTGCCACCATGTCTGTCTCTTATTCTTTAAAAACAAATTAGGGCTGGAGAGATGGCTTAGCGGTTAAGCGCTTGCCTGTGAAGCCTAAGGACCCCAGTTCGAGGCTCGATTCCCCAGGACCCACGTTAGCCAGATGCACAGGGGGCGCACGCGTCTGGAGTTCGTTTGCAGTGGCCAGAGGCCCTGGCGCGCCCATTCTCTCTCTCTCTCTCTCTCTCTCTCTCTGCCTTCTCTCTGTCGCTCTCAAATAAATAAATAAACCAAAAAAAAATTTAAAAAGCCAAACAAACAGGGTTTCACTCTAGCACAGGCTGACCTGGAATTCACTCTGTAGCACAGGATGGCCTGAACCTCACAGCAATCCTCCTAACTCCTCTTGAGTTCTGGAATTAAAGGCATGTACCACCATTTCTGGCTGCCTTTGGTTTCTTCAGACAAGGCCTTGCTATGTAGTCTAGGCTGGTCTTGAAGTTGAGATTCTCTTGCCTTTGCCTGCTGAGTTGGGATTACAGGCATGCACTCCCATGCCTAGGAAAAACCAGTCTTTCTTGCTGTAATTTAGTAGTCCATGTTGGTTTTAGGTTGAGGGATTTAATTTCACAGACTGTAGTTTTTACAAGTGATTGTCACATTATTGACATTTTGGCTGTTAGCTACACCATCCTCCCACATATGCTGCATAGGAGATACCCAGATAGGCAGCATCTGAGGCTCTGATGCAATCAACCCAACCTACGAGGCCAGATATAAACAGATAAATGTGATTCAAAGCCTATCCAGGAGCTGAGGTTATAGTTCAGTTTTATAGCACTTGTCTGACACGCCTGGGTTCCACATAAATGCTCCCAGCTACAGTCAGCTCTAGAGATTAAGTATTTCTCTGCAGGATCCTAGATTTCCCAAGGCTGTATTAGAACTATGATGGGTCAAAATAAAAACAACAGCTGAGGTCTGGAGAGATGGCTTAGCGGTTAAGTGCTTGCCTGTGAAGCCTAAGGACCCCGGTTCGAGGCTCGATTCCCCAGGACCCACGTTAGCCAGATGCACAAGGGGGCGCACGCGTCTGGAGTTCGTTTGCAGTGACTGGAAGCCCTGGCGCGCTTATTCTCTCTCTCAGCCTCTTTCTCTCTCTGTCACTTTTGAATAAATAAAAATAAACAACAACAACAAAAAGAATAAAAACAACGGCTGGGGCTGGAGGGATGATTTAGTGGTTAAGGTGCTTGCCTGCAAAGCCCAAGGACCCAGGTTCAATTCTCCAGATCTCACGTAAGCCAGATGCACATGATGGCTCACGCATCCGGAGTTCATTTGCAGTGGCTTGGGGCCCTGGCATGCACATTCTCTATCTTTCTCTCTAATAAATAAATATTTAAAAAAGCAAAGGCTAGGGCTCCCCAGAATCTGTGTAAAGTTAGATGCACAAAATGGTGCATGCATCTGGAGTTCATTCATAGTGGCTAGAGGCCCTGGCACAACCATTCTCTCTGTCTTCTGTATCTCTTCTTTCTATCTCTCTCAGCTTGCAGATAAATAAACAAAATCTTTTAAAAGATTAATAAAAACAAAAGCAAAATCATCCAGGTGTAAGGTGTGGTGGCTCATGCCTTTAATCCTAGCACTCTGGAGGCTGAGGTAGAAGGATTATTGTGAGTTCAAGGCCAGCCTGAGACTACATAGTGAATTCCAGGTCTGTCAGCCTGGGCTAGAAGGAGGCCCTGCCTAAAAAAACAAAACAAAAATATCAGTCTGTAATCCTGTCCAAGCAGAGATACATGAATTGTCCAAACAAAACAAATTATTCCCCTAATCCTGCTGTTTCTGTTTTTTTCCCCTGCAGTGCTGAGGATGGGACCCAGACTTATGTATTCTAGGCAAGTGCTCTACCACCAGTCATAACTTGGCTAATATGCAGCTTCATTACCAATTACAGCCTTAGCCTCCCTCCAGTCTTTTTCCTAGATAAGATTTATTGAGATACTTAGCCCCACATTAACCTTTTACTTCCTATCTACAACAAATCCTTGCTTCCTTAAACTCCCACCTGTTGTCAGCTACTTAGGAAGGAGGAAGGAGAATCTATCTCTATGTCTCTCTCTTTCTCAGATAAAGTTTTGTTATATAGCCCAGGATGGCCTCGAACTCACTATGTAGCTCAAATCTAACCTTGAACTCAATGATTCACCTGCCTCAGCCTCCCTAGTCCTGAGATAACAGGCATGCACCACTATACCCAGTGAAGAAGGATCTATTGAGCTCATGAGTTCAAGACTAGCCTGGATAACAATAGCAAGACCCAGTCTCAAATAACAAACAAACATCTAGATGTGACATTGAATGCCAGAATTCTAATATTCAGGGGACTAAGGTAGGGTGGCTGTGAGTTTGAGGCTAGCCTCGGATACATAGTGAGATCCTGTCTCAAAAAAAAATCTTACAAATCAACCTGCTGACCATCCAAACAAACCCCCCACAGATCTGGGGATATACCTCAGTAGTAAAGCACTTGATTGGTGTGCATGAGGCCCAGGATTCCATCCATAGCAACACACACACTCCCCTAAATCACCTAACACAAGCCTACATCCTATATATTCTATTTTTTTCATCCTATAAATTCTAACACTTTTTACTGAGGTAGGGTCTCACTTTAGCCCAGGTTGACCTGGAATTCACTGTGTAGTCTCAGGGTGGCCTCAAACTCATGGTGATCCTCCTACCTGTGCCTCCCTAGTGCTGGGATTAAAGGTGTGCACCACCACGCCCGGTTCATACTCTTTAGTTTTTTAAATTTATTTATGAAAGCGAGAGAAAGAAAGAGAGAATGGGCACACCAGGGCCTCCAGCCACTGGAAACGAACTCCAGATGCATGAATCACTGTGTGCATCTGGCTTATGTGGGTTCTGGGGAATCCAACCTGGATCCTTAGGCTTCACAAGCAAGTGCCTTAACCGCCAAGCCATTTCTCCAGCCCCTAATACTTTTTTTAAAAAAAAAGATATTTTATTTATTTGAGAGAGAGAAAGAGGAAGAGAAAGAGAGAGATAAACAAACAAACAAAAATGGGTGGACTAGGGCCTCTAGCCACTGCAAATGATCTCTAGACGCATGTGTCACCTTGTGCATTTGGCTTTATGTGGGAACTGGGGAATCAAACCCAGGTTCTTGGGCTTTGTAAACAAGCACCTTAACTGCTGAGCCATCTCTCCAGCCCCCTAAACTTTTTTGAGGTAGATTCTCACTGCAGCCCAGGCTGACCTGGAACTCACTCTGTTAGTCCCAGGCTGGCCTCAAACTCGTGGTGATTCTCCTACCTCTGGCTCCTGAGTGCTAGGATTAATTAAAGGCATGCACCACCATGTCAGGCCTATTCTAACACTTTTTTAATCTTTTTATTTCTTGACAATTTTATACATGTATATAGTGTATTTTAATCATAATTTCCTCCCTCTACCTTCTCTTCTTCCAACTCACCATGTTCCTCCCACTGAATCCCTTCTTCTCAACTAGTTCCTGTTCTACTTTTGTTGTCTTTTTTTTACATGTGTGTGTGTGTGCCTGTCCCACTGAGTGGCTACACCACTGTCTCCCTCTCCCCTAGCACCCAGTAACTGCCAATAACTCCTCAGGGAGGGATGGGAGCCTCATGTACCTTTTTACTGAGACATTCTGCAATCCCTCCTGAATGTATTCTTCCTTGTTACAATAAGCAGTAAACCTACTTTGCTTATTGGCGATAGGAATATAGCTCAGTCATAAAGGGCTTATCCAGCATGCATGAATTCTTGGGTTCAATCTCTAGCAGAAAGGGAGAGAGAGAGAGAGAGAGAGAGAGAGAGGATCAAGAAGGAGAAGAAGCCGGGCGTGGTGGTGCACACCTTTAATCCCAGCACTTGGGAGGCACAAGTAGGAGGATCTCCATGAGTTCAAGGCCACCCTGAGACTACATAGTGAATTCCAGGTTGGCCTGGGCTAGAGTGAGACCCTACCTCAAAAAAAAAAAAAAAAAAAAGGAGAAGAAGAGGAAGAAATGGGAGGAGGAGGAGGTGAGAAGAGGGAGGGAAAACAACAACAAGCCAACAACAATAAAGAAACCCACAGACTAAAATCCCCTACCTTGTTGGACCATAGATGTGTTCCTAAAGCACTTAGACTACAGGTTTTGACAGCACTTAAGAGTTAGCTGAAAATTCAAGGGTTCTTTGGAAAAGTCTTACCTATAGATGTCCCTGCTCCATAGACTCATCAATAAGTGATCTCAAGACTAGAGAATTAAGAACACCATTAAACAGGTAGAGAAATTGAAGTTTAGATAGATTAACTGACTTAATGTGAGACAAGGTCTCACTTTGCAAGCAAGCACCTTTAACTGCTGAGTCATCTCCCCAGCCCCAAGGTCTTACTCAATATCCCAGGTTGGGCTCAAACTCATAGCAATCCTCCTGCTCAGTGCCCTAAGTGCTGGGGTTATAAGTGTGCATCATCATGCCCAACTCTATCTTTGATATATATATATATATATATATGGAGAGAGAGAGAGAGAATGGGCATGTCAGGACCTCCAGCTGCTAGAAACGAACTCCAGACACATGCCTCACCTTGTCCTTCTGACTTATGTGGATCCTGGGGAATTAAACCTGGGTCCTTTGGCAACTGCTAAATCATCTCTCCAGCCACATGTCCAACTCTTTATTTTATTTTATTTTATTTTATTTTAGCTTTTCAAGGTAGGGTCCCACTCTAGCTCAGGCTGACCTGGAATTCACTATGTAGTCTCAAGGTGGCCTCACACTCACAACAATCCTCCTACCTCTGCTTCCCAAGTGCTGGGATTAAAGGTGTGTGCCACCATGCCTGGCTCATGTCTAACTCTTGAATGACTTCTTCATAGTTCCGTGAGCTAGTAGTTGTGTGGAAACTATGGCTGCTGACCCCAAAGTGACCTATGTCCAGTAGACATGTGGTCCATCCTCATGCCAATCATGGCCAAGAATGGGCCACAGACCTCCCTGGCAGGACACATTTATGTTCAGTTCTGAAGAATGGTTTTATCTACCTTACCTTATTTTACTTTCTCTGTCCAATGTAACAGTGAGGTCCCAGGTGGAGGTGAGAGGTAAGGGAACATTTATATGGGAGTGGCCCTAAAGGAGGCTCAGGCAGAGAAGTCTTGGCTCAAAGGAGTACTGCCTGCCATGCCCAGCTGTCCTATGTCACCAAGTCTGTATGTGTACAGACTCTGGTCGCCAGAAGCAGATCTCATTCCCTTGCCTCAGTTTCCCTCTGATACCTCCGTGCCTTTGCCTGTGTAATGTCCTCTGCCTGTGAGGCCCTTCCCTCCCTTCTCACCAATAGCTCACACATTTCCCTTCAAGATCCAATTCCATCTTGCCTCTAAGGCAGAAATCTCCCCGACTTTCTACATCTGTACTCCTTCACCATGGACAGGGACCCTTTTCCACAAGCCTCTCTCCCAGTGCAGTGAGACCATCTCCTCTAAGCAGTGCCATACCTCTGTCTGAGACTCCGAGTGTTTGCACTGGGCTTGGCTCCCAGGTGATACCTGGCCAGTATTGACCACACAACTCCATCAACCAGCTGAATAGCAGACAGGAGGCCAGGGCAGGTGCTGGTGGCCCTGCCCTGCCTGAAAAGTGCTTGTAGGGATGGGTTGCTGTAGGACCCTGGCTTTGGGGTGGCCTCATTGCCCTTGGCTTTCTGCCTCACCCTACCTGCAGGCTGCTGATTCTCTTTCTTCCAAAACCGCCTGGGACCTCTGCACTGAGCCCTATTTCCTTTCAGGGTGTCATTCCTAAGACACATTCTCAACTGTCATCCCAGCTCTCGGTCCCTGTGAAACACAACTCCTTCCAATGGAAACAACACTGCCCAGTGCTCCTGACATAGATCTGGCATGATAGGGATTTGATTGTTTGTGTTTTGTTGTTGTTTAGAGATAGGATCTTTTGTAGCTCAGTCTGGCCTCCAATTCCTTAAGTGACCAATGGTGACCTTAAAATCTTGATCTTAAGCCAGGTGTGGTGGTACATGCCTTTGATTCCAGCACTCAGGAGGCAGAGGATAGAGGCCAGCCTGGACTACAGAGTGAATTCCAGGTCAGAATGGGCTAGAGTGAGACCCTACCTCAAAAACAAACAGACAAGGGCTGGAGAGATGGCTTAGTGGTTAAGACACTTGCCTGCAAAGCCAAAGGATCCCAGTTTGATTCTCCAGGACCCACGTAAGCCAGATGCACAAGGGAACGAATGCATCTGGAGTTTGTTTGCAGTAGCTGGAGGCCCTGGCTCACCCATTGTCTCTCTCACTCTCTACCTCTTTCTGTCTCAAATAAATAAATAAAATATATTAAAAAAAACAAACAAACAGACAAACAATCCTGATTTTCCTGCCTCCATCATTCAAGTGGTAGGATCACAGGCATGTGCCACCACACCCTGCTTAGGATGGATTTTATTTGGGTGAAAGTGAGGAGAGAGAGAGAGAGAGAGAGAGAGAGAGAGGTGAGTATGGGCATGCCAGGGCTTCCTGACACTGCAAATGAACTCCAGACACTTGGGCCACTTTGCATCTGGCTTTACATGGGTACTGGGGAATCAAACCCCTGCCATCAAGGCTTTTCAATGAAGTACCTTTACCATGGTGCTGAGAAGATGTGACAGAGGAATGCTCAGCACTGCAATATCTCTATCACACTTTCCAAGGCTCAGGGTCCATTGTGGAAGTGGTGGAGGAAAGACTGTAAGATCCAAAGGAAGGGTAGGACTCCTTACAACGTGCTCCTCCAGACACAAAATGGCCTGGATATCCATGACCTCACAGTGCCTGACACTACCTACACAAGACCATCATAATAGGAGGAAAAGATCAGGACCTCAAAATAAAAGAGAGACTGATTGAGAGGGGGAGGGGATATGATGGAGAATGGAGTTTCAAAGGGGAAAGTGGGGGGAGGGAGGGTATTACCATGGGATATTGTTTACAATTATGGAAGTTGTCAATAAAAAATATAAAAAACAGATAAAATCTTTTTTTTTTAAAAAGTGCCTTTAGCTGGGTATGGTGGTGCACACCTTTAATCCCAGTACTCAGGAGGCAGATGTAGGAGGATCATCATGAGTTCAAGGCCACCTTGAGACCACATAGTGAATTCCAGGACAGCCTGGGCTTGAGCAGGACCCTACCTTGAAAAACAACAACAACAAAAGGCTGGCCATAGCCGGGCATGGTGGCGCACACCTTTAATCTCAGCATTCAGGAGGCAGATGTAGGAGGAACATTGTGAGTTCAAGGCCACCCTGAGACTACATTGTGAATTCCAGGTTAGCCGGAGCTAGAGTGAGACCCTACCTTGAAAACAAACAAACAACAACAACAAAAAAACAAAACAAACAAACAAAAAAAAAAACGGGCTGGAGAGATGGCTTAGCAGTTAAGCACTTGCCTGTGAGTCCTAAGGACTCCAGTTCGAGGCTCAGTTCCCTAGTATCCACATAGGCCAGATGCACAAGGTGGCACATGCATCTGGAATTCGTTTGCAGTGACTGGAGGCCCTGATGCGCCATTCTCTCTCTCTCTCTCTCTCTCTGCCTTTTTCTCTGTCTGTCTGTCGCTCTCAAATAAATACATAAACATAAACAAAAAATAAAAAACAAAACAAAACAAAACAAAAAAACAAAAACAAAGTGCTTTAACTGCTGATCCATCTCTCAAGCCCCAGGATGGATTTCTTTTTGTTTCATCTTTTTTTAGAGGTAGGGTCTCGCTCTCGCCCAGACTGACCTGGAATTCACCCTGTAATCTCAGGGCTGCCTCTATCCCATGGCAATCCTTCTACCCGGGCCTCCCAAGTGCTGGGATCATAGGCATGTGGGGGCTGGAGAGATTGCTTAGTGGTTAAGGCAGTTGCCTGCAAAGCCAAAGGACCCAAGTTTGATTCTCCAGGATCCACATAAGCCAGATGCACAAGGTGGAGCATGTATCTGGAGTTTGTTTGTAGTCAGTAGAGGCCCTGGTACACCCATTTTCTCTCTCTCTCTCCCTCTTTCTCACAATTTTTTTTTTTTTTTGGTTTTTCGAGGTAGGGTCACACTCTAGTCCCGGCTGACCTGGAATTCACTCTGTAGTTTCAGGGTGGCCTCGAACTTACGGCGAGCCTCCTACCTCTACCTCCCGAGTGCTGGGATTAAAGGCATGTGCCACCACACCTGGCAAAAATAAATTTAAAAAAAAATTAAACATTTATGTGACACCACACCTGGCCCAGGTAGCTATTTAGAATCAAAATTGAGCTGCACTTGAGAAAATTCTGAAGCTGATGCCCTCAAGGAAATCCTTAAATCACAGCTGGGAGTTCCTTTGATGTTTCCCCTCTTTCCTTGACAACATGGTCATGCACCTTGCCAGGTCCCAAAACCTATGGAGCTGGGCACACTGGGGTGCTCATGCCCGATGTCTCTGACCATGTTGGGGTCCTGTCATATGTCCCTAGAGTATATGCCGTAGACTAGAGCTCATGTTCACAGTTGTACGCCCACGCATGTTGCCACCTTAGTGTTCATTTGTCCATCTGCCCATTCATCTCAGGATCATCTCCTATGAAGTGCATCCTTGTTGAGGCTTAGGCACTTCTGTTTGTTTGAGTCACAGGCTGGAGGTTGGTATGTGTATTTCCTTGGGGCCTGAAGCAAAAGCCCTCTGGCCATCACAGGACTCCAGCTACACTCTGGGTGCTGGCTCTTTTGCTCGAAAACCATTTCTGACTCACTGGGTCAGGAGTTAAAAGTCTCTGCTAGGCTTCTGTCGTGGAACACTGCCCTCTGGGCATACCTGACCATTGCCTTCTTGAACTGTCAGCAGCTGTGATGACCTGCAGGCAACCTGTCCAAGATTGGGCCCATTACATTTTCTCATGATGGGAGGGCCTTAGGAGGCCCCATCCCTCCCTAGAAATGCATAGATAGCTAATGATTGGTAGGGGAGGGGTGAATGAGGTCCCATCCCTCCCTGAGGATATATAAGTAAACAGTTAGCAATTGCTAGGGCAAAGTGAGAGACATTTTGTTCACTAGTACAGCTGCTTATAAGCTCCTATAAGTAACCCTTCACAGGCTTTTATAAATAACCCTAGTTAAACTCATTGGTTCACCAAGTAGACTTGAGCTAACCCATTTCTTTTGTCTGTCCTTGGTGCCCTACCTAGGATGAGTAGATAAGTGTTCATCGCCCCCCCCCCCAAAAAAAAAGTTCACACAACAGCTTTCCTCTGTCAAATTATGCTATGGCTCTCTAGCCAGACTGTGCTTTTACCCCACTCTTCCTTCTTTCAAAGAATGCTCTTCCTCCTCCTCTCTCTCTTGAAAAGCACCAACAAGCTGGGCGTGGTACCTATATAATCTGAGCACTGGGGCCGTGAGTTTGAGTTCATCCTGTGCAACAGAATAAGTTCCCAGTCAGCTGGGGCTTGCTTCAAAAAGAAAAAAAAAAAAAAGATGGGCTGGAGAGATGGCTCAGCAGATAAGGCACTTACTTGCAAAGCCTAATGACCTGGGTCCAATTCTGCAATATCCACATACAGCCAGATGCACAAAGAGGTCGCATGCATCTGGAGTTCGTTTGTAGCTGCTGGAGGCCCTGGCGTGCCCATTTTCTCTGTCATCTCTCTTTGCTTGCAAATAATTTTTTTTTTTTTTTGGTTTTGTTTTCTGAGGTAGGATCTCACTCTACCTCAGGCTGACCTGGAATTCCCTCTGTAGTCTCAGGGTGGCCTCGAACTCATGGCAATCCTCCTGCCTCTGCTTCCCGAGTGCTGGGATTAAAGGAGTACGCCACCACGCCTGGCTCAAAAAAAAATTTCTTTTAAAAGAAAGAGCCAGGTATGGTGGCGCACACCTTTGATCCTAGCACTTGGGAGGCAGAGGCAAGAGGATCGCCATGAGTTCGAGGCCACCCTGAGACTACAGAGGGAATTCCAGGTCAGCCTAGGCTAGATTGAGACCCTACCTCGAAAAACCAAAAAGAAAACAAACAAAACAAAAAAGAAAAGTACCAACAATTTTGTTGGTACTTAGGAAAATGTTAATGTCATAATCAAATGTTCCTTGCATATCTAAATGCTGATCACAGAATCATGTTATGAGGTACATTTGTGGATGTCTCTTTTGTAGACTGGGAAGACTTTAAGAACAGGGGTCAGGGCTGGAGAGATGGCTTAGCGGTTAAGGCACTTGCCTGCGAAGCCTCAGGACCTAGGTGCGATTCTCCAGGTCCCACATAAGCCAGATGCACCTGGTGGCACATGCGTCTGCAGTTTGTTTGCAGTGGCTAGGGGCCCTGGCGCACCCATTCTCACTCACTCTCTATCTCTCTCTCTCCCTCTCTCTAATAAATAAATAAAAATAAATTAAAAAAAAAGAACAGAGGTCAAACAGCATTCACCGGGGTGTTCCCAGTGCACACAAAAGGCTGGATCCCCAGTAGGCCTCAGGTGTCCTGCTCACAGAGGTGGTTCAACAGATGAATGGAGACGGTAGGTGAGTGAGTGACAGGTGGATGACTGGGTTGCAAGGTCAGCTGAGTGACTGAGTAGATGGAGTGGGATGACGAGTTCTTATGTTCTAACCTATTCCATCTGTTTCCTGGTCCTCCCTTCCAACCTTCTCACACACAGACTCACATTTCACAGTCCAGAAGAACAGACCTCTTTCAAAACAGCAGTGTTAGAAATTGGGGGGCTGGAGAGACGGCTTAGCGGTTAAGCGCTTGCCTGTGAAGCCTAAGGATCCCGGTTCGAGGCTCGATTCCCCAGGACCCACGTTAGCCAGATGCACAAGGGGGCACACGCGTCTGGAGTTCGTTTGCAGTGGCTGGAAGCCCTGGCACGCCCATTCTCTCTCTCTCTATCTGCCTCTTTCTCTCTCTGTCACTCTCAAATTAATAAATAAAAATGAACAAAAAATTATTTAAAAAAAAGAAAGAAATTGGGGAAGCTTGGGGCTCGGGGTGGAACTCAGTGGCAGAGCACTTGCTTAGTGTGTATAATGCTATGAGTTTGATTCCCACCACTAAAAAAAAAAAAAAAAAAAGTTAAGTTGATAAAGGCAAGCAACTCATGTTTAATGAATATGTACTTACACAACAGCTTTCGAGCAGATCCAAACTGCAAGGCTCACAGGAGGACAGATGAGTCCCTCAGAGGGAGGGAGGGCCAGCTTCCCTGCACGGCGTCATGAGCTGGGAAGGAGGCCACTATCTCCTCCCCTCCTTAGCTGCCTTTGAGCTGCTAGGTGCAATGAGTATTTGGAAATTTCCCTAGAGATCAGCCTATCCCTTTGCTGCACTGTCCTAAATTCTGCCAGAAGTCTAAATCCCTTCAAGTGAGGCTTTGCTTTTTTCAGATATCCTCTGCTGCAAACATGGTTCACTGTTTTGGGGAGTCGTTTTAATATAATTTCCTGGCCATCTGTCATGGGGGGGGGGCAGAATTTCTGGTCGCTAAGAGACAAGGGGCAACTTTGTGGAATGAAACTGAAGACCTCTGAATGGTGGACACACAGGGACCAGGACTGTGAGTGGTTTTCTTGAAGGATTCCTTGGTGGCTTAATGTAGCAGGCGCATATTTCTTTTGCCAACTCAAGTATCCTTCCTTTCTACTCAGTACCACTCACCGCTCCCCCGCCTCTGCAGTGTTTAGGAGGAAGCTCAGATCTCTTGTGATCTACCACTGCAGTTCCAGCCCCTCATTTCCTCCCTCCCTCTCTCCCTTCTTCCTTCCTTCCTTTTTCCTTTTCTTTTTCACTCTAGCCCAGGCTGACCTGGAATGCACCATGATCCTCCTACTTTAGCCTCCTGAGTGTTAGGATTAAAGGCATGTGCCACCATGCCCGGCTTCCAGCCTCTCATTTTCTTTGGATGACATGTCTCACCTTGTTCACTGCATGTAGTTCTTGTGAGGCTAGACCTCTCCAAAGCTCCCACCCAAAGCTCCTGGCCAATCAGAGCAATATGTCGCCTTGACCCCAGATCTGGAATAGATGTGTGATCCAAGCCAAGTCACTCCACCTAAAGCTGGACTGGAAAGGAACAAAGCTTTCCCACAGACTGGGCTCCTCACTGTTTGAGGATAGGTGAAGCTGTCCCTCCTGTTGCCTTGTACTTCTCTTTTGCCTTAAGCTGCCGTGACTTGGGTTTCTGCCACTAACCACCCACACATTCCCCAAAAGTATGTCTTCTTTCCTGCCCTGTCGGCCCAGGTGTGGCTGTTTCTCCATTTCACAGATTGGTCATCTGAGGTCAGGGCATGTTAATTCCACAGATAGGAGTATGACTAGAGGAGCTCCCTCAGGCCATTGAATCCATCCTCTGACTCTCACAACCATCCCAGGAAGGCCTCAGGAATGGCCGGGACCAAAATCTCCTCCTTACTGGTGGAGAAACTTGGGCAACTGAGCTTTCTGCTGCTTAACCTGTTAGGCAACTTCCCTTGCTACGAGTGTTTTGGAGTGAGTGAGTTTTCCCCCTTGACTGGTTGGACTTGGTCTTTAAGAGCCCGGCTCAGTTAGCGGAGCTTCAGCCTTTAGCTGTTAGGCTCCCGGGGGATCATCTGTTCTTCCCCACATAAGTCTCAGCAATTCAAAGCTCCAAAGGCCCCACCCATTATGTAGATATGGACACCAATGTCCCAAGGTGACTTCCCAGGACACCCTACAGTTACCTGTCGTTGTGTTACCTATCCTCCTTTGCCCACCATCTTCCCAGATCCCCCCAGATAGCAACATGTGGTCCAGAGAGAGCAAGCCAGGCATGTTCCTCCAGACTAGGGACTTGACCTCCTTCACTCATCACCCAGGGAGAACTCATTGAACCTCATCCAAGGATGAAGCAGCTAGGCCAGCTCTTTAAGGGGTCCTAAGAAGTCTTTAAAAAACTGGAGCTGGGGCTGGAGAGATGGCTTAGCGGTTAAGCGCTTGCCTGTGAAGCCTAAGGACCCCAGTTCGAGGCTCTATTCCCCAGGACCCACGTTAGCCAGATGCACAAGGGGGCGCACACGTCTGGAGTTGATTTGCAGTGGCTGGAGGCCCTGGCGTGCCCATTCTCTCTCTCTCTCTCTCTAACTGCCTCTTTCTCTCTCTGTGTCTGTCACCCTCAAATAAATAAAAACAAAAAAAAAATTAAAAAAAAACTGGAGCTGGAGATATGGCTTAGCAGTTAAGGCACTTGCCTGCGAAGCCAAAGGATGCAGGTTCAACTCCCCAGTACCCACATAAACAAGATGCACAAGGTGACGCATGTCTAGAGTTTTTTGCAGTGGCTAGAGGCCCTGGGTCTTGGGAAACGGTATGAGGGCCTGAGACCACCTGAGTTTGATCACCAGCACCCATCTAAAAATTCATGTGTGGCCAAGCCCATCAGTAACTCCAGTCCTGTGGAGGGAGTGGCAGAGACAGGAACAGGAAAGTCTCTGGAATTCTCTGGTCAGCAGTCTGACCAAAAAAGGACAGCTCTGGGTTCAATGAGAAACTCCATCTTGAAACAATGTGGATGAGGCATAGGGGACGCTTCAGGTTCTCCTCTGGCCTCCACATATGTGAGCATAAAGCATATATAACTGCGTGCATGCACGCGCGCGCACACGCACACGCACACACAAGCAAAAAACAACAAAAAAAGAACTTTCCTCTATTTTGGGAACAGAAGTGTGTCTCCATAGCTGCCAGAGGCTCACTTGAATCCAGGAATTTAAGACCAGCCTGAGCAACTTTTTTTTTTTTTTTCTAGGTAGGGTCTCGCTTTAGCCCAGGCTGACCTGGAATTCACTATGGAGTCTCAAGGTGGCCTCAAACTCTCAGCAATCCTCCTACCTCTGTCTCCCAAGTGCTGGGATTAATTAAAGGTGTTTGCCACGCCTGTCTTGAGCAACATTTTGAATCTCCATCTTAACACGCACACACACACACACACACACAAAAAAAAAACCCACCACCACCACACAACAACAAAAAATACAATGCCTGCTACTGGAAGTTCTGCAAAGCGAATAGACCTAGTGAGTAATGACTGATCCGTATTGACCGCTTTCAGTGTACCCAGCAATTTGAAGAGGTTCAAGTCCTTTATCTCATTTTATCTCCACATCACTAGAGAGCAGGAACCATAATTACCTGCTATTGTTAGGAAAGCTGAGGTGACAGTTGAAATAACTTTAACTTTTTTCCTTTGTTTTCTTTTCTTTTCTTTCTTTCTTTTTTTTTTTTTTTTTTGGTAGGGTCTCATTCTAGCCCAGGCTGACCTGACCTGGAATTCACTCTGTGTATTCTCAGGCTGGCCTTGAACCCACGACGATCCTCGTACCTCTGTCTCCTGAGTGCTGGGATTAAAGGAGTGCGCCACCACGCCCGGCAATAATAATAAATGTTTTTATGGCTCTTAGCCAGGTGTAGTGGTGCATACCTGAATCCCAGCACTTGCAGGCAGAAGCAGGAAGGTTGCTGTGAGTTCCAGGTCAGCCTGAACTAAAGTGAGACCCTACTCAAAAAAAAAAAAAAAAAAAAAGCCAGCCTGAGAATACAGAGAGTGAATTCCAGGTCAGCCTGGGCTAGAGTGAGACCCTACCTTGAACCCCCGCCCCCCGCGCCAAATATATTTTATTTATTTATTTAAGAGAAAGAGGGAGAGGGAGAGAATAGGTGTGCTAGGGCCTCTAGCCGCTGCAAACGAACTCCAGATACATGTGCCATCCTATGTGTCTGGCTTTACTTGGGTTCTGGGGAATCAAACCTGGGTCCTTTGGCTTTGCAGACAAGCACCTGAACTGCTAAGCCATCTCTCCAGCCCTAGAATTTTTTTTAAATTTCTTTTTTTATTTTTGGTTGTTCGAGGTAGGGTCTCACTCTAGCCAGGCTGACCTGGAATTCTCTACGTAGTCTCAGGGTGACCTCGAACTCACGGCGATCCTCCTACCTTTGCCGCCCGAGTGCTGGGATTAAAGGCGTCCACCACCATGCCCGGCTAGATTTTTTTTTGTTTATTTTTATTTATTTATTTGAGAGCAACAGAGAAAGAAAGAGGCAGAGAGAGAGAGAGAGAGAATGGGCGCACCAGGGCTTCCAGCCACTGCAAGCGAACTCCAGACGTGTGCTCCCCCTTGTGCTTCTGGCTAACGTGGGTCCTGGGGGATCGAGCCTTGAACCAGGGTTCTTAGGCTTCATCGGCAAGCGCTTAACCACTAAGCCATCTCTCCAGCCCTAGATTTTTTTTATTGTGTGTAAAGAACTGCATACTTTTTTATACCTCAGGCTGGCCTCAAACACACTATGTAGCCAAGGATGACCTTGAATTTCTGATCCTCTTGCCTCAGCCTTCCCAGTGCTGGGATCACAGGTGTGTGGCACCAGTTTTACACTATGCTGGGAACCCAGGGCTTCATACATGCTAAGCATGCACTCTCCCAACTGAGCTACATTCCCAGCCCCGGTACTACACATTTTAAGAAATGTTACAATTTACATTTAAGGAATTAAAATTTACATATAGTGAATGCCAATCTTTTCGGGTATAGTTCTTGAGCTTTTTGGTGCGTTTTGTTTATTTTATTTCTTTTTTCAAGGTGGGGTCTTGCTCTAGCCCAGGGTGACCTGGAATTCACTATATAGTCTCAGGGTGGCCTCAACTCACATCAATCCTTCTACCTCTGCTTCCTGAATGCTGGGATTAAAGGCGTGCGCCACCATGCCCGGCTGTTCATTGTTTTTTGAGATGGGGTCTCAGACTTCTGATTCCTACTTTTGCTTCTTGAGTGCTGGGATTACAGGCATGGACCACTGCAACCAGCGCATTTGTCAACGTTTTGACAAACAAAACCACTTGGGTAACTACCCCAGCAGCCAGAGGGATCGTGTTACAGCTCAAGTGATCCACAAGCCCTCCTTTGCACAGAATCCTGTACTGAATGATTGTCTCTCAGAGAAAACACTGAATCCCCTGTGGCCCCTGAAGTCCTATAGGCCCTCTCCGACCTCATGCCCTACCACTGGTCCTCTTGCTTCCTCTGCTCCAGCCTCACTGGTCTCTTTTCTGTCCATTTGGACAGCACGGGCCAAGCATGCTTTGGCATTAGGGCCTTTGCACAGGCTTTTTCCTTTTTTAAAAAAAAATTTTGTTATTTTTATTTATTTATTTGAGAGTGACATACAGAGAGAGAAAGAGGCAGATAGAGAGAGAGAGAGAGAGAGAGAATGGGCGTGCCAGGGCTTCCAGCCACTGCAAACGAACTCCAGACGCGTGTGCCCCCTTGTGCATCTGGCTAACGTGGGTCCTGGGGAATCGAGCCTCGAACCGGGGTCCTTAGGCTTCACAGGACAAGCGCTTAACCGCTAAGCCATCTCTCCAGCCCAGGCTTTTTCCTTTTGCCTGCAACACTTCCTCCATATTCCTCCCGAGGGAACACTGGGAAAAATACATTCCTGGGGTGTCACAGACTGGAGAGGGACACTCCTGAGGGTACTGGTCTGGGGCAAAGTCATTTCCCACAGACATTTCTGTGGGCACGCAGTTTGAAGGGCACACACTAATGGTGTCACTAAGGCTACACTGTGGAAACTCCTGAAGGAACAGACTAAGCCATTGGCACTGCTGGACTCACAGAACCTGGCTTGGGAACATAACTCGAGTCACCTAAGCTCTTGCATGGGCACTGCGGAGTTTGTACTTGTAATGGGTGTGGGTATGCCTGTGGTCACAGGCCTTTTGTGTGGACACTTCTGTTATACATTCCTGGATCATGCATGTTCCTGAGGTCAGGCTGTCTGGGGTGTGGACATTCCTGTGGTCCCATCGACTTGAGTGAGAAGACTCCTCGTGGATGAAGCCTCTATGTGAACACTCCTAGACACAGTGGGGTGCAAACATTTGTGGAGTCACACAGACAGGTGTGGCTGTTCCTATAGACAGAGACTAAGGAGTCGATACACGTACAGACGCTATTTCCAAGGAAAGATTGAACACTGGCACGGACTTGAGCTGCATACTCCTGGGGCCACACAAACTGGAGTATGGCCACTCCTCAGCTCATAGCCAGGAATGGAAACGCCTAAGATCACAGACTAGACTGTGGGTAGTCCTTGTGTCACAGAGGGTGTGGGTTTCTAAAGATACAGGACTAAGCCACAGAAAATGGTGTTGTATAACCAGAGTTTATGTTAGTTCTTGCTTAATAAGTTGTAGAAATTCAGGACTGCAGGATTGAAGTTAAAGAACACTTGTTGACATTTCCTTTTTGTTTGTTTGTTTGTTTGCTTGTTTGTTTTCTCGAGGTAGAGTCTCACTCTAGCTCAGGCTGACCTGGAATTCACTCTGTAGTCTCAGGGTGGCCTCGAACTCATGGCGATCCTCCTACCTCTGCCTCCAAGTGCTGGGATTAAAGGCGTGGGCCACCACGTCTGGCTCGCTCTTCCTTCCTTCCTTCCTTCCTTCCTTCCTTCCTTCCTTCCTTCCTTCCTTCTTTCTTTCTTTCTTTCTTTCTTTCTTTCTTTCTTTCTTTCTTTCTTTCTTTCTTTCTTTCTTAATGTACGGTCTCGCTCTGACCCATGCTGACCTGGAATTCACTGTGTAGTTTCATGCTGCACTGGAACTCACAATGATCCTCCTACCTCTGCCTCCTCTGTGCTAGGATTAAAGGTGTGCACCACCATGCCTGGCAACATTTTTCTTTTTTTTTGTTTTTTTGAGGTAGGGTCTCACTCTAGCCCAGGCTGACCTGGAATTCACTCTGGAGTCTCAGGGTGGCCTCGAACTCACGACAATCCTCCTACCTCTGCCTCCCGGGTGCTGGGATTAAAGGTGTGCGCCACCACGCCTGGCCTGGCAACATTTTTTAAAATTTATTATTTATTTATTTGTAAGTCAGCAGAGAAGAGAGAGAGGGAGGGAGGGGGAGAGAGAGAGAGAGAGAGAGAGAGAGAGAGAGAGAGAAAGAGAGAGAAAGGGCATACCAGGGCCTCTACCCACTGCAAAGGGACTCCAGATGCATGCACCACTTTGTGCTTCTGGCGTTATGTGGTTACTGGGGAATAGAACCCAGGTTGTTAGGCTTTGTAGGCAAGTGCCTTAACTGTTCAGCCATCTATCCAGGCCTCTTTTACTTTACTTTTCGGTTTTTTTAACAAAAATTTTTTATTTTTATTTTTATTTTTGGTTTTCTGAGGTAGGGTTTACTCTAGCTCAGGCTGACCTGGAATTTACTATGTAGTCTCAGGATGGCCTTGAACTCTTGGCAATCCTCCTACCTCTGCCTCCCAGGTGCTGGGATTAAAGGCGTACGCCACCACGCCCAGCAAAAAATTTTTATTTATTTATTTGCAAGCAGAGAGAGAGAGAGCCATCTCTCCAACCCTTTTCTTTTCCTTTCCTGTCTTTTCTTTTCCTTTCTGTTTTTTGAGGCAGGGTCTCGCTGAAGCTCAGGCTGACCTGGAATTCACTCTGTAATCTAAAGGTGGCCTCAAACTCTCAGCAATCCTCGTACCTCTGCCTCCTGAGCCAGCCCTTTTATTTTTGAGGTAGGATCTCATTCTAGTCTAGGCTGACCTGGAATTCACTCTGTAGTCCCAGGCTGGCCTCAAACTCATCGTGATTGTCCTACCTCTATCTCCTGAGTGCTGGGATGAAAAATGGGTGCCACCATGCCTGTTTTTTTTTTTATTATTATTTTTTATTTTTGAGGTAAGGTCTCACTCTAGCCCAGGCTGAACTGGAATTCACCTCTGTATTCTCAGAGTGGCCTCAAACTCATGGTGACCCTCCTACCTCTGCCTCCCATGTGCTGGGATTAAAGGTGTGCGCCACCATGTCTGGCTATTTTTTTTGTTTTTTCAAGGTAGGGTCTTTCTGTAGCGCAGGCTGACCTGGAATTAGTCTCAGGCTGGTGTCGAACTCATGGCAATCCTCCTACCTCAGCCTTCTGAGTGCTGGGGTTAAAGGCATGTGCCACCACTCCTGGCTCTTCGGCTAAATGTTGTTTTGTTTTGTTTTGTTTTTTAAATAGAATTACCATTAGATCCAGCTATACATCTTTTGGGCATATACTCTAAAGACTATACTATATATCACAGAGACACTTGCTCAAACATTTAAAAAATATTTTATATTTATTTATTTCAGAGAGAGAGAAAGAGAGGGAGAGAGAGAGGAATGGGTGTGCCGAGCTCCAGATGCATGCCCCACCTTGTGTGTCTGGTTTATATGGGTACTGGGGAATTGAATCTGGGTCCTTTGACTTTGCAGGTAAGAGCCTTAACCACTAAGCCATCTCTCCAGCCCTGCTCAACTACTTTTATTGCTGCTCTATTCACAATAGCCAGGAACTGGAAGCAGCCCAGATGCCCATCAACAAATGAATGGTTAATGAAGATGTGGTACATATACACAATGGAATTAGCTCAGTGGTAAGGAAAAATGGGAAGGAAACATGGAGGGATTTGGAAAACAATTCACACTAAACAAGGTCACAGAGGCTCAGAAAGACAAACTCCACATGTCCTCTCTCATATGCAGTTCCTAACCTGGATCACAGCTTCAGTTAATTATAAGCTGTAATATGTGTGAACAGTATGGACATGGTACTAAAATGAAGCTAGGTAAAAGGGGAAATAGGAGGGGAGAGGAAGAGTTACTTACAAGTTGATGGTCAGCGGAAAGAAAGAAAGAGAGATGAAAAGGTCTTAGGGGTAGAGGAAGGGGGCATATGGGGGAATACACAAAACGAATGGCAACATAAATCAATTCCATAGAAACTTTCCCATATTCTACAAGTCATTACCTTCAATAAGGGGGGAGGGAGGATCTGAACAAAAGAGCCCCATAGAAGGTGGAGAAAGCATAACCCTAAAACCATGGGCTCTGGCTGGTAAATCCCAGAGCTGGAAGTGGGTTCCTCCCCACAGTGAGCTGTTGGTCAGGGAGACGTGAGGCTCCCCAAATAAACCAGGCCATTGCCAAAACACTTGGTTACCTGAAAGAGCTAAAAGGTAAGACCCTGTTGCTGAAGACCCCATAGCCTGCAGCCACAGGACACCAAGTGATCATGCTGGAACTGAGAGGGATTCCAGCTCCCTCTCAGCTAGCTCCCATAGTGCTGGAAAGTGCTATACGAGCAGCTGGAGAACAATGGTTGACAAGAGACTGAATAAGCAGAAGATCCTGCCAGATACAGAATCAACCAGCCGAGCACGAAATATACACTTAGGCAACAGTGGCACACAGCCAATGTAGGTAACCAACTGCTCATGGAGACCTGCCCAGTGGGGTCATATCTGGCTCTGGGAACCAAACCAGAGTCCCCAGAACAGGAAACAAATAGGCTCCAGAGAGAACCTCCGCTGCTCTTTAACTAAGAAGAATGAATATATATATCTTTCTTATGACTAGGCTTACCCCCTTTTATTCAAACTGCTCTCACTTTTTCTTTTAAGAGAAAGAGGCAGAAAGAGAGAGATTGAGAATGGGCATACCAGGGCCTCCAGCCACTGCGAACAAGCTCCAAACATGCGCCTGTGTGACATTACACACTTACATCACTGTGCATCTGACTTATGTGGGACCTGGAGATTTGAACATGAGTTCTTAGGCTTTGCTGGCTAGCGCCTTAACCACTAAGCCATCTCTCCAGCCCTTTTTTTTTGAGGCAAGCTCAACAGACTGGCCTTTTTTTTTTTTTTTTTTTTTCAAGAGAGAAAGAGCAAGTGAGCAAGCATGAGAGAGAATTAGCACACCAGGGCCTCTGGCCACTGTAATCCTGCTCTCACTTTTGGTTGGAGAATCTGTTCTATACTACAGATGAAAGGGAATACTGGGGAGAACCCAGGTACATCAATAATAGGGAGCCAATGATGGTTCTAACATATGATGTGTCCATACAGCTTTCTACTTAATAAAAAAAAAAAAAGAGGGCTGGAGAGATGGCTTAGCGGTTAAGCACTTGCCTGTGAAGCCTAAGGACCCTGGTCCGAGGCTCGATTCCCCAGGACCCATGTTAGCCAGATGCACAAGGGAACGCACGCGTCTGGAGTTCGTTTGCAGTGGCCAGAGGCCCTGGCGCACCCATTCTCTCTCTCTCTGCCTCTCCCTCTCTCTGTCCCTCTCAAATAAATAAATAAAAATAACAAAAAAATAACAAAAAAAGAATAGAGAGACGACTGTCTAACATGATAGTTACCTCCACCTCATCTGCCCAGACTCAGAAGTCATTACAGAGGAAGTGGTAGCATGAATACTGCACTCAAGGCTAGCCTGAACTAAAAACCGTTCCAGGGACAGGGCAACAGACAGAGTGGTCACTCAAACCTCATCAAAACAGAGATCCAGAAGCCGAGCATGGTGGCACATGCCTTTAATCCCAGCACTTGGGAGGCAGAGGTAGGCATTGTGAGTTCGAGGCCACCCTGAGACTACATAGTGAATTCCAGGTCAGCTTGGGCTAAACCATAAAAAAAAAAAAACACAGAAAAACTAGAAAAAAAAATCAATAAGTAATAAAAAAAATTAAAGTCATATTGAACCCCCCCCCGAACATTTTTATTTTTCTGGAAGGAGAGAAAGTATGGGCATGCCAGGGCCTCCTGCCACTGCACACGAGCTCCAGATGCTGGCTTTATGTGGGTACTGGACAATAAAACCCAGGCCATCAGGTTTTGCAAGCAAGCACTTTTTAAAAATTATTTATTTATTTATTTGAGAGCGACAGACAGAGAGAGAATAAGGCAGATAGAGAGAGAGAGAGAATGGGCACGCCAGGGCCCCCAGCCACTGCAAATGAACTCCAGATGCATGCGCCCCCTTGTGCCTCTGGCTTACATGGGTCCTGGGGAATCAAGCCTCAAACCGGGGTCCTTAGGCTTTACAGGCAAGTGCCTCTCCACTAAGCCATCTCTCCAGCCCAGCAAGCAATATTTTTTTTGGGGGGGGGGCGTTCGAGGTAGTGTCTCACTCTAGCCCAGGCTGACCTGGAATTCTCTATGTGCCAGCCCAACATTTCTTCCTCTTCTTCTTCTTCTTTTTTTTTAATATGGGACTGGAGATATGGCTTAGCAGTTAAGGCACTTGCCTGCAAAGCCAAAGGACCCAGGTTCAATTCCCCAGTACCCACATCAAGTTAGACGCACAAAGTGGTGCATGAGTCTGGAGTTTGTTTGTAGTGCCTGAAGGCCCTGGTGTTCCCATTGTCTCTGTCTTCCAAATAAATAAATTATATATATATATATATTGGTTTTCCGAGGTAGGGTCTCACTCTAGTCCAGGTTGACCTGGAATTCACTCTGTAGTTTCAGGCTGGCCTCAAGCTCAAAACAATCCTACCTCTGCCTCTTGAGTGCTGTGATTAAAGGTGTGTACCACCATTCCTGGCTTTTTTTTTTTCTTGTTGTTTGTTTTTATTTATTTATTTGTGAGCGACAGACAGAGAGAGAAAGAGGGAGGGAGGAGAGAGAGAGAGATTGATTGAGAATGGGCGCTCCAGGGCCTCAAGCCACTGCAAACGAGCTCCAGATTCATGTGCCACCTTGTGCATCTGGCTTACATGGGTCCTGGAGAATTTAACTGGGATCCTTTGGCTTTGCAGGCAAATACCTTAACCTCTAAGCAATTCTCCAGTCCCTTGTTTTTTTTTTTTTTTTGAGGTTAAAACAATATTTTATTTATTTACTTGAGAGAGAGAGGCAGATAGAATGGGTGCATGCTAGGACCTCTAGCCACTGCAAATGAAATCCAGATGGCGCGCACCACCTTGTGGGTACTGGGGAATCAAACCTGGGTCCTCAGTCTCTGCAGGCAATCACCTTAGCAACTAAGCCATTACTCCTGCCCTGATATTTTTTGAGGTAGGGTCTCGCTAGAGCCCAGGCTGACCTGGAATTCACTATGTAGTCTTTGGGTGGCCTTAAATTCATGGTGATCCTCCTACCTCTGCCTTCTGAGTGCTGGGACGAAAGGCGTGGCACTACTACCTCATCCAACTGTGTCTGACTTTTATATGGGTTCTGGGGCTCTAAACTTAGGTACTCAAGCTTGTGTAGAAAATGCTTTATACACCGAGCCATCTCCTCAGCTCCCGGCGTTTCTTTCAGGGAGAGTTTTCTTTTGGGGGAGTAGTGCTAGGGATAGAACCCAGGGTCTTGCACATGCTAGGCAAGTGGGAAAATGTCCTTAATTTAAAAAACTTTGTTCTGGTAAAATCAGATGTGGAGGCAAATGCTTATAATCCCAGCACTCAGGAGGCAAGGGAAGAAGGACCAGAAGTTCAAGGGTCATCTTCAGCTATATAGCAAGTTCAAGGTAAGAACTATCTACATAAGACCCTTAAAAAAACAATTTGAAAATTGGATGGCTGAAACCCTTTGGCAATTGGTTAAATCTAAGGACACCTTCACAGATATTTTTGTGTGTGTTCTGAGACAGTATCTATCTAGCCTAGGTTGAAATCAAACTCAAAATCCTCTGGCCTCAGCATCCTAAATGCTGGGATTCCAAGTGTGTGCCACCATAACCATATTTGGTTTCATTTTTTGTTTGTTTCTTTTGGTTTTTCAAGGTAGGGTCTCGCTGTAGCCCAGGTTGACCTGGAATTCACTATGTAGTTTCAGGCTGGCCTCCTAAGTTCTGGGTTTAAAGGCATGCACCACCATTCCAGGATTTTTTGTTTGGTTTTGGTTTTCTTTCCCCACATGGGGTCTAGCCCATGCTGACCTGGAACTTACTCTGTAGTCCCAGGGTGGCCTCTAACTCATGGTGGTCCTTTTACCTCTGCCTTCTGGTACTGGAATTAAAGGCATTCGTCACCATGCTTGGCTAGCTTCATCTTTTTTAAAGTATTTTTTTTTTGTTGTTGTTATTTTTGTTTTTCAAGGTAGGGTTTCACTCTAGTCCAGGCTGACCTGGAATTCACTGTGTATTCTCAGGATGGCCTTGAATTTATGGTGATCCTCCTACCTCTGCCTCCCAAGTGATGGGATTAAAGGCATGTGCCACCACGCCCGGCTAAAAGTATTTTTAATTAAGTAGAAAGTTGAATGGCTACATCATATATTAGTACCATCATTTCCCTTCTCCTTGACCTCATTCTGCTGAGGTCTCTCCTCAGTGTGATTGCTGGTATTCACCCTGGGTTTGCAGGTTATGAAATGTGAGAGCATCAGTTATAGTAAGGTTGTTTTTTGTTTGTTTGTTTCTTTCTTCTTTTTTTTTTTTTTCGAGGTAGGGTCTCACTCTAGCCCAGGCTGACCTCAAGTTAACTATGTAGTCTTAGGGTGGCCTTGAACTTATGACGATCTTCCTGCCTCTGCCTCCAAAGTGCTGGGATTAAGGGCATGTGCTACTATGCCTGGCCTTTTTTTTTTTTTTTCCCTTTTTGAGGTGGGGTCTTGCTGTTTTCTAGATTGGTCTTGAATTCCAGAGCTTGAGAGCTCTTCCTGCCTTGAGCTCCTGAGTAGCTGCGACTACAAGTGGCAAAAACTCCCCCAACTCAAAGAATTTTTGTGAACCCAGGGTTCGGTGCACAGTGCTGTATCACTGTGCTAAATCTTCAGCCCATCACAATCTTTTTCGAGGTAGGGTCTTGCCCTACGTATGACCTATGGAGTCTCAGGGTGGCCTCGAACTCACGTCAATCGTGCCTCTGCCTCCCAAGTGCTGGGATTAAAGGCGTGTGTCACCATGCCTGGCTTCCATCGCAAAATTTCTTTCTTTTTTAAAATATATTTTATTTATTTATTTGAGAGAGAGAATGGGCATGCCAGGGCCTCCAGCTACTGCATACGAACTCCAGATGTATGTGCCCCCTTGTGCATCTGGCTTACATGGGTCTTGGAGAATCGAACTGGGATCCTTTGGCTTTGCAGGCAAACATTTTAACCACTAAGCCATCTCTCCAGCCCCACAAAATTTCTTTAATGCATACTTGCATATGCACACAAACATGATTATAATGAAAGCCAATTATGCTGAAATATAATTAATCCTATTTATCCAAAACACAATTGGGATAAAGTAGCCAGGCATCATGGCACATGCTTGCAATCTCAGCATTCAGGAGGCTAAGGCAGGAGAATCTCAAATTTGAGGGCACCCTAGGATACCCAGGCAGAGCCTGTCTCAAAAAAAGGGGGGCTAGAGAAATGGCTTAGTGGTTTGCCTGCAAAGCCAAATGACCCAGGTTCGATTCTCCAGGACCCACGTAAGCCAGATGCACAAGATGGTGCATGCATCTGGAGTTATTTCTAGCGGCTGAAGTTCCTGGCATGCCTATTCTCTCTCTCTGCCTCTTTCAAGGAAATAAATTAAAAAAATACAAAAAACAAAAACTAGGATACAGCAATAAATAGGCTTTATTAGAGGACCAACTATGAAACTTTCTATTATTCAAAGTGGTTAGAAATATGAGCAGTATTTCAGATGCCTGTATAGCTGTAATAAAAAGGCTTAAGCTGGGTGTGATGGCGCACACCTTTAACCCTAGCACTTGGGAGGCAGAGGTAGGAGGATCGTCATGAGTTCAAGACCACCCTGAGACTACCTAGTGAATTCCAGGTCAGCCTGGGCCAGAGTGAGACCCTGCCTCAAAACCCCACCCCCAATAAAAAAAAGAAAGAAAGAAAAAGAAGGCTTGCCACATATGGTGGTACAAATCTTTAATCCCAGCACTTGGGAGGCAGAGGTCGGAGGATTGCCATGATTTTGAGGCCACCCTGAGACCACATGCTGAATTCCAGGTCAGTATGGGCTAGAACAAGAAGACCCTACCTTGAAAAATACAAACACCTCCCCTCCCGCCAAAGAAAAGACTTGCCAGGCATGGTATCCCATGCCTTTAATCCCAGCGCTTCGGAGGCAGAAGTAGGAGGATCTTCATGAGTTCATGGCCAGCCTGAGACTACATAGTGAATTTCAAGTCAGTCTGGGAGACTTGCCTTAGTGGGAAGACAGCAGAGACTGCTTTTACAGTTGTGGTTTATTGCCAGTGTTCCTAACTTCAGTTATATTAATGAAAGTCAAGATGTAACATTTCCCTCTTTTAAATTCATAGAGATCCATAATGTTTATCCAGGGTTAAGAACACCCACTTTGGAGGGAAATCCTGGACTGTATTCAGAACATCCCAGATGTCTAAAGCGGCAAGCCTTCAGTCTCAAGAAATGCCCCCTGCATGGCAACAGGATTCTGTGCTGTTTTTGTTTTCAGAGGGAACTGTTACCGATTCCCATTATGGGCTTGTTTGTCAAAGTCCTATTGATATTTGAAAACAAGTTCATCAACTCAAGTTCTGGTTTTACCGACAGGCAGCAGCTTGACTTGTATTAGTGAGCGAGCTAGCCAAAGGTCAAAGAGAAAGGTTTTGTTGTTTTAAGGCAAGGTCTCACTCCAGCCTGGGCTGACTTGGAATTCACTCTATAGCCCAGGCTGGTCCCCAATTTCTAGCAATCCTCCTACTTCAGCCTCCAGATGGCTAGGATTAAAGGCATGAGCTACCATACCAAGCTAAAACAAAGCTGTAAACAAGCACGCATATTCCCAAAGGCTGGGAGTTAGCTTGGTGACAAAGGGCACACAGTATATGAGGTTCTGGGTTCCATCACTAGCATGGCCACAAGCAAAAAACAAGTGCCTCCTTCTACTGCCGTCACTGTTCATTAAGCTAATATTTTGTGAGATTTCTTTTACTACACACCATAACGTATAGAAAAGTGTACATATAGTCAGATTAACTATAAGGTGCTAATTAACATAAGGTATCATTAAGGATGTTCCTTGTATTAGTTACGTGGTTCTCCAATGTGAAGACGATTTAATGGGGTAACACACACAGTGCTGGCACACACACATTCTAGTACTCATTGGCAATACAACTGGCACACAGACTTCACTGTAGTCCAGAGGTCACATGTTGTAATTCACGCACTGTGTGCCAGGCTTCTGATCATTGCATATTGGCCATTCTCATGTTTTTGTTTCCTTCTTGATTTATAAGATGGTTTTTGTGGTGCTGAGGGCCTCCCACGTTAGGTAAGGACTCCCATCGTTGAGCTACTCGGGGTCCATCTAACTCAGGCTGGCTTTGAACTCCTAATCCTCCCTCAAGTCTCCCCAAGTGCCAGGTGTCTTAACTACCACACCTTGTCCCTATAGGTGTGTGTGTATGCCGTGATGCAATGTGGTCAGATGACAATGACGAGGTTAGAGTACAGCCAAGAGCTGTTTGTGTTCTACCTTTAGATAGGATCTCTTGCCACAAGCACTGAGCTTTGGATTGTACCTGGCTTTATGTGAATGCTCGGAAACTGAACATGTGTCAGCAGGCTTTGACTGCTGAGCCATTTCCCCAGGCTCCTGAACCTTCTTTTTACTTTATTTTTTTTCAAGGTAGGGTCTCACTCTACCTCAGACTGACCAGGAATTCACTCTGTAGTTCCATTCTGACCTTAAATTCATGGTGATCCTCCTACCTCAGCCTCCTGAGTGCAGGGATTACACCCCAGTCTCCTGAACCGTCTTTTTTTTTTTTTTTTTTTGAGGTAGGTTCTCACTCTAGCCCAGGCTGACCTGGAACTTACTATGTAGTCTCAGGCTGGCCTTGAACTCAAAGCAATCCAAAGGTGTGTGCCACCATGCCCAGCCCAAATATTATATAATTTATTTGAGAGAGAGGCAGAGAAAATGGGCGCACCAGGGCCTTCAGCCAGATGCTTGCTCCACTTGTGGTACTGGGGAATCAAACCTGGGTCCTTTGGCTTTGCAGGCTAGTGCCTTAACCACTAAACCATCTGTCCAGCCCTCTTTTTGCTGGTGGGGGTGATTTTTGAGGTAGGGTCTTGCCCTAGTCTAGGCTGACCTGGAATTCACCATGTATTCTTAGGCTGGCCTTGAACTCACAGTGATTCTCCTACCTCGGCTTCTTTTTTTAATTTTTTTTTGTTTATTTTTATTTATTTGAGAGTGACAGACAGAGAGAGAAAGAGGCAGATACAGAGAGAGGGAGAATGGGTACGCCAGGGCCTCCAGCGCCCCCTTGTGCATCTGGCTAACGTGGGTCCTAGGGAATCGAGCCTCGAACCGGAGTCCTTAGGCTTCACAGGCAAGCACTTAACCAGCCCCTACCTTGGCTTCTTGAGCGCTGGCATTAAAGTCGTGTACCACCACGCCCAGCCAGCTTAAAGCATTTCTAAACCGGGTGTGGCGGCACACACCTTTCATCTCAGCACTCGGGAGGCAGAGGTAGGAGGATCACTGTGAGTTCAAGGCCAACCTGAGACTACATAGTGAATTCCAGGTCAGCCTGGGCTAGAATGAGACCCTACTTTGGAAAAAATTTTAAATATATATATAAATAAAACAAAAATAAAGCATTTCTAAGCATATATCAGATATTCAGTAAATGTTAAAACTCCCCCCCCCTCTTTTTGTGACAGGATCTTGCTCTGTATCCCAGGATGGCCTCACATTTACTATATACCTATGACCTTGAACTTTTTGTTGATTTTAGTATGGTCACGCCTATGCCGCAGTTTAAGTGTGCAGGTCAGAGGACAGCCTTGGGTATCAGTCTTTGCCTTACGCTTGGTTTGAGGCAGGGACTTTTGTTGTTTGCCAACGGATAGCCCAGGCTCATTGGCCCTGGGGATTCCCATCAGCACTTCCTATGTCGCTGATGGAGCTCTAATATTCCAGACCCATGCATCCAGCTCTCCAGGGGTTCTGGGGAATCTGTTCTCAGATCCTCACACTTGCACAGTAAGCACTTTACTCTCAGAAACAAATCTCCCCAACCCCAACCTTGAACTTCTGGTCTTTCTGCCTTCACCTCCTGAGTGACAGGATAACAGGTTTATGCAGTACTGGGGATCAAACACAGGGCTTCATGCATGCTAGAGAAACACTCTACTAACTGAGCTATATCCCCAGCCCACTGAGCTTTTTACTTAAAGCCACCCTTTATTTGAAGCTTTATATAAAAAGGCAAATTGACCTCAATGTGTTAAGGTGAACAACTCATATCATTGTCTTCCATCTACCCCCCAAAAAGAAAAAGGAACTCAGATCTTCGGCTACATCTTTCCATTTGTCATGCTTGGGCTGACCCACTGATTTTTATGGCTGTTGGGAAGCAGGAAAGAGGAAGCATGTGAGTCAGGGCAGAAAGCAGCACGCTGGGAGGGTGTGAAGGGAGACTCAGAGGTGCGTTTCCACACCTCAGGGGCCAGCAGGGTGTGGCACTGAGGAATGGCTAGGGGCTGGGTCAACACGTCCCCTGGGTTGACAGAGTGTTCTTTGTGGTGGAGCTCCTTGGCCAGCCACCCCTTCTTCTTCAACCTGCAGGCCTCCTGGTATGGGGGTGAGATGGGGGGCTGTGTGGGTGGAGTATACTTATACTCGGAGCCATCCTCTAGCTGTAGGATACAAGAGGCAGAGAAATGGTGAGGATCTGGGAACCTGGGATAACTTCTCCCACCCGGCTCCAGTTGGTTGGGCACTCACATCCAATGGGTAACTTCGGTCCGAATCATAGGCACTCAGGTCCCCACAGGTTACAAAGGGCACAATAATGCGGGTAGGACCATCCAACTGGTTGAAATCTGAATCTTAGAAAGAGGCAAAGAAAAAACTGAAAACAAGGCTGGAGAGATGGCTTAGTGGTTAAGGCATTTGCCTGTGAGGCCAAAGGATCCAGGATCAATTCCCCAGGACTAATGTAAGCCAGACGCACAAGATGGCGTATGCACTTGGAGTTTGTTTACAGTGGCTGAAGGCCCTGGCACGCCCATTTTCTCTTTCTCTCCCTCTCTGCCCCTCTCTTTCTGAAACCAATAAAAACGATTAAAAAAGAAGAAATAACAGCCAGGTGTGGTGGTGCACACCTTTAATCCCAGCACCGGGGTGGCAGAGGTAGGAGGATCACCGTGAGCTCGAGGCCAGCCTGAGACTACATAATGAATTCCAGGTCAGCCTGAGCTAGAGTGAGACCCCCACCTCCAAAAACAAAACAAAGAAGACAACACTGAAAACAAGTCCAGTCACAACACAGGCTGTAGTGTGGGAGTATGACCCGCCTCACAGACCACCATCTATTTCTACCTGTCCACTGGCAACCCAGCCTCTGCTTGAGCTCACCTCCTGGGGGCGGGGCCTCACCGATCACGGCTTCTCAAATGTCAGCCCTTGGTCTGGCTTCTCACTGCACTCACGTGCACTTAGCATTCTGGCACACACTGCTTGGAGTTTTGCTTACTCAAAATGTGATCTGCACAGGCGGGCAGGCTCTGGCTTTGTCCGCCCCTCACCCCAGGAGCATAGGTAAAATGTTCCAACTAAGGGTTTTCCTAAGCTAGACAGGTAAAAGCCTTCACTGGGTCAGGGTTTAGGATTCTGCTGTGTCAGAACTTCCAAGAGGACCAAGATCTACCACTAGAGGACAGTGTGAGCAGATCCTTGGTAGGAAATATCCCTCAGGGGGTGGAACTGCGCGACCAGCACAGGAGGCTGAGGGATCTCATGAGACATCAAGTGTGCAAGGCTGGGCAATTTCCCAGGGATGGGCCACCAGCGCTGGCTCTCACCGTACGAGTGATCCAGTAGGGGTCTGGTGAGGTCCGGCACAAAGCCCTCAGGAGGGTCATAACCCTGACAGACAGCGAAGGCTTCTGTGGGGAGAATCTGGGAGTTAGGGGTGACTCTCCACCATCATCCCACGTAGGCCCATGCCTGAGAACCCCCTTGCCTGCCAGGCTTCCACTCCACTGACCGATGCTGGAATTTCGGCTGCTCTTAGGCTTGGCACAGAGCACGCTGGAGAAGAAGACACGCAGCTGGCTGTAGAGCAGCGTCACATCCCGACCTCGGAATATCTGCAGGGCAGAAAAGACGAGATGGAGAAATGCCCAGAGACCTTTCTCAACACTTTCCCAGGTTCTCCAAGACTTACCTTGGCCACAAAGCAGCCCCCTGGCTTCAATATGTTTGTAGCAATGTTGAGAGCCTGTGGACAGGAGAGATGGCTGAGATAGACGTGGGGACAGACAGCCCAGAAGGGGACAGAGTAGGGCAGGGGTGGCCACCATTACTCACAGCTAGGAGAAGCTGGGCCTGCATGTACTCATCGACATCATGGAGGCCAGTGACTATGGCGAGAGGAACAGCATTAGGGATTCCTCCAAGTCTATGTGTGTTCTTATATCACAGATTAGAAAGCTAAAGACACCTCCCGGCTCCATGACTGCTTAGGTTCTGGATACAGAGATCTTCCCAGTGGATGTGAATCCTAAGCTCATCGTAGCCCTTGGGAAGTCATTTTCTTTCTGGAAACAACTTTTCCCATAATCATCAGCATCTCTAACTCTAATCCAGGTAGTTCCTCCGGGCTTGATTTACAGACATCCTCACAGGGCTAACAAGTCCAAATGCACACTACTGACCTCCCTTCTTCAGTGCACCTGATCCCTCCTGTGATTCAGGCCAGAACGCTGGGGCTCTGCAACTGGACCCCCCCCCCACCTTTCTCATACTCACACTCCAGCCATTAGCAAATCCCATCAGATTTACTTTTAAAAACCAATCCTCCTCTCTGTCACCTTAGCCAGCACTGTTAGCACTCATGGAGTATTGCAGTGGTATCCTGCTGCCTGGGGGGGTCCCTGTTTCCACCTCTGCCTTTCACACTGCTCAAGCAGCCTGAGGAATCCTGTCATGACCCTAGCTGGGCACAGTCCTCCTTTGTCCACAAGTCTCTCATGGCTTGCTCCAAGTTCTCCTGTCAGTGTAAAGGACAACAGTCTTGCTGGTGACCCTCCAGCAACTGTCGCACCAATTCTCTGAATTGCTTGTGGATCACTTTGCCTCACTCTGTTCCAACCATACTGATCTTGCTGTTCCTTACATACCAAGTATACTCGGGCCTCAGGGCCTTTGTAGAGGCTGGATCACACTTGCTCCGAACATATCCATGGTCTAGTCTCACCTCCTTTAGGTATCTGCTAGTAACGTTTTTCTGTACACTTTATCTAAAAGCCAAAGATACTTTTTCTAATTGTTTCAGTGACTTTCCTGTAGTACCTAGTTCTTTTAGGGGGTTTATTTATTCTTTTTTATTTTTATTTATTTATTGGAGGTAGGGTCTCACTCAAGCCAAGGCTGACCTGAAATTCACTATGTAATCTCAGGGTGGCCTCGAACTCAGGGTGATCCTCCTACCTCTGCCTCCCCAGTGCTGGAACTAAAGGCGTGCGCCACCACGCCCACCTTATTTATTCTTTTTGTGTAAGAGACAAGGTCTCACTCTGTAGCTCAGACAATCCACCTGCCTCAGCCTCCCATGGGCTTACAGACAAGAGCCACCATGCCCAGCAGTGTCTTTTACTTTTCTCTTTGTGTGTGCATGCATGTGAAGGCTAAAGGTCAACATTGAGTCTTCCTCAATTGTTTTCCACCATGCTTTTTTTTTTTGGGGGGGGGAATGTGTGTAGAATATTTGTAACAGAAAGTTACAGATATTCATGGCTATGTCTAGCTTTTTATGTAGGTGCTGGGGATTTGAACTTGGGTGGTCTCAGGCCCTCTGCTCTCACCCACTGAACCATCTCTCCTGCTCTCAATCTTACTTTTATTTATTTATTTATTTATTTTTGAGTGAGGTAGGGTCTTGCTCTAGCCCAGGCTAACCAGAATTCACTATGTGGTCTCAGGGTGGCCTTGAACTCAGTGATCCTCCTACCTCAGTCTCCTTAGTGCTGGGATTAAAAGTGTGCACCACCACACCCGGCTATCTTACTTTCTTAAGACAGGGTCTTGCACTGAACCTAGAGCCACTGAGCTAGACTAGCTGGCTAATAAGCCCCAGGGATTCTCCTGTCTCTACTGCCATACTCAGCATTTATTTAGGTGCTGGGAAACTGAACTCAGGTATCTCTATATATAAAAGTTGTATGTATTTTTGGTTATTTCGATAGTGTCTCACTCTAGCCCAGGCTGACCTGGAACTCACTCTATAGTCTCAGGCTGGCCTTGAACTCACAGTGATCCTCCTCCTCTGCCTCCTAGAGTGCTGGGATTAAAGAAGTGCACCACCATGCCAGAATCAAGTTATTTTCGTTTGTTTTGCTTTTCAAGGCAGGGTTTCACTCTAGCCCAGGCTGACCTGGAATTCACTATGTAGCCTCAGGCTGGCTTCAAACTCAGTGATTTTCAGACCACTGCCTCCTGAGTGCTGAGACTGAAAGCAAGTGTCACAACACCTGGCTTTAATTATTTTCAACATGCTACATACATAGCTCAATCATTTTTTCTTTCCTATTTTTTTTTCTTACTACACATCAGTTCTATGACGCTAGAGATAAATGTAGATGGCTCAGCAGTTAAGACGCTTGCCTGCGAAAGCCAAAGGACCCAGGTTCAGTTCCCCAGTACCCACAGAAGCCAGATGCACAAGGTGGCACATGCATCTGGAGTTTGTTTGCGCTGGCTGAAGGCCCTGGTACGCCCATTCTCTCTCTCTCTCTCTCCCCCTCACTCTCAAACAAGTAACTAAAATAAAAAAGCAAAATAAAACAAAATAAATAAACCTGAAAGGGGGGCAAGGGTGGGGAGAAGATAACAAGGCTGACAGCAGGTAGCAGAGGTGGGGAGGGAGCTGGAGGGAAGTGGCAGAGGTAGGAGGAAAGCTGAGAACAGAGCAGAGGCAGGAAAAAGTCACTTCCTCATGTTATTTACCATCAGGAGCCCCATCGCACACCACTAGTTCGGCATAGCAGCCCTCAAAGTGCTGGATGATCTTTTTGGCAGTTGAAAGCTAGAGAGAGAGGGGATGAGTGGCCCCAGTGTTTCGGTGCTGTCCTCCAATTCCACCTGCCCACAGCCCTGGCCCCGAAGCCCCTAGGGCTAGCCCGTTCTTAGACTCGGCCCATCTAAAACTAGGTCTCACCTCTGGGACCTAACCTCGCCATCTCTTGTGGGCTCTGCAATACAACCTACGGTCTCTGAGTCTGGTACTGCGGATGGAATCTAATGGCCCACTGATGCTATTCAAGTGCTCTACCACCGAACTGCACCACACCCCCAGCCCTCTCCTCTCTCGCCCACTTCCTCCTTGTCTTACTGCGTAACCCAGGCTGGCTTTGAACTTGTGATTCCTCAGCCTTAAGTCTCCTAAGTGATAGGATTACAGGTGTGAGACACCCGCACCCAAATCGTTCTCTGCTTCTATCGCTTTGTCTTCCTTCTACTCTCCATAGCCCCCACATGGGGGCCTTCACCCAGGATATACCCCAACACCCACAGCCATGCTCTCACCTGAGTGATGTCCCCCTGGATCTGTATCACACCCGGGAGTGGAGCCATAGCCTGTAAGTCCACAGCCACAACCTGGCCACACCCCTGGCTCCTGGGAATAGCATGGCCCATGTCAGCCCAGTTTTCACTCCCAGCCCTTCCCTCCCACCAGCCCACCCCATGAAGTCCTCAGTGCCCTCCCCTGCTCACCCAATCTTCTGGCTTAGCACCTGGCTCCAGCTGCCTGGAGCTGCACACAGGTCGACTGCCCGTGTCACACCTGGGCACACACAATGAAAAGAACTCGTCAGCTGTACATACCTCTCTAACCTGAGGGCCCTGCAAACTTTACCATCCCTCCTGGGGTGCACCTATGTCTACCCACTGCCCTAGTGCCCATCTCCTCTTGGGTTTTTCACTCATCTTCTCTCCTGATATCCTCCAAGTCAGCCCACCCACCTGAGGTATAACTAGCCTATCCCCGCTCCCAGGTGTCTTGGCCCACCTTGGAAGAGTTGGAATTCCTCATCAAGTTGAAGCAGCTTGAAGGCGCTCCGGGCCCGCCAGCCATTCTCCTTGGCCAGACGGTAATAGACGTCCCGCTTGTCCTTTGATGTCCGTCCCATCTTACACTGCTGGTAGGCAGTGAACTGATGCTGTCCTTTATCAGTCACCAGGGGAGTAGGTCACCACTTACCTACACAGGGCAGAGAAATCCATGCATGCAAGTTCATGGGATCTATAAGAGAACTCGTTTAACATAGTGAACACTGAAGCCCAGGCACGGACCCCTCAGGGCCCCAAGGACCCTATTGCTGAACTCCCAGGTCCCTTTATATCACATAGTCTCCCTTCCTTTACCCCTCAATTCCCACCACAGACCTCAAGTGCAACAGTTAAATGACAGAGGACCCATTACTGACCCTACTCACCGCACATCACTTTCACACTCCACACAGTGACTTTCTCAATCCTTCTGTGCCCATCTCATCTCTATTAACACATCCTGGTCTTCTCCCTAGTTGCTCTCATTGTCCCTAGATTCACAAAGGCCCTATTAGTCCCTCATTAATCCCTTCCTTTTCACACTCATTACCCCAATATTATCACATTTCACAGCCCTAATCTCCAACTCTTCATTCTTTTTGTTTTTCATTTTAAAAATTTTTTTTGTTTATTTTATTTATTTATTTGAGAGTGACAAAGACAGAAAGAGGCAGAGAGAGAAAGAGAGAGAGAGAGAGAGAGAGAGAGAGAATGGGCTCGCCAGGGCTTCTAGCCACTGCAAACGAACTCCAGACGTGTGCACCCCCTTGTGCATCTGGCTAACCTAATCTGGGTCCTGGAGAATCGAGCCTCGAACGGGGGTCCTTAGGCTTCACAGGCAAGTGCTTAACTGCTAAGCCATCTCTCCAGCCCTGTTTTTTTTTTTTGTTTTTTTGAGGTAGGATTTCACTCTAGCCCAGGCCGACCTGGAATTCACCTTGTAATCTCAGGGTGCCCTCGAACTCGTGGTGATCCTCCTACCTCTGCCTCCCAAGTGCTGGGATTAAAGGTGTGCACCATCACACTCAGCCTCTCCATTCCATAATCTATTAATCCCTTAAACAGGGCTGGAGAGATGGCTTAGCAGTTAAGGTGCTTGCCTGTGAAGCCTAAGGACCCAGGTTGGATTCCCCAGCACCCACGTAGGCCACACACAGGTGTCACATGCATATGGAATTTGTTTGCAGTGGCTGGAGGCCCTGGCATGCCCATTCTCTATCTGCATCTCTGTCTCAAAACAAGTAAATAAAAAATATTAAAGCCTTAAAACAATTAGGCCCACAGTAATTTATTATTACAACCATAACCCCTACTAATGCCTGGAGGATCCATGCCTGTTAGGTGCGTATTACACTCTCAATAACTGAGTTGTCAGCCCCATTAGCTCAGCCCTCCAACTGACCCCTCAAAGATCACATGAGTAGCCTCCAGTTAGTATCCCTTTCATTAATATACACATTACCCCCACATCCATTCTTCCCTTAGTATCCACCTTGTCCTCTGTTTGATCGCTCACTCTATGACCACATCTACACCTTAGCAGCTTACTATAACCGTATCTTTCCTCACTCTGTTACTCCATGCTTATGGCATAGTGGCCCATCACAACACTCAGCCTCTCACTATGTGTTCTTTTATCACTACCCTCACACAGTCCATTGACTATGCAGCCTACCCATCTCCATTATCCTCTGCACAAACTCACCAATATCATTTGCATTTTGATTACTACGCTCTAGCACTCTTCATTAATCTCTGCTCCATACCCTATCTCCATCAACCCCTCGGGATCACACTCTCTTCCACTTCAAACTCTCTAAGTCCCTCGCTATTTAAATAGTAAACACACTCCATTGTCCCGTGAACATGTCAATGAAAACACTATTAGCATCCCCCGATTTCCCCAGTAGACATACCATCACACTTCTAATACCTTCAAGTTTCACTCAATCTATTATTAACAGCTCCCAGGCCACACCTCAAGTCCATTCCCATCATCTCAAAGACCATGGCCCCACTGGGACCACCAGATAGATATCCCCTTCAAGGCAGATCCGTGGATGTCTAGACGGTTAACTACGTGCTTCACTCAGTCCATGAACTCACCCAACATTCTAGTCTCGAGTAAGCTTCGCGGTGCTAGACAGACTGGGCTATGTATTCGTATCGCCCAGAGCGCACCTTTCTACGTCACCTGTTGTGAGGACAGAGCAGATATCAACAATCTCGACCGGAATCCAAGTCCTCTACGCCATAGGGCTTACCTTAGTTTTCTAGTAGGATTGGAAGGAGGCTGGTCCACCATCAGCCGGAGCCTCTACACGAGCACAAACTGGTGAGAAATGGTACGGCTCCAGTCAGTGTTTGTAGCGGACCTGAGTATCTGTTGCATATTCCTAAAAGGTAGTGTAACGTGGCAAGCTTGACATTATATACCACTGAAGCTCTAGCGAGGTCCACACCATACCTGAACGTGCAACGTGAGTCTCGTCATCTTATGTCGACGAATCCGGACCTCGGGAACTGCCCTTCCCACAATTCAACTACTGGCTGAGCTTACGCAATAACGTCACGCTGCGCGAAACCTGGTTCTTTGTTCTAAGGCCCAGGTCGAATGCCAGCACTCTGGGGGCTGAGGCTGGTGGATCGCGAGTTCTAGGCCAGCCTGGGCTACCTAGAGATATGCTGTCTTGGGAAACACACATGCACAAACACAAACCCCAAACACAGTTAAAGGTCGATTTGCTAATCCGTTTATCCGCTGGTTCCGTTTTGGATCTTGGTGGTCATGAAGGCTATGAACTACATTTCCCAAGATGCAGCAGGAATGACTCCGCCCATTCGCTTTACGTTGGCTGGAAGTGAAATGACGAAGTGGGAGTGACCTTGAGAATTCGGAATATGCGTCGATAAAGTGCGCGACCGTGGGAAGCTACTCTGTTCGCAATTTTGATTTTTTTTTAAAATTTTTTTGATGTAGGGTCTTGCTCTAGCCCAGGCTGACTTGGAATTCACCATGTAGTTTCAGGGTGGCCTCGAACTCATGGCGATCCTCCTACCTCTGCCTCCCGAGTACTGAGATTAAAGGCGTGTGCCACCACACCCGGCTTTCTGTTGGAATTTCGAATCTCAACTTCCTCTACTTTGTAGCACTGCTTTTCTTTTCTTTTTTTGTTTTTCGAGGTAGGGTCTCACTCTAGCCCAGGCTGACCTGGAATTCACTATGTAGTCTCAGGGTGGCCTCGAACTCACGGTGATCCTCCTACCTGTGCCTCCCGAGTACTGGGATTAAAAGCGTGCACCACCACACCCGGCTGTAGCACTGCTTTTCAATTTGCCATCTTTTGCCATTTGGAAAATGAGATAATCAGTGGTGCAGAATTCAGGCACTACTTTGAGGAGTTAGCAGTCTCACCTTTCCTTTTTTATGGGGGGGGTGGTGGTGGAGGTAGGGTCTCACTCTTGGCCAGGCTGTCTTGAAATTCACTATGTAGTCTCAAGGTGGCCTCGTACTCACAGTAATCCTCCTACCTATGCCTACCGAGTGCTGGGATTAAAGGTGTACGCCACCACCTCCAGGTAATTCTGTCTTTATAAATTTTTTTCTTCAAACATGTTAAACTCCCACCCACTGCCAAAAAGCACATTTCGGACCCAGTGCACAAAACGAAATAAAATGTCACATTAGGCACTGTTCTAAGTGCTCAAAGTGATATGCTGGTAAATTATTCACTGGCTTTTGGCAGAGGGCGAGTGGGTCTGTTTCTAACATTTGTCAGTTTTCATGATTACATACTTAGCTAGTAAGATACTAAGTTACCAATGTGTAGTCTCTGATGAATGAAACAGTGTCATATGGTACAGATACAGGTCATATTGTACAGATACAGTAGGGGTAAATGACTCCAAGAACATAGAAAATGAGCCAAACAGATGATTAGGAAGTGATGAATTTTGAGTATTACCTTGAAAAATCTAACTAAAACTGGGTATGACATTTCTCCTACCCATAACTGTGGGCTAACTCCACAATGCATGACCCATATACCTCAACAAGGAGGGGCCAGGAGGAGGGGGTAGGACATGGAGGAGCCTAACAATGGTACCAACTTGACTGTATTCACTGAGTACAAAACTAATTAATAAAGAAAATAAATTAACCAGCCTAAATGTCCCTCAACTGATGTGGATAACGAAGATATGGCACATTTATACAATGGAGTTCTACTCAGCGGTAAAGAAAAATGAAGTTATGAAATTTGCAGGAAAATAGATAGGTCTGGAAAGGATTATACTAAGTGAGGTAACCCAGGCCCAGAAAGCCAAAAGTCGCATATTCTCTCTTATATGTGGATCCTAGCTACAGATGATTGGGCTTCTGTGTGAGTAGGAAGAAAACTCAGTAGCAAAGGCCAGTAAAAAAAAAAAAGAGAGAGAGAGAGAGAGAGAGATATAAAGGGAAGAGAAAGGAAGGGAGGGGGGTATTTAATAGGATGGTACTGTATATATGTAAGTAAAAGAATAGATTAATGGGGTGAAAAGGCCCAAGTGAGGTCAGGGGAAGAGATTGAGTAAAGGAAAGGTGGAGGGAGGGCTAATCAAAATCTAAGAGGATATAAATGAATAAATCATATGGAAAACCTACTTTTTTGGACAATGGAACACTCAGGAGCCTTGGATTGTTGCTAGATGGAATACCTTCCAGTGACTTGTTGGCAAGGGAGGCCCCTGGTGCCCCCAAATCATTACAGGCCATTGCGAAGGTCCTTGGTTTCCCACCAGGAATAGATGGTAAGACCCTATTGCTGAAGACTCCACATACTTGGGCTGCAAGACCACTGAGAAATCCTGCTGGAACTGAGCTGATAACCTCCTCCATGTAGACCAGCTGACAGAAAGCTGAAAAAAAGCCACACTGCATGCAGTTCAATGGGAGGGAGAGAAATCACCAGTGAAGATACTCAACAGTGGACACTACAAGCCTGATATTTGGCCAGCCAGGCCAAATGAGCCAACAGGTGCAATAGTGGCACGTCTGTCATGGTGGAAATCAATTGCCCTCTAATTGGACTGGAGGCCCACTCCACGGGAGGGAATACATCCTGATACTGAAAACTTGAAACAGGGGTAGTCATGAGCCCAAGGGCTGTAATGTCTGCTGCTGTCGGGCTAAATGTATATACTATGCTTATCAAACTGCCCCTTAAGCACGTCTCTTAATGTTCATACCCTTATATTAATGCTACTCTCGGGGATGGAGAGATGGCTTAGTGGTTAAGCGCTTGCCTGTGAAGCCTAAGGACACCAGTTAGAGGCTCGATTCCCTAGGACCCACATTAGCCAGATGCACAAGGGGGCACATGCGTCTGGAGTTCGTTTGCAGTGGCTGGAAGCCCTGGCGCGCCCATTCTCTCTCTCTCTCTCTGTCGCTCTCAAATAAATAAAAATAATTTTAAAAAATGCTACTCTCACTTTTGGTAGAGAATCTTCTCTTTTCAGATGGCAGTGACCTTTGGATGACTCAGAAGGCATCGTGGTACTGGAAAGAAGTGACCAGAGTGCTCAGTACTGCAATATCTCTATCACAACTTCCAAGGCTCAGGCTTTATTGCGGAAGAGGTGGTGGAAGAATGTAAGAGCCAAAGGAAGGGTAGGACTCCTTACAACGTGCTCCCCCCAGACACAAAATGGCCTGGATATCCATGACCTCACAGTGCCTGACACTACCTACACAAGACCATCATAATAGGAGGAAAAGATGATGACATCAAAATAAAAGAGAGATTGATTGAGATGGGGAGGTTATATGATGGAGAATGGAGTTTCAAAGGAGAAAGTGGGGGGAGGGAGGGTATTACCATGGGATTATTTTTATAATCATGGAAGTTCATAAAAAATTTGAAGAAAAAATTAAAAGTTAAAAAAATAAATTAAGTTAAATTAAATTAAAAAAAAAAAATGGGCGTAGGGGTGCATCAGGTGTCAGAGGTAGTTTTGCTTTGAGTTGGAGGCCAGCCTATGACTACAGAGTGAATTCAAGGTCAGCCTGGGCTAGAGTGAAGCCCTACCTCGAAAAACAAAAAATAAAAAAGGGTGCTGGAGGGATGGCTTAGCAGTTAAGACATTTACCTGCAAAGCCAAAAGACCCATGTTTGATTCCCTAGGACCCACGTTAGCCAGATGCACAAGGGGGCTCATGTGTCTGGAGTTCGTTTGCAGTGGCTGGAAGCCCTGGCATGCCCATTCTCTCTCCTCTCTTTCTCTGTCAAATAAATAAATTAAAATAAAAACAAGGGTCTGGAGCTGGGCGTGGTCTCGCACGCCTTTAATCCCAGCACTCGGGAGGCAGAGGTAGGAGGATCACCATGAGTTTGAGGCCACCCTGAGACTCTATAGTGTATTCCAGGTCAGTCTGAGTGAGACCCTACCTTGGAAAACAACAACAACAACAACAAAAAAAGGGGGTCTGGAAAGATGGCTCAGCTGTTAAAGCTGCTTGCTTGCAAAGCCTCATGGCCTGAGTTGTTTCCCAGGACCCAAGTAAGCCAGATGCAAAGTTGGTGCTTGCATCTGGAGTTTGTTTGCGGTGGTAGAAGGCCCTGGTGTGCCCATACTCACTCTCTGCCTCTGCATCTTTCTCTTTTTCTTTCTTTCTTTTTTTTTTTTTTTTTTTGTTTTTTTCGAGGTAGGCTCTCACTCTGGCTCAGGATGACCTGGAATTCACTATGGAGTCTCAGGGTGGCCTCGAACTCATGGCAATCCTCCTACCTCTGCCTCCCGAGTGCTGGGATTAAAGGCGTGTGCCACCACACCCGGCTATCTTTCTCTTTTTCTCTATCTCAAATAAATAAATAAATAAAACTCTAGCCAATTTAAATTTCTCCTCTCCCCTCTTTTTCTTTCCTTTTTGTTTTCAAGATAGGATCTCACTCTGGCCCAGGCTGACCTGGAATTCACTATGTAGTCTCCCCAGTGCTGGTAATTAGAGGTGTGTGCCACCACGGTGGTCTTTCTTTACCTTTTTGTTTTGTTTTGTTTTTGAGGTAGGGTCTCACTCTAGCTCAGGCTGACCTGGAATTCACTATGTAGTCTCATGTTGGCCTTGAACTCATGGTGATCCTCCTACCTCTGCCTCCAAGTGCTGGGATTAAAGGCATGCACTACCACACCCAGCTTTTTTTTTTTTTCAAGGTAGGGTGTTGCTCTAGTCCAGGCTGACGTGAAATTCACTATGAAGTCTCAGGGTGGCCTTGAACTCACCACAATTCTTGCACCTCTGCCTCCCAGGTGCTGAGATTAAAGGCATGCACCACCACACCTGGCCTCTTTCCTTTTTTTAAAGTGTCTCCCTATATAGAACAGTTGGTTTCAAACTCTTAAAAAAATTATTTATTTATTTGAGAGCGACAAAGAGAGAGAGGGAGAGAATGGTTGCACTAGGCCCTCAGCCACTGCAAACAAACTTCAGATGCATACACCACATTGTGCATCTGGCCTACATGGGCACTGGGGAATCAAACCAGGGTCCTTGAGCTTCACAGGCAAGAGCTTAATCTCTAAGCCATCTCTGCAGCCCCTGGCTCCAAACTCTTGATCCCTCCCTCTCCAAAGTGCTCAGATTACAGGCATTAGCCACCATACCCACTTGAGCATTTAATTCCCCACCTCAAAAAGAAAAAGAATTATATTAATAGTGAAAAGCGGAAAAAGGAGATCTATGTAGCAGCCACGTTGGGAAGAAAGACAAAGAGATCCAGTGACTTCCCAAGTTCACCTTCAGGGTCCTGACATGAGGTTTAAGTTTAAGTAGAGGGCCAGACGTATGCTTCGCTGATCAGTGTCAGCCAAGGGGTATTCCATCCATCACATTGTCTAGGGTCCAGTCCCTGCTGGAAGGTAGTCTGACAGGTTGTCAGTGCTGTGTGAAATCTCTTTCCTGGGTGAAAAGCTTCCCCTCTTGCTGGCACCAGGCTTCAGCCTTTTCTTTCTCCCAGCATAAATTCTTAGTGTAAATTCCAGTTCTTTTGGTGCCTTGTTTCAATAGACTGATGGCTGAAGGGAGGGGCACTTGTCTCTTTATAGACTACCTTCATGCGCTGCTGCCTCCCAGAACCTAGAGAAAGGATTTCAACCCACAAGACACAGCTCTCACCTCAAAAGGGATGAGTTCATTCTGGAGCCAACTATGAATGACTGTGGCCTGGGAACACAGATGTAGGTTTCCCCAATTCCATGTTCCAACTCGTTTAACAATTTCATGAAGGTTGTATCTTTACAGGAAAAAAAGGAAAGTCATAAATCAAGGCACTTTTCAAATACATTGGCTGACCATGGATAGGCATGTTATAGCAAGGGGGGGGAGGGGAAATCACCATAGACTTCAGATGCTATCTGATGACATTCTTGGCCTTTTGGGTTGGTGGAGGCTAGGGCTTTGTTTACACATTCCAAAAAGGTCTCACCTGATCAACTGATAGTCGCCAGGATGTTAGGCCAGCCACAAAGGTAGGCAATTCGTGGGCTATTAAGGGGCTAAAAGTAGCCCAAGGGAATTTGGCTCTGATCTTGCAACACTGCATCCCTCTGTGATCACAGGACGTTCAGCCTTGTTCTAAGTAGATGTAGAGCTTTTCTGAGAACTTTGGTTCTCAGGGGCCATAATAGAGTTGATGTTTACTGAAATTACCCTTTTGTGGCTATATTCCTTAATCTTTTCCCTCGGTGATCTGTTCTGCACATTTTTGCGCCTGCGCTCAGGGCCTTACACACACTAGGCAAGCACCCTACCAAGCAGCTGCACCCTAGGCCAGCACCCTGCGTCTAGAGGTCCTTTGAGGTAAACACAGAAACTCCTGGAGGGTTCTTCTGAGCTCCTGGATGGGGCTGCGATGGGCCCTATTGTCTAGCCACAAGCACAGAAGGTCCCTGAAAGCAAAGGAAGAAGGGACAGCTTGGTACGTAGCTCAGTGGTAGAGTATTTGGCTAGTGTGTATAAGGCCTTGGGATCAAAGCCCTGAGTTTGATCCCCATCACTACACAAGGAATAAAATAAATTGGGTTGGAGACATGGTTCAGTGGTTAAGTCACTTGCCTGCAAAGCCTAAGGACCCTGGTTCAATTCCCCAGTATACATGTAAAGCCAGATGCCCAAGGTGATGCATGTGTCTGGATTTCATTTGGAGTGGGCTAGAGGCCCTGGCACACCCATTCTCTCTCTCTCTCTCTTTCTCTCCCTCTTTCTCAATCGCAAATTAATGAAATATTTAAAAAAAGAAAAAGAAATAAATTATATTAAGTTTTTTTTTCTTTTTAGCTGGGCATGGCAGCACATGCCTTTAATCTCAGCACTCGGGAGGATTGCAGTGAATTCAAAACCAGCCCGAGTCGGGCACTTGGGAGGCAGAGGTAGGAGGATCGCCTTGAGTTCGAGGCCACCCTGAGACTCCATAGTGAATTCCAGGTCAGCCTGGGCTAGAGTGAGACTCCACCTCGAAAAACCAACCAAACAAACAAAACAAACAAGCAAACAAAAAGATCAGCCTGAGACTACATAGTAAATTCCAGGTCAGCCTGCACTAGAGTGAGACCCTACCTGGAAAAATAAACAAACCAAAAAAGTCTAAATTTGCTATATGTGGGAGTGCACGCTTTTAATCCCAATACTCAGGAGGCAGAGCTAAGAGGATGGCTGTGAGTTTGAGGCCAGTCTAAGACTACATAGTGAATTCCAGGTTAGCCTGGGTTACAGCGAGACCCTACATCAACAAAACAAAACAAAACAAAACAAAAAGTTTTTTTTAAAGCAATGGTTTTATTAGTGGTGGTCAAGGGCCTGTGGAACGGTGGGATCCTGGCTCTCCTGTGATGGTTAACAAGTGTGAGAAAGGCCACTATTCACAAGACAGGAGGGGACTCCGGGTATTGGAGGGCCATGTTCACCCTGTTGGGCAATTCTTTTGTTTCTGTTTTCTTGTGACTCAGGAGAATGTTCAATTTTTAGAAAAGAAACTTGCTTCTTTTAGCAGGGCCCAGAGTTTGGAGGGCAGGAGCCAGTCTCTGACCTCCTCAGGCTTTTCCTGAAGTAGGGTGTTAGTCAAGGGCTCCCACCTACCATCCCAGAGTGTAAAGGTGCATTCCCTTCAGCCTCCTCAAGCGAAAAGAAGAGACAGGAGTGCTCAGCACTGCAATATTTCTATCACACCTTCCAAGGCTCAGAGTCCATTGTGGAAGAGGTGGCGGAAAGAATGTAAGAGCCAAAGGAAGGGTAGGACTCCTTACAACGTGCTCCTCCAGGCACAAAATGGCCTGGATATCCATGACTTCACAGTGCCTGACACTACCCACACAAGACCATCATAATAGGAGGAAAAGATGATGATATCAAAATAAAAGAGAGACTGATTGAGGGGGAGGGATATGATAGAGAGTGGAGTTTCAAAGGGGAAAGGGGGGGAAGGAATTACCATAGGATATTGTTTACAATTATGGAAGTTGTCAATAAAAATGAAAGAGAGAGAGAATGATTGGGTGGACCAGGGCTTCTATCCGTTGCAAACAATCTCCAGATGCATGTGCCACTCTGTGATCTGGTTTATGTGGGTATAGCAGAATCGAACCAGGATCATTAGGCTTTGCAGTTATCCCCTTTAACTGCTGAGCCATCTCTCCAGCAACTCTTTTTTTTTTTTTTTTTTGAGGTAGGACCTCACTCTATTTCAGGCTGACTTGGAATTCACTATGTAGTAATCTCAGGCTGGCCTTGAACTCACAGCCATCCTCCTACCTCTGTCTCCAGAATGCTGGCATTAAAGGCATGTGCCAGAACACCTGGTATCATTCCTCGTCCTTTAATTTTTTTTTAAAAAAATTATTTTTATTTATTTATTTGAGAGAGAGAGAGAGAGAGAATGGATATGCAAATAAACTCCAGACGCATGTGCCACCTTGTGCATCTGGGGAATTAAACCTGGGTTTGTAGGGAAATATCTTAATCAGTAAGCCATCTTTCCAGCCCTTATTTATTTATTTGGAAGCAGAGAGAGAGAGAGAGAGAGAGAGAGAGAGAGAGAGAGAGAGAGAGAGAGAGGCAGAAGAAAGACAGGCAGAATGGGAGCACCAGGGCCTCCAGCCACTGCAAACGGACTCCAGATGCATGTGTCCGCTTGTGCATCTGGCTTTATGTGGGTTCTGGAAAATTGAACTCAGGCAATTAGGGTCTAAAAGCAAACACCTTAACCACTAAGCCATCTCTCTACCCCCTTTTTGGTTTTTCTAGGTAGGGTCTCACTTTAGCCCAGGCTGACCTGGAATTCACTACATAGTCTCATGGTAGCCTCGACCTCGCAGTGCTCCTCCTACCTCTGCCTCCCGAGTCCTGGGATTAAAGATGTACACCACCACACCTGGCTTACTATTTTTTCCTGCTTTTTATTTTTAGATTTTTATTTATTTGAGAGCGAGAGAGAGGAAGAGGGAGAGAGAGGATGAGAGAATGGGCACACCAGGGCCTCTAGCCACTGCAAATCAACTCCAGACTCATGTGCCACTATGTGCATCTGGTACTGGGGAATGGAACCTGGGTCCTTAGGCTTCACAGGCAAACACCTTAGCCACTAAGCTATCTCTCCAGCATACTTTAAAAAAATTATAATTAGAGGACTAAAATTCTCTTTTTTTTCTCAAAAAAAAAAAAAAAACCGTGTAGTGAAAATAAAAATACTGTCTCAGTACTCAATGAACTTTATCTTTTTTTTTTTCCAGCCACATGGTTTCATGTCATCTCCAATCTCTAACTTTACTTTGTTTGCCATGTCCATGATCACTACTTTATCTTTGTCGCAGGGTTTGAAACTTTGGACAGCTTTTCTATTAAGGGAAAAACAAGGAAGAATAAAGTTGATAGGATAATAATGCAGATGAAGGCTGGGGAGATCCCTCAGTGGATAAAGTGCTTGGTGTATGAATGAGAAAACCCACATAAAAGTCCGACACTGCGGTGGGCATCTGTAATCCCGGTGCCCCTACTGTGAGAAGGGAGATAGAGACCGGAGAATTGCCAGAAGCTTGTGGCCACATACGCTGGCAAACACAGTGGTGATCAATGAGAGACCCTGCCTCAAACAAGGTGAAGGTGAGGACTGACCCTGGAAGTGGACCCCCTACCTCCACATGTGCACTTCCCATGGGACACCATGCATGCCACCCCGCATGAACACACACACACCAGATCACACACACACACACCAGATGAGCTGAACCAAGCCCAAGCTCCTTGATGGGGGATTCTAGACAAGCACTATATGACTGAGCTATATCCCCAGCTCTCTTTTTAGTTTTTTTTTTTTTTCATTTTTATTTTTTATTTTATTTTATTTTTTTTTACAGTCAGTTTGGTACCATTATTAGGCTCATCCATGACCTACCCCCTCCCCTTGGCCCCTCCTTGTTGAGGTATACGGGTCATGCATTGTGGAGTTAGCCCACAGTTACGGGTAAGCTAAATGTCTCTGCATATCATGACCCAACATGTGATTCTGACATTCTTTCCGCCCCCTCTTCCGCAAAATTTCCCTGAGCCATGTTGGGTTCATTTTTGGTCTGCTTCAGTGATGAGGTGTTGGGGGCCTCTGAGGCTCTGGCTCTCTGATTTGGTAGGAGTTGATTTTTCTCTGTGCTGATCTCCTTCCCCCTTGTGCTAGTATCCAGTTCATCAGGAAAATATTGCCCTTGCTTGTTTCTCCAATTTTTCTTAGTTTCAGCCGGGGCCCTTTTGAGGTATGATGGGGTGGCTCTCTCCTTAGGATCTACATCTATCTCTCTTTCCCCGGGATTTGCAGCGCAGCTAGGCGGTCGCAATCTTGGCCGGAAGTCTAGTTTTTTTTTTTTAAATTTCATTTATTTATTTGACAGAGAGAGGGAGAGAATGGGTGTGCCAGGGCCTCTCCAGATGCATGCGCCACTGTGCATCTGGCTCTATGTGGGTACTGGGGAATCAAACCTCGATACTTAGGCTTTGCAGTCAAGCGCCTTAACCTCTGAGCCATGTCTCCAGTTTAGTTTTATTTCCCTGAGGTAGGGTCTCACTGACAAAGGGGTACAGTTACGGTGACTGGACCCCTGAAGGTAAAAAAAACAAGAAAGTAGCCAGGCGTGGTGGCGCACACCTTCAATCCCAGCACTTGGGGGGGCGGAGGTAGGAGGGTTGTCGTGAGTTCAAGGTCACCCTGAGACTACATAGTGGATTCTAGGTCAGCCTGAGCTATAGAGAATCTATCTTGAAAAACCAAAAAAAAAAAAAAAAAAAGTAGGTAGTTTGTACTTACTAGAAATCCAAGATGATCTAACTTCTTATCTCTTGCCTAGTGCCCCAGACCTATTTTTCCAGTCAGGATTCCTCCTGGGAGGGCAGTCTTTCATAGGATTTAAACATTGTAGTTGGTCATTCAGCCCCCCAAACTTGCTGCCAGAGATAATTTCTTCCTGAGACATCCCCTAGCCCTAACCAACCAGCTGTCCTTCTGGTTCACCTGAACTGGAAGATCGCCCACCACTAAAAGGTTATAAATGGACTACAGAGATGGCTTAACGGTTAAAGTGCTTGCCTGCAAAGCCAAAGGACCCAGGTTCGATTCCCCAGAACCCATGTAGGCCAGATGTACAAGGTGGTGCATGCATCTGGAGTTCATTTGCAGGGCTAGAGGCCCTGGCACACCCCTTCTCTCTCTCTCTCACTCTCTCTCTCAAATAAATGAATAAAATAAAATATTTTTATTTTTATTTTTTTCCAAAAGCATTAAGAATATTTTTATTAATTTTAGAGAAGTGACAACTACAAACAAATGCATAACTTCCTCCAAAAGGCCACTTTGTGGTAAAGTAAATATTTTTATAAAAAGGTCATAAACACCTTTTCAAGGGGAGGACAGGCTTTCTGATCACTCAGGAACTTCCAGCTGTGGTTGAGTGTTTCCCTTGGCTGGACCCAGCTGGGGGGTGGGTGGGGTGGGGTGGGGTGTCGGTGGGGGGTGGCTGGGGGGGTTGGGCTAGCCCTTACTCTCCGCATGGGTTCTTTATCTCCTCCGGCTTCCCACATGGCAAGAGCTCCTTGAACTTTCTTTCCTCTTTCTTTCCATGCTTTTTTTCCAGGCCCTCCTCATGGGATCTCTAGCCATGTGGGTGCCGTTCATTGACTCTGTACTTCCCTCAATAAATATAATAATTTAATAATTTTCCTTCTCGGTTTTCTTTTTTATTCAATTCTTTGACTAAAATTAGAAATGAACCTAGGGTTTGGAGTGCAAAGACTTTCCTGGACTATTAGCACCCCATTATATTACTTTAGCTCAAGCTGACCTGGAACTCAATGTGTATTCCCAGGCTGGTCTCGAACCCCCAGCAATCAGCCTACCTCTACCTCCCAAGTGCTGGATTAAAGGAGTAACGCCATCACAGCTAGATTTTTTTGAGTTTTTATTTTGATTTTTTTAAAAGTACTTATTTCTTAGCCAGAAGTGGTAGCACACATCTTTAATCCCAGCACTCAGGAGGCAGTGGTAGGAGGATTGTTGTGAGTTTGAGGCCAGCCTGGGACTACAAAGTGAGTTCCCAGTCAGCTTGGGCTAGAGTGAGACCCTACCTCGAAAAAAAATTCTCTATTTCAGAGAGAGAGAGAGAGAGAGAGAGAGAGAGAGAGAGAGAATAGAAGCACCAGGGCTTCCTGGCACTGCACTCCAGATGCATGAACCACTTTGTGTATCTGGTTTCATGTTGATACTGGGGACTTAAACCTGGGTCATCAGGTGTTGCCAGAAAGTGTCTTTAACTGCTGTGCCATGTCTCCAGACCAGTTTTTAAAAATTATTATTATTTTTAATTTAATTTAATTTAATTATTTGAGAGAGGGAAAGAGGCAGGCAGAGATAGAAAGAGAGAGAGAATGAATGGGTGCACCAGGGCCTCCAGCCACTGCAAATGAACTACAGACGCGTGTGCCCCCTTGTGCATCTGGCTAACGTGGGTCCTGGAGAATTGAACCGAGATCCTTTGGCTTTGCAGGCAAACGCCTTAACCGCCATTCCTCCAGCCCCCTTTTTAATTTTTTTTTATGAGAGAGAAAGAATTGGTGCTCTAGGGCCTCCAGCCACTGCAATCAGACTCCAGATAAATGCTCCATCTTGTGTGCATGTGTGACCTTGTGTGGTTGCATCACCTTGTGCATCTGGCTTACATGGGATCTGGAGAGTCAAACATGGGTCCTTAGGCTTTGCAGGCAAGCATCTTAACTGCTAAGCCATTTCTTCAGCTTTTTTTAAAATTAATTTTATTTTTTATTTACAACTTCCATGATTGTAAACAATATCCCATGGTAATTCCCTTCCTCCCCCCACTTTCCCCTTTGAAACTCCACTCTCCATCATATCCCCACCTCCTCTCAATCAGTCTCTCTTTTATTTTATTTTATTTTATTATTATTATTTTTTTGGTTTTTCAAGGTAGGGTCTCATGCTGGTCCAGGCTGACCTGGAATTCACTCTGTAGTCTCAGGGTGGCCTCGAACTCTCAGCGATCCTCCTACCTCTGCCTCCCGAGTGCTGGGATTAAAGGTGTGCGCCACCACGCCCGGTTCTCTTTTATTTTGATGTCATCATCTTTTCCTCCTATTATGATGGTCTTGTGTAAATAGTGTCAGACACTGGGAAGTCATGGATGTCCAGGCCATTTTGTGTTTGGGGGGAGCACGTTTTAAGGAGTCCTACCCTTTATTTGGCTCTAACATTCTTTCTGCCACCTCTTCTGCAATGGACCCTGAGCCTTGGAAGGTGTGATTGAGATATTTCAGCTGCTGAGCACTCCTCTGTCACTTCTTCTCAGCACCCTGATGCCTTCTGAATCATCCCGAGGTCACTGCCATCTGAAAAGAGAAGGCTCCCTAACCAAAAGTGAGAGTAGCATTAATATAGGGGTATGAACATTAAGAGAACTGCTTACTCTCCAGCCCTTTTTAAAAGTTATTTATTTATTTGAGAGAAAGAGGGAGAGAGAGAGAGAATGGGCACATCAGGGACTCTAGCCACTGCAAATGAACTCCAGATGCATGTGCCATCTTGTGCATCTGGCTTAAATGGGTCCTGGGGAATCAAACCTGGGTCCTTTGGCTTTCAGACAAGAGCCTTAACATTTAAGCCATCTCTCCAGCTCCAGCCCTTTAAAAATATTACTTTTTTATGAGAGAGACTGAGAGGGTTTAATTATTATTTTTTTGTCTTCAGTGTTTATTTTCTTCAAACCTTTCTTTATATTTTCTACAAATACAACAGTATGTAACAAGTTACCTCTGAACACGAGTAGAGTTGTGTTTCCCTAACCAAACAAGAAATGGACGGGCAAGGAACAAATAGGAAGCCATGGTGGTTGTAGCACTGGTGCATTAATTATTCTTTTTTAATTTTTTTTGTTATTGTTATCTATTTATTTGAAAGTGACATACACAGAGAGAAAGAGACAGATAGAGAGAAAGAGAGACAATGGGCGCGCCAGGGCTTCCAGCCACTACAAATAACTCCAGACGCATGCGCCCCCTTGTGCATCTGGCTAACGTGGGTCCTGGGGAATCGAGCCTCGAACCGGGGTCCTTAGGCTTCACAGGCAAGCGCTTAACCACTAAGCCACCTCTCCAGCCCACATGAATTATTCTTTATAAGAGGGAGTTTTTTAAAAAAATTAAATTTGTTTTATTTGAGAGATAGAGAGAGAAAGGTGCAGATAGAGAGAATGGGTGCGCCGGGCGTGGTGGCTCACGCCTTTAATCCCAGCACTCGGGAGGCAAAGGTAGGAGGATCACCGTGAGTTCAAGGACACCCTGAGACTACATAGTGAATTCCAGGTCAGCCTGGGCTAGAGTGAGACCCTACCTCGAAAAACCAAAAAAAAAAAAAAAAAAAAAAAAAAAAGAGAGAATGGGTGCACCAGGGCATTCAGCTGCTGTAAACGAACTAAATATGCATGTGCCACCTTGTGCATTTGGCTTATGTGGGTCCTGGCAAATCAAATATGGGTCCTTTGGCTTTGCAGGCACACACCTTAACCACTAAGCAATCTTTCCAACCCCTTCTTTTTATTAAGTAGAAATTTTATATGGCTACGTCATATCTTGGTACCATCATTTCTCTCCTCCCTGCCCCCACTCCATTGAGGGCCCTCCTTAGCAGAATTGCTGGTATTCACCATGTAGTTGTAGGTTGTGAGAACTGCAGTCTGCCATTGACGGGGAGGGGTGGGGGATGGGGGGCAATGCCTCTGGATACTCCTTCCCACCCTGTGGCTCTTACAATCTTTCCATCCTCTCTTCCGTAAACTTCCCTGAGCCTTGGCGGGTGTGCTTTAATTCTACTTTGAGTGTTCAACAGCTTCTGATTTCTGCTTTCATGTGTCTTGAGTATCCTCAGTGTCTATCTCCATCACCCTGGCCCAGGTTGTCAGGCTGGCCATGGAAGCAGCACTCTTGCTCATCTCTCCAGTTCCTCTGTGGTTTCACCTGGGCCCTGGATGCTGTGTGAGGGGTGGTTCATCTCCTGTCATGGAGTCAACTATCTTTTTTTTAAAAATTTTTAAATATTTTTATTTATTTGATACAGAGAAGGAGATAGTCAGACAGAGTATGGGTGTGCCAGGGTCTCTAGCCCCTGCAAACAAACTCCAGATGCATGCGCCACCTTGTGCATCTGGCTTTATGTAGGTACTGGGGAATCGAACCTGATCCTTTGGCTTTGCTGGCAGACACCTTAACCACTAAGCTATCTCTCTATCCCTCAACTATCTATTCTTGTCTTGGTGGATTATGGTTGTCCTCGGTTCTCACTGCTTTCTGAGAAACAAAAACAGATTATTCAATGGAGAATAAGAGCAGGATAGGTTAAAGGGGATAAGCATTGTTAATTTAGAGAAATTTTGATGAGTGTAGCCTCACTTTTGGATGAAAGCTAGTGGGAGCTTCTTGTTGGAGTCCATTATCTTTTTTTTTTTTTTTTTTCGAGGTAGGGTCTCCTTCTAGCTTAGGCTGACTTGGAATTCACTATGTAGTGTCAGGGTGGCCTCCAACTCACGGTGATCCTCCTACCTCTGCCTCCCGAGTGCTGGGATTAAAGGCGTGTGCCAACACACTCAGCTTGGAGTCCATTATCTTGATCTCCATAGGGTTCTGTGTACATCTTGTTAGGTTGGTGGTTTTCTTTTTTTTTTGGTTTTTCGAGGTAGGGTATCACTGTAGTCCAGGCTGACCTGGAATTCACTATGGAGTCTCAGAGTGGCCTCAAACTCACGGCAATCCTCCTACCTCTGCCTCCTGAGTGCTGGGATTAAAGGCGTGCACCACCACACCCAGCTAAAGTTGGTGGTTTTCATGTAGCAGTTTCCCCTGTTTGCTCATGAAATTATTGACCATTTTCCCCCAGCAACATGAATTTTTCAGCACTGTATGGGCTAACCATCTGGGAACCGGCTTCCTTCCAGAATAAGCCAGCTTTTTTTGTTTTGTTTTTAGAGGTAGGGTTTCACTCTAGTCCAGGCTGACCTGGAATTCACTGTGTAGCCTCAGGGTGGCCTCGAACTCATGGTGATCCTCCTACCTCTGCCTCCCAAGTGCTGGGATTAAAGGCATGCGCCATCACACCTGGCAAGCCAGATCTCTTGATGTTCTGTATTGGCATTGTGCCATGTCTTTAGCAATTGGGTCTTACCTTTTACTTCAGGCAGGTAATCAAGTGCCTTGGCCGAAGCCTGTCTTGTTTTGGTGACCTCGTAGATTTCTGGTCAAAAGCTCGATGTGGATTGTAAATAATTTCTCATACTAGGACTCACAAGCTAGACCTAAATGTTTTATGGTTAGGCTTCCAGTTTTAATTTTTTTTTAACATTTTTATTTATTTATTTATTTATTTATTTATTTATTTATGAGAGAGAGAGAGAGAGAGAGAGAGAGAGAGAATGGGCATGCTAGGACCTCTAGCCATTGCAAATGTACTCCAGATGCATGTGCCACCATGAGCATCTGGCTTACATTGGACCTGGAAAATCAAACCTGGGTCCTTAGGCTTCGTGGGCATGTGACTTAACTGCTAAGCCATCTCCCCAGCCCTTTTTATTTATTTAAAAAATATTTTGGGCTGGGCTTGGTGGTGCACACCTTTAATCTCAGTGTTTAGGAGGCAGAAGGTAGAAAGGATTGCTGTGAGTTCTAGGCCACCCTGAGAATACATAGTGAATTCTAGGTCAGCCTGGGCTAGAGTGAAACACTATCTTGAAAAACCAAAATAATATTTATTTATTTACTTGCAAGGACAAAGAGAGAGAGAGAGAGACAGACAGACAGACAGACAGAGAGACAGAGAGAATGAGCATGCCAGGGCCTCTGGCTGCTGCAAATGAACTCCAAATTCATGCAACACTTTATGGATCTGCCTTTACATGGGTATTATGGAATCAAAACTGGGTCACTAGGCTTTGTAGGCAAGTGCCTTAACCACTAAGCATTCTGTCCATCCCCAGTTATTTATTTGAGAGAGAGGGATAAACATATATATATATATATTTATTTATTTAAGAGAGAGGGATAATATATATATATATATATATATATATTTTTTTTTTTTTTTCGTTTTTCGAGGTAGGGTTTCACTCTAGCCCAGGCTGACCTGGAATTCACTATGGAGTCTCAGGGTGGCCTCGAACTCACGGCGATCCTCCTACCTCTGCCTCCCGAGTGCTGGGATTAAAGGCGTGCACCACCACGCCTGGCTGAGAGGGATATATATATATATATGGAGAGAGAGAGAGAGAGAGAGGGAGGATGTGCATGCAGGGCCTCTAGCCACTGCAAACAAACTCCAGACCCTTGCACCACCCTGTGCATCTGGCTTTATGTGGGTAGTGGGGAATCAAATGTGGGTCCTTATGCTTTGCAGGTAAATGCCTTAACCACTGGGCTATCTTTACAGCCTCCATCCAGTTTTGATTTTGAGACAGTGTCACTAAGATGTCCAGGCTGGCCTTGAACTTACTCTGTAGCCCAGACTGGCTTTTAAAAAAATTATTTTGTGTAATTTATTTAAGACTTTTACAAAAACAAAAACCAAGACAGCAAAAACCAAACTACAGAATTTGTTATGCTCCACGGTTGATCATTTATCATGTGCTAAATGCAGCCAGCACACTTTTATTACATGAGACTAACTTGGAAAGTTACACATCAAAACAGTGGAAATGTAGCCGGGCGTGGTGGCGTACGCCTTTAATCCCAGCACTCTAGAGGCAGAGGTAGGAGGATTGCCATGAGTTCAAGGCCACCCTGAGACCACAGAGTGAATTCCATGTCAGCCTGAGCTAGAGTGAGACCCTACCTCAAAACAACAACAACAACCAACAAAAACCAAATCAAAACAAACAAACAAACAAACAAACAAAAAACACCAGTGGGAACACTTGGGTTCCCAGGACAGTCCAAAGGCAGCATCATGACATCAGAATAGCCTGCACCCGTCAGTCAGACAGACGTTCCTGCATAGAGCCATGACACAAAAGGGAGATCGAAAAGCAAGAACCACCCAAGAGTTCATATCCGATTTTGTTGTCTCCAGAAGCACTACGTCACTTTAGTAAAGCAGGAAGTTCTGTGCCCACATAGAAAATAGCTTGGCTGGAGAGGTGGCTCTGCCATTTAGGCACTTGCCTGTATAGCTTAAAGGCCTGGGTTCAATTCCCCTGTACCTACGTCAAGGCAGATGCACAAAGTGGCACATGCATCTGGAGTCTGCTTGCAGCAGCAGAAGGCCCTGGCGCCCCCCCCCCACCTTCTTGTAAATAAATAAATAAAATATTTAAACAAAATATTCTTTGTGCAAGGATGTAGAACTTGGCAAGATTATTACACAGCTACAGAACACCTCTCCCCACCTCTCATGGTTTATTGTGGACACAAGTGGTTATTGAAAACAGTATCAGGGCTGGAGAGATGGCTTAGCAGTTAAGGCGGTTGCCTGCAAAGCCAAAGGATCCCGGTTTGATTCTCCAGACCCATGTTAGCACAAGGGGGCGCATGCGTCTGGAGTTCGTTTGCAGTGGCTGGAGGCCCTGGTGTGCCCATTCTCTCTCTCAAATAAATAAATAAATAAAATATATTTTAAAAAAGAAAGCAATATCAGTAGTTTGCAAAGTCAGTAAAAACCATGAACAGGATGACTGTTCCTGAGAGCACTGAGACTGTACTGTACCACTTAGAAACAAGCTCTCTCTGCTCTGTTAGTGTGAGCCTAGGAGAGGGTCAAGTTTCTTTACCCGCTTCAATGCCACTGCCACAGCAGCTGGGTCTCAGCTTCTGCACAGGCACATCAGGGCCTCAAGATGGCACTAGTGCTAGACTGGCTTTTCCCCCCCCAAGGTAGGGTTTCACTCTAGCCCAGGGTGACCTGGAATTCACTCTGTATTCTCAGGGTGGCCTCGAACTCACAGCGATCCTCCTACCTCTGCCTCCCAAGTGCTGGGATTAAAGACAAGCGCCACCACGCCCAGCTCAGACTGGCCTTTTTTTTTTTGGTGGGGGATTGATTCAAGGTAGGGTCTCACACTAGCCCAGGCCCATCTTGTGTTCACTCTGTAGTATCAGGGTGGCCTTGAACTCATGGTGATCTTCCTACTTTGGCCTCCCAAATGCTGGGATTAAAGGTGGGAGCCACCATGCCTGGCCAAACTGGCTTTTTGTTTTTTTTTTTTTGGTTTTTCGAGGTAGGGTCTCACTCTAGCCCATGCTGACCTGGAATTCACTATGGAGTCTCAGGGTGGCCTCGAACTCACGGCGATCCTCCTACCTCTGCCTCCTGAGTGCTGGGATTAAAGGCGTGCGCCACCACGCCCGGCTCAGACTGGCTTTTGATAAGACACACAGACACACACACCAAACAAACAAACAAACAAAAACATGTACTCTCATCTTACAGGGAATCGCATAGTTTATTCTGGAGCAAAATGTGAGTGACTGTGGCCCAAGATTGCAGATTTAGGTTACCCCAAATTCCATGTTCCAACACGAAAACAGTTTCATGAAGTTTTATTTTTCACTTAAAAGTCATGTATTTGTTTATTTATTTAAGAGAGAGGAAGATAGAGAATGGGCGTGCCAGGGCCTCTAAGCCACTGCAAACTCCAGATGCATGTGCCACCTTGTGCATCTGACTTCACATGGGCACTGAGGAATCAAACCCAGGTCCTTAGGCTTTGCAGGCAAGCACCTTTACCACTGAGCCCTCTCTCCAGCCCATATTTTTCACTTTTTTGGTTTATTTCTTATATAATAGGTTATAATCCTTTATCCCCTCACCCCTGCTCCCATTATCCTGGGGTCTCTCCTCAGTGGGGTTATGATATGACTGTGGGGTCATGGAGGGCCCAGTCAGTCCCTGCCTGAGGATATTCCTACCTATTCTGTGGCTTTACCATCTTTCTACTCCCTCTTTTATTTTATTTTATTTTGTTTTTATTTATTTATTTGAGAGTGACAGAGAGAGAAAGAGGCAGAGAGGGAGAGAATGGGCACACCAGGGCCTCCAGCCACTGCAAACGAACTCCAGATGCATACGCCCCCTTGTGCATCTGTCTTACGTGTGTACTGGGGAATCAAGCCTCGAACCAGGGTCCTTAGGCGTCACAGGCAAGCCTTAACCGCTAAGCCATCTCTCCAACCCTACCCCCTCTTTTGCAATGTCCCCTGAGCCATGGATAGGCCTACTGACAGTCTGATTTAGTGTTCAGTTCTTTGTAGCCTCTGGATTTTTGCTTTGATAGGTTTTGATGGATAACCATGTCTGTCACCATTGCCCTGGACCTGGCTGTCAGGCTAGCTGTAAGAGTAGTATTCCTGGGCTGGAGGGATAGCTTAGCAGTTAAGGTGTCTGTCTGCAAAGGCAAAGAACCCAGGTTCGATTCCCCAGGACTCACGTAAGCCAGATGCACAAGGGGGCACACGCGTCTGGAGTTTGCAGTGGCTGGAGCTTAGACTGGCGTCTAGCCCTGGTGTGCAGCCCAGTCTCACAAGCCTCACAATGGCCTCATGGAGTTTTTATTGTAACCACCACAGGAAGTTCTAAATCAAAACCCTTTTCAGCTGCATGCCTTTAACTCCAGTACTCAGGAGGCAGAGGGAGGAGGATTGCTGTGAGTTTGAGTCCAGCCTGACCACAGAGTAGGGTTAAGGTCAGCCTGGGCTAGAGTGAAAGCTGTTATATGTTTCAGATGCTATCTGATGACATTCTTAGCCTTTGGGTTGCTAGAAGCTAGGGGTCTGTTCATACAATACAAAAGATTACCTAATAGTTACAGGATGTTTGGCCAGACACAGAAGTGGGCAATAAATAGCTATTAGAGGAGATAAGATAGTCCCAGATAATTTGGCTCTGGACCTGCAACATTCCAACTGTCTACGGTCACTAAAGTTCTAATCAGTCCATCAACCTTGTAGGTATAGTTTCTTTCCAGGAAACTTTGTTCTTTGTTCGCACATTGAACTTATGATCCTTCTGCCTTAGCCTCCTGAATTGCTGAGGTAACAGGCCTGATACGCCACTGGCCCTGCCCAATTTCTTAGTACACAACCTCAAATCCTAATGTAACCAACTGGTTAAGGGTTCATTTGCCCCACTCAGATAAATATAATCAAGATGGAGCTAACTTTGTGTTATCATCTGTGAGCATTGAGTGGTAAGAGCTTACATTTTTGGCTTTCAAAGACACAGGTTTTCAGCTGTAGGTCCTTACAAAGGTTTATACTTCAGGGGAGTCAAGACAGATGCCCTAATCCTTTTTTTTCTTTTTCTTTTTTCTTTTTCTTTTTTTTTTTTTTTTTTTGAGGCAAGCCCAACAGACTGGCCCTATTTATTTATTTATTTTTTGTTTTTCGAGGTAGGGTCTCACTCTAGTCCAAGCTGACCTGGAATTCACTATGTAGTTCCAGGTGGCCTCGAACTCATGGCGATCCTCCTACCTCTGCCTCCTGAGTGCTGGGATTAAAGGTGTGTGCCACCACGCCTGGCATGGCTTTATTTTTTTTATTAATTTAATTTAATTTCTTTATTTGAGAGCAACAGACAGACAGAGAAAGAGGCAGAGAGGGAGAGAGAATGGGTGTGCCAGGGCCTCCAACCACTGCAAACGAACTCCAGATGAGTGCGCCCCCTTGTGCATCTGGCTAACGTGGGTCCTGGGGAATTGAGCTTCGAACCGGGGTCCTTAGGCTTCACAGGCAAGTGCTTAACCGCTAAGCCATCTCTCCAGCCCCCTTATTTTTAATGAAAGAGAGAGAGAGAGAGAGAATTGGTGTGTCAGGGCTTCCAGCCACTGCAATCAAACTCCAGATTCGTGCACCCCCTTGGGCACATGTGCCACCTTGCGTACTTGCGTCACTTTGCCCATCTGGCTTACATGGAACCTGGAGAATTGAACATCGGTCCTTAGGCTTGCAGGGAATCACCTTAACTGCTAAACCATCTCTCCAGCCCCCTAATCTTTTAAAAATATTTTATTTATTTATTAGCGAAAGAGAGAGAGAGACAAAGAGGCAGATGAAGAGACACAGAGAGAATGGGCACATCAGTGCCTCTAGCCACTGTAAATGAACTCACACATGGGCCACCTTGTGCATCTGGCTTACATGGGTATTGGGGAATTGAACCTGGGTCCTTAGGTTTCTCGTAAGCCATCTCTCTAGCCCCTAATTTTTTAATTTTTAAATGACTGATTTTTATCATTTCTTTAGATTTTGAAATTTTCAATTGAAGCAGGCTGCCTATAATAGTTAAGCTCTGGTTGTCATCTAGACAGGATTTGGAATCACCATGGAACATCTTTGGGAACGTCTGTGAGGAACTATCCAGATTAGGTGACTTGTGGTGGAAGGACCAACACTAACGATAGGTGATACTTCTATGGTCTGAGGTCTCAAACTGAATAAAAATGAGAAACTGAGCTGAACAGCTGCATGTATCATTCTCTGTCCTTTGAGAATAGAAGTCACATTCTTTTCTTTTCTTTTCTTTTTTTTTTTTTTTTTCGAGGTAGGGTCTCACTCTAGCCCAGGCTGACCTGGAATTCAATCTGTATTCTCAGGGTGGCCTCAAACTCACGGCGATCCTCCTACCTCTGCCTCCCAAGTGCTGGGATTAAAGGTGTGCGCCACCACGCCCGGCTAGAAGTCACATTCTTATACGGAATGTGACCAGCTACCCCTTGTCTTCTCTGCTATGAGGGACTATAACCTAGAACTGTACACTTAAATAACCCTTAAGTTCCTTCGTTTTTGTTGAGGCATGCCAGGACCTTCAGCCACTGCAAACATGTGTGCCCCCTTGTGCGCATGTGCGACATTGTGTGCTTGCGTCACTGTGTGTTTGGCTTACATGGGACATGGGGATTCAAACATGAGTTCTTAGGCTTTGCAGGCCAAGTGCCTTGACTTCTAAGCCATTTCTCTAGCCCCCTTCTTTTCAAATTTTATTCATTTGACAGAGAGAGGTGGGGGAAAGATATATATACATACATATATATATATATCTATATATATATATATATAGAGAGAATGAGAATGGGTATGCCAGGGCCTTTAGCCACTGCAAACAAACTCCAGACACATGTGCTACCTTCCTTCTGCACCTGTCTTACATGGGTACTGGTGAATCGAACCTGGATCCTTAGGTTTCATAGGTACCTTAATAGCTAATACATCTCCCCAGTCCCTTAAATTCCTTCTTATTAGGTATTTTGTCTCAGCAGCAAAAACCAAATACACTGCCCATTTATGATCTTTTAAAAAAATTTATTGCCTATGATTTCTAGTTTAGCATCCAAAAAACCACTTTAAAGCTATTAAATGTTCCCCGCTGAGGAAACACACAGCCAAGTTGATACAGGATTGGAGTCCTGGGAGGTATTAAAACTCCATAAAGATTCACAAGATCCCCCAGGCCCAAGAACCACAACTTTGGGTCCTTGTCCAAGTAATCAAATAATTGAAAAAGTATACTCAAGGGCTAGAGAGATTGCTTAGTGTTTAAGGCACTTGCCTACAAAGCCTAAGGACCCAGGTTCGATTCCCCAGTACCCATGTAAGCCAGATGTACAAGGTGGAACATGTGTCTGAAGTACATTTGCAGTGGCTAGAGGCCCTGGGTGTCCATTCTCTCTCTCTCAAATAAATAAATAAAATATTCAAAAAAGAAAAAGCAGGGTCAGACGTGGTAGTGCACGACTTTAATCCCAGCACTTGGGAGGCAAGAGGTAGGAGGATCTCTGTGAGTTCGAGGCTACCCTGAGACTACAGAGTGAATTCCAGGTCAGCCTGAGCTAGAGTGAAACCGTACCTTGAAAAAAAAAAATAGAACAAACCAAAAACAAAGAAAAAGCAGACTCAAAGAAGGATAGCTCCCTAGTCAAAAGAATCTCAAATATTTCTGGCGGAGGGAAAGAGGAAGGGGAGGGCTAAGGGGGAGAATACACACATTTGTCTCAGGCCCATTTACATGAACCAGATGTTTAATTAGAATGAGCCTCATCATCAGGCTCAGGTGGTATGTATGGAGAAACCTAATTGGCTGGTGGGCCCAAGAAGAACACTGACTCAGGAAGGACTCACCCACAGGGGCTAAGCTAGTGAAACTGACGAAGAAACAGGAAGCTGTTGCTGTTGCTGAGGAGGGATTAGCAAGTTGTTTTCAACCATCTCAGGTGAGACGGGATCAGACCCAAATTTAGTTCTGCCAAGGCAGGCACGGTGGCATCCATGTTTCTGGAGGTCCGTCTCTAGTTAAATACCTATCAGGGGGGAAAAAAAAAGCAAAAGCAAAAACCTCCCTTGCTTCTACTGGAACTTCTCTTTAGTTAAGTTTCCATTTTTTTTTTCTTTTTCAAATCCTTGCAAGTTAAACTAAGACTGTTAACAAACATAAAACAAGCTGGAGTACCAAATGGAAGCCCCCGCCCCCACCAAACATTTCCTGCCTTTCTGAATTAGATATTGGGGAGCTCTAGGAGAAAAGAAAGTTGATTGTTAGTAAACTATCAAACAGAATGGTCAGAAACCAAAATGCTTTCAAAACAAACAAAATGGGTATGCTAAACCAAACACATTGAAAGCAAATAAAAAGAATCACAGGTAGGTTTCTAAGACCAGCTCAGAATAAAACAAATGGTCTGCTGGACGTGGTGGCGCACGCCTTTAATCCCAGCACTCAGGAGGCAGAGGTAGGAGGATCACCGTGAGTTTGAGGCCACCCTGATAGTAGATAGTGAATTCCAGGTCAGCCTGAACTAGAGTGAGACCCTACCCTCTAAATCCACCCCCCCAAAAAATAAAACCAATCCAAAACAAACAAACAACAGCGAAACAAACAAATGCTCCATTGCCAAATCCAGGAAGTCTGGAGCCTCACAAAAGACTCAGTGGATGAAGGGTTAATGACTGTCTCTAAAAACCAGAGGGAACTAAAGGGTTAATGACTGTCCCTAAGACTAGAAGGCTTTGAAAGAAACATCTGGGGCAGTCTGTCCCAAATAAACCTGACAACTCCCCTGACTGATATACTTCCCTTAGCTCAAAAGGCCTTGAAGGAGCAGAAACCATCTGGGACACTCTCCCTTAGACAATTTTTGCTGAAAAGTCCTATTTTGAGCAAGGATACAAATAGCTACAAGTTCCTTATCTGCTTACCTTGGACCTGTACCTAGTCCAGTCTGTTTTTCTGAGGATCCTCCTTATAAGCTTGCGCCCCAGCCTAGCTCAATGCTTCAGCCTCCGTCCCAAGGGAAGGTTGCAGCCCCTTGCTGGGCTTCAATGAACTGTCTCTGTCTGTTGAGATCACGTCCAGTGTTTTCCTTTGATTTGCTCTTTCATCTTCCTTACATTGGATCTGTCAGAGGACCCAACATTGGACAGTTGGGCACAAGGAGCACATGTTGGCACTTGACGCTGATCCAGGTGATTCCTCCTGAGAAAAGTTATCCTTGGGCTCCACATTGTGGGCCAAAAAACCCCTCACAGTTCCCACCGCAAAGGGCACATGAAATAGTTTATTGTGGAGCCAAATATGAGCGCCTGCGGCCTAGGAACACAGATTTAGGCTACCTCAAATTCCATGTTCAAACATGTTGACAGTTTCATGAAGTTTTTTTTTTTTTTCAGGGTAATGTTTCACTCTAGCGCAGGCTGACCTGGAATTCACTCTGTAGTCTCAGGGTGGCCTCAAACTCATGGCGATCCTCCTACCTCTGCCTCCCGAGTGCTGGGATTAAAAGTGTGCGCCAACCCATCCTACCCCACCCCATCCCACCCCACTCATGAAGTTTTTTTTTTTTAAAATTTTTTGTTTATTTATTTATTATTTTTTTTTTGAGAGCAATAGAGAGAAAGAGGCAGATAGAGAGAGAGAGAGAGAATGGGCGCGCCAGGGCCTCCAGCCACTGCAAACAAACTCCAGATGCGTGCGCCTCTTTGTGCATCTGGCTAACGTGGGTCCTGGGGAATTGAGCCTTGAACTGGGGTCCTTAGGCTTCACAGGCAAGCGCTTAATCACTAAGCCATCTCTCCGGCCCCACTCATGAAGTTTTTATGGTAACATAACAAAACAAAACAAAAAAACCCTCCAAATATGTTGGTGGGTACATCAGGTAGGTAGGTTACAGCAAAAGAGGGAAATCTCTATTATATACTTTAGATTCTTTCTAATGAAAATCTTAGCTTTTGTTTGTTTGTTTTTGCTCTTTCTTCCTTTTTGGTTTTTTGAGGTAGGGTCTCGCTCTAGCCCAGGCTGACCTGAGATTCACTATGTAGTCTCAGGGTGGCCTTGGACTCACGGCGATCCTCCTACCTCTGCCTCCCCAGTGCTGGGATTAAAGGCGTGTGCCACCATGCCCGACTCCAATTTTAGTTCTGATGAGGATCTTAAGCAGGGATTTTGCAGATGCCTCATTCTCAGGAAAGTGAGGCCAGGGAGGGTTTGTTAAAAATATTTGTATTATGTTGTGCATGGTGACGCCCACCTTTAATCACAGCAGGCAGGAGGCAGAGGTAAGAGGATTGCTGTGAGTTCCAGGCCACTCTGAGGCTGCATAGGGAATTCCAAGTCAGCCTAGGCTAGAGTGAAACCATACCTCAACACCCCTCAAATTTTTTATTAGCCAGGTATGGTGGAGCATACCTTTAATCTCAGCAGTTGAGAAGCATTGGTAGGAGGATTGCTGTGAGGTCAGGACCAGCCTGGAATTACAGAGTGAGATCCAGGTCAGCCTGGGCTAGAGTGAGACTCTACCTTGAAAACACAAAACAAGGGCTGGAGAGATGGCTTAGCGGTTAAGTGCTTGCCTGTGAAGCCTGAGGACCCCGGTCCGAGGCTCGATTCTCCAGGACCCACGTTAGCCAGATGCACAAGGGGGTACACGCATCTGGAGTTCGTTTGCAGTGGCTGGAGGCCCTGGCGCGCCCATTCTCTCTCTCTGTATCTGCTTCTCTCTCTCTCTCTGTCTGTTGCTCTCAAATAAATAAAAATAAACAAAAAATTTAAAAAAATAAAAAATAAATAAAAAAAGAAAACACAAAACAAACAAACTATATATATATATATGTTTTTTTTTTCATTTTTTTAGAGAGAGGAAGGGAGAAAAAGGGAGGAGAGGAGAGGAGAGGGGAGGAAGGAAGAGAGGAGAAAGTTAAGGGTGCACTGGGACCTCTTGCTGTTGCAAAGGAACTTCATCTACACATGTACTGGAGAACTGAATGCCAGCTGTCAGGCATTGCAAGCAAGTGCCTTTAACTGCTGCGCCATCTCCCCAGCCCGAGTTTTCGTTTCTTTTTGTTTGTTTTTCGAAGTAGGGTCTCACTCTAGCTCAGGCTGATCTGGAATTCACTATGTTGTTTGAGGCTGGCCTCGAACTCACGGCGATCTCCTACCTCTGCCTCCTGAATGCTGGGATTAAAGGCGTGCGCCACCACGCCTGGCTCCGAGTGTTCTTCCTAGTTGTTCAGAGACACTTCATCTATGTGACAGAGGTTCCATGTTTGGATGGAGTTTGCAGGGACACTCTTGCCTCCTTGCCCTGGAAAATACATGATAACCTGGAAGGGGAACTTGTGTGTAGGTCTCAGAGACAGCTCATCTTCAGCAGAGGAATGGCCCAGAAAAGGTTTCGAATCCGAAAGCGTCTCTAAAACTCTTCCTAGGGGTCAAATGTTAAGTCATGACAGGGAGTCCTAGAAAATGCCTCTAGAATCCAGAAGGAGGCTTAAATGGAAGTTCCTCTGTCAGTTGCTTTCTTCTTTTGCAGTGCTGGGGATTGAGTGCAGGCAAGGGTTCTCCCACTCAGCCACGCCCTCAGTCATTGGGTCCTTTCTATCCCTGGAAGAAGAGGGCCGCTCCTGTTGTTCGTAGTTTCTGTCCAGGATATTCAGAATTGTAATTAAGCCAGGCGTGGTGGCGCACGCCTTTAATCCCAGCACTTGGGAGGCAGAGATAGGAGGATTGAGTGAGTTCAAGGCCGGCCTGAGAATTCGAAGTGAATTCCAGTTTAGCTTGGGCTAGAGTGAGACCTTGACTGGAAAAACCAACCAAACAAACAAAAAAACAGAACTGTAATTAAAAGCAGGTTGCAAAGCCGGGCGTGGTGGCACACACCTTTAATCCCAGCACTCTGGAGGCAGAGGTAGGAGGATTGCCGTGAGTTCGAGGCCACCCTGAGACTCCATAGTGAATTCCAGGTCAGCCTGGGCTAGAGTGAGACCCTACCTCAAAAAACCAAAAAAAAAAAAAAAAAAAAAAAAAAGGCAGGTTGCAATGTTGAGGCTGGGGTGTCTGATCTGTGGGTGGGTGGGTAGGAGGGGTAGGGATATCCAGGGACATGTGTCTCTGCTAGGAGTGAGCTGGCTGGTCACACAGTAAAGGTGGAGCGAAGGGGGCAGAGACAGACGAATGATACAGAAAGTGGCAGACAGCAAAAGAGACCTAGTGACAGAGTCTGCTATTGAGGAGGAAACAATTCTCGCTCCAGATGGTCTTCTCGTGTTCTGTGGGATGAGTCTCTCTGTATCGTCTGTCTTTCCATTTATTTATCTCTCTTTTTTTTTTTTCTGTGCGGTTCTGAGCTGTTGGCATTTCTTCTCTGATCCTCAGCCCGCTCTCCTACCATTTTTTCCTCAGGCTTGTATCAAACTTTTCATTTCCTTCCCTGCCTCTCATCCTTCTCTGTGCCTGTCTGCCCTCTAGTCTGAGGCTCTGTCTTTCTGTCTGTCTCTGTGTGGTTCCTTCCGGCTTTCTTCAGCTATCCTCACTTTCTAGCTCCTTTGCTCCATTTTTGACCTACTCACTCCATTTCCCGGGCCAGTGCATGGAAACACGGGTGTTCAAAGACGAACAAATCTCTTTCCATAATAGCAGAAGAAACTAGTGCACTTTCACAGGTCCACGTAGAGAGAAAAACAACAACCACCACCATCACCACCAAAAGCAAGCACACTTCAAGAACCCCAGACAGAACTCAGGCACTTTGTATATCTTAGGCTAGAATTCAGATCCACCCACCAGTGACACCTCCTCTAGCCAGGTAGCTGGAAATCCAGAAGCCTTCATAAATCTCCTGCATCTATTGGGGGCCATCCATTCAAATCACCACACCCACTCACTGCCACAGCTCTACATAAATGGGTAGTTTTTCTGGGTGGCAGATAAAACCAAAAGCCAAAATGGGGAGGAGTGGGCTGGAGGGATGGTTTAGAGGTTAAGGTGTTGGTGGTTTGCAAAGCCAAAGGACCCTGGTTCGATTCCCCAGGACCCACATTAGCCAGCTGCACAAGGGGGTGCACATGTCTGGAGTCCACTTGCAGTGGCTGGAGGCCCCTGATGCGCCCGTTTTCTCTATCTCTCTCTCCCTCTTTTTCTGTCAAATAAATAAAGAAAATGGGTAAGGAGGGCTGGAGAGATGGCCGAGAAGTTAAAGGTGCTTGCTTGCAAAGCCTTCTGATCTGGGTTCATTTCCCTAGTTTCACACACAGATGTGGAAGTCAGGAGCTAGAAGTCCTTTCAAATAAAATACCAGAGAATATTGATAAATAGTGAAGGCCTCAGAGATCAAAGAAAAATCATACATGTAATCAAAGTGAAAAGATACCCCAAAGCATGACACAGAAGGGAGGCAGAAAAAAATGCCCAGGTCAAGATAAGTACTGTCTCCTTCCCAGCCAGACTGAACAGGAGAAAATCAGACTTACATGGGTGTTCAGGCCAGGTCATGGGACAATAAGACAGTGTTGGGCCACGTGGGTAACCTCCTTTGTAAGGATCAGACATCTAATTAGAATAACCCCGTGTAAAGAGAGACTCTATGGGCTGACCCAGGAGGTTGGCAAGATCTGATTGGTTCATGGACTGGGTGGGGGGGGGGAGAGGAGCTGACTATCTGTTTGGTTAATGGAGTTAGGGGGCTGACCCAGAGAGGCCCAACTGAGGAAGAAGAAAGTTTCTGCTGGGTGGGTCACTGGCAGCCATCGTGGAGAGAAAGCATCAGACACCAATTTCAGGTGATTTTTTTTGTATTTTATTTATTTAATTTTTTTTCGAGGTAGGGTTTCACTCTAGCCTAGGCTGGCCTGGAATTCACTATGTAGTCTCAGGGTGGCCTCGAACTCAGGGCGATCCTCCTATCTCTGCCTCCTGAGTGCTGGGATTAAAGGCGTGCGCCACAACACCTGGCTTGTATTTTTATTTATTTGTTTATTTGAAAGAGTCTGAGAGGGACAGAGGGAGGGATTGAGAGAGAGAGAGAGAGAGAGAGAGAATGGGCACCGCAGGGCCTGCAGTCACTGCAAATGAGCTCCAGAGGCTTGCACCACCTTGTGCACCTAGTTTATGTGGGTTCTGGGAAATAGAACCTGAGTTCTTTGGCTTTGCAAGCAAGCGCCTTAACCTAAGCCATCTCTCCAGCCCCCAGTTTCAGTTTTGACAAGACAGAAAATAGCATTTTGTTGTTCCCCCTTTGGTCTTGTGTTCCTGACTACATGGAAATAAAACTACCTTACTCCTGTTTCTCCTTTGAAACTGGGTATTATGCCAGGTGTGGAGGCAGAGGTAGGACGATCGCCCTGAGTTCGAGGCCACCCTGAGACTACGTAGTGAACTCTAGGTCAGCCTGCACTTGAGTGAAATCCTACCTCAGAAAACAACAACAACCAAAAACCTCCTGCAACTGGGTATTAAGGCTTCAGGAATGGAGTCCTTGAACCCCAAACCATAGGTTCATGTCTACATCTAACCAAAGAAGGACAATTATTTTATTTATTTAATTATATTATTGCCCAGAGAAGGACAATTATTATAGTTAATGAGGGAAGTACAGAAGCAAGGCAAGGAAAAGGAATACACCCACATGGTCTGAAAATCCACCTGGTGGGCCTGGATGAAGCATAAGAAGAGAGATGAAGGAAAAGAAAGTACAAAGAGCTCCTGCCATGTGGAGGGCAGGAAGGGGTGAAGAGCCCCTTTGGGAGTAGGGGTTATGGGGGGTTGTCCCCTTGTCTCAGCTGAAACAAGGGGCAAGACTCAGCAGAACCTAGACGTTCAGGAGTGATGAATGGTCACCAAGAGAACTTGCCTTCCCCTCCTAAACTTAGTTATATAACCCTAATGTAGGAGTCTTTACCTTTTTGGCTTAGGTGAGTCAAAGAGACAGATGATTGGTTTGGGCTACAGGCTGTCTTAGCCATGGTGCCAATTTCTGGGGCCTAAACTTGACCAACCACAAGGTCAGGGTTATATTTAAATTCTAGGAGAGGAGCCCTTCCTCCCCGGGAGGGCTCTCAGGTGTGGAAAAAAACAAATCTAAGGAATTCCTTAAGCAAGAGATAAGAAGTCAGATCATCCTTTGATCTCTAGCCAAGTGCAGATTACCAGGGCGGACGTTCCTGCCTTTACTTTCAGGGACCAAGTTATCCTAACTACCTAACAATAATAACTGCCTAACCCTGAGTCCCTCTCACGTTTCACAGTATCTGGGATTCATGATGGAATTCATCTGGGCTCCAAAAGGCTTACATAGCTCTGTCCCTCCATTGGTGCTGTATTTTCTTTTTTTTTTTCTTCTTTTTTTTTTTTTTTGGTTTTTTGAGGTAGGGTCTCACTCTAGTTCAGGCTGACCTGGAATTCACTATGTCGTCTCAGGGTGGCCTCGAACTCATGGCAATCCTCTTACCTCTGCCTCCCAAGTGCTGGGATTAAAGGTGTGCGCCACCACGCCCGGCTCCGGTGCTATATTTTCTAGGCCTGATCCACTGAGAGCCTGCAGCTTCTCTTGAGAGATGTCCCATGGTCCCAGCATCGCTAACATTCTGAGGTCTCCGTTGTCACTTGGAGTTCACTTTCATAGCTTCATGCGGTGGCCTCACAGGGCCTCCTTAAGAACATCTCCACGCTGCCCCACATTGCTTACTCTCAGTGACTCTCTGCAACTGTGGTGAAATACTTCATGGGCCCCTCCATCTCATTCCTGTCATTCTTTCAGAACCAGTACCATGTGGGCGATGCTGCCAAGTTCTGCTGTCAGATTGGGATGGAACCTGGCACCCATAGAATAGCTGTTGCAGCCTTTGTATGCTGACCTTGGGGAACAGGGAGGCCCTTCATCATTCTTCTCTCAGGGCTTTTCCTTCCCCAAAAATCCCATTACTAGCTAGAGCCTTCAGTGGATTGGGTCTTCCCCTCCGGGCATCTTTCTTCTTGTCCTAGTCCAGAACAGTACATTTTATTTAAGGGTGACAGTCTCTTTAACAATTACAAGCAAAGCAGCCACAGCCTTTGTCTGACACTTCAAACTTGCTTACATTTCTTTCCCTCTCTAAACTTCATATACTTCATCTTTCAGCTCTGTATTTTGCTGTCTTTCATTTTTGTTCTAAATTAGAGCAGATACAAGAAGCCGCTCCACAGAGTCAATGCGACCCTGCCTTGAAATTTCCTCTGCCAAACACTGTCCATTACCTGTAAATTCAGCTTTACACAATTTCTCAGGACACAGCAGAATATAGCCAGATTTGTTTTTTTTCTTTTTGCCAAAATATCACAAAAAGTCACTCTAGCACATGAAACTTCAACATCTCTGGTCTTCTAATTGTCACTCATCCTGCCTTAGACTCCCAAGCATGCAAGGAATACAGTTGTGTGCTGCCATGCTTGGATATATGCTTTGTTTCAATAGTTTTTTTTTTTTTCTTTTGCTTCTTTTTTTTTTTTTTTTTGATTTTTCGAGGTAGGGTCTCACTCTAGCCCAGGCTGACCTGGAACTCACTATGGAGTCTCAGGGTGGCCTCGAACTCATGGCGATCCTCCTACCTCTGCCTCCCGAGTGCTGGGATTAAAGGCGTGCGCCACCACGCCTGGCTTTTTCTTTTGCTTCTTGAAGGTACAGTCTCACTCTAGCCCAGGCTGACCCGGAACTCACTCTGTAGTCCCAGGTTGGCCTTCAACTAACGCCACTGGTCCTTTGTTTGACTTCTGAGTGCTGGGATTAGAGGCGTGCACTACCTACCATGCCTGGAATACTTTTTTGTTTTTGTCCCTTATCGTCATTAAACACAGAGCACCAAAACTATTTGGCAAGGGGCAGATCATGTATACCAAGCAGAGATCAAACCACTGAGATGCACCACAGCCCTGCTGACATCTATTTTGTACAGTTTCTGTTGGATACAGTTGAATATTATAGGAAATAAGCGGGTGCTGGAGAGATGGCTTAGTGGTTAAGCGCTTGCCTGTGGAGCCTAAGGACTCCGGTTCGAGGCTCGATTCCCCAGGACCCACGTTAGCCAGATGCACAAGGGGGCGCATGCGTCTGGAGTTCCTTTGCAGAGGTTGAATGCCCTGGTGTGTCCATTTTCTCTCTCTCTGCCTCTCTCTCTCTGTCTGTTGCTGTCAAATAAATAAAAATAAACAAAATATTAAAAAAAAAAAGAAATAAGCAGTTTCCTTGGCTAGGCAGATAGATAGGGAAAAGGACCTTTGGTAGGTGACTATATTCTCACCCAAGATGGTGAAGAGGGTGACACCACTTTCTCCTTTTTGACCTGGGTGAATTTTTTTCCACTGGTGTGCTGGCTTTCCAGGTCCTGCGCATCATGGACCAACCAGTGCTTTTACCTTCACTTAAGATGACTGGTCATGGACTGTACTTGGGCAGAATTCCACCACTCAATAAAATTTCCATTCCTACTGGAATCGCCATGTATTCCAGCTCTGAAATCCCCTCCTCCCAGAGGGGTCTGTTCTTTCAACTTCCCTTAAAACACACACACACACACACACACACACACACACACACACAGAGGTATGATTTGCAAGAATAGAGAAAGAACTGTAGTGTGGTTATGGGGATTCAGGAAAAGTTCTTGAACCCCAACCCCTTAGTTCATGTCTTTTTTGTTTCGTTTTGTTTTTTCAAGGTAGGGTCTCACTGTAGGGCAGGCTGACCTGGAATTCACTATGTAGTTTCAGGGTGGCCTAAAAATCATGATGATCTTCTTACTTCTGCCTCCCAATTGCTGAGATTAAGGGCGTGTGCCACCATGCCTGGCTTCCTGTTTTTTAAAATTTATTTTAATTTATTTATGAGAGAGAGAGAGAGAGAGAGAGAGAAAGAGAGAGAGAGAATGATCTGCCAGGACCTCCAACCACTGCTCCAGATCTGTGCATTTATTTGGCCTATATGGGTACCAGGGAATTAAATCTGGGACTTTCGGCTTTGGAGGTAAGTGCCTTAACCTCTGAGCCATCTCTCCAGCCCTTCATGTCTGATTTTTAACCAAAAGTTGGATAAACCAGACTGACAAGGACAGTCATAAAATTATTACATTTTATTCAGGAATATACACAGGAGATGGAGAGTCCTTTAACTGAGGAACCCATGTAGTCTGAGTGTCTACGTGGGAAGGGAGCATGAGCCTGAATCGGGTTGATTGTATACAATAGCTGTTTCTTTAATTTTATGTTCTAGATGGAACCTAAGTCTGCTTCCATGCTAAGGAAGTGCTCTATCATTGTGCCAAACCCCAGGTTCTCTGTTTATCATTTAAAGCTATGTATGTATGTATGTATGTATGTATGTATGTATGTATGTATGTATATATGTATGTATGTATGTATGTATTCAGGTAGAATATAGTCACCTACCAAAGGTCCTTTTTTTCTATGTGCCTGCCTAACCAAGGAAACTGCTTGTTTCCTATAATGTTTCAATTATAATTTTTAAAGAAAGCGGAGAGAACAGACATTTCTGGGAGGAGGGCATTCAGAGTTGGAAAACCTGACAGGTCCAGTGGGAATGGGACTTTTATTGAGTGGGGGAAGCCTGACCATTCACAGTCCATGATTGGTCAGCTTAAATGAAGGTGAAGGCGCTGGTTGGTCCATAATGTGCAGATCCAGGAAAGCCAGAATTCCCATGGAAAAAAATTCACCCAGGCCAAGAAGGAGAAAGTAGGTTCATCCTGTTCACCATCTTCAGGTACAATATAGTCACCAACTAAAGGTCCTTTTTTTCTATGTGCCTGCCTAACCAAGGAAACTGCTTGTTTCCTATAATGTTTCAATTATCAATAAGAACCTGTACAAAACAGAAGTCAAGATGCTATGGTGCATCCCAGTGTAATGAGGTCTGCTTGGTATACATGATGTGCCTTGTGCCAAATAGACTTGCTGATCTGAGTTTAATGGCCGTGAGGAAGGAAAAAAAAGTATGGTGGTGCACACCTTTAATCCTAGCACTCAGTATGTAAAGGTGGGAGGATTGCCTTGGGTTAGAAGCAAGACTTTGACTACAGAGTGAGTTCCAAGTCAGCCTGGGCTAGAGTGAGACCCTACCTTCAAAAAGTTAAAAAAGGGCTGGAGAGATGGCTTAGCGGTTAAGCCCTTGCCTGTGAAGCCTAAGGACCCCGGTTCGAGGCTCGATTCCCCAGGACCCACGTTAGCCAGATGCACAAGTGGGCGCATGCGTCTGCAGTTCGTTTTCAGTGGCTGGAGGCCCTGGCGCGCCCATTCTCTCTCTCTCTCTCTCTCTCTCTCTGTCTATCTATCTGCCTCTTTCTGTCTCTATCACTTTCAAATAAATAAATAAAAATGAACAAAAAAAATTAAAAAAATACCTAACATGCCGGGCGTGGTGGCGCACGCCTTTAATCCCAGCACTCGGGAGGCAGAGGTAGGAGGATCGCCGTGAGTTCGAGGCCATCCTGAGACTCCATTGTGAATTCCAGGTCAGCCTGGGCTAGAGTGAGACCCTACCTCGAAAAACAAAAACAAAAACAAACAAACAAACAAAAAAAACCTAACATAAGCCTGGTGTGGTGGCACATGCCTTTAAAAGAAAAGTTAAAAAAATAGTGAAACAAGGCATATATCCAATCATAGCAGCACACAACTGTATTCCTTGCATACATGGGATTCTAAGGCAGTAAGAATGGTAATTGGAAAGACATAAACACTGACAGAAATGTGAACTCTATTAATATTTAGGTTTCATAAGGGAACAAGACTCTATTAGGTATAGTGCTAGAGGCAATTTGTGTGATATTTTGACAAAAAGTCTGGCTACAGTCTGGTGTGTCCTGAGAGATTGAGTAAAGCTGAATTTAAAGGCAATAGAAAGTGTTTGGCAGAGGGAATTTCGCGGCAGGGTCACACTGACTCTGTGAAGTGGCTTCTCTTATCTGCTCTAATTCAGAACTACAATGAAAGACAGCAAAATGTAAAGCAGAAAGATGAAAAATGTGAAGTTTGGAGAGGAAAGAAATGTGAACAAGTATAAATTCTCAAAGAGCGTGGCTACCTTGGTTGTCATAAGAGATGATCACATATAAATAGAAATGTACTGCTCTGCAAAGGGAGAATCGATAGGATCCACTGAGGACTCTAGCTACTAACGTGAATTCTTTCGAAAGGAAAAGGCCTAAGAGAAGAATGATGAAGGACTTCCCTGTTCCCCAAGGTCAGCATACAAAGGCTGCCCCAGCTAGGTTCCATGGGGGCCAGGATTCAACTCAATCTGACAACAGAACTTGGTGGAATCGCCTGCATGGTACTAGTTTTGAAAGAATGACAGGTGAAGTATTTCACCACAATTCCCGAGAGCTGCTGAGAGTAAGCAATGTGAAACAGGGTTGGGGTCTCTTTAAGGAGACCCTGTGAGGCCACCACATGAAGCTATAAATGGAAAGCCTATGTTACAATGAACCTTAGAGATGCTAGGACCATGGGCGGTCTGCCATGAACAGCTGCAGGCTCACAATGGATCAGGTCCATGAAGGAGGCTACAGGCAGCACCATTGGAGGGTCAGAGCTATGCGATACTTTTTTGGAGCCCATATGAATTCCACCTTGAGTCCCTGATACTGTGAAGGAGAAAAGGGCTTTATTTCTTTCTTTTCTTTTCTTTTTTTCTTTTATTGGTTTTTCAAGGTAGGGTCTCAAGCTAGCTCAGGATGACCTGGAATTCACTATGTAGTCTCAGGGTGGCCTCAAATTCACAGCGATCCTCCTACATCTGCCTCCTGAGTGCTGGGATTAAAGACATGCATGGCCATGCCTGGCTCTTATTTTTTTTTAAATTTTTTTGTTTATTTTTATTTATTTCTTTGAGAGTGAGAGAGAGAGAGAGAGAAAGAGGGAGAGAGAGAGGGAGAGAGAGAGAGAGAGAGAGAGAGAGAGAGAGAGAGAAAGAAAGAAAGGGTGTGCCAGGGCCTCCAGCCAGTGAAAATGAACTCCAGACGCATGTGCCCCCTTGTGCACCTGGCTAATGTGGGTCCTGGGGAATCGAGCCTCCAACCAGGGTCGTTAGGCTTCACAGGCAAGCGCTTAACCGCTAAGCTATCTCTCCAGCCAGGCTCTTATTTTTTTTGTCAGGTAGTCAAAGTGGACAAAGGGAGATGCCCTTTATTTGTTGGGGTAAAAGTGAAGCATTTGTCTTATCCTTTCTCTCCAAGATGGCTGCCTGTGACACTCCCAGCAGAAACTTCCAGCTTCTTCCTCAGTTAGGCCTCTCTGAGTCAGACTTTTGGGCCCATGAACAAATCAGATCAACAGTTTCTGGCTCAAGTCCATGAACCAATCAGTTCTCTCTTGATACAGGTTCACAATAAATGGAGGACTTATCCTTATAAAGGAGGTTACCAATGTGGCCCAACCCTCCCTTACTGTACCATGACCTGTCCTGATTCTCTCCTGTCCAGCCTGGCTGGGAAGGGGAGAGGACTGAAGTTGACCTGGGTCTTTGTCAGCTTGCCTTCTAGCTGTGTCATGCTTTGGGGTACCTTCTCACTTTGATTACATGTGAGATTCTTCTTTGATCCCTGAGTTCTTCACTATTTCTTAATCTTCTCCGATCTTCTATTTGAAGGGGCTTTTATTTCCTGTCTTCCACATGTGTGTGCGGAACCAGGGAATTGAACCCAGATCAGCAGACATTGTAAGCAAGGACCTTTAACTACTCAGCCATCTCTCCAATCCCCCCCCCCACACACTTTGGCTTTGTCTACCACCCAAAGATACTACCCATCTACACAGAGTTGTGCCAGTGAGTGGGCAGGCCTCCCTGTAGCCCAGGCTGATCTGGAATTCACTATGCAGTCTCAAGCTGGCCTTGAATTCATACAGATCCCCTACCTCTGCCTCCAGACTGCTGGAATTAACATCATGTGCCCCAATGCACGGCCTGAGGAGCAATGCAACAGGAATGATGGCAGTTGAGTCCTCCTACCTGGGTTTCATCCTGTGACCAGACAGACTGTCAGAATGCAGTCCCTGACATCCACGGAGACTCGGAGCCTGGAAGCCCGAGAAGGTGGCAGGAGACAATGGTGACCTGGCCCTCCATGGGGCAGAAAGACAGGTAGAAGAAAGCACCCAAGATAAGGAGACAGCAGCCAGCCTGAGAGCTGTGAGGAGATCACTTCCTCTTGAGTCTCACTTTGGCCCCAAAAGCTAAAAGACATGCTGTCCCCTCCCAGAACCTGAACTCTGGCACTCGCCTGGCCGCCTTTTCTGTGAGCCCAAACCCCAGGCCAGCTAGGCCCAACTGAGAGGCCCCACAGAAGCCTGTACCCTTCGGAGAAAGCAGTCTGCCAAACCCAAAAGTCTCCACTTTCCCACCGCCTTCTCCCCTTGTCAGTGTACACTCTGAAGAAACTGTTACTAGAGGATGTTATTGATTCGGCTGGGTGGAGCTTGAGCTAGGTCCTGCCCAACAGCGAGGGGCCCGCAGGCAGAACGAGAAGAGCGGTCCCATTCGCCATGAATGTCCGTCCCTCGCCTGGCGCGGCTTAGGCCCGGCCCGTAGCGAGCACAACAGAACCACATCGATCAACCGGACACCGGCAGAAGCACAAGCGGGAAAGGCACCAGAGGGGCCCCCTCGGGAGCGGGAACCCAAGACATCGGAAGGAACGAGGGAAAACACCGAGCCCGACCGGCAAAGCAAACGGGAGAGGCCCGGACTCAGACTCACATGATGCTCACAAGAAATCCACACAACCGGAGTGTAACTCGGGAAGACTCCGGCAGGTGGGGCGACCTGGACATGGCCTGTGTCCCAGCAATGCCCCTCATTTCTAACCCTGACCTCCTGGGTCAAGATCTTAGTCCTTCAAACTGTTAAAAATTTTAAATCTTGGGCTGCAAAGATGGCTTTACAGTTAAGGCACTTGCCTGTGAAGCCTAACGACCCACGTACGCAAGATGCACAAGGTGGCACATATGTCTGGAGTTCCTTTCCAGTGGCTAGACGGGTGTGCCCATTCTCTCTCTCTCTTCCTCTCCCTCTTTCTCTTCCTCTACCTGTTTCTTTCTCTCCCTAAATAAATAAAATATAAACCTTTTTTTTTTTCCTGAACAGCGGGAGAGAAGTGAAAATCACTATTTTGGTTTTTTTTTTGATTTTTCGAGATAGGGTCTCACTGTAGCTCAGGAGGCTGACCTGGAATTCACTGTGTAGTCTCAGGGTGGCTTCAAACTCATGGCGATCCTCCTACCTCTGCCTCCCGAGTGCTGGGATTGAAGGCGTGCGCCACCACGCCCAGCTCAAGATCACTGGTTTTCAAAAGACAATTTAAGCTACACTCTGACCATCTGTGCAGGTCTAAGGTTCCCTCATGGAATTTCACACATGTGTTTTAGGCAGAAGATTTTGGATTAAAACCAATCGACCACTTATTTGCCTTTTCTAATAAGTAAGTGACACTTAGACCCAGCAAATAAATGCTGATGATTTGCGAAAGAAATGAGGTGGACAGGTTAGGACCAACCCAAACTTTGTCCTCTGGTATCCACAAGCCCTGCTGTGGCACATGTGTACTCACACACACCCAGGAAAGTATGTTTGCGTGCATGTGCTCATATGCGTGTGTGTGTACACACGCACACATACACACACACACACAGAAGAATATACAATGAACCTGCTTCACTCCCATGCTCACTTCTCACATGGAATCTTGGACCCCATGGATAAATCCGTTTTCCTTTCCACAGCGTCCAGACCCTCCCTCTTCCTCCTATACTCCTGAAAACAATGTAAAAATTTTTATAATTATCCTTCTCAATCTGATTTCTCCAGTTCTTTGGTTAAGAACAGACATGAACTCAGGGTTTGCAGTTCAAATACTTCTCCTGAAACCACATAACTGTTACGATTTGCTCTCTCCCAATGTGTAAATAAATTAGATAATTGTGTAAATAAATTATATATATATATATATATATATATAATTTTTTTTGTTTTTCTAGGTAGGGTCTCACTGTAGCTCAGGCTGACCTGGAATTCACTATGGAGTCTCAGGGTGGCCTCAAACTCATGGCCATCCTCCTACCTCTGCCTCTTGAGTGCTTGATGATGGGGGATCCTTTTCGAGGAAGGAAGCCTCCCCAGATTAGAATATTTGGATGCACAATGTTATATGCCTATTTGGAATCAGTATAGATGTTCACATGGTGAGTGGATGCTTGAGTGAGAGCTCGGGTTAAAGCAATGAATTCTGCTTGTTGTGAAGTAGGATGTGGAGGCAGAGACCTTGTTTCTATTACTCGTGGGTGTTGAGGGTGCTGAGGATCACACTGGAGGATGGAGTAGCCTCCTGTAAAAGGCTCTTGTTTAAGGATGCTACCATCAATGAACCAGTCAGGAGTGTTGGGTAAGGGGGGATTTGTGAATATGTGTGGATGGGTTCAGAGAGAAGTCTAGAATGTCTGTGCAGATATGAATGGGGCTATCAGATGGCGTAGAGGAGCATGTGGCAGGCAGGAGAGTAGCAGAATTTAGAAGGGTTGATTGTTCAAAAAGGAGATTGGGATGAAGACTTTGAGCATGGAGACTCTGGGTGTAGGAAGGGGCGGGGGAGAGTGAGAAATGCTGGATGAATCAGGAGGTCCTTTAAGGAGTGAGAGGTGAGATATGAAGAGGGCTGTGTGTGTGTGTGGGGGGATATATTAGCCTCAGAGACAAGGGGGGCGACTGCTGCAAGTATTTGGTGGCAAGGGAGTCATCCCCATGCTACCATATCTAATTGTTTGGAAAGGCAAGCTAGGGGGTAGAAAAGTATCACCTCCTTTCTGTCAGAGAATGGCTAAGGCTTGTCCCTGGTTGACATGTAAGAAAAGAATAAAAAGATTGTTAGTGTCAGGTAGGGAGAGGCTGGTGACTATGGATAAAGATTGTTTGAGTAGGTCTATGGGGGACTGGAAAGACGTGGTGGAGAGGAGTGACTCATCCAGGCACCCCTTTGTGCCCTCATAAAGGGGGTGGGTTATGAGAGACAAATTTGGAATCCAGATGTGGAAAAAGTATAAGCAGACCAAGCAATGCAAGGAGTTCACGTTTAGTGTGGTGTAAAGGATAATTAATGAGATTTTTGTTGTTGTTTTTCAATGTAGGGTCTCACACTAGCTCAGGCTGACCTGGAATTTACTCTGTAGTCTCAGGGTGGTGTTGAACTTCCAAGTGCTCAGATTAAAGGCGTGCACCACCACGCCTGGCAATTAATGAGATCTTTGATACTGGAGGTAGGAATAGATTTTCCTTCCTGGGAAAGTGAAGGCCTGAGGTAGAGTACAGAGGTTTTACAGATTTGGGTCTTATCTTTAGAAGCTCTGTATCCCCAAGTTGACATCCCTGGAGCAGCTTCAGAATAGGAGACCATCTACATATTGGTGTAGAAAACTAGGTCTGAGGTCTAAAGTGGCTAGGTCCCATTATAAGGCCTGGCTAAAAACATGAGGGCTATCTCTAAAACCTTGGGGTGGGACCTTCCAGGTCAACTGTTGAGCCTTTAGGGTGTCAGGGTCTTCCCAGTTGAAGGCAAAGAGTGGTCTTGACTTAGTGTGTAGTGGGATAGTAAAGAAGGCATCTTTGAGATCAAAGGCAGAGAAATATATATATATATATATATATATATATATATATATATATATATATATATATATATGTTTTTGGTTTTATTTTCTGGGGTAGGCTTTCACTCTAGCCCAGGCTGACCTGGAATTCTCTATGTATTCTCAGGGTGGCCTCGAACTCATGGCGATCCTCCCATCTCTGTCTCCTGAGTGCTAGGATTAAAGGCATGCACCACCATGCCCAGCTAGAGAAATATTTTGAAGAGGGTGGAGTGGAGGAATGGAAGGTGTAGGGGTTGGCAACAACTGGAAAGTTTGAGATGATAGCACAATTTATTTTTCGGAGGTCCTATACTAAATGATAGGATCCATTAGGTTTTTTTTTTTTATGCCCAGGATGGGGGTGTTATTGGGTGAATAGATAGGGGTGAGCAGAGAGGCTAAGAGTAAATGCTGAATTATGGGTTTTACTCCTTGGCTAATGACAGGGGATAGAGGATATTGTTCCTGGGAGAAGTAGGCAAAAGGATCCTTAAGATTTATAGGGCAGAAGGGTGATGGGAGACGATGATAGGGTTGGAAGTGTCCCATATCAAAGGGTTGATTGAGATGAACAGGGAGGCAGAGGTAGTGGTTTGAGAGCAGACTTGAGGTGGACTTGTATCCATATGTAGGAGCAAAATACTGGTTGCATTTAAAGGAGGTATGTAAAGGGAAAACTTTAGTTTGGATAGGTGATCCATGCCAAGGAGAGGTAGTGGACATTGAGGTATGACAATGAACTGGTGAGTAAGAGTTAGGTCCCCAAATTGGCAGAGAACAGGTGAGGTGCAGCAGGGGTTATGGGGATTCCTAAGACCCCTGTAATGAGGACCACGGTGGGGAGTGTTTGTCCTCGCCAAAAAGTAGGTAGTGAATGAGAGGCCCCAGTATCCAAGATGAAAGACATCTCTTTATCAGCCACTATGCCTTTTACCCTGAGTTCCGATGAGCCTGGTGTTAACTTGGCTGGGGGCCAGAACTTCGTCCCCAGCATTGGAGTAATGCATATGAGGGAGAACTGGTATGGTTGCCAGAGGAGTTGCCTGGGTGACTAGTTAGACAATCCATTTTCCACTGTCCCGTTGTCCACAGATTGGATAGACCCTGGACAGGGCCTGAGGATTGGGGCATTCCTTGGCCCAAATGCTGAGGTGGCCACAACAGAAACAAGGACTGGGGGGTCTGATCTCACCTCCTAGAGATAGAGTGTGAAGGCGGTGGCTGGAAGCAGCATAAGGTAGCAGCCAGGAACTGAAAATCAGCCTCGTGGTCTTTCCTAGTTTGTTCCCAACCTCTTTCTCTCTCTTTTCTGGCCTCCTCTTCTCTACCATTGAAGACTTTGAAATCCAGGTTAAGTAATTCATTTGGGGGAGTCATAGGTCCTTTTTCAAGTCTTTTGAGTTTGCGCCTGATGTCAGGGGCTGACTGTCCTAGAAAGTGAGCCTGAAGAAGCAAGGTGCCTTCATGGGCGTTTACGTCTACATTAGCGAATTTGGTTATAGCCTCAGATAGGTGGTTGAGGAGAAGGACTGGGTTTTCAGTGGGGCTCTGGGTGACCTCTTTCAGTTTGACAAAATTAATTCTACCATGGGCATTTTAGTGCATTCCTTCAGCGAAGCAGGTCACCATGTGCTGGAGGCACTTTGAGCCTGTGCCTGTCAGTTGGTAATCCCAATTGGGTTCTGTTAGGGGGCCTGCCTCAGCTTCAAGTGGGGTCTGGAGGTCATGTTGGCTTAATCTATCAGCATGAGCCTGGGCTGCCTTCCAAATGTGTCCCCTCTCATCAGGGGTCAGGCTTGAATTTAGAATGTGAAAAACATGCCTCCAAGTGAGGTTGTTGATTTGGGTGAGTCTGGTGAAGTGAATTCTATAATAGAGCGGATTCTCTGAGGAAGACCCTAAGTTTTGTTTAATGGGGTGCATTTCATTGAGAGTGAAAGGGACATGGACATGAATAGGTTCGTCTGTCCCCACTACCTCATGTAAAGGAAGCATTCCAAAGCCCACCTTTTGGTTCCCCTCATGACCTAGTGTGGGGTGAGAGGAAGGAGGAGAGGGAATAGGGGAGGGAGATGTATGGTTTTGACAGGATCATCCTTTTTGGTAGCTTCAGGGGGCTGGGGCAAAGAGGCCAGAGGAGCAGAGGGGGACTGGGGAGAAGCAGGTGCAGAAGGGAAGTTGGATGGAGATTGAGGGGTGAAGTAGGGGAGTTTCAGGAGATTGGTGTAGAAGAGCAGGAGGAGCAGGGAGGGTGTTTGGGGAATGGTATGGGGAGGTTCATCCGTGGGGTCAAAGGGATATGAGTCCTGAGAGGACTTCCATTTGGAAAGGGTATAGAGGGGTTTTGGTGGCAAAGAAGGATGTGGTAGGTAGAACAAGAATTAAAAAGGGAAGTGTGGGAATGGAGAGCAAAGAGGCCCTGAAGGAAGAGAACCTTGAACCATTTGCCATGTGGTCAGAGAAAGTTATCAAGATCAATAAGAATATTGAAATTGAAAGTACCAAATTGAAGCCGGTGGTGGCCATTATCTAGAGAATACTGTGGCCAAATTTGAAGAGAGTCAGAGTAATTTGACAGGCAGGGGGAGCTCAGAAAGTCCAAGTTCCTTTAAATTAGCCTGGAGACATGCCAATGGAATGTCTTTTGGAACAGATTATTTATAGGACAATAACAAATTGGAGTAGCCGATCCTGCCGCCAGGGACATCTCCCAGGGTTAGGGAGGGCAAACAAAACCCAAGGATTAAGAAGGAGCCTCCCCACACTCGTAATGCTTGGAGTGTCCAGTGGAGGATCCTGGAGCCTCTGATCTCCACAGACCAAAAAATGAGAACTTTCCAGAGTTTCTAAGGTCTGAGATGGGGCACCTCCTCCACAGACTGACAGTGAGTACCTTGTAGTCCTGGCCTGAATTCCTCAGTCTCCACAATGAGCTGCCAAGCTCATGCAATCTGGGGGTTAGAGTGAGAGTGAAAAGAGAAGGAAGAATTAGGAGAGCAAAACCATGGAACAAGAATAAAAGATCTATTTTTTAAAAAAGAGGAGGAAGCTGCCAGGTATTAACTGGATTTACATAGAACACTAATAAAGCTTCCTGAACCATGAGGCTGAACAGAACTTACAGTGCTCACATAGACAAAGGCCACAAAAGACCAGAGATCTCAGGTCACCACTGGTGGCTGTTTAGTCCTGAATAGTGAGCAAGGTGAGCTTCTGTGATCCCAAGGGATGGAAACCCTGGCAGGGAGGTTGAGAGGAGGGGAGGGAACAAGAAAGAGAGCTGCAATTTGAGTCATGGCACCAAATGTACAGAAAGTGAAAGAGAAAAACAAAGAAAAATACTGGACTTGACCTCAACAGACAATTTATTGAAGCCCAGCAAGGGGCTGCAACCTTCCCTTGGGACGGAGGCTGAAGCATTGAGTTAGGCTGGGGTGCAAGCTTATAAAGAGGATCCTCAGAAAAACAGACTGGACTAGGTACAGGTCCAAGGGAAGTAGATAAGGAACTTGTGGCTATTTGTGTCTTTGCTCAATATAGTTTTTTTTTTTTTTCAGCAAAAATTGTCTGAGAGCCGGGCGTGGTGGCGCATGCCTTTAATCCCAGCACTCGGGAGGCAGAGGTAGGAGGATCGCCATGAGTTCGAGGCCACCCTGAGAATACAGAGTGAATTACAGGTCAGCCTAGACTAGAGTGAAACCCTACCTCAAAAAACCAAAAAAAAAAAAAAAATGTCTAAGGGAGAGTGTCCCAGATGGTTTCTGTTCCTTCAAGGCCTTCTGAGCTAAGGGAAGTACATCAGTCAGGGGATTTGTCAGGCTTGTCTGGGACTGACTGCCCCCCACCATGTGTCTTCAAGGCTTTCTAATCTTAGGGACAGTTCTTAACTCTCTAGTTTCCTCTGGTTTTCAGGGAGTTATTAACCCTTCAGTGGTGCACACCTTTAATCCCAGCACTTGGGAGGCAGAGGTAGGAGGATCACTGTGAGTTCAAGGCCACCCTGAGACTCCATAGTGAATTCCAGGTCAGCCTGGGCTAGAGCAAGACCCAATCTCAAAAAACAAAAATCTACTTTATTCAAGGCCATACTGGGGCTACAGAGTGAGTTTCAGGTCAGCCTGTGCTAGAATGAATCCCTGCCTTGAAATAAAACAAAAACAAACAAAAACAAATAAAAGGATGTGCTCTAGTCCCTTTCTACCATATTCCTGGCTCATATCCTCTGAACATCACTGGGGCTCACTTATGGACAGGAGCTCCAGGTTGATGGAGAGACCCTGTCTCATGGAAAGAAATATGTAGTTGAGCAGGAAGAAGAGGACACCAAACATTATCCTCAGGCCTCTGCATGCACACATATGTGATGTGTGTGTTTGCACACACATGTGCATACAACACACACCACATGCACCACACCATATACATACCAGACACACACACGGACACAGACAAACACACACACACAGACACACAAAGAATAATCAACTCCTTATATGAGCCAGTGAGTTACAATGTGTTTACGTATGGTGGTTATCAATAAAAAAAATTAGGAAAAAAGCCTGGGTGTGGTGGCACACGCCTTTAATCCCAGCACTCGGGAGGCAGAGGTAGGAGGATCACCTTGAGTTCGAGGCCACCCTGAGACAACATAGTGAATTCCAGGTCAGCCTGACCTAGAGGGAAACCCTACCTCAAAAAACAAAACAAAGAATAATTAGGAAAAAGACCTGAGCAAGTAAAATAAAAAGTAATCATGGGCCACTTGTGGGGACGCATGTCCTTAATCCTAGAACTTGGGAGGCTGAGGTAGGAGCATTGCGGTGAGGTTGAGGCCAGTCTGTGACTATAGAGTGAGTTCCAGGTCAGCCAGGGCTAGAGTGAAGCCATACCTTGAAATCAACAGTAATACTGTATTGCCAATGATGTCTTTTGTAATGTGACTTTTTTCTTTATTTTTCCAAACTAAAATCTAGGACAACATCAAGACAGTAAATCAGGTGAAATTGTTGTGATAAGCTGTGGCAGGCGTGTGTAACGTAAGCATGCCTCCAGTGAGAGCCCGATTGGAGGCAGAGACAGAAGCTCTGGAAGCAGGTGGCCTGGTGAATGGAGCAGTGAATGAGAGACCCTGCCTCAGGATGCGGTGCAAGAGGATTGACACAAGAAAGTTCTCCCCTGACTTCCACACATTCACCATGGCACATGCAAGTCTGCACACACACACACATCATACACACACACACCAAAAAAAAAAAAAAATACTCCCAAAATTTGTTGAGCTGGCTCAGTGGCCTATGCACACCTGATCTCTTAGCTCTTGGAAATGCTGAGGCAGAAGAAACACAAGTTTGACAAGAGCCTGGGCAAGTTAGTGGAGTTTTCCTGAAAATAAAATGAAAATGGCTAAGCACATATGATAGTTGTTTTAAAAAATATTTTCTTTTTTTTTTTTTGGATTTTTTAAAAAAATATTTATTTATTTATCTGACAGGGAGAAAGAATCAGAGGGAGAGAGAGAGAGAGAGAGAGAGAGAGAGAGAGAGAGAGAAAGAGAGAGAAAGAGAATGGGCATGCCAAGGCCTCCAGCCACTGTAAACGAACTCCAGATGCATGGCGCCCCCTTGTGCATCTGGCTTACGTGGGTCCTGGAGAGTCAAACCGGGATCCTCTGGCTTTGCAGGCAAATGCCTTAACCGCTAAGCCATCTCTCCAGCCCATTGTTTGGATTTTTGACGTAGGGTGTCACTCTAGCCCAGACTGACTTGGAATTAACTATGTAGTCTCAGGGTGGCCTCGAACTCATGGTTATCTTACCTCTGCCTCCCGAGTGACTGGAGTACTGAGTAACATCTTGATCACAGCTTCCAAGGCTCAGGGTCTAATGCGGAAGAGGTGGTGGAAAGAATGTAAGAGCCAAAGGAAGGGTAGGACTCCTTACAACGTCCTCCCTCCAGACATAAAATGGCCTGGATATCCATGACCTCATAGTGCCTGACACTACCTACACAAGACCATCATAAGAGAAGGAAAAGATCATGACATCAAAATGAAAGAGAGACTGATTGAGATGGGGAGGGGATATGATGGAGAATGGAATTTCAAGGGGAAAGTGGGGGGGAGAGAGGGTAGCACCATGGGATATTTTTTATATAATCATGGAAAATTTTAATAAAAATTAAGAAAAAAAAAGAAGTAGGAGTTGGGCTCTTTGCAGGAAGTGGATCACTGGGGCAAGTCCTTGGGGTTACACCTTGCATCTACATCCTGTGCACAAGAAGGTAAGAAGAGCCACTGTCCCCATGAATTCCTGCCCAAGTGTGTGGGGACAAGTAACCATGGACTAAATAAACCTTCTGAAACTGATACAATGAGTCTGGGGATCCCATAATCCAATGTTTACCAGCAAAGCAATTCTTGCTTTTGTAGAAGGCGGCATAGCTTTGAAAGAGTCAGAAAAGCAGGGCCCAGGCAGTGGGAAGTCCTCTGGGTCTTCCATCCCCCATGTGCGCGGCCTGTGCTTCCCCGTGATTAGTCACAGCTCGGCCTCACATGCTCACACCATTGGCTAAAACATGAAGATGGCATGATTTCTGGGAGAAACTGAAAGGGATGAAGCTTTAGGGACTCTTGACCACATGCAGAAACAGAGGATTTCGTTTCACGGATTGTTGACTCTTTTGGCCTCAAGGATATTTAACTCTTTCTGCTCTCAAGGATGGCTGGCACGGGAGAGGGGCTTCCTACTGAATGGCATCCTTCCAGAATTGAGTTTCTCTATCTGTTTAACCTTTTGACAAAATAGCACATCACTCTCATATTTTTACAGGTATTTGGTCACGGTGCTAAAAAGTTAGCAACATAATGAGGTTCAATGGTAGAGTGCTTGCCCAGAATACAGCAAGTCCTGCATCAACCTCTAGAACAACAACAAAAAGTTATAAACAACTAAAATTAAGGCTGGAAAAACTAAAAAACAAAATTGGATTTTTAAAAGAACATATATATATATATATATAATTTATTTGAGATGAGAGAGAGAGAGAGAATGGGCACGCCAGGGCCTCTGGCCACTGCGAATGAAATGTAGATGCATGTGCACTGTGTGCATCTGATTTACATGGGTACTGGGGAATGGTACCTGGGTCCTTTGGTTTTGCAGGAAAGTATCTTTTTTTTTTTTTTTTTTTTTTGGTTTTTCGAGGTAGGGTCTCACTCTAGCCCAGGCTGACCTGGAATTCACTATGGAGTTTCAGGGTGGCCTCGAACTCATGGTGATCCTCCTACCTCTGCCTCCCGAGTGCTGGGATTAAAGGCGTGCGCCACCACACCCGGCTCGCAGGAAAGTATCTTAACTGCAAAACCATCATACTAGCACGAAATCTGGATTATCAGAAGAGCAAACTATCTACCCAGGGCCTTGGGCTCTGTAAGAAAAGAGGGCTATGTGTGCAATTAAACAAAGCCACAATCCTCAGAACCATAGAATTTAAATGCCACAGAGGGGAATACAGGGTGAGGAGAAGGAATGAGGGAGGAGAGAGCTTCATCTACTGGAGAGAACCTCCTAGGTGACATGAAAATCACAGGCAGAGTCAAAACAACTCCAATAATGACTCCATCCAGGGACTTTGTTTCATGTCTATTAGTGGTGTTTCTTTGATCTTTAGATATGGGAATTGGATGTAGGGCCTTAAGCAAGACAAGCAGATACTGTACCATGGATCTACACTTCAGCTCAACATTGTGGGCTTTAATGTCCCACAACACAAATGCCTTGTCTAAAAAGCATCTCTTGGGGTGGAGAGATGGCTTAGTGGTTAAGGTTCTTGCCAGAAAAACCCAAGGACCCATGTTCAACTCTCCAGATCCCACATAAGCCAGATGCACAAGGAGATGCAAGTGCACAAAGTCACACATGCACATGAGGTGGCATACATATCTGGAATTTGATTTCAGTGGATGGAGGCCCTAGAACACCAATTCTCTCTCTTATACTCAGTCTCATAAAAAAGTAAACTAGGAAGCCAGGCATGGTGGCGCATGCCTTGAATCCCAGCACTTGGGAGGCAGAGATAGGTGGATCTCTATGAGTTTGAAGCCACCCTGAGACTATATAGTTAATTCCAGGTCAGCCTGGACCAAAAAGAGACCCTACGTTGAAAAATCAAAAAGAAAAAAAAAAAAAAGTAAACTAGGGCTAGAGAGATGGCATAGCAGTTAAGGTGCTTGCTGGTGAAGCTGAAGGATCCAAGTTTGATTCCTCAGTATCCATGTAAGCCAGATGCACAAGGTGGTACAAGCGTAGGGAGTTTGTTTCCAGTAATTAGAAGCCCTGGCATTCTCATTATCTTTTCTCTCTCTAATACATAAGTAAATAAAATACTTTAAAAATGAAATAAAAAGCCATCTCTCAAGAGCCCCCATAACTGACCCTTTCATCTCTGTAACCTGAAGTGTCAGACTGGGAAAGGACTACACCATCCCCAGTGTTCACACCCACCCCAGCCCCTAAGCCCTTGGTTTGGATACAATAATGGACTTCTCCCATCCTTGTGCTTAGGAGAATTCCCAACTCTTGCTTCCCTGCATTCTTGTATTTCTAGTTACCACAAGGTCCAGAGAGAACACTCCTTCCTGATGCTTTCCCATTTACCCAGTGGAAGATTTCATCTGTCTCATCCCACACTTCTTCATAAGAACTGACCAAGTACTCAGAACCTGAAGACTATGCAAGAGCACAGGCTGTGGTGTCAGACCAAGTACTGAGCATCCCACCAGAGGACGTAGGTGTGCGGTGTCTATCAGTGTAGACACTGGGAGCATCCTCTTCTAGAGGGCCACCTCCACCTTGGCAGGGCTTCATGTCTACTGCTGCCTCCTCCCGCATTCCTCAGCCCTAGGACAGTGCTCAGCACACGGTACTCATTCACTGGGTGTTTGCTGAATGCGTGAGTCTTTAAGGCTTCTAAGAATCTGCTATTCAACACACATACACACAATTGTGCCTCTTGTGCACAAGAATGAGAGCAGGGGATAGCTGGGAAAGATTTGCCACATTTGTAATGTGTCAGGAACCGATGCAGGGAAAATGAAGGATGAGGCTCTCCCCTGTGAAGCATGAGCTGAACAGAAATGGAATGAGAAGGACTTGACAAGAGAGCATTCTAACGGAGCAAGTTTGGCAACAGATGGTCATAGTGATAACCTATGTGTCTGTAAATGCAGAGAAGAAAGTTTGAAATTGAACAACAGAGGAGTCACGTCAGGGCAAGAGAAGGGTAATGTGTTTCAATGCAGAGTGACTGACAATACTGATTTCCCAAGGTGGATGCAGGGAACCCAGAGAAATGTGCATTAGGTATATATTTTGCATGGCCAAACTTTGCTATCTAACAGAGTACTTGTGACACAAAAGAGTGTAGGTACATAGTAAGAGCAATGCTTCCAGAGTGCTTGTCAGAGTAAGAATAATTGTGAGAGAAGGCTTAGGACACTCTAAGAACCATGTTGATGGGGTGCTTGACACACAGAAAGACCAATGAAAACCAGCGTGTGTGGCACTCAATAGCAATGCTTCTGGACTGCTAGGCACTTGCTAAGAACAATGCTTGGAAAGTGACATACAATAATAACAAGAGTGACAGAGTAAGAACGATGGTAACAAAGTGGTTCACACATAACTAGACAAGACTTCATAGTGTACTTGGCATGTACTAAGGACACTGGTGCTTGTGGTGAATTTTTCTTTTTATTTACTCTACATCTGTTATTAACCTTTTTTTTCCATGTACGTGAATATCCGCCAAGTTCTTCTCTTTAACATCAGTACATTTTTCGTGTCTGGAGCTGAGAGAATGAGAGAAGAAAACAAGTGCAGTGAGTTCCCATGCCTGTTCACTCACTCGCCAACTCTTCCAGGTGCCCTTGCAAAGCCTGGCCACTGCCCTTCTGCCCGACCTCAGGACCTCTGCTCCTCCAAGCAAACCCGCCCCTCAGGCCACACTCATCACATCACCTGGCCTCTGAACTCTCAGGTCAGACATTGGAGTGCCCTGAATATTCAGAGCCCACAGCATCTCAGGTAGGGAAGGTATTTCAGAGTTCCATGTTGCACCCCAAAGGATTAGAAATGCATTTGGAGGTACAAGTGGCTACATGAGATGTCAATACCACATCATGAAAGCATATTTTGAGGAGATGTGTCAGAGGACTACATACAGCTCTAATCTTCCTCTTCTTCCGGGTCGCTGATCTCCTCATAAGACACTCGCTGCTTCCTTTCGCGAAGCCTGTTGCTCCAAACGCTAACATAGGTCTTGCTGGATTCTGATGTGGGAAAGGATAGCCAATGAGGATTAGGTAGGGGAATGAGGGAGTAGCCATGCTTTCTCCAGAAAATCAGAGGGCACCTTCCTCCCACATATGCATGGATCTTCTCCATGCATTAGTTTGACCTTTTCTGGCTCAAGAGAGACTGGAACATTAGACCAACACCATGATTGCTTCAAAGCTGGCTCAAAGTTTAGCTTCTCGTTCCTCCCACCCACCGTCCCAATGTAGCTTTTTCACCTCTGCCCTACTAGAACACTTCCCTGCTTGTATTTCACTCAGCATGTATTTGTGAAGGGCATATGGTTTGAAAGACATTGAGAAGAATAAGATAAATTCCACGTTATCCTCGGGATAGAATTATGAGCAAATTTAAGGTGGTAAGGAGATGAATATTTAAAGTATGGTATAGAAACAATTGGAAAAAGTGATTGTCTTGAGGACATTTGTGGACTAAGGATGTGAACCTCACAGTATTTAAAAGCCCTGCTAAACGTCACATATCTTTCAGACATAGTCTAATTCCAGATGTGTTTGTGAGGTGCTGTTCTTACCTCTCAGCTATTGCTGGGTGAGCTCCTCAGCCCTGTCACGTCAGGCCTGGGCAGGCCCAAGAGTGTGTTTTGGGGTATATTTTCTAGTGACCTTGGCATGATGGCATTATGTAACTGACCTTGGCCTGCTAGCCATCTTTGCTAGGGTGAGTGTGATGGGGCACCGAACACAACATGTACTAGCAGAGTCATAATAAATGAGTGACTACTCTGACTGCTCGGCATGGAGCATTTTTTCTGTGAGTAATCTCACGCACTTGGCCCTCCCTTGCCTTGAAGGGCTGCTTCCCCATCATTTGCTCTCACCTGGTGCCTCCTTCTTGAGCTTCTCAGGAAAACGGATTTTTATGAGGCCGATAAGATGCTGTCCACGCTTTTCTGCATCCTGTTTATTTGGCATGCCCTTTGGTTTCCTTTTTTCAGTAGTATCCTCCATCTGCAACTTTTAAATATTAATAGCATAAGTAAATGCTCTCAAGAGCCGTTTTGTAGTGTTGTACAGATTAGAAGGCATCGACCTATGCAATTTCTTATTATTCTCATCAATGATGAGTGATCATTACATCTTCTGTATCTAAATGAAGAGGAACCCGGTAACTTAGCGGGGAAAGAATTGCCTTAAACGTTTCCAAGAATGTTTGTCTTATCTTCTGTCCACACCAGTATGTGTGCAAGAAGAAAAACGTATATGCGATTGGAAGTGTGATATGAAGAAGATTTGGGGAAGAACAGCAATCAAGGAATGCACAGAGTCTGAAAGGCAGGGCTTCTATAAAATATTTGGCATCACACACAAGCTCATGGATAGTTGTATGGAAAGTAATATTTGGTATCACACACAAGCTCATGGATAGTTATATGGAAAGTAAACACCACAGTGCATAGAGAGGAAATCCGTTAATGGACCAGGGTGATTTGGGGAGGTGAGCATAGGGAAAGAAGATTATAATGAGCCCCAGAAACTGATCTGGGTTTCAGTAAAGCAGTATGGCATGTAGCATCTCACCACATGTCTGGTGAGAACATAAGTGTGGAATTGGGCAAGATGGCGCCTGTAACAAGTCTACTTGTATCAGGGGAGTCATTTACCACTGATCTTACATTGCTGTTCATTCAGCTTCCCCATTCATGGACTAGAGAATTCGTGGATAGCTAGCTAAATGCAAGCACTGCTTGAGGTTGTAAATGCTCTATGTTCACTTGTTCTGTGTATATCTGGTTTAGGAGGCAAGTTTCCCAATGTACCCCACAAAGCTCTCATGATCCTACAGAGGGCCTGACATGAGAGGCATTCTCCAACACACTCATTTCAGTGGGCTTATAATAAAAATTAGTACTTTCTCTGATGCTCTTTCTTTGAATTTGATCCTTATCCATATCCTTGCCAGTAATTCAAAAAAGAACTCCCAGATTCCTTTGCTCTCTAAACTAGACTGGAAGTGTGCAGTCATGAAAGCACTCCTTTAAAATACAGCCAGGTGCCTCTGAGTGTTCCTCTGGGCTGGGTGTGGGTGTGAGGTGTAGACAAAGCCCTGAAGGAGATCACAATGCCAGGGGTCCACAGTGGAAACCATGTCCTTTCTACCCTGAGGTTGATGGATTCCCAGAAGTAAAGCCAGCTGGTGCTTCCTGTTAGGAGACTTGGAGTCACAGTGGAGGTATCAGCAGGCTCAATGGGCAGTGTTTCAGGGCTCTTGGCCTGCACTTCAGGGACCAGTGAAGACATGAAGGAATTAAAATGGTCTGATCTGTAGACTAGACAACCAGTGAAACTGCTGCCCGGGCCAGTAATTTAACATGTTTGCATGCAAAAACCTTATTTTCATTTACATTAATACTAGTAACACATTCATTGATATTTGATCTCAATGAATTGATATTTAATATTTTAATCCCAGCACTGGGGAGGCAGAGGTAGAAGGACAGCTGTTTTTTCAAGGTCAGTCTTGCACTACAGAGTAAATTCTAGTTGATCCTGGACTAGAGTGAGACCCTACCTTGAAAGAAAGAAGGAGATGTAGGAGGGGGCGGGGGTGGGTGGGAGTGTGGAAGGTGAGAGGAGATGAGGAAGAGAAGGAAGAGGAGGAAGAGGGGGATGGGAGGGGGAGGAGGAAGGGGGAGGGGAGGGGAATGAGCAGGCAGAGGTGGAAGGAGGGGTGGGAAGGGGAGGGGGAGGAGAAGGAGCAGGAGGAGAAGTTGAGGGAGAAGAAGGAGAAAAAACAGAAGAAGAAGTAGGGAAGATTGGCCTAGTTTTCCAGGCCTGTAATCTGAGAAAATTGAGAGGCTGACACAGAAGGATAATATGTTCAAAGCCAGTTTGAGATACAGACTGAGGTCAAGGAAACATAGAGCCTATCTCAAAATAAAATTGGAAATAAAATGGTTTGGGCAGTAAATTTGTGATAGATCGTTTGCCTAGTATTCTGGGAGACAACGGTTCCATAACCAGAACTGGAAAACAAAAAGTAGAAGAGAGGAGGCTAAAGGCTTCAAACACTGAAACATGATGGGCAACGGCAGAGAAGCATCAATTACTCTGATTTGATGAGGACACATTACATACATAGCTTTACCTTGCACACTATATCCTATGAACGAACACACATGAATATTATATGTCAACTGAATTTAAAACCTGGAAAAAGTCACAACAGCTTCTTCTTAGAATAAGGGATTCAGTGGGAGGGGGATTTGGGAGGGTGGTGAGAGGGATTATGATCTTTTTGTTTGTCTCTTTGTATGTACGATGACTGGTGAGTTTGGGTGATTGAGGATACATGACTGTGCTGGGCTGAAGAGTGGTGGGGGTCTGCTAAGTTGCATGAATTTGAGAGGATTCAAATACTAACTTGGAAACTTTTTGAGTGAAGAGAACTGGAGTCCCTGAAACTACAGGACAAGCTATCATTCATGTGAAAGGAATGTGGGGTGTTTCAATGTATACCAACTTGGTGCTCCCCAATATGAAGACATTATGAATACTTCAGTGAGGTCTCTATGGCCACCTAGTATACTACTTTATACCAGAAGAATTAGAAAAGTAATCTCTTGGGCAGAGGCTATTTGACATTATCTCTAGCTTAGAGACTCTCTTGAGCATCAGTATTACTTGGAGTTTTAGTAAGCTAAGGGGAGTATTGTTTCCCTTAGGAATAATGGTGTAGGTCCCTCTCAGACTTAGTACAGTTGTGTCTTTGTCTGGACTCTAAGGAGATCATCCCACAAGCTTTTCCATGAACTCTCGGACCTAAGGGTATTGAGGATCTCAGAAGACACAGGTCCTTGGGTGATCCTGAGAGGCTCCTAGGTTTTCTACCTGCCCCAATTTAAGCTTTCCAGGAGGTAATTTAGAGAGAACCTACCCGAGAAATATATCACTAGGAAGATCCTGTTCAACTCTGCTAGGACGTCTCCGAGTGAGTGAAGGCAGGTAGTGCCGGTGAACAAGTCAGGAAAGTGGGTGGGGCCAGTGAGATAATAATGCACTGTAGGTTCCAAGGAAAGTACATCACAAAGCGGGCGTGGTCCCTGAGTACTCCCACCCAAAGTCACATCTCTGCTCCCTGATTTTGTGTACTCCAGGATCTGCTGACCTGTTGAGGGGCAAGCTGAGGGTTTTATAGTCAGACTCCATCATTTGACCGACTGCTGTGCAGCAATTCATCTAAATAAATGACATATGTGCTGCAGCTCACCATCTCCAGCCCTTCTCATTTGATGACTGTGTTTCCATGTATATGTACAGTCCTACACTTACAGATTGCTGCCTTATTTGCTCGAGACAGGGTCTCTCATGGAACCGAGAGTTCATGCTGTTTTGTTTTGTTGATAGGTAGGGTCTCATTCTAGCTCAGGCTGACCTGAAACTTACTCTGTAGCTCCAGGCTGACCCCTAACTCATTGTGATACTCCAATCTCAACCTCACCAGTGCTGGGATTAAAGGCATACACCATCACACACATATTTTTTTTAAAATTAGAATCTTTTTTTTTATTATTTTAGTCAGGGTCTTACTGTAGCCCAAGTTGTCCTGGAATCCACTCTGCACCCTCAGACTGGCTCAAACTCATGGAGATTCACCTTCCTCAAGAGGATGGGATTAAAGGTGTGTGCCAAGAAGCTGAGCATGCTGGGTTTTATTTTATGTCTTCACACCGCAGACCTCATGATACAAGCATAAGTAACCTCCTTACGGGGTTTTATGTGGGTGCTTGGGAGTTGAACTTAGGTCCTCCTGCTTGTGCAGTAAGTATTGTGATACCATCTAGGGGTGTTGGATTCATTTTTTTCGTGCCAATTAAAGAATTAAGAAGCAGAGCTGGAGAAATGACTTAGTGGTTAAGGCACTTGCCTACAAATTTCAATTCTCCAGGACCCACCTAAGTGAGGTGCACAAGTTGAACCATGTATATGGAGTTCATTTGCAGTACCTGATGGCCCTGGCGTGCCCACTTTCCCTCCCTCCCTCTTTTACTCCCTCTCCCTCTCTCTCTCAAATAAATGAATTAAATATTTTTTAAAAAGATTTAAGAAGTAGTAAAGCATTTAAAAGAATAAAGTTTAAGCTGGGCATGGTGGTGCACACCTTTAATCCCAGCACTTGGGAGGCAGAGGTAAGAGTATTGCTGTGAGCTCAAGGCCAGCCTGAGACTCTATATAAAAAATCAAAAGAAAGGGCTGGAGAGATGGCTTAGCGGTTAAGCGCTTGCCTGTGAAGCCTAAGGACCCAGGTCTGAGGCTTGATTCCCCAGGACCCACTTTAGCCAGATGCACAAGGGGGCGCACACATCTGGAGTTCGTTTGCAGTGGCTGGAGGCCCTGGCGCTCCCATTCTCTCTCTTTCTTTATCTGCCTCTTTCTCTGTTGCTCTCAAATAAATAAATAAAAATGAATAAAAAAATAAAAAAAGAATAAAGTTTATTTTTGAATGGGGGAAGCCTACCTATCCAGAGCCCATGATTTGTCAGCTTAAATGAAGGTAAAGGTGCTGGTTGGTCCATAATGCATTCAGCACTACACAGGTCCCAGAAAGCCTGCCAAGCCAGCCTACTCATGAAAACAAATCACCAAGGCCAGGAAGAAGAAAGTGGGGTCACCCTCTGTGCCATCTTGGGTTAGAATATAGTCACCTACGAAGGACCCATTCACCCATCTCTCTGACTACCCAGGAAAACTGCTCACTTCATATAGTGTTTCAATCTCCACTCTTAGAAGGCCTAGAAATTGTATAATCACCCCAGTGCTGTCCTCTCCCTTTCAGTAACATTCAGGTGGGATTCAGACTAGGTGGACAAGCCCAGGCTGGGTCACAAATCAAGGCATCCTTTAGCTTCTGATAGGCGTGTTGGGTCTCTGTGGTGCACTCAATCTGAGTCAGCCCTTGTGCTTGTCCCTCTTTAAGGGTCTGGTAGAGGGGTCTGTCCAGCTCTGCATGTCCTGGTGTTGCAGGTACTTTTGTGTTGCTGGGACAAACACCTGACCAGAAGAAGCTTATGGGAAGGAAGGGTTTATTTCAGGCTTACAGAATCCAAGGGATACACCTTCAATAGCAGAAGAAGCTGGCTGCCTTCCATAGATCATAGCAGAGAGACCCCACCAAACTGCCAATGAACTGAAAAAACCAGAATTCTAACTAACCCTTCTATTAATGCTTTTTAAATTTTAATTTATTTGAGAGAAAGAGAGAAAGAGGAAAGGAGGGAGGGAGAGAGAGAGAACGAGAGAGACAGAGAGAGAGAGACTGGGCAAGCCAGGGCCTCTATCCGATCCAAATGTACTCTAGACACATGTGCCAGCTGGTGCATCTGGCTTACCCGGGTTCTTAGGTATCGAACTGAGGTCTTTTAGCTTTGTAGGCAAACACCTTAACCACTAAGCCATCTCTCCAGCCCTGAAACTAGCTCTTTACATGTCTTCATGGCTTAAGATGGTACTAAAATATTCCCTGCCCCCAGCAATACCTCCACCTGGAGGCTGGTGGAGTCTTAAGTAGGACACTTAATCAAAAATCCCTGAGAGACCTGGATAGATGGCCTTAGTGGTTAAGGCATTTGCCTGCCAAACCAAAGGACCCAGGTTCGATTCCTTTGGACCCACATAAGCGAGGTGCACAAGGTGCTGCTTGAGTCTGGAGTTCATTTGCAGGGGCTGAACGCCCTGGAACACCCATTCTCTCCCTCCCTCTCTCTCCCTCCCTGCCTCATTCTTTCATAAAGAAATAAATAAAGTTTAAAAACAAATCCCTGAGACACTCTTTTTTGGCTTTTCTTTTCTCCTGAACTTTCAGGTCCCTGCTCTGATAAGCCCACCCCCACCTTGGCCCTGCTGAGCTGAGATAGGGGGAGGACTCCTACTCCCATGTGGGCTCTCTAGCCCCTTCTGCCATCCACATGGCAGGAGCCCTCTCTTCTTTGTCTTCTTTCCTTTTCTTAATCTAATAAAGTCTATCTAAATCTTTAAAAATATCCCTGAGCCTATGGAGGACATATATTTACTTTCAAACCAACATATCTGGTACACAGATCCTACAGTATACAAGGACCTCCAGGAAGGTTCTCAACTGCTTTAGGGCCTTAGGATGTAGGAAGAAGAGAATATGCTGAATTCTCTCTGGCTCTAGAACTTTAGTCCCATAAGGTAAAATCAGGCCTAGACAAGTAATCTAAATCTGGCACAGATAAACCTTCTCAGGTGACATTTTACTTCCTCTGTTAGCCAAGAAATTGAGAAGATACACAGGAGCTCTAGAAATAGTATCTTCAGAAGGCCCACACAATAGGAGATCATCTATATACTGAAGGACAGTGATCTCTGGATAGGTCTATTATAGCAAGTCTTGAGGAAGAGCTAGGCCAAATAAAGGGGGACCAGCCTAAAACCCTTGTGAGAGGACAGTACAGTGACCTCCATGTGGGTTTCTCAAATGCAAATAGGAGCTGAATGTCAGGATGTAAAATAAGGCATCCTTGAGGTCTAACACTGAGTAGTGGGTGTGCTAGAGGGGATCTGTGTTAATAGAGTGTAGGGATTTGGGACAGTTGGCTGGAGGGTCATGATTGCTCAATGAGTCTGAGGTCTTGAACTAGCCTTCACTGTCCAGACCCTTCCAGTCTCCTGAAAGAGGAGTGTTAGCCGAGCATGGTGGCGCTTGCCTTTAATACCAGCACTTGGGAGGCAAAGGTAGGAGGATCACCATGAGTTCAAGGCCAGCCTAAGACTACATAGTGGATTCCAGGTCAGCCTGAGGTAGAATGAGACCCTACCTCGAAAAACAAAACAAAACAAAAATAAATAAAGAGGAGTGTTATAAGGGCAAGTACACTCAATCTGGAGACACTGTTCTTTTTTATTTTTTCCAAATTTTTATTAACAATTTCCATGATTATATAAAAAATATCCCATGGTAATACCCTCCCTCCCCCCACATTCCCTTTTGAAACTCCATTCTCCATCATATCCCCTCCCCCTCTCAATCAGTATCTCTTTTATTTTGATGTCATCATCTTTTCCTCCTCTTATGATGGTCTTGTGTAGGTAGTGCCGGGCATGGTGAGGTCATGGATATCCAGGCCATTTTGGAGACACTGTTCTTTTAACTTAAAAAACCAAAACATTTTAGTGGGCTGGAGAGATGGCTTAGTGGCTAAGGCGCTTGCCTTCAAAGCCAAGGGACCTCGATTTGATTCCCCAGGACCCACATAAGCTAGATGCACAAGGTAGCTCATGTGTCTGCAGTTCGTTTGCAGTGTCTGAAGGCCCTGGCATGCCTATTCTCTGTCTCTCTTTGCCTCAATCTCTCTCTCTCTCTCTCTCAAATATATAAATAAAAATTAAAAAAATAATTATTTTTTCACTGGAGAAAGAAAGACATGGGGCACATAGGAAAAGAGAATGGGCATGACAGGGACTCAAGCCTCTGTAAATGACCTCCAGACACATTCACCACCTTAAGCATCTGCCTTACATGGGTATTGGAAAATCGAACCTGGATCCATAGGCTTCACAGGCAATCACCTTAAATGCTAAGCCATCCATCCATCCCTCAACATTTTCCCCTTTTTATTGAGATGTAGGGTCTCACTGTTGCTTGCATAGTGAGTTCTGATCAGGTTGGCTAAAGCGATAGCCTACCATCAAAAAGCACCCCCCCAAAAAAAACCCCAAAACCCCAAAAACCCTACTGAACCAAGATATATATTCAAGCATGGCTGCACAAAACTGTATTCCTTGCATATGTGGGACTCTAAGAAAGGTTAAATAGAAATTTGGAAGAACGCTCCTCTGCTCCCAAGCGTAACTTGGCTCAGGGGCTCCTCATGCTTATCGTTGCTTACTGCGGAAAGTTAAGTGTGAAGAGGGGGGATGAGAGGACATGGACATGAAAAGAGGATCCACCTGGAGCTGAGGAACCAAGTCCCGGGATCTGTTCAAGAACATGTCTTGGACAACTATAAATCAAATGATGGAAAAATTGAGGGGTTAACATCTGAATTTGTGAAGTTAGAGTTCCTCTTAACCTAGGTCTTTGTCAGCATGACTTCTAGCTGAGTCATGCTTTGGGGTACCTTCTCACTTTGATTACATGTGAGATGTTTCTTTGATCTCTGAGTTCTTCACTATTTCTTAATCCTCTCTGGTCTTTGCTTGAAGGGGCTTCTAGCTCCCATCTTACACGTGTGTGTGTGTGTGTGTGTGTGTGTGTGTGTGTGGATTGTGGGAATTGAACCCAGACCAGCAGACATTGCAAGGCAGCACCTTTAACTACTCAGCCATCTCTCCAGCCATCCACTTTAGCTTTAGGTTTTGTCTGCCACCCACAGATACTACCCATCTACAAAGAGCTGTGCCAGCGAGTGGGCAAGCAAGGGGTGTGTGTGATTGGCCAGGTCTCCCTGTAGCCAAGGCTGGCCTGGAATTCACTATGTAATCTCAGCTTGACCTCGAATTCATGCTGATGCTCCTACCTCTGCCTCCAGAGTGCTGGAATTAAAGGCATGTGCCATCACTCCAGGCTCACAAAAAATATTGAATGCCTACTATATTCTAGGCATTCACTTATTTTTTTAAATTTTTAAAAAAATTTGTGTGTTTTAGTACATTTAAAACATTTTTTTTCTTAATTTTTATTAACATTTTTCCATGATTATAAAACATATCCCATGGTGCTACCCTCCCTCCCCCCACTTTCCCCTTTGAAATTCCATTCTTCATCATATCCCCTCCCCATCTCAATCAGTCTCTCTTTCATTTTGATGTTTAAAATTTTGTTTATAACTTTTCCAAGTTTATATATTTACATAATGTATTTTAATGATATCCAACCCCACTACTTTCTCTTATTCCCACCTCATTCCCACTTGCCCCCTTTGTTTTCTGCAAATAATGCCCTCCCTTCTTTCCATGCCTTCCCTTCATGTCGATATTTTTACCTAGTGAAATAAATTACGTTTGGCTACATTTGTTCTCTTTATAAACCAACAGTGTTATTACCATATATTGGGAAGTAATTATAATAGTTAGACAGTGCAATAGGTATAGCTCAGTGGTAAGGCACTTCTCTAGTGTATGTGAGGGGTCCCAATTTCAAACACAAGTTTGGTGGGAAGAAGAAAAAAGTACTCATACCTTTATATCCCCAGATTCAAGCCAACCATGACACAGGATACAAGTGGAAAATAAAAAGCAAGATTTCAGTGAAAACCATCACACAAGGGGCAGCAGAGATGGCTCAGTGGGTAAAGTGCTTGCTGTGCAATCATGTATACCTGAGATGAATCCCCAGACCCCAAGGAAAAGCTGGAAGCTATGTCAGGCTGCTGTCATCCCAGCACACCAGTGGATAGAGGGAGCTGATTACAGGACAATTTCCCAGAAGCTCATGGAACAGCCAGGCTGGCAAACGGAGCAGAAAACACACAATGAGAGATCATGCCTCAAGTGTGCTAGAAGGTGAGAACAGACCCTGAAAGTTGTCCTCTGACCTCCACATGCGTGTGTCTCTCTCTCTCTCTCTCACACACACACATGAACACAAACTCACTTATATACATGAACATCCACATTTACACACACACAAGAAAATGAATTTTATTTTTATTTTATTTATTTTTTTGGTTTTTCGAGGTAGGGTCTCACTCTAGCCCAGGCTGACCTGGAATTCACTATGGAGTCTCAGGGTGGCCTCGAACTCATGGCAATCCTCCTACCTCTGCCTCCCGAGTGCTGGGATTAAAGGCGTGCGCCACCATGCCCGGCTTCAAGAAAATGAATTTTAAACACTGTTAAACATGCAGGCCTATTCCCACAGTTAATTGACAAAGCCCCATAGTCCCACATAAATATACACACTAAAGTCCATGGGACTAGATTCAGGGTCAGTCATCCCCTGAACACACGGAGCTGTGTGTTAAGACATCCAGAGGATCTTGGCATGGTGGTGCATACCTGTATTCCCAGCCCTTCAGAAGCTGAGGCAAGTTCAAGGCCTTCCTGAGTGTGGTGGTTTGATTCAGGTGTCTCCCATAAACTTAGGTGTTCTGAATGCTAGGTTCCCAGTTGACGGAGATATGGGAATTAACACCTCCTGGAGGAAGTGTATTGTTGGGGGTGGGCTTATGGGTGTTATACCCAGTTTCCCCATGCCTGTATTTGGCACACTTTCCCATTGCTATTGTCCACCTTATGTTGGCCAGGGGGGGATGTCCACCCTCTGCTCATGCCATTGTTTTCCTTTCAATCATGGAGCTTCCCCCTCGAGCCTGTAAGCCAAAAGAAACCTCTTTTTTCCCACAAGCTGCTCTTGGTTGGGTGGTTTCTACCAGTAATGTGAACCTGACTGCAACACTGGCCTACCTATCAAAGCTCTGTCTAAAAACATATACAGAGTGTCTGGAAAGATGGCTCAGTAGATAAAGCTCTTGTCACTCAAGCCACCGTACCTGAGTTTGATCCCCAGAGCCTACGTCAAAAACTAGAGCCCAGAAGTTTCATGGTGGACTTCTCTAATCCCGGTATGCTGACTCTGACAGTGAGATGTTAAGGTTGAGAAGAGAATTTCCCAGAATCAATTCTCGCAAATAACTGTAGGTCTAGAATCCAGAGGAGAAAACCGTGCTTCAACCCCTGAGGTGGAGATGGAGGTAGGGGTGGAGGTGGGTGCTAGGCAGCTCCAGGAAGGTGTTCTGCTCGGTGACACTGGCAGATGGAGGCAGCAAGCCTCTTTAACAACTCAGCCACCTCTCCAGAGGCTGAAAGACATGCTGTCCCCTTGCAGAACCAAAACTCTAGCACTTGCCTATGAGCCTTTCTGTGAGCCCATTCCCCAAGCCAGTTAGGCCCAACTGAGAGGCCCTACAGAAGTCTGTACCATTCAGGGAAAGCAATCTGACAAACTCACAGTCTCCACTTTTCCAACACCTTCTCACATTGCCAGTGTACACTCTGAAGAAAACATCACTATAGGATGTTAGTTATTCAGTTGGGCGGGGCTCCAGCCCACCAGCTAAGCAGCCCCAAATTGTTATGGACTGTGTCCCAGCAATGCCCTCATTTCCAATCTTGACCTGGGTCAAGACCTTCTTTGTCCTTCAAACTGTTTTTTAAATTATTTATTTATTTATTAGAGACAGAGAGAGGGAGAGAGAGAGAGAGAGAGAGAGAATGGACATGGCATGTCAGGGACTCTAGCCACCACAAACAAACTCTAGACACATGTGCCACCTTGTGCACCTGGCTTACGTGGGATGTGGAGAATCAAACCTGAGTCCTTAGGCTTCACAGGCAAGCACCTTAACCACTAAGCCATCTCTTCAGCCCCCTTAGTCCTTCAAACTTTTACAAATTTTATATCTTAGGCTGGAGATATGGCTTAGCAGTTAAGGCACTGGCCTGTGAAGCCTAAGGACCCACGTAAGTAAGATGCACATGGTTGCCGGGCATGGTGGCACACACCTTAAATCCCAGCACTTGGGAGGCAGAGGTAAGAGGATGGCCATGAGCCATGAGTTCAAGGCCACACTGAGAATTCCAGGTCAGCCTGAGCTAGAGTGAGACTCTGCCTCAAACCCTCCGCCCCTCCCTCCAATATTACACAAGATGGCACATAAATCTGGAGTTCATTTCCAGTGGCTAGAGGCCCTGGCGTGTTTGTTCTCTCTCTCTTTCTTCCCCCATCTGTTTCTTTCACTCAATAAATGAATGAATAATAATTAAAATATGAACTTTTTTTCTGCAGAGAGTTAGAGAGGTGAAGATCACTGTTTTTTTTTTTTTTTTTTTTTTTTTGGTTTTTTGAGGTAGGGTCTCACAGTAGTCCAGGCTGACCTGGAATTCACTAGGTAGTCTCAGGGTAGCCTCGAACTCATGGCGACCCTCCTAGCTCTGCCTCCTGAGTGCTGGGATTAAAGGGGTGCGCCACCATGCCCGGCTTAGATCACTGGTTTTTGAAAGACAATTTAAGCTACACTCTGGCCATCTATGCAGGCCTAAGATTCCCTCATGTGGTTTCACACATCTATTTTGGGCAAAGGATTTTGGATTAAAACCAACTGATCAGTTCTTTCCTTTTCTAACAGGTAAGTGACACCCAGACCCAGCAAATAAGTGCTGATTATTGGTGAAAACAATGAGGAGGACAGGCAAGAACCAATGCAAAATTCGTCCTCTGATCACCCCCAGCCCTGCAGTGTCACACACGTACCCACACACACCCAAGAATGTATGCTCGAACCGCGCATGCTCATATACATGTGCACATACAACACATACACCCAGATGATTAATTATTTTTAAAAGTTCTTCAGAGCTCACCAGGGGTTTGATACAATGATAGAACGTGTTCCTAGCACGCAAGTAGCCGTGGGTTCCATCTAGAACCTAAAATAAAAGAACCAGCTACTGGATACAATGATCCGGGGTCAGGCCCATGCTCACTTCCCACATGGAGTCTTGGGCTCATGGGTGATCCCTTTTCCCTTCCTCAGATTCCCTACCCTACTTCTCCCTCATATGTTCTGAATAGCATGTAATAATTTCATAATTACCCTGCTCAGTCTGTTTTCTCCAATTCTTTGGTTAAAAACAGATATGAACTCGGGGTTTACATTTCAAGGACTTCTCCTGAACATACATAACTCTGTAACATCTTTCTTTCCCACCTTACAAATAAATTAACATAGATCTATCTATCTATCTATCTATCTATCTATCTATCTATCTATGAATGAAAGTGGAAGGAACAGACACCTCTGGGAAGCGGGCATTCCAGAGCTCGATAACCTGGCGGGTCCAGTGGGAATGGGAGTTTTATTGAGTGGGGGAAGCCTGTCCATCCTCTGTCCATGGTAGGTCAGTTTAAACGAAAGTTAAACCAATGGTTGGTCCATAATGTGCAGAACCTGGAAAGCCAGCAAACACGTGGGAAAAATTCACCCAGGTCCAAAGTGAGGAAGTGGGTTAGAGTTTTGTCACCTTCCAAAGGTACATTTTTCTATGTGCCTGCCTAGCCAAGACAACTGCTATTTCCTACAGTGTTTCAATTGTATCAATAATATACTATACAAAAAAGATGCCAAAGGACTAAGGTGTATCCCAGTGGTATGGTATGTCCTTGGTATACATGATCTGCCTTGTGCCAAATAGGCTTGCTGATCTGTGTTTAAAAGCAGCAAGGGACATAAAAATATTGTGTGCCTGGCGTGGTGGTGCACACCTTTGATCCCAGCACTCAGGATGCAAAGGTAGGAGGATTGCTGTGAGTTAAGTGTCCATCCTTTGACTACAGAGCGAGTTCCAGGTCAGCCTGGGCTAGAGTAAGACCTCACCTTCGAAAAACCAAAGAAAAAAATAGTGAAACAAGATTACGTATCTAAGCATGGCAGCACACAACTGTATTCCCCACATACTTGGGATTCTAAGGCAGGAGGAGCGGGTAATTTTGAGGACCTAAACACTGAGAAATGTGGTTCATGAGGGAACAAGACTCTATCAGGAACTGTGCTAAAGGCAGTTTGTGTGACGTTTTCGCAAGCAATCTAGCTATTTCTGCTATGTCCTGAGAAATTGAGGGTAGCTGAATTTAAAGGTAATGGTCCGTGTTTGGGCAGAGGAAATTTTAAGGCAGGGTCACATTGACTGTGGAGTGGCTTCTCTTATCTTCCCTAATTCAGATCTACAATGAAAGACAGCAAAATGTAGAGCAGAAAGTTGAAAAATAGGAAATTTGGAGAGGGAAGAAATGTGAGCACGTTTAAAGTCTTAGACAAAGACTGTAGTAGCTGTTTTGGTTGTTACTGAAAAGACATCCCACCCGTAAATAAAATGCACTGCTCTGGACTGAGACAAGAAGAAGGATGCCCCGAGGGTAAGACCTACTCCAGTGAAAGCTCTAGCTACTAATGAGAACTCTCTGGAAAGGAAAAGTGCTCAGTGAAGGACTTCCCCTTCCTGCAAGGTCAGCATACAAAGGCTGCAACAGCTATGTTCCATGGGCGCCAGGTTTCATCCTAATCTAACAGTAGAACTTGGCAGGATCACCTGCGAGGTACTGAAAAAAAATTTTTTTTTTTTGGTTTTTCGAGGTAGGGTCTCACTCTAGCCCAGGCTGACCTGGAATTCAGTATGCAGTATCAGGGTGGCCTCGAACTCACGGCAATCCTCCTACCTCTGCTTCCCGAGGTCTGGGATTAAAGGCGTGTGCCACCAAACCCAGTTAGAATTTTTTAACTTTATTGTATTATAAGTAATTAATTAAGTTATTTAGTTTTTGAGGTAGGGTATCATTGTCTAGCCCAGGGTGACCTGGAATTCAGTATGTAAAGTCTCAGGTTGGCCTTGAACTTATGGTGATGCATCTACCTCTGCCACTGGCGTGCTGTGATTAAAGGCATGTGCCACTATGCACAGATATGGTACTAGTTTTGAAAGAATGAAAGGTGGAAAATGGAGGGGGACATGAAGTATTTCACCACAGTTCCAGAGAGCCGTTGAGAGTAAGAAAGGTGAGGCAAGGTTGAGATTTCTTTAAGAAGGTCCAGGGAAGCCACTGCATGATGCTATGAAAGTGAACCCTAAATTACAATGGAGACCTGAGTGTAAGGTTCGGGAGTGACCAGGACCAGGGAAACCACTCTGAGGCAAAGATGAAAGCTTTTCTTTGGAAAAGCACAAGCTGCCAGGACTGACTCTCAAGAGTGGAGCACAGCCTATCTGCGATTCCAGATAGGGGGCTTTATAGGGCTCTTCAGTTGGGGGAAGGTGAGGAAGCTAAAAATTGAATCAAAAAGGTTTCTTTCAGAGAGATGTAAGATAGCCAGGGGGTGACAACAGAATAGTGGCCAGGTGACTTACAAGGTAAGGGGGCAGGAAATCATGACTTGGGGGCATTGATAGACAAGGCATAATGGCTGGGTGGTTTCTTTTTTTTATTTTTATTTATTTATTTGAGAGCAACAGAGAGAGAGAGAGAGAGAAAGAGAGAGAGAGAATGGGCACACCAGGGCCTCCAGCCACTGCAAATGAACTCCAGACGCGTGCGCCCCCTTGTGCAACTGGCTGACGTGGGTCCTGGGGAATCGAGCCTTGAACCAGGGTCCTTAGGCTTCGCAGGCAAGTGCTTAACCACTAAGCCATCTCTCCAGCCCTGGGTGGTTTCTTGAGGGATGTGGATGTCCCATTTCCTTGTGTCTGTCACCATCCTGCTGTCTTTGGTGACTCTATTTTGGGGAGCCTATCCCAACTGAACATTCCAGCCTTTTGTTAATGATAAGAGATGAAGGTTAATTTCTTCATGCTAACTGTAGGGGCAATGAGTTCTTACGGGAGAGGCTGGATAATGCGGTTGATGGGTGTCCCTTCGTGGCAGGTGATGAGGAGGCAGTTCTGTGGTGGCTAGAGGTGGCAGAGTGGTGAGATCGATAGTGAGCGCCCTCCGTTAGCATCTGTGTAGCATGCTGTTATGACACGGTCCTGAATGAAACAGACTTCTCTCTTACTATGCCTGTATTGAGCTGGCTTTGGGGCAGTTGTTGGCCTATCTCTGTTATAGAGAAGGTGAGGGAGATGGGCTCTGTGCACCCCATGAGAAGACAGAAGGAATAATTAAGGAGCTTGTTGCCCTTGTCAACAGCTGCGACATCAAAGTATCAGGCCCAAAGGGAGAATGAGCAATCAGAGGCTAGGGATAGAGGGCTTGGGGCAAGGGAGAGGAGACAGAAGGGCATATTTAAGAGGAGCATTTGGGGATCAGGGGAAGAGTAGGATCATGAGAGAGTTTAAGTTTGAGAGTGTCCCTGGATGAGATAGGGTAAGGGCTAAGGAAGGAGGGGCCCTGAGGAATAGCTCTGATTCTGATTAAGGCAAGTGGGAGGAGCTGGGGTCAGGGTAGGTGAGGTTAATCAGGGACAGGCAGAGGCAGAAGGCATGAGTTAATGTTAGAGTTTAGTATTAGTAAGTCAGCATCAGACAGGGGAGCCTATTAGTCTGCTTCATTGTTTATACTGTACTTATACTTTGTAGTTATATTTTTTCTTGCTGGGTGATTAAGACCATGTAGGCTGTCAGAATTTACTGTATATTTTGGAGATCAATAATGGTGTTGTAGGAGAGACTTTTATGTACCTGTGAGCTCTATTGACTCTCAGCATTGTCATCTGCTAGGAGAAGTTAAAGCTGTACTGACCAAGTGGCCCTCCCTCTTTTGGGAAACCTGGAGGACTGATTTTTCTCTGATGTGACTCTCCTGTTGCAGATACACTGACTTGGAATTCATCTCTGGGTCTCCATATCCTCTCTGATCAAGAAGATAGGTAACTTACCAGAGGCTAGAAGTTTGCAAGTGTCCCCTAATCTCCTGTGGCCTTCTGATCTGGGAGCAGGAACCAAAATATCAGTTATCCTTTTTTTTTTTTTCAAGGTAGGGTCTCACTCTAGCCCAGGCTGACCTGGAATTCACTATGTATTCTCAGGGTGGCCTCGAACTCACAGCAATCCTCCTACCTCTGCCTCCCGAGTGCTGGGATTAAAGGCGTGCACCACCACGCCCGGCTCCTCAGTTATCCTTTTAACTCCAATGTTTTCAATTGATTTTTGCTTCTAAATATGGTTATTAATCACTCAGTGAGACTGTCCATATCTGATTAGCAAAACACATTAGTTAAAAAGGGTGCAGAACATATCTGGTTAGCAAAACAGAACTGGTTAGAGAATGACACAATAGTTTAAAATCATTTTGATTAATATTTAAGCTTAGATTTCAGGTGACAGTGTAAGCTATATCTGGGACATAGAAAGCATACACATTCAATTTTTCAAGTATCTGTCAGTTATAAGTATAGGCAGAACAATTTAGTGGCCCTGAAACAATATTTTATCAATAACTTTATGGAAATTGATTTTAATCTAGAAATTTTATGCCAGGAAAAGACAAGACAGTATAAAAACTTAGCATCTATGTTTGAAAACAACTTTGGCTGGTCTGTATATCAATGCAAGTACCAATTACCCCCTAAACTGGAAGTAGAACAGCAATTTAAGATTATTTTCCAGGGCAGAAAACATGTCTTAAATATCAATAACTCTATAAGCAATGAGCTTAAGATAGCAGAAATGAGAATTAATTAAGTGAAACCTTGACTGAGTCTGATTATACATAGCTCAAGAATAAAATAAAACTTGGTCGTGGTTGAGTTACATTAGAGACAATATGACAGACACAAAGTATTTTCTTAAATAAGTACCTTTTTACCACTAAAAATTTTAAGGTTTAACTAAAGAAATATTTATGACTGTTACATGAAGTTTAGATAAACTATATTAACATTGTTTGTATACAGTGGATTTCCCTAAGACATGGGGGGCTTTTTCAGTTTTCCTAAGAACAAAATCACAGTAAGTCACTTTTTATAAGACTTAGATTATAACCTCAGTGATAATCATACAGCAAAACCAGCTTGAACAAGACGAGAACCATCTTAAAATTACAGAGTTTTAGTCAGGCCTGGTGATGCATACTTATTGATAGCCAAACATCATGGACTTTGTATAAACCAAATTACAATATTCTGATATCTGGAAAAGTCTGATATTAACAAAAAGTAGAGTTTACATATTTAAGGCACATGAAGCTACAGAGAGTAAGCTATGAACAAAAGATCTGCTGATAGAATTTAAAACAAACAAGAGGGCTGGAGAGCCGGGCGTGGTGGCGCACGCCTTTAATCCCAGCACTCGGGAGGCAGAGGTAGGAGGATCGCCATGAGTTCGAGGCCACCCTGAGACTCCATAGTGAATTCCAGGTCAGCCTGGGCTAGAGTGAAACCCTACCTCGAAAAACCAAAAAAAAAAAAAAAAAAAAAAAAAAAAAAAAAAAAAAGAGGGCTGGAGAGATAGCTTAGCGGTTAGGCGCTTGCCTGTGAAGCCTAAGGAACCTGGTTCAAGGCTCAATTCCCCAGGACCCACGTTAGCCAGATGCACAAGAGGGCGCACACATCTGGAGTTCATTTGCAGTGGCTGGAGGCCCTGGCATGCCCATTCTCTCTCTCTCTTTCTCTCTTTCTCTCTCTCTCTCTCTCCTCTTTCTCTGTCACTTTCAAATAAATAAATAAAAATTTAAAAACCCAAACAAACAAGAAATCTATATTATGTCGTAACATTTTTGGCTTAAATATGAAGACATGAAAAATTTCATAATTTTTAAAGTTCATCAGAAGTGGGATACCTTTACATTATATATATATATATATATATATATATATATATATATATATATATAATTCATTTATTTATTTGACAGCAACAGACAGAGAAAGAGGCAGATAGAGACAGAGAGAATGGGTGCGCCAGGGCCTCCAGCCACTGCAAACGAACTCCAGATGCATGCGCCCCCTTGTGCATCTGGCTAATGTGGGTCCTGGGGAAACAAGCCTCGAACCAGGGTCCTTAGGCTTCATAGGCAAGCGTTTAACCACTAAGCCATCTCTCCAGCCCTATACATATATATATTTTTTTCTTCCAAATTTTTATTAACAACTTCCATGATTATAAAAAAGTACCACATGGTAATACCTTCCCTCCCCCTATTTTCCCCTTTGAAACTCCATTCTCCATCATACCCCCTCCCCATCTCAATCAGTCTCTCTTTTAATTTTGATGTCATGATCTTTTCCTCCTCTTATGATGGTCTTGTGCAGGTAGTGTCAGGCACTGTGAGGCCATGGATATCCAGGCCATTTTGTGTCTGGAGGGAGCAACTATATATATATATATGTGTGTGTGTGTGTGTGTGTGTGTGATATATATATATATATATATATATATATATATTGGTTTTTCGAGGTAGGGTCTCACTCTGGTCTAGGCTGACCTAGAATTAACTATGCAGTCTCAGGGTGGCCTCAAACTCACGGTATCCTCCTACCTCTGCCTCCCGAGTGCTGGGATTAAAGGCGTGCGCCACCACTCCCAGCTACATATATTTTTTAAATGAGGAGACTTAGCACTTTTAAAAGCTAAATAAGATGTCCATCCAATATATGTCAGTTTCTGAAATTAGTTTAGCTATTTAACATACCCAAAGAATAGAGGAACTGGATTAAACTGCCATGATCTAATGAAAAAAGAGCTAAGTCTCATGGGAAAGAGAGGGAATGAGCACGCCAGAGCCACTTGCCACTGCAAACAGTTTCCAAATGTATGCTCCACTATGTGCATCTGGCTTTGCAAATAAGCATCTTTAACTGCTGAGCCAAAAATAAATATGTTAATCTCTTCCAAATCAACTTTGTAGAACTATACTGAATTTCAAACATACACAAAATTTTATGACACAAATTATAACTATTCGAACCTTAACCAACTCTATAATTCTGCCTATGATACTTTGGTAAACTTGTTCAGTGTTGATGTAAGTTAAATCTAAAGTATTAAGACTGATTGTTGGAGGAATTGAGGAATTACATCTTAAATCACAACAAAGCTTTGTTTAGAATTTCCTTTTACTATTCACCATAAAGTAAATAGTTTTCAAGTGTGTGGCAGATAAATACTGTTTAATGTTTCCAAATATGGTTTATTTACCTTATAAAATGGGGGGGGGGAGTGTAAATAGTTCCTCTGTGAGGTGTTTTTTTTTTTTTTTGAGGCAGGGTTTTAGGCATAATAACCTCAGGAGAGAATTAAACATTAGTGAGTCAATTTTAACCTTAACATTTAGTTAAAAGTTTGACAAATAGAGGAACCTAGTTAACTTGGTTGGGTACTCGAAACTCAGTCTTTTGTAACCATTATTATGACCAGATTAACATTAATGAGTTAAAGTTAAGTTTATAACATAGCAATCTGCTACCAGCCAGGGCCATACTTTGTTAGTCTGATGTAAAGCCTAGGCTAATATTCATTTTATATCTCAAAAAGTCTGTAGTCTGATCAAGTACTTTATATTTAACCTTCTGTTTAAGCTTACTCATATCTTCATCTACATACTTTACTCATACCTTCATCTACATACTTTACTCATACCTTCATCTACATACTTGTATGCTACAGTCTATGTAACCACTCTGTAACATCCCTTTTCATCAAACATTTAACATTCAACATTTAAAGTTTCCTCTCCAGTTTATCTTTTTTAGTCAGTTCATCTCATAACTACCAACAAAAACTTTTATTGGCCTTACCATAAGACTTTTAATATGACCATTTAAGTTTTTTTATTCTTCAAAGGCCTTTTAAAATAACTTTTTTGAAAGAGTAGACCAGATTTGACTTACAGTATTTACCCAGAATAAACATATAGATTTTATCATTTATTGATTTTGGACTTTGTATCTTCTAACTCTCCTGAAATACATTTTTTTAAAATATGAAAGCAGGGCTGGAGAGATGTCTTAGCATTTAAGGTGCTTGCCTGCAATGCTAAAGGACCCAGGTTTGACTCCCCAGGACCCACGTAAGCCAGATGCACAAGGGGGGCACACATCTGGAGTTCGTTTGCAGTGGCTAGAGGCCCTGGCAGGCACATTCTCTCTCTGTTTCTCTCCTTCTCCTTCCTATTTATGTATCTCTCTCTCTCTCTCTCTCTCTCTCTAACAAACAAAAATAAAATATTTGAAAAATATGAAAGCAGATTCGAACACTATTAGAAATTTTAGAAATTTTTTACAAACTCAATATCGAGTACTTTTGAGTTGAAAACCTTACACAGTAAAGATGTCTGTTGAGTAATAAATATACCATGCCAGTGGGCCCTTGAGCATTGAACAGATGTAGGGGTACATGTTCTAATGACATGCATTCATTTGGCTACAACGAGTTCTCAAGCAAGTGTGTGAAAGGCCTCCAGCAGGGCTGCTCCCCAGGCTTGTGGAAGCACAACCAGCCACCAAGGTGATGTCTCTGTGGGACTGGAGCAGCTCTGCCCTGCGCTCGTTTTCTCAGTGTGCACTGAAGATGTGAACATCCTGACACAGGAATGGATCACATCTCATACATGTCATTTCTTGTGTACAGTTTCTAAATGTTTAATCATGCTTATGTATTCTGGAGAAGGAATATTTCTTAAATGGACTCATAATGAAGTAGCTCCTAAAAATAAGAGAAAGAAAGTATAGTTACCTTTGCTCATGGTTTGTTAAAATAGAAGCTTGATGGTGCTGTACCACAGTCCAAAGAAGAAGTCTTTGAGTTGTCCTACTTTATTCCTTTGAGCTTATTTTGCTTTTGTAAATTGAATAAAGACTGTCGCAAATAAAAAAAAAACAAAAATAAATAAATAAATATAAATCTTGAGGTTGTTGTCTGTTAGTAGTTCCATAGAAGCATAGAAAGATAAAGTAAACATAAAAACAGTTACAAATTTCTTTTTTTTTTTTTGGTTTTTCGTTTTTTCGAGGTAGGGTCTCACTCTAGCCCAGGCTGATCTGAAATTCACTATGGAGTCTCAGAGTGGCCTTGAACTAAGGGCAATCCTCCCACCTCTGCCTACTGAGTGCTGGGATTAAAGGCGTGCGCCACCAAGCCCGGCCAGTTACAAATTTCTTATAAGAAGTCCCCATCTGTTCACAGCGACTTGGCATTCACCCATCATCATGCTGGGGCCAGGATCCTGACATTCCCCATGCTTGCAGTTCCCTAGCTCTGCAAGGCAGGGAAGCTAAGAAAGAGCCATTTCCCCCCTAAATTCCAGGGAGAGTTTTTTTTTAATTTTTTTTATTTTCTCCATTTTTATTAATATTTTCCATGATAACAAAAAAAATCCCATGGTATTACCCTCCCCCCTTTCCCCTTTGAAATTCCATTCTCCATCATATCCCCTCCCCATCTCAATCTTTCTACTTACATATATACAATACCAACCTAATAAATGCCCTCCTCCTTTCTTTCTCTTCCCTTTCTATCTCCTTTTTTAACTTACTGGCCTCTGCTACTGAGTTTTTTCCTTCTCACACAGAAGCCCAATCATCTCTAGCTAAGATCCACATATGAGGGAGAACATGTGGCACTTGGCTTTCTGGGCCTGGGTTACCTCACTTAGTATAATTCTTTCCAGATCCATCCACTTTTCTGCAAATTTCATAACTTCATTTCTCTTTACTGCTGAGTAAAACGCCATTGTATAAATGTGCCATATCTTCATTATCCACTCATCAGTTGAGGGACATCTAGACTGGTTCCATTTCCCAGCTATTATAAATTGAGCAGCAATAAACATGGTTGAGCAAGTATCTCTAAGGTAATGAGATGAGTCCTTAGGATATATGCCTAGGAGAGCTATAGCTGGGTCATATGGTAGATCAATCTTTAGCTGTTTTAGGAACCTCCACACTGATTTCCACAATGGCTGGACCAGATTGCATTCCCACCAACAATGTAGAAGGGTTCCTCTTTTTCCACATCCCCGCCAACATTTATGATCATTTGTTTTCATGATGGTAGCCAATCTGACAGGAGTGAGATGGAATCTCAATGTAGTCTTAATCTGCATTTCCCTGATGACTAGGGATGTAGAACATTTTTTTAGATGCGTATATGCCATTCGTATTTCTTCCTTTGAGAATTCTCTATTTAGCTCCATTTCCCAGGGAGAGTTTTGATCTCCCCTCAGGGCTATAGGGTGCTTTCCGATCATGCCATTTTACAACTCTTTAAGAGTAGGAGAATCTTGCATTTTTTTCTATGATCTTAATTACTTTTGGTGTTCCTTCTGGGGGACACTCAACAGTAAAAATTGGCTATGCCATCTTGTACAGTGGGCTTGGTGGAAAACATCCCCCACAGTGAAATGGCACTGCTCAGAACAGAAATCATTCTGCAGCCTTAGGGCTGAGAGCCACATACATACTCATACACACACATTCATTTCAAGTGCACTTTTCATATAGACTCTAGATAACCATTTCCCCTTCACACATTCATTCATTCATTCATTTATTCAGAAGTTATTTTAAATTTCTATTCTATTTACAACTCCGGAGACCAAAATCAAATCTTGTTAATAGGCAGGGTGTCAGGAGAGGCTGAGGGAGCTGGAGGAGCCAGATGGGCTGATGGGGTGAGGTAATTAGAAGGACCTGGTGAGAAGAGAAGGTAGAGCAGAGAGAAGGCTGTGCATGCAGAGTGAAAAATAGGGTATTTTGGATCATTTACCTGTACGTTGGCAGAAGCTTTTTTTAAATCAGTGAGAATTTGGAAATCAAAAGTACCATGGTCATCCAACGGGTGCAATAGTGGCACGTCTGTCATGGTGGAAACCAACTGCCCTCCAAATGGACTGGAGGCCTGCTCCATGGGGGGGGGGGAATACATCCCTGATACTGAAAACTTAAAACAGGGGTAGTCATGAGCCTTAGGGGTGTAACATCCGCTGATGTCTGGAAAAATGTATATACTATGCTTATCAAACTGCCCAGTAAGCACTTTTCTTAATATTTATACCTTTATATTAATGCTACTCTCACTTTGGGTAGAGAATCTTCTCTTTTCAGATGGCAGTGACCTTGGGATGACTCAGAAGGTATCATGGTGCTGGAAAGAAGTGACTGGAGTACACAGTAACATCTTGATCACACCTTCCAAGGCTCAGGGTCTAATGCGGAAGAGGTGGTGGAAAGAATGTAAGAGCCAAAGGAAGGGTAGGACTCCTTACAACGTGCTGCCTCCAGACATAAAATGGCCTGGATATCCATGACCTCATAGTGCCTGACACTACCTACACAAGACCATCGTAAGAGGAGGAAAAGATCATGACATCAAAATGAAAGACTGACTGAGATGGGGAGTGGATATGAAAAAAAAAGTACCATGGTCAGGCCATTTGGACCCATTGTCCAGCTTATACTGTGGCCAGACAGAGTTTCAGAGAAAGATAAGATGTCATCCAAGAATCGTAGAGGTTTTATGTTTTTAAGGAGACAGGGAAAGAGCAAAACAAGGGTGAGGGAAAAGGAACCAGGGCTTGAGCTGGGTTTACATAGAACACCAACATGACCCCCTGGCCCATCAGGGTGAACAGGGCCTGCACCTCCCACGTGGGCAGAGGCCATATAGGTAGCAACCATCAGCTTTTTAGCCTGTTAGTGGGCAAGGAAAGCAACTGTGCTCCCGATGGCAAAAGTGGCTGGCAGTGAAAGATGAGACCTCAGGAGGTAGAGGGAGGGGAGTGTCCCAAGATGGTGCCTCTGAACCAAAAGGTGTCCCTTAGGGTACAGAACAGAGAGCAAGAGACCCGAGGTTTCGAGAGTATGTCTTTCTCAAAACCTGGGGTTGGGGCCCAAAAGTGGCCAAGGGTTGTAGCCTGGCATGCCGGCATGGCTTTCACAAGGAGGGATTAAACCCGAGTGCAGGCCAACCTGAGAGGGTCACTTACCAAGAAGGATCGAGGAGATGGAGAAGGGAAAAAGAGCGAGACCAAATAGTGGTGTCTGTGGAAGCTGGAATCAGGCGGAGATGGTGCAAAGCCTTTAGAGGGTCAAATGGCATCTCGGTGGTCTGCTTAGGGGGAGGTCTGGCTAACCAAGAGGGCAACCGGAAGCCTTCTATCCGAGCCATGGCACCAGATGTAAGGCTCAGGAATGACCAAGATCAAGGAAACCACTCTGAGGCAAAGATGGAAGCTTTTATTGGGGAAAAGCACAAGCTGCCAGGACTGACTCTCAAGAGTGGAGCACAGCCATCCTGACATTCAAGAGAGTGGGCTTTATAGGGCTCTTCAGTTAGGGGAAGGTAAGGAAGGGAAAAGTTGAATAAAAAAGGTTTCTTTTGGGGAGATCTAAGATAGCCAGGGGGTGACAACAGAACAGTGGCCAGGTGACTTATGAGATAAGGGAGCAGAAAATCATGACCCAGGGGGCAATGTTAGACAAGGAAGGCATAATGGCTGGGTGGTTTCTAGAGGAATGTGGATGACCCACTTCCTTGTGTCTGTCACCATCCTGCTGTCTTTGGCGACTCTATTTTGGGGAGCCTATCCCAACCTAACATTCCAGCCTTTTGTTAGTGATAGGAGACGAAGGTTAATTTCTTCATGCTAACTGTAGGGGCAATGAGTTCTTATGGGAGAGTCTGGATAATGCAGTTGATGGGTCTCCCTTCAGGGCAGGTGATGAGGAGGCAGTTCTATGGTGGCTAGAGGTGGCAGAGTGGTGAGATCGATAGTGAGCACCCTCCGTTAGCATCTGTGTAGCATGCTGTTACAGCTTGTGCCTGATCATTTCTCTCCAAGATGGCTGACTGTGACACACCCAGCAGCAGAAACTTCCTGCTTCTTCCTCAATTAGGCCTCTCTGGCTCAGCCTCCACAGTCCATGAACCAATAAGATCATGGCCCCTCCAGCCCCTGAGTTCACGAACCAATCAGATCTTGACATCCTGCTGCATTGAGTCCATGTGCCATCAGGTCTCTCTTTCACAAGTTCACCCTACATGGATGTCTTATCCTTATAAATGAGGTTATCCACATGGCCCAGTCCTCTCTTGTCCCATGACCCGGCCTAAACATTGAAGTAAGTCTATTCTTCTCATGCCCAGCCTGGCTGGGAAGGGGAGAGTACTCATATTCACCTGGGTATTTTTCTGCTTGCCTTCTGTTACAGTCAGGTTCACATTGCTGGTAGAAATCACACACCCAAGAACAGCTTGTGGCAGAAAGAGGTTTATTTTGGCTTACAGACTCAAGGGGAAGCTCCACGATGGCAGGGGAAAACAATGGCATGAGCAGAGGGTAGACAGCACCCCCTGGCCAAGATCAGGTGGACAACAGGAACAGGAGAGTGTGCCAAACACTGGCAAGGGGAAACTGGCTATAACACCGATAAGCTCACCACCAACAATACACCGCCTCCAGGAGGCTTTAATTTCCCATTGCTTTCAGCTGGGGAACCTAACATCCAGAACACCTAAGTTTATGGGGGACACCTGAATCAAACCACCACATTCTGCCCCTGGTCCCCATAAACTGTTAACCATCTATGATGGAAAATGCAGTGCATTCAGTCTATCTTCAAAAGCTCCCATAGTTTTTATCAATCCTAATGATGTTCATACATCCCCATAGTCGAAGGTCTTCTAACTGAGCCATAATACCAAAAAATCATCCCCCAAAACCCAGAATGGCACAGAATAACCATTCATACTGCAAAAGATGACATTGGGCAGAGCAAAGAAATATTCAACCAATAGAAGATTTAAAACAACCAGGACAAACATCAAACTCTGTAGCTTCAAGTGGAGCAACTCTAGCCAAGTTCTAGCAGCAATCCCACTCCTCGGTACCACTTTACTGTTGCAGTCAGGTTCGCATTGCTGGTAGAAGCCACCCAACCAAGAGCAGCTTGTGGGAAAAAGAGGTTTATTTTGGTTTACAGTCTCAAGCGGAAGCTCCATGATGGTAGGGGAAATCGATGGCATGGGCAGATGGTGGACATCACCCCCCTGGCCAACATAAGATAGCAACAAGAGAGAGTGCCAAACACTGGCAAGGGGACACTGGCTATAACACCCATAAGCCTGCCCCCAACAATACACTCCCTCCAGGAGAAATTAGTTCCCAAATCTCCATCAGTTGGGAACCTAGCATTCAGTACACCTAAGTTTATGGGGACACCTGAATCCAACCATGACAATCTCTTTAACTATTATAACCGAAGCAGCCACATTCTATGAGAGTTTATACTTGCTCACAATTCATTCCTCTCCAAACTTGATATTTTTCATCTTTCTGCCTCTACATTTTGCTGCCTTTAATTGTGGTTCTACGTTAGGGCAGATAAGACAAGCCACTGCACAGTCAGTGCAACCCTGACTTGAAATTTTCTCTGCCAAACTCTGTCCATTACATTCAAATTCAGCTTCTGTCTGTTTCTCAGGACACAGCAGAATGTAGCCAGAGGGTTTTTTTTTTTTTTTTTTTGCCAAAATATCACACAAACTGCCTGTAGCACAGTTCCTAATATAGTCCGTGTTCCCTTATGAAACCTTGATATTAGTGGAGTCCGCATTTTTCTCAGCAAGTTGGTCTTCCCAAATACCACTCCTCCTACCTTAGATTCCTGAGCATGCAAGGAATACAGTTGTGTGCTGCCGTGCTTGGATATGTGTCTTGATTCACTACATTTGACTTTTTTAAAAAATAATTTTTTATTCATTTAATTGAGAGGGGCAGCCAGATAGATAGATAGATAGATAGAGGAAAGAAGAGAGAGAGAGAGAGAGAGAGAGAGAGAGAGAGAGAGAGAGAGAATGGGTGCACCAAGCCCTCTAGCCATTGCAAACGAACTCCAGATTTATGCAGCACCTTGTGCGTGTATCTGGCTTTACTTGGGTACTGGGTAACTAAACTCAGGTCTTTTGCTTTGTAGTCAAGTACCTTACCCACTGAGCCCTCTCTTCACACCCCCTTTTAACTTTTTTTTTTTTTGAGGTAGTGTCTCACTCTAGTCCAGGCTGACCTGGAATTAATTATGTAGTGTCAGGGTGGCCTCAAACTCATGGTGATCCTACTACCTCTGCCTCCCAAGTGCTGGGATTAAAGGCGTGCGCCACCACGCCTAGCTTGCTTTTTTGACTTTTTGAAGGTAGGGTCTCACTCTAGCTCAGGCTGACCTAGAACTCACTCTATAGTCAAAGGCTGGCTTACAACTCATGGCAATCTTACCTTTGCATCCTGAGTACTGGGATTGAAGGGGTGCACCTCCATGCCCAGCTCACAACATATTTTTTGTCCCTCACTGTCACTAAACACGGATCAGCAAGTCTATTTGTCACAAGGCCGGTAGATCATGTAGACCAAGCAGACATCATACCACTGGGATGCACTGCAGCCCATTCACGTCTGTTTTGTACACGCTCTTGTGGATACATTAGAAGCATAATAGGAAATAAGTAGTTTCCTTGGCTAGGCAGGCACATAGGAAAAAGGATCTTTGGTACATGACTATATTCTAACCCAAGATGGTAAACAGGACGACCCCACCTCCTCCTTTTATGCCTGGGTGATTTTTTTTTCCACTGGTGGGCTGGCTTTCTGGTACCTGTGCATTATGGACTAACCAGTGCCTTCAGCTTCATTTAAGTTGACCAGTCATGGACTGTGGATGGGCAGGCTTCCCCCGGTCAATAAAAGTCCTGTTCCCACTGGAAGTGCCAGGTTTTCTAGCTGGAATGTGTCCTCCCAGAGGTGACTGTTGCCACACACACCCAAGAATATATGCTCTTGTGCATGCATGCACACGCACACACACAGAGATTGATGAATAAATAAATAAATAAGTTAATAAATAAATGCATAAATATTTTTTAAAATACTTTTTTGTTTATTTTATTTATTTGAGAGCAACAGTCAGAGAGAGAAAGAGGCAGATAGAGAGAGAGAGAGGGAGAATGGGCACGCCAGGGCCTCCAGCCACTGCAAACAAACTCCAGATGCATGTGTCCCCTTGTGCATCTGGCTAACTTGGGTCCTGGGGAATCGAGCCTCGAACCGGGGTCATTAGGCTTCACAAGCAAGCGCTTAACCTCTAAGCCATCTTTCCAGCCCCATAAATATTTTTAAAATGGTCTACAGAGGTAACCAGGTGTTTGGTATAATGATAGAGCACTTGCCTAGCATGCAAGAAGCCTTGGGTTCCATCTAGAACCTTAAATGAAAGAAACAGCTATTGTGTACAATCAACCTGCTTCAGGCCCATGCTCAATTCCAACATGAACTCTTGGGCCACATGGCTGAACCCATTCTCCCTTCCTCAATTAAAGGACCCTTTCTCTGCTTCATATATTCCTGAGTACAATGTAATAATTTTATAATTATCCTTCTCTGTCTGGTTTCTCCAATTCTTTGGTTAAAAAAAGACATGAAAGCTGGGCATGGTGGAGGATCACCATGAATTCAAGGCCATCCTGAGACTACATAGTGAATTCTAGGGCAGCCTGGGTTAGAGTGAGACCCTACCTAGAAAAACCGAAAAAGGGTGGGGGCATTAAAAAGAGTGATCTTCAGTTCCCTTTCTCTCTGCTGAAAATGGTTTAAAAAATTAAAGTTTTAGGCTAGAGGGACTTTTTTTTTTGCAGACAAGGTACTTGCCTGCAAAGCCTAAGGACCCAGGTTCGATCCTCCAGATCCCACATAAGCCAGATGCACATGATGGTGCATGCATCTGGAGTTCATTTGCAGTGGCTAGAGGCCCTGATGTGCCCATCCTTCCTCTCTCTCCTTCTCCCTCTCTCTCCCTCTCTCAAATAAATAAATAAATAAATAAATAAATAAATAAATATTTTAAGACAGTTAACAGTTTGAAGGACTAAGAAGATCTTGACCCAGAGGTCAGGGTTGGAAATGAAGGGCATTGCTGAGACACAGTACGTGTTCAGTTGGGGCTGCTTAGCTGGTGTGCTCCAACCCCACGCATCCGAATCAATAACATTCTGTAGTGACAGTTTCTTCACAGTGTACAAGGGAGAGGTGAGAAGGTGGTGGGAAAGTGGGGACTGTGGGTTTGGGCTGACTGGTACAGACTTCTGTGGAATCTCTCAATTGGGTCTAGCTGGCCTGGGATATGGGCTCACAGAAAAGGCTCTAGAAGAGTGCAAGAGTTTAGGTTCTTGGAGGGGACCGCATGTCTTTCAGCTTCTGGGGCCAAAGTCAGACTCCATGGTAGATGATCGCATCACAGCTGTCAGGCTGGCTGCTGGCCTCCTTGTCTGGGGTGTTTCTTTCTACCTACCTTTCTGCCCCCTTGAGTGCCGGCTAGCCCATGTGTCCTGCCACCTTCCCAGGCTCCCGGGCTCTGAGTCTCCGTGGATGTCAGGGACTGCATCATGATAGCCTGTCTGGTTGCAAAGGTTGAAACCCAAGTAGGAGGACTCAACTTCCATCATTCCTGTTGCATTGCTCCCCAGGCCCTGCATTGTGGCACATGATGTTAATTCCAGCAGTCTGGAGGCAGAGGTAGGAGATCTGTATGAGTTCAAGGCCAGCTTGAGACTGCATCGTGAATTCTCGGTGAGCCTCGGCTACAGGGATGCCTGGCTTATCACACATATCCTTTGCTTGCCCACTCACTGGCACAGCACTGTGCAGATGGGTAGTACGTCCTTATTTCCTTGACGCAGGGTCTCTCATGGAACATAGTGTTCATGTTGTTATGTTTTGTTTATAGGTAGGGCCTCATTCTAGCTCAGGCTGACCTAAACCTTACTCTGTAGCTCCAGGCTGGCCCCTACCTCACTGTGGTACTCCTATCTCAACCTCCCCAGTGCTGGGATTAAAGGCATATACCATCACACCCATTTTCTTTTTCCCCCCCCCCTCAGTTCCTAATTGTGGCTTCAGCAAACTCAGAAGAACGAAAGTCATTTTGGCAAAATCATCATAGAACAGTTTCTTTATTTTTTATTTTTATTTATTTATTTGAAAGTGACACAGAGAGAGAGAGAGAGAGAGAGAATGGGCACGCCAGGGCCTCCAGCCACTGTAAACGAACTCCAGATGCGTGCGCTCCCTTGTGCATCTGGCTAACGTGGGTCCTGGGGAATCGAGCCTTGAACCGGGGTCCTTAGGCTTCACAGGCAAGCGCTTAACCACTAAGCCATCTCTCCAGCCCCAGTTTCTTTTTTTTTTTTTAATTAGAATCTTTTTTTTTTTGTTGTTTTGGTTTTTCAAGGTAGAGTCTCACTTTAGCTCTGGCTGACCTGGAATTAACTCTGTATTCTCAGGGTGACCTCGATCTCATAGCAATCCTCCTACCTCTGTCTCCTGAGTGCTGGGATTAAAGGCGTGCACCACCATGCCCGGCAGTATCTTTTTTTTTTTTTTTTTAGTCAGTGTCTCACTGTAGCCCAGGTTGTCCTGGAAGTCACTCTGTAGCCCCAGACTGGCTCTAACTCAGAGATCCTTCAACCATGAGAGGCTGGGATTAAAGGTGTATGCCAACATTCTCAGCATGCTGGGTTTTATTTTATGTGGTGAACCACAGCCAGCTCCAGTAATTGCATGTCTTCACATTGCATACCTCATGGTACAGGCACAGATCATCCCCTTACAGGGTTTTATGTGGGTGCTTGGGAATTGAACTTAGGTCCTCATGTTCGTGCAGCAAGTATTGTGATATCGTCTAAGAGTGTTGGATTCATTTTTTTTTTCTGCCAATTAAAGAATTAAGAAGCAGGGCTGGAGAGATGGCTTGGCAGTTAAGGCTCTTGCTTGCAATTCCAAAGTATCCAGGTTTGATGCTCCAGGACCCAACTAAGCCATACGCACGGAGTGAACCACACGTCTGGAGTTTGTTTGCAGTACCTGGTGGCCCTGGCTTGCTCATTTTCCTTCCCTCCTTCCTTCTCTCCCTCACTTTCTCAAATAAATAAATAAATAAATATTTTTAAAAAGAATTAAGGAGCAGTAAGTGTTTAAAAGAGTAAAGTTTAAGTTGGGCATGGTGGGGTACACCTTTAATCCCAGCACTTGAGAGGCAGGGGTAGGAGGATCACTGTGAGTTCAAGGCCATCATGAGACTCTACATCAAAATAAATAAATAAGTAACTAAATAAATAAAGTTTATTTTATTGAATGGGGAAACCCGCCTATGCAGAGTCCATGATTGGCCAGTTTAAATGAAGGTAAAAGTACTGGTTGGTCCATAATGCATTCAGCACTGCACAGGTCCCAGAAAGCCTGCCAAGCCAGCCTCCTTAGGGAAGAAAATCCCCAAGACCAGGAAGTAGAAAATGGGGTCACCGTCTGTGCCATCTTGTGTTAGAATATAGTCACCTACCAAGGACCCATTCATCCATCTCTCTTCATAGCCTAAAGAAACTTCTCATTTCGTATAGTGTTTAAATCCCCATTCTTAGAAGCCTCCATAATGGCTGTTAAGGAAAATGGAGCGATGACTGCTCTGAACTGGTTCATACTGATAAGAGGGTGATCTAGGGCCACAGCAGACAAGGTTACACTGAAGACAGGACTATCTAAGCGTCCATGGTAGAACATGATGCTCTGGTGGTCAGCTTCTGGGTACTGTAGTGTCTCTTTATTTTTGGCATTTGGAAATGTTCCTGAAACACACATAAAGGAGTATGAGTAACATACTAGTAAAATATTAAAGTTCATCTTGAGGTATGAGATGTTTAATATTGCGAGGTAGGGATGTTCTGTAAGCATATTAAAAGTGTCGAGCAGTTCAGGCGGGCGGCGGGAGGCGGAGCGGCGGCGGCGGGCAGGCAGCGTAGCTTCGGGAAGGTTCTCGCGCGCCTCGGCCCGCAGCATCCGCACGCGCCGCCAAGATGCCCAAGAGGAAGGTGAGCTCGGCCGACGGCGCGGCGAAGGACGAGCCCAAGCACAGGTCGGCCAGGCTGTCCGCGAAGCCGGCTCCTGCGAAAGTGGAAGCGAAGCCAAAAAAAGCAGCGGGAAAGGATAAACCTTCAGACAAAAAAGTGCAAGCAAAAGGGAAGAGGGGAGCAAAGGGCAAGCAGGCTGAAGTGACTCAGCCAGAGACTAAAGAAGACCTACCTGCAGAAAACGGAGAAGCAAAGAGTGAGGAGAGTCCAGCCTCTGAGGAAGCGGGAGAGGAAGACGCCAAGGCTGAGCAGTCATCCACCGTGTCCATCAGCATCCCTGTCTCCTTCTTGTACAATCCAGAGGAATATTTTTTATCAACTATTTTGTAAATGCAAGTTTTTTAGTAGCTCTAGAAACATTTTTTAAAAGGAGGGAATCCCACCTCATCCCATTTTTTAAGTGTAAATGATTTTTTTTAAGAGGTGAAATCATTTGCTGGTTGTTTATTTTTTGGTACAACCAGAAAATAGTGGGATATTGAATTATGGGAAGCTTTGACTGTCTTGGGTGTCAGCTTAACATTCCATAGGTGGGGGGTTAGTTTTATATCCTACAATACAAAGCATACTAAATGGCAATTTGGAGTCACATTTGTGCATTTAATATGTCTTGAATATTTTCAATTACTCCTAGTCTGTGTTTTTAGTAGAGCTGTTTCCTAAGAAAAAAAAAACAAAAAACCACTCCTTGGTCACTGCCCTGTTGTCAGCACTGTGTGCCTCTGTGACATCTCTAGTTGTGGTAGTCCAGTGTTCCTAATAATTTTGATAACGTACTGTGAAAGATGAAAAATTTGCGTTTGCAGTGTATATGATACTAAAATTGTGAACCAGTGGGAGTTGAGTAGAGATTGTGAGCATTTGAAGATGTTTGTACACGAGAGCCTATTAAGGAAAAATGCCTTTCTAAGATTGAAGCTGGGTGTCACTGGAATAACTTCTAAAGAAACAATACATGGTCTTTAGATTTTCGGTACGTGTGTTAAGACTTGTGTACAATTGAAATGTTTGTGTACTGTTCCTCAGCACCAATAAAAGTATGAAAATAAAAAAAAAGTGTCAAATGTCAGTTTATTAACATGGCATAGAAGCCAGGCCTTTAATCCCACCACTTGGGAGACAGGTAGGAGAATCACCAGGACATCAAGGCCTCCCTGAGACTACATAGTGAATTCTAGGTCAGTCTGGGCCAGAGTGAGACCTTACCTTGAAACAATAAAAAAGAAAGAAAGAAAGAAAGGAAGGAAGGAAGGAAGAAAGAAAGAAAGAGAGAGAGAAAGAAAGAAAGAAGAAAGAAAAGAGCTGGGTGTGATGGCTCACTCCTTTAATCCCAGCACTCGGGAGGCAGAGGTAGGAAGATTGCTGTGAGTTCAAGGCCACCCTGAGACTCCATAGTGAATTCCAGGTCAGCCTGGGCTAGAGTGAGACCCTACCTTAAAAAAAAGAAAAAAGAAAAAAGAAAAGAAGGACAAAGGTGATACTCCTTCTGCTAGTTTCAAATACAGAGTTTTTTAAAAAAAACATTTTTTAAAGATAGCATTAGCCAGGCATGGTGACACATGCCTTCAATCCCAGCACTTGGGAGGCAGAGATCAGAGTATCGCCTTGAGTTCAAGGCCACCCTGAGAATACATAGTGAATTTCAGGTTGGCCTGGCTAGAGTGAAACCCCACCTTGGGGAAAACAAAACAAAACAAAAAGGTAGTAATTAAGTTAAGTAGTGAAATTAGAGATAATTGCCAGCGCTATAGCAAAGTGTTGCGCCACCGAGTTAGTGGCAGGATTCCTCATTTTTGCCCACTTTCAACACAAGGGGTACAAAGTCATCTTAGATGTGAGCTGACTGGTGTCTGAAGAGCAGCATGAAGTTCTCTGGAAGTTCACAGGCATGGTCTGGACCCTTATCTCAGTGGTCCGGAGGGTTAGTGTAGACTCCTTGGGGGTTTGGAGCAGTTTATAGCTTGAGTCGAGTGTGATCGATCCATGAGTCTAGTCCTGCCGTTCACACTGCTGTGGGAGTGGATATAATAACAGAGTATTGTACTTCCCAGAGAGGTGAGCAAGGCCCTTGTTTGCACGTGAGGTCTTAATCTGAACCAGTCTCCTAGGAAAAAGAGGGAAGGTCTCTTGTTTCTTCTGGAAAGTCTAGTTTCTATCTCTGACATTGGTCGGAGGTTTATGACATGGACCACTAACCTGGGTGTCTCAGAGTCTAATATCAAGTCATTAGTGAGAAAGGGCCTGCCATATAAAGCTTCCAATGGGTCAAACCCCGGCAATGAGACTTGTTTTTTTTTTTTTGTTTGTTTGTTTTGAGGTAGGGTTTGAACTCACGGCAATCCTCCTACCTCTGCCTCCCGAGTGCTGGGATTAAAGGCGTGCGCCACCACGCCCGACTGAGACTTATTTTAAGCATAGTCACGGTTAGCAGTAGCCACTTAGTCCTGTGTTGCCTGGATGAGCTTTTCAAGTGTCCCTTTAAGAGCTCATTGCCTTTTCCTACTTTTCCTGAGGACTGAGGCTGCCAGGCATAGTGTTCATGGAATTGAATACCCAGCACCCTGACCAGTCCCTGTGCATCTCTCTTGGCCTCAGAATCAGCCACTCTGTCTCCCTTAGCTCCTGGGTCGTCTCCTTGTTCATTCCCAGGATGGTGAATTATAGCCATCTGTGTCCATAGAACTGCATCTAGAAGTCTGCGGACCTCTTGGGAGTGTTTAACAGGAGTCCATATTACTGCATGTGCACGGAGAATTAGAAAGGCGTATTTACAGTTAGTGTAAATATTGACTCTTTCCCTGAGACAATTCTAATGCCTTAGGGAGGGCTGTTCATTTGGCCAGCTCTGTACTTTAGTTTGGGTCTATGGCCCTGTATCAAGAGTGCCAAAATCAGAGAGGACTGCATAGCCTGCATACTTGCCTCCTTCTTTTATAAATGAACTCCCATTGGTATACAGTATTAAGTCAGGATACCCTAAAGGCTGGTTGGAGAGATCAGGACAAGCCACATAGCTCTCCATCAACACCTCTTCACAAGAGTGAATGGACCCCTCTTCTCCCTCTGGTAGGTAAGTGTCTGGATTGAGATTCTGGCTGCAGTTGAGAGGGATTTCTAGATTTCCTTTAGAATTTAAAATACTCCCTATATCATGTGGCATGTGAGCCATAAGGAGGCGCCCTACAGTGACCTTGTGGGCTTCAGAGAAAAGGACCCCACTGCAGCCACTGCCTGTAGACAATCCTGCCAACCTTTTCTTACTTGGTTTATGTTTCTGCTCAAATACCCTATTGGTTAAAAGGAAGGGCCTAGAAATTGTGTAATCGCTCTGAGGGCTGTCTCCTTCCTTTCAGTTACATGTAGGTGGGATTCAGGTTAAGAGGACAAGCCCAGGCTGGGACACGAATCAAGGCATGCTTTAGCGTCTGAAAGGCATGTTGAGCCTCTGTGGTTCACTCAATCTGAGGCAGCATATCCTGGTGTTGCAGGTACTTTTGTGTTGCTGGAACAAACACCAGACCAGAGGAAGCTTATGGGAAGGAAGTTTTATTTCAGGCTTACAGAATCCAAGGGAAACACCTTCAGTAGAGGAAGAAACTGGCTCCCCTCCATAGATCATAGCAGAGAGACTCCACCAAACAGCCAGCGAACTGAAAAAGCCAGAATTCTAATTAACCCTTGTATTAATGCTTTTTAAGTTTTAGTTTATTTGAGAGATAGAGAGAGAGATAGAGATAGAGAGAGAGAGAAATTGACTGGGCATATCAGGCCTCTAGGTTCGGCAAACAGTCTCCAGACACATGTGCCACCTTGTGCATCTGATTTACGTGTGTCCTGGGGAACTGAACCAAGTTCTTTTGGCTTTGCAGTCAAAAACTGTAACCACTAAGCCATCTCTCCAGCCCTGAAACTAACTCTTTACATGTCTTCATGCCTTAGGGTGGTATTAAAAGATCCCACCCCCAGCAATACCTCCATCTGAAGCCTGTTGGAGTCTTAATGAAGACACTTAATCAAAAATCCCTGAGAGGGCTAAGAAAAAAGTCCTGAGAGTACTTGGGAGGCAGAGGTAAAAGGATCACCATGAGTTCGCAGCCACCCTAAGAATACAGAGTGAATTCCATGTCAGACTTGGCTCGAATGAGACCATACCTTGAAAAAAAAAAAAAAGTCTGGCTACATTCTGCTGTGTCCTGAGAAACAGACAGAATCTGAATTTAAATGCAATAGACCGGGTTTAGAGGAGAAAATTTCAAGGTAGCGTCGCTTCCACCCTTGTGCAGTGGCTTTTCTTATCTGCCCTAATTTAGAACTACAATGAAAGACAGCAAAATGTAAAGCAGAAAGATGAAAACTACGAAGATTAGAGAGGAAAGAAATGTGAAGAAGTTTGAACACTCCAAGAGTGTGGCTGCTTTGGTTGTAATTGTTAAAGATATTATCACCCATAAATAGAAAATTACTTCTCTGCAAAGGGAGAGTAGGTAGGATGCCTTGAGGGTAAGACCCAATCCAGTGAGGGATCTAGCTAGGAATGTGAATTCCTTTGAAAGGAAAAGGCCTGAGAGAAGAATGAAGCACTTCCCTGTTTCCAAGGTCAGCATACAAAGACTGCACCACCCAGGTCCCATCCCATGGGGGTGAGGTTTCAACCCAGTCAGACAGCAGAACTTCGTGGAATCGCCTGCATGGCACTGGTTTTGAAAGAATGACTGGTGTGAGATAAAGGGGGCCATGAAGTTTTTCACCATAGTTCCAGAGAGCCCTTGAGAGTCCGTATTGTATGGCAAGGGTTGAGATTTCTTGGCATTATGTCCCTGATTACCTGACCAGAAAAAAAAAAAAAAAAACAAGCATCAACGACCTTACACCTTTTTCTCCTTCATAGAATCTGGGCCTCATGCTGGAGTTTATCTGGACTTGAACAGGTTTGCATAGCTCTTACACTCCATTGGTGCTGCTTGTAGCCTCTTTTATAGGCCTGCTCCACTGAGAGCCTGCAGCTTCTCTTGGCAGATGGCCCGTGGTCCCAGCATCTCTAACATTCTGAGGTCTCCTGTGTCACTTATCATTCACTTTCATAGCTTCATGCGGTGGCCTCACAGGGCCTCCTTAAAGACACCTCGACCCTGCCTCACATTGCTTACTCTCAGTAGCTCTCTGCAACTGTGGTGAAATACTTCATGGCCTCCTCCATCTTCCACCTGTCATTCTTTCAACACCAGTGCTATGTGAATGTTGCTACCACGTTCTGCTGTCAGATTGGGTTGGAACCTGGCACCCATGGACCATAGCTGTTGCAGCTTTTGTATGGTGACCTTGGGGAACAGAAGGCCCTTCTTCATTCGTCTCTCAGGCCTTTTCCTTTCCAAAGAATTCACATTAGTGCCTAGAGCCTGCAGTGGATTGGGTCTTCCCCTCAGGGCATCCTACCTAGTCTCCCTTTGCAGAACAGTAACTTTTTTAAAAAATTTATTTATTTAGTTGCAAGCAGAGAGAGAAGAGAGGTGGACATAGAGAGAACTGGCACGCCAGGGCCTCCAGCCACTGCAAACGAACTCCAGATGCATGTGCCCCTTGTACATCTGGCTTATGTAGGTCCTGGAGAATAGAACCTGGGTCCTTTGGCTTCGCAGGCAAATGCCTTAACTGCTAAGCCATCTCTCCATCCCCAGAGCAGTACATTTTCATTTACTGTGGTAATCTAACTTACCCTTTATAACCAAAGCAGCCACAGTTTCTTTGAGACTTTAAGCTTGCTCACATTTCATTCTTCTCTAAACTTAATAATTTTCATCTTTCTGCTCTATATTGTCCTGACTTTTATCATAGATCTGAATTAGGTCAGATAACAGAAGCCACTCCACAGAGTCAATGCCTTGAAATTTACTCTGCCAAACACTTCCCATTACATTTTTAAAATTTATTTTTAGTTATTTGAGAGATAGAGAGAGGGGGGGGGGGAGAATAAAAAAATGTGTGTGTTAAGACCTCCAGCCCCTGCAAAATAAACCCAAACACATGCACCACCTTGTGCATCTGGCTTACGTGGGTCCTGGGAAATCAAACCTGGGTCCTTTGGCTTTGTAGGCAAGTGCCTTAATCGCTAAGCCATCTCCCCAGCACTTGTCCATTACTTTTAATTTTACAACCTAATATAGCCATATTCTTTGCAACATATCACAATGCTGCCTCTAGCACATTTGTCTATTGTCTATGTTTCCATATGAAGCATCTTTATTAGTAGAGTCTCATTTCTCTCACCTTTATGCTTCTTCCAAATTTCTACTCTTCCTGTCTTAGAGTCTCATGTATGCAACGAATATAGTTTTGTGCTGCCATGCTTGGATATCTATCTTGTTTCAGTAGTTTTTTTTTGTTTTTTTTTTTTGGCTTTTTGATTGTAGGCTATCGCTTTAACACAGCCTGATAAGGAACTCACTATGCAAGCAACAGTGAGACCCTACCTCTCAATAACAAGGAAGGAAAGTTGTGGGTTGGAGAGATAGCTTAGCCTAAGCCTAAGATTAAGGATCTAGTTTCGATTCCCAATACCCATCTAAGCCAGATGCTCAAGGCGGTGAATGTGTCTGGAGGTCGTTTGCAGTGCCTAGACTCCCTGTCATGTCCATTCTCTTTTTATATGTGCCCCATCTCTTTTTCTCAAATGAATAAATAATAAACAAATAAAATATTTTTTAAAGGTTAAAAGAACAGCGTCTCCAGATTGAACGTACTTGCCCTTATAACACTCCTTTTTGGGAGTCTGGACAATGAAGCATAGTTTAAGACCTAAGACTCAGTAATGAGTATTCATGCCCCTTCAGCCAACAGTCCCAAATCCTTATACTCTTTTAACACAGATCCCCTCTAGCACACCCATTACTCAGTGTTGGACCCCAAGGATGCCTTCTTTTTCATCCTGTTGCATCCTGACATTCAGCTCCTGTTTGCATTTGAGGACCTTACTTGGCTGTCAGGACAGGTCACTGTACTGTCCTCTCACAAGGGTTTTGAGCTGTTCCCCATTTATTTGGCCTAGCTCTTTCTCAGACTTGCTGTACTGGACCTATCCAGTGACCACTGTAATTCAACATATGCATGATCTCCTATTGTGTAGGCCTAATGAAGATACTATTTCTTGAGCTGTTATGCCCAGTTCTCGGCATCCCCAGTGACCACCAAGGAGAATCAAACACGTATGCAAGGGCAAGGAGCTTTATTTCGGGCTTAAGCTCGGTCTCTTGACTTCACCAACACAGTGGATCTGTACAAGAGCCCCGAGTAGTGGGAGGGTAGGGTTTTTATAGGGATTTGAACATAGAAGAAGGGAATGGGTACATAATTGGTTGATTTAAACAGTGTACTCTTCTGGTTGGTTTAGGATTTTGGCGGGCAAAGTTGGTGGGCTGGGGTTAGGGGATTTGAGCTTATCTATGACTACAAGAATGTCTCATGACTTCAGGAATGTATCAGTTTAACTGTTAAACCTACCCTTATGGCAAGGTCGGCAAGGTCAGTGGGCTGGAGCTAGGGGAATTGAACTTATTTTATGACTTCAGGAATGTATCAGTTCAACTGTTAAACCTACACTTACGGAAAGGTCGGTGGGCTGGAGCTAGGGGAATTGAACTTATCTTATGACTTCAGGAATGTATGGCATAATGTTTCCAGTAACTGTTAAACCCACCCTTACCAGAATATAAAAAATTTAGATCTTGCCAGCAAACAGAAACTTAGGCCTACTGAGGACTCTGAAGCCTGTCATGGAGTCCATCTGGTTCCTGAGTCCTTCAGAGCTCCTGTGTTTCTTCTCAATTTCTTGGCTAACAGAGTGTGGTGGTTTGATTCAGATGTCCCCCATAAATTTAGGTGTTCTGAATGCTAGGTTCCCAGCTGATGGAGATTTGGGAATTAACGCCTCTAGGTGGCAGTGTATTGTTGGAGGCAGGGTTTATGGCTATTATAGCCAGTTTTCCCATGCCAGTGTTTGTCACACTCTCCTGTTGCTATTGTCTAACTTATGTTGGCCAGGAAGTGATGACCACCCTCTGCTCATGCTTGTGTTTTCCCCTGCCATCATGGAGCTTACCCTCGAGTCTGTAAGCCATCTTGTTCAGGTGATTTCTGCCAGCAATGTGAACCGGACTGCAACAGTAATGTTGGTACTGAGGAGATGTGTCATTTGCTGCTAGACACCTGACTGTGTGGCTTTGGCCCTCTGGAGCTGATTTTCAAGAGGAATGTGGAAGGATTTGAAATCTTGTCCTATGAGACTTTTTGCAGTGTTGTGAGTACAGCTTGATGTACTATTTTGGTCAGAATTTGAAGACCTGAATATAGTAAGTACTATGGACTTTGATGATTGGCTTGTGAGGGTGAGAAAGAGCTTTTCTTGGACTGGGCTAGAAGCAGTTTGTGTGAGAAGCTTGCTGTTATGCCTGTGTCCTGAGAATTTGTGCAGGGTCACATTGCATAGAAATTGACTGGTGTGGCACATAAAGAAATCTTTAGGCTGAAACTGCTGCCTGTTCAGCAGCAATTGAGAGATTAAAACCATTAAGATTGGGCCACCTGGCATGCAATGGGCAACAGGAAGAATGTAGACTCTTCTGAATGCTCAAGGAGTGTCCTGTTCTTCAAAGTCTGCTTATTCCCACCTGTATTAACAAACTGGCACCACACCTGGTATTATGGAGTATAAGAAATGCAGGAAAGAGAGGGTCATTGAATTTGCAACATGGTCTTGTGTTTTGGAAGCAGCCATGGGCAGTGTGAAGCAGGTTTGCTGGATGTCTGCCATGGAGACCTGATAGAGCTGTGTGGATGGACTGTGGATTGCAGTGGAGACCCAGTGAAGATGCCGGGACCACAAGATGGCTGCTAAGGAAAGACACCGGCCACAGCTGAAGTTTTCCAGGAATGTGAGCAGCCTAGCTGGAGGGGCGGTATTGGACCACCAGAGACTTGTCAGTGGTTATAATTATTGGAGTTGGAGACTTGTCATTGACTAGAGGTGTTAGACTTGGAGCTACAGAGTTTGTTGAGTTGCCCTGTTTAAATCTGGTATTGGTTGACTATTCCTTTGCTATGCCTACTGCTGTCTTTTGCAGTGTGAATGTTTATTCTGTGTCAGCATGTATTTTTTGGGGGGGGAATTTTTGGTATCATGGCTCAGTTTAAAAACCTTGGATTATGGGGATGTTTGAATATCATTGGGATTGATAAATATAATGGGGGCTTTTAAAGTTGGACAAATGCATTGTATTTCATATCATGTATTGTTATGTTTATGGGGGCCGAGGGGCAGAATGTGGTGGCTTGATTCAGGTGTCCCCCATAAATTTAGGTGTTCGGAATGCAGGGTTCCCAACTGATGGAAATTTGGGAATTAATGCCTCTTGGTGACAGTGTATTGTTGGCGGCGGGCTTATGGCTATCATAGCCAGTTTCCCTTTGCCAGTGTTTGGCACACTCTCCTGTTGCTATTGTCCACCCTATGTTGGTCAGGGGGTGATGTTTACACTGTGCTCATGCCATCGTTTTCCCATACAATTATGTAGCTTCCCCTTGAGTGTGTAAGACAAAATAAATCTTTTTTCCCCCAGAAGCTCTTCTTGGTCGGATGATTTCTGCCAGCAACACAAACCTCACTGCAACACAGAGGATATAAAATGTCATGTGAGAAGGCTGGTCTGTGCCAGGCTAAGATTTCCTGTCTAGGCCTGAATTGACCTTATGAGACTGAAACTTTAGGGACAGAGAGAATTTACCAGATTCTCTTCTTCCTACTTCCTGTGACCCTGAAACATTTGAGAACTTTCCTGGAGGTCATTGTATACTGTAGGATCTATGTACTAGGTATCTTGTATTGAATGTAAATATACATCCCCTGTAGACTCAGGAAATTTTTAAAAGATTTAATTGGATTAAGAAAAGGAAAAAAAAGACAAAGTATAGAGACCTCTTGCCATGTGAGGAAGAAGGGGGTAGACAGTCCACATGGACTAGGAATCCTCTCCCTATATCAGGTCAGCAGGGCCAAGATGAGGGGCGGTACCAGAGCAAGGACCTAGAGGTTGAGGAGACATGAAAAGCTGAAAAAGCCATGTGTGGTGGTGCACACCTATAATCCCAGCACTTGGGAGGCAGAGGTAAGGGGATTGCCCTGAGGTCGAGGACAACCTGAAACTACATAGTGAATTCCAGGTCAGCCTGGGCCAGAGCAAGGGCCTACCTCAGCAAACCAAAAACAAAGCCAAAAGAGAGTGCCTCGGGGATTTATTATTTTTTTTCTTCGAAATTTTTATTAACAACTTCCATGATTATAAAAAATGCCCCATGGTAATACCCTCCCTCCCCAACTTTCCCCTTTGAAACTCCATTCTCCATCATACCCTCTCCCCATCTCAATCAGTCTCTCTTTTAATTTTGATGTCATGATCTTTTGCTCCTCTTATGATGGTCTTGTGCAGGTAGTGTCAGTAATTGTGAGGCCATAGGTATCCAGGCCATTTTGTGTCTGTGGGGAGCATGTTGTAAGGAGTCCTAACCTTCCTTTGGCTCTTACATTCTTTTCGCCACCTCTTCCACATTAGACCCTGAGCCTTGGAAGGTGTGATAGAGATATTGCAGTACTGAGCACTGCAGTCATTTCTTTCCATCACCATGATACCTTCTGAGTCATCCCAAGGTCACTGCCATCTGAAATGAGAAGATTCTCTACCAAAAGTGAGAGAAGCATTAATATAAGGGTATGAACATTAACAAGTGCTTACTGGGCAGTTTGATAAGCATAGTATATATATTTAGCCAGACAACAGCAGACATTACACCCCTAGGGCTTATGACTACCCCTGTTTTAAGTTTTCAGTATCAGGGATGTATTCCCTCCCATGGAGAGGGCCTCCAGTCTAATTAGAGGGCAGTTGGTTTCCCCCATAACAGACGTGCCACTATTGCACCAGTTGGCTCATTTGGCCTGGCTGTTGAGTATCTTCACTGGTGATTTCTCTTTCTCTCAGGGATTTATTTTTAAACTTTGTTTATTTATTTATTTATTTATTTATTTATTTATTTATTATTAAAGAGAGAGAGCAAGAAGGAGAGAGAGAGAGAGAGAGAGAGAGAGAGAGAGAGAAAGGAAGGGAGAGAATGGGTGTTCCAGGGCCTTCAGCCCCTGCAAACACAGTCCAGGCTCATGTGCCACCTTGTGTATCTGGCTTATGTGGGTTGTAACGAATCAAACCTGGGTCCTTTGGCTTTGCAGGCAAATGCCTTAGCCACTAAGCCATCTCTCTAGCCCTCTCAGGGATTGTCCTACATAAGACTCCGATAGCCTGAAGGTGGAGGTATCACTGTGGGGGAAGGGAGTCTTTAGTACCACCCTAAGGCATGAAGGCATGTAAAGAGTTAGTTTCAGGGCTGGAGAGATGACTCAGTGGTTATGGTGTGTGCCTGGAAAGCCAAATGGCCTTGGTTCAACTACCCAGGACACACATAAACTGGATGCCCAAGGTGGCACATGTGTCTGGAGTCCGTTTGCAGTGGCTAGAGGCCCTGGCATGCTCAGTCTCTCTCTCTCTCCATTTCTCCCTCTTTCTCTCTCAAATAATTAAGTATAAAAAAGTAGCCGGGCGTGGTGGCACACGCCTTTAATCCCAGCACTCGGGAGGCAGAGGTAGGAGGATCGCTGTGAGTTCAAGGCCACCCTGAGACTACAGAGTGAATTCCAGGTCAGCCTGGACTAGAGTGAGACCCTACCTCGAACCCCCCCCCCCAAAAAAAAAAAGTATTAAAAAAGAGTTAGTTAGAACTCTGTTTTTTTTTTTTTCAGTTTGTTGGCTGTTTGGTGGGGTCTATCTGTTATGATCTATGGAAAGGAGCCAGCTTCTGCTATTGATGGTGTTTCCCTTGAATTCTATAATCCTGAAACAAACTGCTAGTGTTTCACTCCCTGGGAATCACAGAAGCTCGCCTTGCTCACTATTCAGGACTCAACAGCCACCAGGTGTGACCTGAGATCTCCGGTCTTTTGGTGCCTTTGTCTACGTGAGCAGTGCAAGTTCTGTCCAGCCTGCATGGTGCAGGGAGCTGTATTAGTGTTCTATGTAAATCCAGCCTAATACCTGGCAGCTTCCTGCTTCTCTTTTCACTCTCTCTATTTCCTCAGGATGTGTGAGCTGAGCAGCTCATTTGTGGAGACTGAAGAATTCCGGCCAAGGATACACTCTGGTGGATGTCCAAAATCTCTCTCTGAGCTGAGATGAGTCTCTGACAGCCCTTTGTGTAATCCACCAGGTCATATTGCATTCTCCCTTTTCCTCCATCCTTCCCATAGACTTTAGAACTCAAGCAAGGAGGCCACTCACCGCCATGTGAGCATTTATATCCACACTCTCATCAAATTACAGCCTTCAGGACAACGTACTCACTGTCAGACTGCGGTGGAGGCACCCCGTCTCAACCTTAGAAACCCTGGGAGTTCAGACTTTTCAGTGTGTGGACAATGAGAGGCTTGCGGAGCCTCCCAGGTAATACTCCACCAGTCACTCCAAGCATTACTATTGCAATGATTCTCCTTCCTCATCCTTGGGTTTTGTTTGCCTTCCCTAAGCCTGGGAGGCATCCCTAATTGATCCTACCATTTAGTACAGGACCCCCCAAAAATAAATTGTGCTATCACCCCAACCTCTGTTTTTTTGCCAACCCCTCCATGCTCCTTTCCTCTATCCCATCCTCTTCAAAATATTCCTGTCTTTGATATCAAAGATGCCTTGTTTACTGTCCCCCACACTACATCAAGACCACTCTTTGCCTTCTCCTGGGAAGATGCTAACACCTTACAGGCCCAGTGATTGACCTGGACAGTCCTGCCCCAGGGTCTTAGAGATAGCCCTCACATTTCTGGGCCTTACAATGGGACCTGGCAACTTCAGACCTCAGGCCTAGTTTTCTGCTGCAATATGTAGATGATCTCCTATTATGAAGCCCCTCTAGGGATTTCAACTTAACACATGCTACTATACCTCTCAACTCCCTGGCCTCTTGGGGATATAGAAGTTCTAACGATAAGGCCAAAATAGGTAGAACCTCTGTTCTGTACCTCAGGATTTCACTTTCCTGGGAAGGAAACTACTCCTAACACCAGAATCAAAGATCTCATTAATTATCCCTTACCCCAGACTAAGGGTGAACTCCTTGCATTGCTTGATTTGCTTAAATTTTTCTGCATCTGGATTCCAAATTTCTCTCTCATAACCCACCCCATATATGAGGGCACAAAGGGGTGCCTTGGTGAGGCATTCCTATCCACCAAGTCTCTCCAGTCCCCCATAGACCTCCTCAAATGATCTTTATCCACAGTCACTAACATCTCCTTATCTGACACTAACAATCACTTTTTTTTTTCTTTTTTTTTTGAAGGTGGGGTATCACTCTAGCTCAGGATGACCTGGAATTCAGTATGCAGTCTCAGGGTGGCCTTGAACTCATGGAGATCCTCCTACCTCAGCCTGCCAAGTACTGGGATTAAAGGCATGCACCACCATGCCCAGCGCCAGAAATTTTCTTTTTCTCATATGTCAACTAGGGACAGGCTATAGCCATTCTCTGCCAGAAGGGAGGTGACACATTTCATCCCCTAGCTTGCCTCTCCAAAAATTAGATGTGGTATCAAGGGGATGACCCTCTTGCCTCCAAATACTTTGCAGCAGTCGCCCTCCTTGTCCCTGAGGCTAACAAAATATCCCCCCACAGCCCTCTTCATATCTCACCTCTCACTCTTTAAAGGACCTCCTGAGTCACCCAGCATTTCTCTCTCTCCCCCCTTCCCACACCCAGAGTCTCCATGCTCAAAGTCTTCATCCCAATCCCCTTTTGAACAATCAACCCTTCTAAATTCTGCTACTTTCCTACCTGCCACATGCTCCTCTATGTCATCTGATAGTCCCATTCATATCTGCACAGATATTCTAGACTTCTCTCTGAAGCACTTCCACATATATTCACCACTCTCCCTTTCCCTATGCTCCTGACCGGTTCATTGATGGTAGCACTGTTAAACAAGAGCCTTTTACAGGAGGCTACGCCATCCTCCAGTGTGATCCTCAACACCCTCAACACCCATGAATAATAGAAGCAAGGTCTCTGCCTCCACATCCTACTTCACAACAAGCAGAATTCATTGCTTTAACCCGAGCTCTCAGTCGAGCATCCACTCACCATGTGAACATCTATACTGATTCCAAATAGGCATACTACATCTTGCATCCAAATATTCTAATCTGGAAAGAGAGAGAGAGAGAGAGAGAGAGAGAGAGAGAGAGAGAGAGACTCCTTCACACAAAAAAGATCCCCCCACCATCAACTCATCACTTTTCCAAGAGCTCTTAGACTCAGCCCTGTTACCCAGCCAAGCCACTATTATTCACTGCAAAGTCCACCATGAGGCAAACAGTACCTTTCTATTCTCAAAAACCAGGCCGACACTCTCGCCTGCCAAATGGATTTCGCTTACCCACAGCACTCTTTGAAACCGGCTAACACTCTCCTCCTCTCTCCAGAATCACACCTTTATTCTAAGCCCATAATACAACTCACAGTACGTCCAACCCACATGCTAAGGAATCTCCCTGTTCACCCAGCTGACAACACTTTGCTTTCCTTTCTTCAGGGCTCATACAACCTCACTCCTGACGACAAACATTTCCTCCAAGAACTAACTGACTTCTTGCTCTACTTGTCAAAAGACTAATCCTAACTCTAACATACGTCCACCCCAATTCCCAACCCGTCAAATGAGGGAGCAGGGAGTCTCCCCTGCCATGGATTGGCAAACAGACTGTACTCAGGTGCCCTCTGTCAAATGTTTCAGATATCTTTTGGTCTGTATTGATAGCTTTTGAGGAAGGATAGAAGCTTTCCCCATGACAAACAAGAGGGCCTCAAAAGTTGCTAGACTTCTCCTTACTGAACTGATTCCCTGATTAGCTTTACCCTCCTCTCTACAATCTGATAATGGGTCAGATTTTATTTCTGCTGTCACTCAACATGCAGCCACAGCCCTTCATATACCCTGGAAGTTTCCGACTCCCTACCATACCCAGTCCTGTGGGAAAGTTGAAAGGGCCAATCACTCTCTCAAATGGATTCTGACTAAACTAACTCTGGAACTAAGGTTAGATTGGATCAAGCTCCTACCCTTAGCTCTTGCCCCTCTCCGTGCCCTCCCCTGTAAACTAACTAACATCAGCCCATTTGAACGAGAGTATAGCAGATTCATCACCTGACCCTGGGCTTTATCCCACAGATTCTAATCAGCCCCCTACTCTTGCCCAAGATTTTCTGTCTTTTCTCAGAGTAGAGCAATGTAAGACTGCTGATTCAAATAGCCCCACACCTATCCCTAATCCTCCTATGCCCTCTCACCATGTTGGGGAATAAATTTATACTTCTCCCAACACCTACTCTTCCTTGAAACCTAAATGGCAAGGTATTCATAAGATCATACTGCTCACCCCCACAGCCGCCAAACTCCAAAATCTTGCTTCTTGGTTTCATCTTTCATGCCTCAGAAACTCACCTCCTTCCTACTCTTCTACCCTCCTAAATCCCACAGACTCAAAATCTCTCAGCTCTCATCAATTCGTGAAGAGACAAGCAAAACCACAATTAAACTTTTGCTTCCTTTTCCAGATCCAGCAAATGACCCTGAGCCTTCATCAGTTTCACCTTTCCCTGACTGACCTGCTAGAGGACATATGGCTAATGCCACGGCCCATCCACACTTTTGACCAGCTGCTTGAGGCCACTGAGATCCTTTGGTTACAGGGCACTCTTATGTCTTTTCAACCCCACCAGGTTGAGTTCTTCACCCTCGCCCTTCATTTTGTCCTTCACGGAGAGTACTCATGCTTTGCCCCATCCTCCTCCTTATCCTGGCCCTCATCACAGCTGCAATCCTTACCATTGGACTAGTCACAGACTTTCCCCCTAGCTGGTCCCACACTGAAAAGACAGCTCTCACTCTCCTATTATGGTCACGTTTCATCATCATCATAATCACGAAGTGTCACCCCTGTTTCTACTCCCCCTATTCTTTCTACCACACTCTATCCACTTCCAACTCTTCCCAAAGATGAAAACTCATGTGTACACTCTACCTGACAAATGTGTCGCCTCTTTTACCCTAATTGGACCTGCCACCGCGGGATCCCCCTTAATGCTAAACTGTACCTTTTCAGGTTCTAACACCATAATTGGCCTATTTGATGATATGAAGATAATCAAGAAATATTTTTTCAAGGCGTCACACAGGGACCTTGGAAAAATCTCACAGATCAATCTAAAAGAGATAACATAAGCTGTGATATCTATAAAACTCCTACTCACCCTCAAGACTCAGGGCTGTATTCTTGCATTAAACTTAAAAAGGGACCCCCCCATACTATTTATTACCATTTCTCAGTCAGTCACCAACTCTTCCAACTGCCCTGCAAAGCCTGTATGATCCCTTCTCCCCACCTCAGAACCTCTGCTCCTCCAACCAGACCCTCTGCTCAGGCCACAGTGACCACTTCAAACAGGCCTCAGTACTCCCACACCAGAGGAAGCTGTGGCCTGCACACTGAAGCTAACCTCAGGATTGGGAGCCCATAGAATCCTGGGTAGGAAGGGTCTCCCTTATATAGAACAGGGAATGGAGAAAGCATGGGGCATTTCATTTGGTTTCAATGCTGTACCCAAAGGATTAAACATGAATAATTTGGAGGTACCATTGACAAGATTGGATCCCAATACGATATCAAGAAGATGCACTTATTTTGGGGAGGGGTTGTAGATGTCAAAGGTCTACTTACAGACTCAATGTGCTTCATCAGGGTCGCTGATCTCTTCATAAGACACCAGTTGCTTTCTTTCCCACAACTTGAGGGTCCAGGCACCCACATGGCTGCTGCTAGGCTCTGATATGAGAAAGGTTATCAAATGAAGGCTGGCCAGGAAGACGAATATTTGGCCCTGTTTTATCAGAAAAGTCAAGGGCTTATGCGTCCCATGTGCCCATGTCCAGCTTCATGATTTTATTTTCACATCTTCCGGCACAAGTAAGCTGAGACAGGAACTCTACAACAACACAGCCAAAGGACCAGACAGACAAGCCTGGGAGTCTCTGAGATGAGAACCCCCCCACCCACTCCCTTTCCCTGCTGTGACTTCTCAGGCTACAGCACTGTCTACCCCACCCCCTGTTCCTTTCATGCAGGAGAAATTTCAAGGCAGCTGCTGAGCAAGCTGCTCTTTTACACCCTTTGCATAGGCTCAGACCTGCAGCCTGCACATTGCCCTCCTGCAGCCCTTTGGACTGATGTCTCCATCCCAGCCCTTTCTCCTTCCTTCCTCCTCGGATTATCTGTTTTTGTGTTTTTCAGGTGGTGTGCATGCATGTGTATATGTGTGCTCATGTGTGTGATCAGAAGTCAACATCAGAGGCTGGAGATGGCTCAGCATTTAAAGGCACTTGCTTACAATGCCTGAGTGTCCAGCTTTGATTCCCTAGTACCCATGTAAAGCCAGATGCACAAAGTGGTAAGTGTGTCTGAGGTTTGCCTGCAGTGTAAGGAGGCTCTGATGTGGCCATTATCTCTATCTCCCTCTATCTCTCAAATAAATAAAGTATTTGAGAAAAAACTGAAAATATTTAATTGAAAAAAGAAGTCAGCTTCAGGTGTCTTCAGCAGTCACTGTCTACCTCATTTTCTGAGACTAGGTCTCTCACTGAAGTTGAATCTAGATTTGCTGGCCATCAAGCCCCAGGGGTCCTCCTATCTCCACCTCCCCCAAACTGGGATTATAAATATGTTCTGCTGAACCCAGCCTTTATGTGGTGCTGAGGATCCGAACTCAGGTCCTCATGGTTGTATGGCAAGCACTTTACCAACTAAGCCATCTCCACAGGCCTCCTCAAGTTATCTTTTTAGGAACAAGTGGTTTTGCTTCTTGCTAGGCCTCAAAGCTAACCTCTCAGTTTTCATGCAGTCTAAGAATCAGGCCATAGAATCCAAAGACAATGATTCTGATAAAGGCGATGGCTGTGAGAATTAGGGTGTGTGGAAAGGAAAGGGCTGTGAAGGATATAATTGAACTCAACCGCTTTCTAGTCTATCTGCCCTGAAAACATTCACAAATATCTTTTCCATCCTATAGGTCAGAGCTGAGGGGAAAAGAGTTGATGCAGAAAGTTAAGTACACACAAATCATACACAATTCTAAACTATTAAGATTAGAACGTATATGTTTATGGATAACAAATAACTTTTAAATAGATAAACCCTTGAGTGGAGCAGGAAGGAAGGCAAGAATTGGTGAAGGCTGTGTAGATAGCTTCTGCTACGGTTGGTGTGCTTAGCTGGATAACTATTAAGCACTAGTTGGACAATGTTGAGACCCTAGTGGACTCAATGTCATTCTCCACCAGTACACTTGACATATGTCTTTTGTTTAGTGTGGGTGCTGGGATCCTCATATTTTTAAAGGATATGCCTGATAAACACTATTAGGAAATTACTGGATAATTACAATTTTCATTAAATGACTTGTTCTCCTGAAAGTTCAGAGTCAATTTTATGAGTGCATAAGAAAATGTAATAGACATTTCTCCTTATTTTATCAAAACCAGATTAATTTCCACTTCCAACAAAATTAGGTTCTATACCTTCAGTTTGGAAAGAACTTGTTTATATGTTTATTTAGAGATGGATACTCTGTGTCATTTCCCATGCTAGCATTGAATTTCTGCGCCCAAGGGACCACCCTATCTCATTCTCCTAAATGACTGCGACTAGAAGCACATATCTCCAGTGCCTAAGAGTGTTTTCCCACCAAACACACAAATGCACCTGCACACACACACACACACACACACACACAGAGAGAGAGAGAGAGAGAGAGAGAGAGAGAGAGAGAGAAAGAGAGAGAGAAACACACACACACACACACACACACACACACAGAGAGACACAGATACACACACACACACACACACACACACATACACATACATACTCACAAATCTTTCTTTCCCATTGGTCAGGGAAACAATACAGTGTAGGTGAAAAGAGGGCAGACCCAATAGCAGTTTTTTTTTTCTATTTTTCATTACTTTAAAAAAATTTTTAAGCCGGGCGTGGTGGCGCACGCCTTTAATCCCAGCACTTGGGAGGCAGAGGTAAGAGGATTGCCATGAGTTCGAGGCCACCCTGAGACGACATAGTGAATTCCAGGTCAGCCTGAACTAGAGTGAGACCCTACCTCGAAAAACCAAAAAACAAACAAAGAAAAAAAAAAATTTTTTTTGTTACTTTCATTTATTTATTTTAGAGCAGCAATCAGAAAGAGAAAGAGGCAGATAGATAGTGAAAGAGAGAGAGAGAATGGGTGCGCCAGGGCCTCCAGTCACTGCAAATGAACTCCAGACGTGTGCGCACCCTGGTGCATCTGGCTAACATGGGTCCTGGGGAACTGAGCCTTGAACTGGGGTTCATAGGCTTCACAGGCAAGCGCTTAACCACTAAGCCATCTCTTCAGCCCCATTTTTCATTGCTTTTAATTTATCTATCTATCTATCTATCTATCTATCTATCTATGTATTTATTTATTTACAAGCAGAGAGAAATAGAAGAGACACAGAGAGAATGGGCATGCCAGGGCCACCAGCCGCTGGAAGCAAACTCCAGATGCATGCGCCACTTTGTGCATCTGGCTTTATGTAGGTATAGGAGAGTGAAACCTTGTTGTCAGGCTTTGCAGGCAAGTACCTTAACCACTGAGCCATCTCTCTAGCCCTATATTTCTTGGAATAGAGACTCATACTATGTAGCTTAGGCTGGCCTTGAACTCACTCAATAGCCAAGGCTGGCCTAAGTTCTTTTGTCTCAGCTCCCTGAGTGTTGACAGTACAATCATGAACCAGCATGACCCACTATGCCCATGCCAGCTTTAGTGGTGACAGATGGTGTGCACTTCAGCAACGTGTACTCGTCATGAATGGATGTGCTCACTCTCTCTTCTGCTCTGTATTCAAAAAGGCTTCAGTGTCTCCCGTAGGCCTGTTAGACAGGATTCCAGTGAAGCAGTCCAGAATCTAGAAGCTCTCACAATCACTGTAACAGATCTGAGAACAAAGGGCTGGTGTTATCTTCAAGTTGGTGCTTTTTTAAAAAAATGTGTTTATGTTAGACAGGTTTTAGCACCACTGGGCTAAATCATCAATCTTTCTTGTCCATTTAACACTTGAGATTCACCCGTTGTACTTGTGCAATGATTTTTAAGTGTCACTTATCTTTCAGTGTGTACAGGTCAAATTTTCTACCAATCAATTTAATGGTTTTCTTTTTTGGGGGGAGAAGAAAGTGTAATGGAATAGACTGAGGTACTGATGAGGTTCAGTCCACATTTTATAAACCACCAAAATCAGACTTCTGAGTCAACACTACAAGTAAACATCGTTCTTCCCCTGCTCCTCCTCCTTGAGTGGACAGCAACCCTCTGCTCCAACATTCCTAACGCTATAGGAGCCTGGAATTGAGAAATAGTTATTAGCCAGGAAACCATTCTGACTTACCACTCTCATGCAGATGAGTCTCCTGAGAGGACCTTTGACACACCACAGAAAAATTGTCAGGTGAGTGTGCTCCAAATCTAAAAGGATGACAGCGCCTTGGTCACTCCAGGCATGTCAATATTGTTAAGAGTTGGAGACCGTCAAATATGTCTTGGCCCTCATGACCCATCTTCTCTTCTTTTTTTTTTTTCTTTATCTCTCTCTTTGCTCCATGTCTTTCTATTTCTTTTATGCTGGGGATGGACCCCAGAGCTTGGCATATTAGTATGTGCTCTACCACTGGCCTACATCCCCAGCACCTTCTCATCTATTATCACAATGCAGATATAACATTGATAGCTTGATAATTGTGTGTAATATATGCACGTGTGTGTGCAGATACCTTCACCCCATGCACATGCTTATAAAAGCCAGAGGGGAATGTGGGGTGTCCATTTCTTCTCACTCATCCATGTATTGCGTTGGATGAGGTCTCTCCATCAACATGGAGCTCCAGTCTGTCAGAAGCCCTAGTGATTCTGTGCTCTCCTTCCCAACACCCAAATAAACCAAAGGAATGGAAAGTGTTTACAAGAGGAAGCTGCCAGGTATTAACTGGATTTACAAAAAACACTAATAAAGCTCCTTGAACCATGAGACACGTAGACAAAGGCAACAAAAGACCAGAGATCTCAGGTCACACCTGGTGGCTGTTGAGTCCGAGGGAGTGAAACACTAGCAGGGAGCTTGAGAGGAGGGGAGGGCAGGAGAAAGGGAGGGTTAGCAGCACAAAAGCCCCTGAGAACACTGATCAGAGTCACAGCACCAAATGTAAGGAAAGTGAAGAGAAAATCAAAGGAAAACACTGGACGTGATCTCAACAGACAGAGACAGTTCATTGAAGCCCAGCAAGGGGCTGCAACCTTCACTTAGGACGGAGGCTGAAGCATTGAGCTAGGCTGGGGTGCAAGCTTATAAGGAGGATCCTCAGAAAACAGACTGGACTAGGTACAGGTCCAAGGTAAGCAGATAAGGAACTTATAGCTATTTGTGTCCTTGCTCAAAATAGGATTTTTTAGCAAAAGTTGTCTAAGAGAGAGTGTCTTAGGTGGTTTCTGCTCCTTTCAAGGCCTTCTGAGCTAAGGGAAGTACATCAATCAGGGGAGTTTTCAGGCTTGTCTGGGACACACTGCCTAAGATGTTTCCTCAAGCCCTTCTATTCTTAGGGACACTTCTTAAATCTTTAATTTCCTCTAGTTTTCAGGGAGCATCATTTACCCTTCAGTGGCACAAACCTTTAATCTCAGCACATGGGAGGGAAAGGTAGGAGGATTGCTGTGATTTCAAGGCCACCCTGAGACTACATAATGATTTCCAGGCCATCCTGGACTACAGTGAAACCCTACCTAAAAAAAAAATTTTTAAATCTACTTTACTCAAGGCCAGCCTGGGGCTGCAGTATGACTTTTAGGTTATCTGGGGGAGAGTAAGATCCTACCTTGAAACAAAACAAAAACAAAACAAAACAAATAACAGGATGTGCTCTAGCCACTTCCTACCCTATTCCTGGCTCTTACCCTCTGACCATCATTAGCGCTCACTTATGTACAGTAGCTCCAGGTTGATGGAGAGACTTTGTCTCATGGAAAGAAATATATAGGTAAATGGGAAGGACAGCCAACACTCTCCTCTGGGCTCTGCACACACATATGTGATGTGTGTATTTGCACTCATATATGCATACAACACACACCTCATGTTCTATACCATATACATACAAAACACACAGACACACACAGAGACAAACACAAAGAGACACACAAAGAATAATAAACTTCTTATATGAGCCTACGAGCACATTGTGTGTACGTATGGTTGTTATCAATAAAAAAATTAGGGAAAAGACCTGAACACGTGAAATAAAAAGTTATCATGGGCCATGTGTGGGGATGCATGTCCTTAATCCCAGAACTTGGGAGGCTGAGGTAGGAGCACTGCTGTGAGTTTGAGTCCAGCCTGTGACTATAGAGTGAGTTCCAGGTCAGCCTGAGCTAGAGTGAGACCCTACCTTGAAAACACCTGTAATACTGTACTTCCAATGCTGTCTTTTTTATTGGGGGGGGGTTATCGAGGTAGGGTCTCACTCTAGCCCAGACTGACGTGGAACTCATTATGTAGCCTCAGGATGGCCTCAAACTCATGGCAATCCTCGTACCTCTGCCTCCCAAGTGCTGGGATTAAAGGTGTGCGCCACCAAGCCTGGCTAAATGATGTCTTTTGTAATGTGACTTTCTTCTTTTTTTCTGGAAGTGAAATCTGGTACTATCTGATCAAACTGTTGTGATAAGCTGTGGCAGGCATGTGTAACGTAAGCATGCCTCCAGTGAGAGCCCGATTGGAGGCAGAGACAGAAGCTCTGAAAGCAGTTGGCCTGGTGAATGGAGCAGTGAATGAGAGAGCCTGCCTCAGGATGCGGTGCAAGAGGATTGACACAAGAAAGTTCTCCCCTGACTTCCACACATTCACCAAGACACGTGCAAGTCTGCACACACACACACACACACATATCATACACACACACACATACACACACACACAAACATACACACACACAACAAAAAATTCCCAAAATTTCTTTAGCTGGCATAGTGGCCCATGCACACCTGAACTCTTAGCTCCTGGAAATGCTGAGGCAGAAGAAGCACAGGTTTGACACTAGCCTGGGAAAGTTGGTGAAGTTCTGCCTGAAAATAAAATCAAAATGGGTGAGCACATATGATAGTTGATTTGTTAAATATTTTATCTTGTTTTTTATTTTCAAGAAGGGAGAGAGAGAGAGAGAGTGAGAGAGTGAATGAACAGGACATAGATTCTAGCCACTGTAAACAAATTCCTGATGCATGGGCCACTTTGTGCATCTGGCTTCACATGGGTACTGGGGAATCAAACCAGAGTCATTGGGTTTTGCAGACAAGTGCCTTAACCGCTAAGCCATCTATCCAGCCTGAAAATTGGATTATCGAAAGAACAATCTATCAATCCAGGGCCCTGGGCTCTGTAATAAAAGAGGGCTATGTGTGCAATTAAACAAAGCCACAGTCCTCAGAAACGCAGAATTTAAATGTCACAATCATGGAGACAGAGAGGACTGCAGGGTGAAGAGAAGGAATGGGGGAGGACAGAGCTTCATTTACTGGAGAGCACCTTATTATTGTTTTCAAAATTCTTCATGTTTTTTCCTGCTGATATAAAGTGGGGAGATAAATGTAATGTAATTAGCAACTAGACCTAGGTGAAAACCTTTGACTCTTAGATGATTCGTTGTTCTTTCCTTCCTCAAGGTTAAGGAGGAAGCCTGTGGAGTAGTCAAAGGGGTCACTACAAAAGAGGGTATGGGGCAAAGAGCTAAATCTACTGGACGGAAGCTAATAATATTTTCTGTCCAGGTAAGGATCTATGAGTCCCCCTTTCCTGCAGCTCCCTTGTGTTAGGAAATCCAACCATGGATCACATACCAGAATCAAAGACAAAGCAAATCATCACTATATGTCCTTTCTTTGTATGTATAAATGGCAGCCCACACTTGTTCCAAGATCTCCCTTCCTTCTCTACCTACTCTCTTCTGCAAACTCTAATACCTATCCTCCTCTGACACCACTCAATGTTCATCCTCTCCACCAGCAGTCTCTAATCCAAGGGTTCTCCATCTGGGAAAGTGGTCCCCTGTCCTTTATCCTGAGGTTTGGAACAGAACCAGAGGCACATTCATTTCTTCCTCCCACATCATTCACTTCTGATCCCCTTACTGCTGACATCACAGTGAGTTTCAAAACCCAGCTCTTCCTGCGTATGTCAGCTCTGGGAACTCTGCCAAGATGCTAGTATCTGTCTGGGTCACCAGCTCTCATCTATAGTAGGATGAGAGATGGCAGTGAACAATTTTCAGGTGACATGGAAATCATAGAAGCAAGGAGTCAACTCCAAAAATGACTCCATCAGGGGACTTTGTTTCATATCCATTTGTAGTGTTGCTTTGTTTCGCGTTATACTTTTGATATAAGAATTGGATGGAGGGAGTTAAGCAAGACAAACAGACATTACACCATGGATCTACACTTCAGACCAACATTGTTGGCTTCAATGTCCCCACAACACAAATCACTTGTTCTCAAAAGACATCTCTTGGGGTGGAGAGATGCCATAGTGGTTAAGGTGCTTGCCAGCAACATTTAAAGGCCCATGTTCAACTCTCCAGATCCCACATAAGTCATATGCACAAAGTGATACAAGCACACAAGGTTGAACATGTTCACAAGGTGGCCCACACATCTAGAGTTTGATTGCAGTGGATGTAGGCCCTAGCACACAAATTCCCTCTCTCTCACACACACTCTCTCATAAACAAAGTAAAATAGGGCTGGAGAGATGGCAGAGTAGTTAAGGTGCTTCTGTGAAGCCCAAGGAACCAGGTTTGAATCCCCAGTACCCACATAAGCCAGACGCACAGGGTGGAACATGCATTTTGAGTTCATTTCCAGGTGCTAGAGGCCCAGGAATGCTCTTTCTCTCTCTCTCTAATACATAAGTAAATAAAATATTTTAGAAATAAAATAAAAAGACATCTCTCTAACAGCCCCCGGAAATGACACCATAATCTCTGTAACCAGAAGTATCACACTGGTAAAGGTCTACTCAATCCCCGGTGTTCACACCCAACCCAGTCGGCAAGCCCTTGGTCTGGAGACCCATAATGGACTTCTCCCATTCTTGTGCCTAAGGGAGTTTCCAATTCTTGCTTCCCTGCATTCTTCTATTTCTATTTACCACAAGGCCCAGAGTGTACGCTCCTTCCTGATTCTTTCCCATTTACAGAGTGGATGGTTTCATCTGTCTCAGCGCACACTTCTGCATAAGAACTGACTCAGTCCTCAGAAACTAAAGACTATGCAAGAGCACAGGCTGTGGTGTCAGACCAAGTACTGAGCATCCCACCACAGGACGTAGGTGTGCGGTGACTATCAGTGAACACACTGGGAGCATCCTCTTCTAGAGGCCACCTCCACCTGGGCAGGGCTTCATGTCTACCGCTGCCTCCTCCCGCATTCCTCAGCCCTAGGACAGTGCTCAGCACACGGTACTCATTCACTGGGTGTTTGCTGAATGCGCGAGTCTTTAAGGCTTCTAAGAATCTGCTAGTCAACACACATACACACAAGTGTGACTCTGTGTGCACAAGAATGAGAGCAGGGGATAGCTGGGAAAGATTTGCCACATTTGTAATGTGTCAGGAACCGATGCAGGGAAAATGAAGGATGAGGCTCTCCCCTGTGAAGCAGGAGCTGAACAGAAATGGAATGAGAAGGACTTGACAAGAAAACATTCTAATGGAGCAAGTTTGCAAGGGATGTGTATCGTGATAACGTATGTGACTGTAAATGCAGAGAAGAGAGTTTGAAATTGAACAACAAAGGAGTCACATCAGGGCAAGAGAAGGGAAATGTGTTTCAATGCAGAGTGACTGACAATACTGATTTCCCAAGGTGGATGCAGGGAACCCAGACAGAAATGTGCATTAGGTATATATTTTGCCTGGCCAAACTTTGCTGTCTAACAGAGTACTTGTGACACAGTAAGGACAATTCCAAAGTAGTGTAGGTACATAGTAAGAGCAATGCTTCCAGAGTGCTTGTCACAGTAAGAACAATTGTGAGAGAAGGCTTAGGACACTCTAAGAACCATGTTCATGGGGTGCTTGACACACAGAAAGACGGATGCTAACAAGAGTGCTGTGGCACTCAATAGCAATGCTTCTGGAACAATGCTTGCAAGTGACATACAATAATAACAAGAGTGACAGAGTAAGAATGATGGTAACAAAGTGGTTCACACATAACTAGACAAAATTTTATATGTACTTGGCATGTGGTACAAAAACTGGTGCTTCTGGTGAATCTTTTTTTATTTACTATACATCAAATTTTAACGATTTTTCCACGCTTGTGAATATCCTCCAAGTTCTTCTCTTTATCATCAGTACATTTTACCCGTCTGGGGCTGAGAGAATAAGAGAAGAAAAAGAAGTGCAGTGAGTTCCCATGCCTGTTCACTCACTAGCCAACTCTTCCAGGTGCCCTTGCAAAGCCTGGCCACTGCCCTTCTGCCCGACCTCAGGACCTCTGCTCCTCCAAGCAAACCCGCCCCTCAGACCACACTCATCACATCACCTGGCCTCTGAACCCTCAGGCCAGACATTGGTGTGCCCTGAACATTCAGTGCTGACCTGGGGTTTGGGAGCCCACAGCATCTCAGGTAGGGAAGGTATTTCAGAGTTCAGTGTTGCACTACAAATGATTAAAAATGCATTTGGAGCTACAAGTGGCAACATGAGATCTCAATACCACATCAGGAAGGCATATTTTGAGGAGATGTGTCAAAGGACTACATACAGCACTAATTATCTTCCTCTTCTTCCGGGTCGCTGATCTCCTCATAAGACACTCGCTGCTTCCTTTCACGAAGCCTGTTGCTCCAAATGCTAACATGGCTCTTGGTGGATCCTCATGTGAGAAAGGTTAGCCAATGAGGACTGGGTAGGCAGTGTGGGATTAGCCCTGTTTTGTTCAGAAAATCAGGGTGCCCCTTCCTCCCACATGCCCATGGACCTTCTCCATGCTTTAGTTTGATATTTTCTGGCTCAAGAGAGGCTGAAACATTAGACCAACACCACAATTGCCTCCACGCCGGCTCAATGTTTACCTTCTGCTTCCTCCCACCCACCGTCCCAGTGTAGAGTTTTCACTTCTGCCCTACTAGAACATTTCCCTGTTTGTATTTCATTAGCATGTATTTGTGAAAGGCATATGGTTTGGCAGAAATTGAGCAGAATAAGAAAAATTTCAGGTTCTCGTCTGTATAGAGTTGTATTAGCAAATTTCAGGTGGTAAGGCCTTGAATATTGAATGTATGGTATAGAATCAATTAGGAACAGTGATTGTCTTGATGACATTTGTGGAGTCAGGATGTGAACCTCCTTCTGTTTAAAAGTCCTCCTAAAAGTCACATGTCTTCAGACATAGGCTAAGTTCCGTTGTGTTTGTGAGGTGCTGTTCTTACCTCTCAGCTATTGCTGGGTGAGCTCCTCAGCCCTGTCACATCAGGCCTGGGCAGGCCCAAGAGTGTATTTCTGGGCATATTTTCTGGTGACCTTGGCATGATCACATTATGTAACTGACCTTGGCCACTAGCCACCTTTACTAGGGTGAGTGTGATGGGGGCACCAAACACAACATGTACTAGCAGAGTCATAATAACGGTGTGACTACTCTGACTGCTTGGCATGGAGCCATTTTTTTCTGTGAGTAATCTCACCGCATGGCCCTCCCTTGCCTTGAAGGGCTGTTTTCCCATCATTTGCTTTCACCTGGTGCCTCCATCCTGAGCCTGTCAGGGAAATGGATTTTTATGTGGGCTGAAAGATGCAGTCCACGTTGTACTGCATCCTATTCATCTGGAATGATCCTTGCCTTGCTTTTTTCACTAGTTTCCTAAGTGCGCAACTTAAAAAAATATTTTATTTATTTATTTATTTGAAGAAGAAAGAGGAGAGGGAGAGGACACACCAGGGCCTCCAGCCACTGCAAATGAACTCCACATGTGTGCACCCCATTGTGCATCTGGCTTACGTGGATCCTGGGGAATTGTACCAGGGTCCTTTGGCTTTGCAGGCAAATGCCTTAACTGCTAAGCTATCCCTCCAGCCCTCCATGTGCAACTTTTAAATATTAATAGCATAAGTAAATGCTCTCAAGAGTATTTTTGTAGTGTTCCAGAGATTATAAATCATCAACCCATGCTATTTCTTATTGTCCTCATCAAAGGTGAGAGATCATTATATTTTCTGTAGATAAATGAAGAGGAACCCAGTATCTTAGAGGAGAAAGAATTGGCCTAAATGAATCACATTTCCAGGACTTGAATGTTTGTCTTATCTTCTGTCCACACCAGCATGTGGGCAAGAAGAAAAAGTGTGTATGTAATTGGAAGTGTGATATGAAGAAGATTTGGGGAAGAAGAGCAATCAAGGAATGCACAGTGTCTGAAAGGTAGGGCTTCTATAAAATATTTGGCATCACACACAAGGTCATGGATTGTTATATGGAAAATAAACATCACAGTGAGTAGAGAGAAAAACCATAGCTGGACCACGGTGATGTGGGGAGGTGAACATAGGGAAAGAAGATTATAATGAGCCCCAGAAACTGATCTGGGTTTCAGTAAAGCAGTATGACATGTGGCATCCCACCATATTTCTGGTGAGAACATGAGTGTGGTATTGGGCAAGATGGCACCTGTAACAAGTCTGCTTGTATCAGGGGAGTCATTTACCACTGATCTTACATTGCTGTTCATTCAGCTTCCCCATTCATGGACTAGAGAATTCCTGGATAGCTAGCTAAATGCAAGCACTGCTTGAGGTTTTAAATGCTCTTTGTTCACTTGTTTTGTGTATATCTGGTTTAGGAGGCAAGTTTCCCAATGTACCCCACAAAGCTCTCATGATCCTACAAAGGGCCTGACATGAGAGGCATTTTCCAACACACCCATTTCAGTGGGCTCATAATAAAAATGAGTACTTTCTCTAATGTTCTTTCTTTGAATTTGATCCTCACCTGTATCCTCACCAGTAATTCAAAAAAGAACCCAGGTTCCTTTGCTCTATAAACTAGGGTGGATATGTGCAGTCATGGAAGCACTCCTTTAAAAAACAGCCAGGTGCCTCTGAGTGTTCCTCTGGGCTGGGCGTGGGTGTCAGGTGTAGACAAAGCCCTGAAGGAGATCACAGTGCCAGGGGTCCACAGTGGAAACCATGTCCTTTCTACCCTGAGGTGTGATGGATTCCCAGAAGTAAAGCCTGCTGGTGCTTCCTGTTTGGAGACTTGGAGTCACAGTGGAGGTATCAGCAGGCTCAGTGGGGAGTGTTTCAGGGCTCTTGGCCTAGACTGCAGGGACCACTAAAGACATGAAGGAATTGAAATGACCTTATCTGTAGACTAGACAACCAGTGAAACTGCTCCCCGGGCCAGTAGTTTAACATGTTTGCACACAAAAGTTTTATCTTCATTCACATTAATGTAATACTATTAACACGTTTGTTTTTATTTGATATCAGTGAATTGATATTTGATATTTTATTCTTAGTACTCCGGAGGCAGAGGTACAAGGACTACTGTGAGTTCAAGCCCAGCCTGAGACTCTACATCAAAAATGAAAAAAAAAAAAAAAAAAAGAAAGAAAAAGAAAGAAAGAAGAAAGAGTAAAGTTTATTTTATTGAATGGGGAAGCACAGTTATGCAGAGTCCATGACTGGTCAGCTTAAATGAAGATAAAGGTGTAGGTTGGTCCATAATGCATTGAGCACTGCACAGATCCCAGAAAGCCTGCCAAGCTAGCCTACTCATGAAAAAAAAAAGCACCAAGGCTAGGAAGAAGAAAGTGAGGTCACCCTCTGTGCTATCTTGGGTTAGAATATAGTCACCTACCAAGGACCCATTCACCCATCTCTCTTCATAGCCAAAGAAACTTCTCATTTCGTATAGTGTTTCAATCCCCATTCTTAGAAGCCTCCATAATGGCTGTTAAGGAAAATGGAGCGATGACTGCTCTGAACTGGTTCATACTGATAAGAGGGTGATCTAGGGCCACAGCAGACAAGGTTCCACTGGAGACAGGACTATCTAAGCGTCCATGGTAGTACATGCTGCTCTGGTGGTCAGCTTCCAGGTACTGTAGTGTCTCTTTATTTTTGGCATTTGGAAATGTTCCTGAAACACACATAAAGGAGTATTAGTAACATACTAGTAAAATATTAAAGTTCATCTTGAGGTAAGAGATGCATACTATTGCGAGGTAGGGATCATCTGTAAGCATATTAAAAGTGTCAATGGTCAGCTTATTGAGGTAGCATAGAAGCCAAGCCTTTAGTCCCAGCACTTGGGAGAAAGAGGTAGGAGAATCTCCAGGACATCAAGGCCACCCTGAGTCTACATAGTGAATTACAGGTCAGCCTGAGCTAGAGTGAGACCCTACCTGGAAAAAAAAAAAAAAAAGATCCACATTAGCAGGGAGTGGTGGCACATGCCTTTAATCCCAGCACTTGGGAGGCAGCGGTAGGTGGATCACCATGAGTTCAATGCCAACCTGAGACTACATAGTGAATTCAAGGTTGGCCTGGCTAGAGTGAAACCTTACCTCGGGAAACAAACAAACAACAAACAAAACCCTAAAAGGATAGCATAAAGTAAAATACTGAAATTAGAGATAATTGCCAGTGTCATAGCAAAGGGTGGTATCACCAAGTTAGGGCTAGGATTGCTAGTTTTCCAGCACTGTGAATACAAGAGGTAGAAAGTCATTTTAGCTTTAGCTGGGTAGTGTCTGAAGAGCAGCATGAGGTTCTCTGGACGTTCACAGGTCTGGTCTGTCCTTTAGCTCAGTGGTTTGCAGGGTTAGTGTAGACTCCAGGAGGGTTTGGAGCAGTCCACAGCATGAGTCGAGTGTGACCTATCCATGAGTCTAGTCCTGCCGTTCACACTGCTGTGGGAGTGGATAAAATAGCAGACTATTGCACTTCCCAGAGAGGTGAGTAAGGCCCTTGTTTGCATGTGAGGTCTTAACCAGAACCAAGTCTCCTAGGAAAAAGAGGAAGCTCTCTTGTTATTTTCTGGAAAGGCTAGTTTAGCATCTCTGATGTTGGTCAGAGTTTCAGTTTTTCCAGTTGAATGACATGGGTCACTAGCCTAGGTGTCTCAGAGTCTAATATCAAGTCATTAGTGAGAAAGGGCCTGCCATATAAAGCCTCCAATGGGTCAAACCCCGGCAATGAGACTTGTTTTAAACCTAGTCAAGGCTGGCAGTAGACAATTAGTCCTGTGATGCCAGGATGAGCTTTGTCAGTTGTCTCTTTCCAAGCTCATTAGCTTTTTGTACGTTTCCTGAGGAATGAGGCTGCCTGGCATAGTGTACATGGAATTGAATACCCAGCACCCTGACCAGGCCCTGTGCAGCTCTCTTGGCCTCAGAATCAGCTACTCTGTCTCCCTTAGCTACTGGGTCATCTCCTTGTTAATTCCCAGGACAGTGAATTACAACCACCTGTGTCTGTAGGACTACATCTAGGAGTCTAAGGATATCTTGGGAGTGTTTATCAGGAGTCCATATTACTGCATGGCTATGGAGAATTAGAAAGGTGTATTTAGAGTTAGTGTAAACATTGATTCTTTCCGAGACAATTCTAATGCCTTAGTGAGGGCTATTAACTTGGCCAGCTGTGTACTGGAGTTTGGGGCAGTGGCCCTGTATCAAGAGTGCCAAAATCAGAGAGAAGAGCATAGCCTTCATACTTGGCTCCTTCTTTTACAAATGAACTCCCATTATTATACAGATTAAGTCAGCCCTAAAGCATGGTTGGAGAGTTCAGGGCAAGCCACATAGCTCTCCATCAACACCTCTTCACAAGAGTGAATGGACCCCTCTTCTCCCTCTGGTAGGTAAGTGTCTGGATTGAGATTCTGGCTGCAGTTGAGAGGGATTTCATGTCCCAGGAGCAGAACAGCCTGATATTTGAGCAACCAGCTGTCTGAGAGTCATAGATTTCCTTTAGAATTTAAAATACCCCCTATATCATGTGGCATGTGAGCCATAAGGAGGTGCCCTACAGTGACCTTGTGGGCGTCACAAACAAGGACCCCACTGCAGCCACTGCCTGTAGACAATCCTGCCAACCTTTTCTTACTTGGTTTAAGTTTTGGCTGAAATACCCTATTGGGTAAAAGGAAGGGCCTAGAAATTGTGTAATCACTCCCAAAGCTGTCCCCTTCTTTTCTGTAACATACAGGTAGGATTCAGACTAAGTGGACAAGCCCAGGCTGGGTCACAAATCAAGGCATTCTTTGGTGTCTGATAGGCATGTTGAGTCTCTGTGGTGCACTCAATCTGAGGCAGCCCTTGTGCTTGTTCCTCTTTAAGCGCCTGGTAGAGGGGTCTGTCCAGCTCTGCATATCCTGGTGTTGCAGGTACTTTTGTATTGCTGGCACAAACACCTGACCAGAAGAAGTTTATGGTAATGAAGGGTTTATTTCAGGCTTTCAGTATCCAAGGGAAACACCATCAATAGCAGAAGAAGCTGGCTGCCTTCCATAGATCATAGCAGAGAAACACCACCAAGCAGCCAATGAACTGAAAAAACTAGAGTTCTAACCAACTCTTCTTTTAATACTTCTAAAATTTTAATTTATTTCAGAAAGAGAAAGGAGGAAGGGATGGAGAGAGAGAGAGAGAGAGAGAGAGAGAGAGAGACTGGGCATGTCACGACTTCTAGACAGTGGAAACGGACTCCAGACACATGTGCCTCCTTGTGCATCTGATTTATGTGGATTCTAGGGAATCGAACCAAGCTCTTTTTGCTTTGTAGGCAAACACTGTAACCATTAAGCCATTTACCCAGCCCTCAAACTAACCCTTTACATGCCTTCATGCCTTAGGGTGGTACTAAAAGATCACCCCCCCCCCCGATACCTCCACCTGCAGGTTGTTGTAGTCCTAAATAGGACATGTCATCAATATCCCCTGAGAGGGCTGAGAAAAAAATCCTGAGAGTACTCAAGAGGCAGAGGTAAGAGGATTGCCGTGAGTTTGTGGCCACCCTGAGAATACACAGTAAATTCTATGTCTGCTTGGGTAGAGTTAGACCAAACCTTGAAAAAATAAATCTGGATACATTCTGCTGTATCCTCAGAAACTGACAGACTCTGGATTGAAATGCAATGCACAGAGTTTAGAAAAAGAAATTTCAAGTCAGGGTCACAATGACTCTATGTAGTGGCTTCTCTTATCTGCCCTAATTTAGAACTACAGTGAAAGACAGAAAAATGTAAAGCAGAAAGATGAAAAATATGAAGTTCAGAGGGGAAAGAACTGTGAGCAAGTATAAACTCTCAAAGTGTGTAGCTGCTTTGGTTGTAGTAGTTAAAGAGATTATCACCCATAAATAGAAAATTACTTCTCTGCAAAGGGAGAGTAGATAGGATGCCCTGAGGGTAAGACTCAATCCACTGAGGGATCTAACTAGTAAGTGAATTCTTTTGAAAGGAAAAGGACTTCCATTTAAGATGGCAGCATGGAACCATGGCAAAGAAGCCTAGGGGAGAAATAAAAAACAACAATAAACTCTTCTACTGAAAAGAGAAGGTGTATAATAAATTATCAACCACAGCAGAGAAGTAGAAGAGACCCAGAGCTTCTAGAGACTGCAGAAGCAGGCACAAGAGGCTCCAGCAGCAGCAATACCAGGTTCCCACAGCCACAGCCACAAGTCTTGGCCTGAGCTGCAGGGAAGGCCAGGTGAGGGCATTTTCCATTCATACCAGCCTCCTCGCAAACTCAAGAAACATGAAGGGAGGATGGCAGGGACGAGCGGAGCAGCTCATGAGGAAAAGGATCGCGAGGATCAGTGGGAGAACTTCAGCCACCATCCACAGCCTCCCCTCCCCCCACCACCATCGCAAGCGCCAGCAAGCACCAGAGACCTGGGGAAGGAGACTCACCTACACAACACCCAGCACAGGCAATCAGAGCAGTGACTCCCCGACCCAGCTAGACTACCTGAGCACACAGCTCAAAGAGGGACCCTAGTTGTCTTACAGCATAATTGAGACCAAAGCCATCCCAAAAGGTAACTGGGATTACACCAGGTCAGTACCCACCAACAAAGCTTCCTATATATGCTTGCACCAGAAGTGCTAATTGCACCTTCCATATCAGGGTAAATTATATGTTAAATCTGATGGTTTGTTGGGTTTGCCATTCTTAAATAAGCTATATTTTGGACTTGTCATTTGTTGCTTCCTGATTTGTATTGCCTGTGTCTCCTCTTCTGTCATTCATTGGGGAAGGGTCCCACTAGATCACAAGCTGACCATGGAACCCTCTACAGAGCAGAAATCGTAGCCTCCCAGTTGACAGGATTAATGGTGTGTGCTGCTCAATTCACAATAGCTGGGAAATGGAACCAGCCTAGATATCCCTCAACTGATGAGTAGATAATGAAGATATGGCACATTTATACAATGGAGTTCTACTCAGTGGTAAATAAAAATGAAGTTATGAAATTTGCAGGAAAATGGATGCATCTGGAAAGGAACATACTAAGTTGGAAAGGAACATACTAAGTGAGGTAACCCAGGCCCAGAAAGCCAAGTGTCATATGTTCTCTCTCATATGTGGATCCTAGCTACAGATGATTGGACTTCTGTGTGAGTAAGAAGAAAACTCAGTAGCAAAGGCCAGTAAGGTAAAAAAGAGATATAAAGGGAAGAGAAAGGAAGGAGGGGGTACTTAATAGGATGGTATTGTATATATTTAAGTAGAAGAATAGACTAATGGGGGTGAAAAGGCCCAAAGTGAGGTCAGGGAAAGAGAGTTAGTAAAGGAAAGGTGGAGGGAGGGTTAATCAAAATCTAAGAGAATATAAATAAATCAAATGGAAACCTAGTTTTTTGGACAACGGAACACTCAGGAGCTGTAGATTATTGCTAGAAAATTTTCAGTGCCAGGGATGGGATTACTTCCCATGAGTTGTTGGCCAGGAGGTCCCTGATGGCCCCAAAACATTGTAGGCCATTGCCGAGGCCCTTGGTTTCCCATCAGGAATAGATGGTAAGACCCTACTGCTGAAGACTCCACATACTTGGGCTGCAAGGCCACTGAGAAATCCTGGTGGAATTGAGCTGATAACCTCCTCCATGTAGACCAGCTGACAGAAAGCTGGAAGAAGGCCACTCTGCATGCAGTTCAATGGGAGAAAGAGAAATCACCAGTGAAGATACTCAACAGTGGACATTGCAAGCCTTATATTTGGCCAGCCAGGCCAAATGAGCCAACGGGTGCAATAGTGGCACGTCTGTCATGGTGGGAGCCAACTGCCCTCTAATTGGACTGGAGCCACTACTCCATGGGAGGGAATACATCCCTGATACTGAAAACTTTAAACAGGGGTAGTCATGAGCCATAGGCTTGTAATGTTTGCTGCTGTCTGGCTAAATATATATACCAGTGCTTATCAAACTTCCCAGTAAGCACTTCTCTTAATGTTCCTACCCTTATATTAATTATACTCTCACTTTTGTTAGATAATCCTTTTTTTCAGATGGCAGTGACCTTGAGATGACGCAGAAGGAATCTTGGTGCTGGAAAGAAGTGACTGGAGTGCTCAGTACTGAAATATCTCTGTCACACCTTCCAAGGCTGAGGGTCTATTGTGGAAGAGGTGGTGGAAAGAATGTAAGAGCCAAGAGAAGGGTAGGAGTCTCACAACTTGCTCCTCATAGACACAAAATGGCCTGGATATCCATGACCACACAGTGCCTGATACTACCTACACAAGACCGTCATAATAGGAGGAAAAGATCATGACATCAAAGTAAAAGAGTGATTGAGAGGGGGAGGGGATACGATGGAGAATAGTGTTTCAAAGGGGAAAGTGGGGTGAGGGAGGGCATTACCATTGGATATTTTTTATAATCATGGAAGTTGTTAATAAAAAAAGAATAAAACTCAGTAGCAGAGGCCAGTAAGCTAGAAAGGAGATGTAAAGGGAATAGAAAGGGAGGGAGGGGGACTTAATAGGGTGGTATTGTATATAGGTAAGTAGAAGAACAGATTAATGGAGGGGTAGAATGTGGTGAAAATGCCTAAGTGAGATCAGGGGAAGAGATTGAGTAAAGAAAAGGTGGAGGGAGGGTAATCAAAATCTAAGAGGATATAAATAAGTCATATGGAAACTACTTTTTTGGACAGTGGAACACTCAGAAGCCATAGATTGTTACTAGAAAAATTTCAGTGCCAGGGAGGTCCCTGATACTGCAAATCATTACAGGCCATTGCCGAGGCCCTTGGTTTCCCACCAAGAATAGATGATTAAGATCATATTGTTGAAGACTCCACATACTTGGGCTGCATGGTCACTGAGAAATCCTGCTGGAGCTGAGCTCCAACCTCCTCCATGTAGACCAGCTGACAGAAACCTGGAAAAAGCTATGCTGCATGCAGTTCAATGGGAGAGAGAGAAATCACCAGTGGAGATACTCAACAGTGGACACTGCAAGCCTTATATTAGGCCAGCCAGGCAAAATGAGCCAACAGGGTGCAAGAGTGGCATGTCTGTTATGGGGGAATCCAACCGTGCTCTAACTGGACTGGAGACTAGCTCCATGGGAGGGAATAACATCCCTGATACTGAAAACTTAAAACAGGGGTAATCATGAGGCCTATGGTTGTAACGTCTGCTGGTGTCTGACTAAATGTATATACTATGCTCACCAAACTGCCTGGTAAGCACTTCTCTTAATGTTCATACCCATATATATTAATGCTACTCTCACTTTGGGTTAGAGAAGATTCTCTTGTCAGAGGGCATCGACCTAGGGATGACTCAGAAGGCACCATGCTTTTAAAAGAAGTGACAGAGGAGTGCTCAGCACTGAAATATCTCTATCACATCTTCCAAGGCTCAGGATCCATGTGGAAGAGGTTGCAGAAAGAATGTAAAAGGCCAAAGGAAGGGTAGGACTGCTTACAACGTGCTCCCCCAGACACAAAATGGCCTGGATATCCATGACCTCACAGTGCCTGACACTACCAACACAAGACCATCATAATAGGAGGAAAAGATCATGACATCAAAATAAAGAGAGACTGATTGAGAGGGAGAGGGGATATTATGGAGAATGGAGTTTCAAAGGGGAAAGTAGGGGGCAGAGAATTATCATAGGTTATTGTCTACAGTGATCGAAGTTGTCAATAAAAATAAGAAAGCAAAAGGCCTCAAGAAAGAATGATGAAGGACTTCCCTGGATCCAAGTTCAGGATACAGGGCTGCACTACCTAGGTTCCACGGGTGCCAGGTTTCAACCCAATCAGACAGCAGAACTTTGTGGAATCGCCTGCATGGTACTGGTTTTGAAAAAAAAAAAAATGAATGGTGTAAGATAGAGTGGGCCATGAAGTATTTCACCACAGCTCCAGAGAGTCATTGAGAGTAAGTAATGTGAGACAGGGTAGAGGTCTCTTGGGATTGTGTCCCTGACTACCTGACAAAAATAAAAAATCAATGACCTTACACCTTTTCTTCCTTCTTAGCGTCTGGGCCTCATGGCGGAATTCATCTGGACTCGAACAGGCTTGCATAGCTCTGCCCCTCCAGTGCTGCTGCCTTTAGCCTCTTTTATGGGCCTGATCCACTGTGAGCCTGCAGCTTCTCTGGGCAGATGTCCCATGGTCCCAGCATCTCTAACATCCTCAGATCCCCAGTACCATTTAGGGTTCACTTTTATAGCTTCATGTAGTGCCCTCTCAAAAGAGTCCTCAACCTGCCTCACCTTGCTCTTAACGGCTCTCTGGAACTGTGCTGAAATACTTCACGTCCCCCTCCATTTTACACCTTTCATTCTTTCAATCCAGTACCATATCTGGGCATAGTGGCACATGCCTTTACTCACACCACTCTGTTGGCAGAGGTAGGTGGATTGCCATGAGTTCAAGGCCAACCTGAGACTACATGGTGAATTCCACATCAGCCTGGGCAATAGAGTGAGACGCTATCTCTAAAAACCAAAAACACAAAAAGAAAGACAAGAAAGTAAAATAAAGAAAAAAAAATGAATGCCCTGCGGGGGATCCTGCCAAGTTCTGCTGCCAGATTGGGATGAAACCTGGCGCCCACGGAACAGCTGTTGCAGCCTTTGTATGCTGACCTTTGGGAAAGGGAAGTCCTTCACCAATCTTTCCTGAGGACTTTTCCTTTCCAGAGAATTCCCATTAGTAGCTAGAGCATTCATGGAGTAGGTCTCATCCTCAGGGCATCTATCCTCTTGTCCCAGTCCAGAGCAGTCCATTTTATTTAAGGGTGGAATGTCTTTCCAATAACGTCCGAAACAGCTACAGTCTTTGTCTGAGACTTTAAACTTGATCACATTTCATTCTTCTCTAAATTTCATATTTTTCATCTTTCTGCTCTAAATTTTACTGTCTTTCTTTTTCTTTTTCTTTTTTAAACGTATTTTATTTATTTATTTGAGAGAGAGAGAGAGGAAGAGGCAGGTAGAGAGAACGGGTGCACCAGGGACTCTAGCCAGTGCAAATGAACTTCAGACTCACACACCGCCTTGTGCATCTGGTTTACGTGTGTCCTGGAGAATCAAACATGGGTCCTTAGGCTTCTCAGGCAAGCGCTTTAGCCACTAAGCTACTCTCCAGCCCACTTTTGCTGTCTTTCCTTGTAGTTCTGAATTAGGGCAGAAAAGAGAAGCCACTCCATAATGCGACCCTTTCCTGAAATTTGCTCTGCCAAAAACTGTCCACTACCTTTAACAAACAAACTCCAGACACATGTGCCACGTTGTACATCTGGTTTTACATGGGTACTGGGGAATCAAATGCAGGTCCATAGGCTTCACAGGCAAGTGCCTTAACGGCTAAGCCAGCTTTGCAGCCCCATATAATTGAAACACTTTAGGAAATAAGTTGTTTCCTTGGCTAGGCAAACACGTGGAAAAATGCACCTTTGGAAGGTTACAATATTCTAACCCAGATGATGAATGTGGTAACCCTCTGGACCTGGGTGAATTTTTCCCATGTGTGTGTGTGTGTTTTCCCGGGTTCTGCACATTATGGACCAATCAACGACTTCACCTTCATTTAAACTGACCAATCACGGACTGTGGGTAGGCAGGCTTCCACCACTCAATAAAAGTCCCTTTCCTACTGGACCTGCCACGTTTTCCATCTCTGGAATGCCCTCCTCCCAGAGGTGCCAGTTCGCTCTGCTTTCTCTAAAAAAAAAATATCTAAGCCAGGCGTGGTGGTGGACCCATTTAATCCCAGCACTCGGGAGGCAGAGGTAGGAGGATCGCTGTGAGTTCAACGCCACCCTGAGACTACATAGTGAATTCCAGGTCAGCCTGAGCTAAGTAAGGTGAGACCCTACCTCGAAAAACCAAAAAAAAAAAAAAACAACAAAAAAAAACCTTTGCTTATATCTATCTATCTATCGATCTATCTTAATTTACTTGCAAGGTGGGAGACAGAGTATTATCACAGATTAATGTGGGTTCAAGAGAAGTCCTTGAACTGTAAACCCTGAGTTCATATCTGTCTTTAACCAAATTATTGGAGAAACAAGACTGAGCATTGTAACTATGAAATTATTACATTCTATTCAGGAATGTACCAGGGAGAGGTAGAGCCGGGAATCTGAGGAAGGGAAAAGGGATCACCCACGAGCCCAAGACTCCATGTGGGAAGTGAGCATGGGCCTGACGCAGGATGATTGTATACAATAGCTGCTTCTTTTATTTTAGGTTCTAGATGGAACCCACGGCTTCTTGCGTGCTAGGAAAACGTTCTATCATTGTATCAAACCCCTGGTTACTTCTGAAGACCTTTTAAAAGCATTTATTCATCTGGGTGTTGTTTGTGCGCATGTGTATGAGCACGTGCACTCGAGCATACGTTCTTGGGTGTGTGCAGCGGGTACATGTGTGCCACTGCGGGCCTTGTGGAGATCAGAGGACAAATTGTGGGTTGGTCCTTGCCTGTCCACCTCATTGCTCTTGCCAATAATCAGCATGTATTTGCTGGGTTAGAAAAGGCAAAGAACTGGTCAGTTGGTTTTAATGAAAATCCTTTCCCTAAAATAGATGTGGGAAACCCTGTGAGGGAACCTTAGATCTGCATAGATGGTCAGAGTGGAGCTTAAATTGTCTTTCAAAAACAAGTGATCACCACTTCTTTCCCACTCTGCAGAATAAAGGTTCATATTTTATTTATTAAGTGAAAGAAAGAAACAGATGGGGGTGGGGAGGGAGGGGGAGAGAGAGAGAGAGAGAGAGAGAAACAGGCACGCCAGGGCCTTTATCCACTGGAAAGAAACTCCAGATGTATGTGCCACCTTGTGCATCTTACATAGGTGGGTCCTTAGACTTCACAGGCCAGCATCTTAACGGCTAAGCCATCTCTGCTGCTGATCATGCAATTTTTTTTTTTTTTTAAAGTTTGAAGGTCTAAGAAGGTTTTAACCCAGGAGGTCAGAATTGGAAATGAGGGCCGTTGCTGGGACACAGTCGAAATCCAGTTGGGTCTGCTTAGTGGGTGAGATGGAGCCCCGCCAACGTGAATAAATAGCGTTCTATGCTGACACTTTCTTCAGAGTGTACACTGGCATGGTGAGAAGGTGTTGGGATAGTGGAAACTCATGGCTTTGGCAGACTGCTTTACCTGAATGGTATACACTTCTGCAGGGCCTCTTAGTTGAGACTAGGTGGCCTGGGGTCTGGGCTCACAGAAAAGGTGGCTAGACGAGTGCCAGAGTTTCAGTTCTGGGGTTGGGGGGGACTGCATGTCTTTCAGCTTCTGGGGCCAAAGTCAGACTCAAGGGTAGGTGTTCGTATCTCAGGCTGGCTGCTGGCCTCCTTATCTGAGGTGCTTCCTTCTACCTGTCTTTGTGCCCCGTGGAGGGCCAGGTCTCTAATATCTCCTGCCACCTTCCCAGGCTCCCAGGCTCTGAGTCTCCCTGGATGTCAGGGACTGCATCATGATAGCATGTCTGGTTGCAAAGGTTGAAACCCAAGTAGGAGGACTCAACTTCCATCATTCCTGTTGCATTGCTCCTCAGGCCATGCATTGTGGCACATGTTAATTCCAGCAGTCTGGAGGCAGAGGTAGGGGATCGGTACAAGTTCAAACATGGCCAGCTTGAGACTACATTGTGAATTGCAGATCAGCCTGGGCTACAAGGAGGCCTGGTCTATCACACATACCCCTTGCTTGCCCACTCACTGGCAGAGCACTGTGCAGATGGGTATTATCTCTGAGTGGAAGGCAAAATTAAAATCCAAAAGGGGAGGCTGGAGGTATGGCTGAGTAGCTAAAGGGGCTTGCTGCCTCCAGCTGCCAGTGTCTCAGAAATAGAACACCTCCCTGGGGTGCCTAGCACCCACCTCCACCTCCATCTCCACCTTGGGGGTTGAAAAGGGCTTTTTGGTCTGGATTCCAGACCTGCTCTTCTTTGCTAGGCTTGATTCTGTGAAATTCTCTTCTCAACCTTAACATCTCACTGTGAGATTCATCGTACTGGGATTACAGAAGTCTACTATGAAACTTCTGGGCTCTAGATATGCCATGGACTCTGGGGATCAAACCCAGGTACTCTGGCTTGAGTGGGGACAGCCTTATCCACTGAGCCCCCTCTCCAGACACTCTGCATGCCTTTCTGTGACAGAGTTTTGATAGGTAGCCCAGGAAGGCCTTGAACTTGCCTTAGCTTCTCAAGGGCTGGGAATACAGGTATTTACCACCATGCCAAGCACCTCTGGATGTTTTGACACACTCTCTGCACATTCAGGGGTTTACTCTGACTCTAGTCCCATGAAATTTGGGGTATATATGTGTGTGTCACTATGTGGCTTTGTGAATTTTACTATGGGAATATTTCTGTGTGTTTATCAGTTTTTAAAATTCATTTTATTGTATGTGAGTCTGCCTGCAAGCTCATGTGTATAAGTGTGTGTGAACTTTGCCTTTGAAGGTAAGTGCCTTAGCCGCTAAGCCATCTCACCAGCCCTCTAAAATGTTTTCTAAAAAGGTTAAGAGACCAGTGTCTCCAGATTGAGTGTACTTGCCCTTATCATACTCCTATTTCGGAAGTCTGGACAATGGAGGCTAGTTCAAGACCTCAGACTAATTAATGAGAATTCATACCCTCCAGCCAACTGTCCCAAATCCCTACACTCTATCAACACAGATCCCCTCTAGCACAGCCATTACTCAGTGTTAAACCTCAAGGATGCCTTCTTTTGCATCCTGTTGCATCCTGACATTCAGCTCCTGTTTGCATTTGAGAACCCCACTCGGAGGTCATGACAGGTCACTATACTGTCTTCTCGCAAGGGTTTTGGGCTGGTTCCCCTTTACTTGCCCTAGCTTTCTCAAGACCTGATATACTGGACCTACCCAGTGATCACTGTCCTTCAATATATAGATGATCTCCGATTGTGTGAGCCTTCTGAAGATACTATTTCTTTGTTTTAACATATTTATTTATTTATTTATTTATTTGAGAGAGGGAAAAAGATAGCAGGAGAGAGAGAATGGGCATGCCAGGGCATCCAGCCACTGCAGAGGAACTCCATATGCATGAGCCCCCTTGTGCATCTGGCTTATGTGGTGCCCCGGCCAGCGGGGCTTCCACGGGAGCACGGACCCCAGAGAACCTGAAATGAAAGGGACAAGAGACACAAGGAACTGACAGCAAGACAGGAGTCTGATCAAGCTGCCAAATTTTAATTTTTCTCAGGGTGCCTCTTATACAGCAGAACAGGGAAGTTTGTCAACAGTTTAGGTATTGCTACAGTTCCGTTTCAATAGGATAAGGTTTCGGCCCCAAAGGCACAAGATGTTTCACAGGATAAGGCTCCAGCCCCAAGGCCACAAGACAACGACTTCCTCATTCTTTATGGGTGCATGGGTTAACAAACACCTGCAGATCTTGTGACTTTCCAGAACAGACAACTTATTACAAAATGGAGTCATTATTTAAGATGGAGGTACTTTTGCTTTCCTAGTGTCCAATGGTTCCCCACAATGTGGGTCCTGGAGAATTGAACAGGGATCCTTTGGCTTTGCAGGCAAACGCCTTAACCACTAAGCCATCTCTACAGCCCTGAAGATACTCTTTCTAGAGCTCCCATGTATCTTCTCAATTTTTTGGCTAACAGAAGATATAAAATGTCACCTGAGAAGGATTATCTGTGATAGACTAAGATTACCAGTCTAGGCCTGATTTTACCTCATTGGACTAATGCTCTAGGGCCAGAGAGAATTCAGCATATTCTCTTCTTACTTCCTAAGGCCCTACAACAGTTGAGAACCTTCCTGGAAGTCCTTGTGTACTGTAGGATCTGTGTAACAGGTATCTTGGTTTGAATATAAGTATATGTCCCCCATAGATTCAGGGATTTTTTAAAGATTTAGATAGACTTTATTAGATTAATAAAAGAAGGTAAAGCACAGAGATCTCCTTGCATGTGGATGGCAGAATGGGGTAGAGAGCCCACATGGGAGTAGGAGTCCTCCCCCATCTCAGCTAAGTGGGGCCAAGATGGGGAGGGGGGGATTAACAGAACAGGGACATGGAAGTTCAGGAGCGAAGAAAAGCCAAAAAAGAGTGGCTCAGGGATTTGTTTTTAAACATTATTTATTTATTTATTAGAGAAATAGGGAGGAAGGGAGAGAGTAGGAGAGAACGGGTGTTCCAGCTCCTTCTGTCCTTGAAAATGATCTCCAGAGTCATGATGTGAGTTCTGAGGAATTGAACATGGGTCTTTTGACTATGCAGACACACGACTTAACCACTAATCCATCTTCCCAGGCCACTCAGGCATGTTTTTAATTTTAATATTTTTATTGACAGCTTCCATATTTGTAAACAATATGCCATGGTAAATCCCTCCCTCCCCCCACTTCCCCTTTGAAATTCCACTCTCTATCATATCCCCCCCCCTCAGTCAGTCTCTTTTATTTTGATGTCATGATCTTTTCCTTCTATTATGATGGTCTTGTGTAGGTATTGTCAGGCACTGTGAGGTCATGGATATCCAGGTCATTTTGTGTCTGGAGGAGCACAATGTAAGGAGTACTGCCATTCCTTTGGCTCTTATATTATTTCTGCCACCTCTTACACAATGGATCCTGAGCCTTGGAAGGTGTGATAGAGATATTTTAGTGCTGAGCACTCTTCTGTCACTTCTTCTCAGCACCATGGTGCCTTCTGAGTCATCCCAACGTCACTGCCATCTGAAAAGAGAAGCTTCTCTCATTAAAAGTATCTCTCAGGCATTTTTGATTAAGTATCCTACATGAGACTGTACCAGCCTGCAGGTGGAGGTATCTCTGTGGAGGGGGGAATCTTTTTCTACCACCCTAGGGGCATGAAGGCATGTAAAGAGTTCGTTTCAGGGCTGGAGAGATGTGTTAGTGGTTATGGTGTTTCCCTACAAAGCTAAAAGACATTGGTTACATACCCAAGGACCCACGTAAACTAGATGTACAAGGTGGCACATGTATCTAGAGTCTGTTTGCTGTGGCTAGAGGCCCTGGCGTTCCAAGTCTCTCTCTCTGTCTCATTATCCTTCTCTCCCTCCCTCTTTCTTTCTCAGATAAATCAAAATTAAAAAGTCTTAATAGAAGAGTTAGTTAGAACTGGGATTTTTTGGTTTGTTGGCTGTTTGATGGTGTCTCTCTACTATGATCTATGGAAGGGAGACAGCTTCTTCTGATATTGATGGTGTTTTCCCTGGATTCTGTAAGCCTGAAATCAACCCATCCTTCCCGTAAGCTTTTTCTGGTTGGGTGTTTGTCCCAGCAACACAAAGGTACCTGGAACAACAGGATATGCACAACTAGTCAAACATTACTACCAGGCCCTTAAAGAGGGACAAGCACAAGGGCTGCCTCATGTTAAGTGCACCACAGAGACTCAAAAAGCCTTTCAGCAGATAAAGGATGCCTTGATTTGTGACCCAGCCTGGGCTTTCCCACTTAGCCTGAATTACACCTACATGTTACTGAAAGAAAGAGGACAGCCCTGGGGTGATTACACAAATTCTAGGCCCTTCTAAGAGTGGATACTGAAACATTGTACAAAATGAGCAGTTTCTTTGGCTAGGCAGACATGGGTGAATGGGTCCTTGGTAGGTGACTATATTCTAGCCCAAGATTGTACAGAGAGTAACCCCTCTTTCTTCTTCCTGGCCTTGGTGATTTTTTTTTTTCCATGAGTAGGCTGGCTTGGCAGGGTTTCTGGGACCTGTCGGTGCTGAATGCATTATGGACCAACCAGCAACTTTATATTCATTTAAGCTGACCAGTCATTGAGTTGGGATAGGTGGGTTCCCCTATTCAATAAAATAAACATGGGCAAGAGGATTGGCTTAGCGGTTAAGGTGCTTGCCTGCAAAGCCAAAGGACCAAGGATTGATTCCCCAGGACCCATATGAGCCACTTTTAGATGTCCTAGCACAGTTGAACAGGGTTTTCCTAGTGATATACTTCTCAGGAAGGTTCTCTCTAAAGTACTTCCTGGAAATCTTAAATTGGGGCAGGTAGAAAAGCTGGGAGCCCCTGAGGATCACCCAAATACCTGTGTCTTCTGAGATCCTCAAGACACTCAGGTCTGAATTGATGGAAAGGCTTGTGGGATGATCTCCTTAGAGCCCAGACAAAGACACAACTGTATTAAGTCCGAGAGACCCCTACGCCAGTATTACAGGGGGAAACAATACTCCTTTTATCCTACTAAATACTCCAAGTAATCCAAATTCTTGAGACATTCTCTCTGCTAGAGATAATGCCAAGTAGACCCTCCCTAAAGGATTACTTTTCTACTTCTTCTGGTATAAAGTAGTATACTAGTTGGCCATAGAGACCATTTATTATCTACTCACTGAAGTATTCATAATGCCTTCATATTGGGGAGCACTAAGTTGGTATATATTGAAACACCCCAAATTTCTTCAGCCTGAGTAATAGCTTGTCCTGTAGTCTCATTAACTTCAGTTCTCTTCACTTAAAGAATTTCCAAGTTAGCCCTGTAATGCCCCCCAAATTCAGGCAAATTAGCAGGCCCCCAACACTCTTCAGCCCAACATAGTCATGTATCATCAGTCACCCAAACCCATCAGTCATCATTTATACAAATAGACAAACTAAAAGATCATAATCCCCTCTTATCCACCTCCCTTCTCTCCTCCCATATCCCCCTTCCACTGAATCCCATACACTAAGAAGAAACTATAGTGAATTTTTCAAGTTTTAAATTCAGTTGAAATTTAATATCCATGTGTGCTTGTTCATCGGGTATAGTATGAAAGGTAAAGGTAGGTACGTAATGTGTCCTCATCAAATCAGAGTAATTGATGCCTCTCTCTCCTTACCCATCATGTTTCATTGTTTGAAGTCTTCAGCCTCCTGTCTTCTACTTTTTGCTTCCAGTTGTGGGGATGGAACCATTGTCTTCAAGAATACTAGGCAAATGATCTGTCACAAATTTACTGTCCAAATCAGTCCTTTTTCAATTTTATTTTGAGATAGGCTCTCACTAAGTTGTCTAGACCTCATCCTATAACTCAGGCTGGCCTTGACCTTGTGATCCTTCTGTGTCAGCCTCTCAGTTATCTTGGATTATAGACCTGGAAAACTAGTCCTATCTTCTCTACTTCTGCTGTTTTTTTCTCCTTCTCCTTCTCCTTCTCGTCCTCCTCCTCCTCATCCCCCACCTCTTCTTCCTCCTCCCCTCCCATCCATCCTACTCTGCCTCTTCTTCCCATCCACTCTTTCTCCTCCTCTCCTTCCTCCTCACCCTACTGTCCCCCTGCTACTTCCCTTCCTTCTCCCCCACCCCACTCCCCCTCCTCACTTCTCCTCCTCACTCCCCCTCTCTGCCCCTATACCCCTTCCCCTCCTCCTCCTTCTTTTCAGGATAGGATCTCACTGTATTCCAGGATGGTCTGGACTAGATGACTCTGTACCACAGGTTGGCCTTCAACTCACAGCAATTCTTCTACCTCTGCCTCCCCAGTGCTGGGATTAAACTATCAAATATGAGTTTACTGAGATCAAATATCAATGAGTGTGTTATTAGTATTACGTTAATGTGAATGAAGATAAGGCTTTTGTGTGCAAAAATGTTACATTACAAGCGGTTACACTGCTTGTCTAGTCTACAGATCAGACCATTTTAATTCCTTCATGTCTTCACTGGTCCCTGCAGTCTAGGCCAAGAGCCCTGAAACACTCCCCACTGAGCCTGCTGATACCTCCATTGTGACTCCAAGTCTTTAAACAGGAGCACCAGCTGGCTTTACTTCTGGGAATCCATCAACCTCAGGGTAGAAAGGACATGGTTTCCACTGTGGACCCCTGGCATTGTGATCCCCTTTAGGGCTTTGTCTACACCTCACACCCACACCCAGCCCAGAGGAACACTCAGAGGCACCTGGCTGTTTATTAAAGGAGTGCTTCCATGACTGCACATATCCACTCTAGTTTAGAGAGCAAAGGAATCTGGGAGTTCGTTTTTGAATTACTGGTGAGGATATGGGGGAGGATCAAATTCAAAGAAAGAGACTCAGAGAAAGTACTCATTTTTATTATAATCCCACTGAAATGGGTGTGTTGGAGAATACCTCTCCTGTCAGGCCCTCTGTAAGATCATGAGAGCTTTGTGGGGTACATTGGGAAACTTGCCTCCTAAACCAGATATACACAAAACAAGTGAACATAGAGCATTTACAACCTCAAGCAGTGCTTGCATTTAGCTAGTTGTCCACGAATTCTCTAGTCCATGAATGGGGAAGCTGAATGAACAGCAATGTAAGATCAGTGGTAAATGACTCCCCTGATACAAGCAGACTTGCCCAATACCACACCCATGTTCTCACCAGACATGTGGTGGGATGCTACATGTCATACTGCTTTACTGATACCCATATCAGTTTCTGGGGCTCATTGCATTCTTCTTTCCCTACGTTCACCTCCCGACATCACTCTGGTCCAGTAATGGATTTCCTCTCTATTCACTGTGGTGTTTACTTTTCATATAACTATCCATGAGGTTGTGTGATAGAAGTCCTTATAGAAACCCTACCTTTCAGACTCAGTGCATTCCTTGATTGCTCTGGAAGCACTCTGGATGTATTGCTCTTACTATGTTTTGACATTGTCCTTACTGTGTCACAAGTACTCTGTTAGATAGCAAAGTTTAGTCATGCAAAACATATACCTAATGCACATTTCTGTCTGGGTTCCCTGCATCCACCTTGAGAAGTAAGTATTTTCAGTCACTCTGCATTGAAATGCATTACCCATCTCTTGTGCTGATGTGACTACTGTGTTGTTCAATTTCAAACTTTCTTCTCTTCATTTACAGTCACATAGGTTATCACTATGCACATCCATTGTCAAACTCGCTCCGTTAGAATGCTCTCTTGTCAAGTCCTTCTCATTCTATTTCTGTTCAGCTCATGCTTCACAGGGGAGATTCTCATCCTTCCTTTTCCCTGCATCAGTTCCTGACACATTACAAATGTGGCAAATCTTTCCCAGCTATCCCCTGTTCACATTCTTGTGCACAAGAGGCACACTTGTGTGTGTATATGTGTTGAATAGCAGATTCTTAGAAGCCTTAAAGACTCATTCATTTAGCAAACACCCATTGAATGAGTACCGTGTGCTGAGTATTGTCCTAGGGCTTAGGAATGGAGGAGTATGTAAGGGTAGACATGAAGCCCTGCCAAGATGGAGGTTGCCCTCTAGAAGAGGATGCTTCCTGTGCATACAGTGATAGACACTGCACACCTATGTCCTCTGGCGGGATGTTCAGTACTTGGTCTGACACCACAGCCTTTGCTCTTGCATAGTCATGTGGTTCAGAGGACTTGGTCAGTTCTTTTGCAGAAGGGTGGGATGATACAGATGAAACCATCCACTGGGTAAATGGGAAAGCTTCAGGAAGGAGTGTACACTCTGGGCATTGTGGTAAATAGAAATACTAGAATGCTGGTGAGCAAGTGTTTGAAAATCTCCTAGGCATAAGGATGGGAGAAGCCCATTATGGGTCTCAAAACCAATGGCTTGCGGGCTGGGTTGGTTGTGAATACCCGAAATATGATAGTCCTTTACCGGGGTGATACTTCTGGATACATAGAAGAAAGTGTCAGTTCTGGGGGCTATTAACAAGATGTGTTTTTATTTTATTTTATTTTTAAAATATTTTATTGACTTATGTTTTAGAGAAAGAGATTATGAGCATGCCAGGGCCTCTATCCCTGGACATGAACTCCCGATGCATGTGCCATATTTTGCATCTGGCTTATGTGGGTACTGCGGGATGGAAATTAGGTTCTTAGGCTTCACAGGCAAGCACCTTAAACTAGTACGCCATCTCTCCAGCCCTATTTTGCTTTTTTATGAGAAAGGGAGAAGGACAGAGCAAAAGTGAGAAACAGGGAGAGAGTGAATTGGTGTGCTAGGACCTCTATCAAGTGCAATCAAACTCCAGATGTGCACACCACCTTGTTTACATATGTGACCTTGTGTGCTTGCATGACCTTGTGCATCTGTCTTATGTGGGATCTGCGGAGTTGAACATGGCTCCTTGGGTTTTGCAGGCAAGCACCATAACCATCAAGCCATCGCTCCAACTGAAAAGATGTCTTTTTTAAATGGTGTGCTGAAGTGTAAATGCTCGGTACAGTGTCAGCTTGTACTGCTTAAGGCCCTACATCCTATTCCCACATCCAAAGAACAAATGAACACTACTAATGGCCATGAAGCAAAGTCACTGGATGCAGTCGTTGTTGCAGTTGTTTTGACTCTTTGCCTCTATGATTTTCATGTCACCTGGGAAGGTGTTCACTGACATCTCTCATCCTACTATAGATGAGAGCTGGTGACCCAGACAGATATGAGCATCTTTGCAGAGTTCCCAGAGCTGGCATACACAGGAAGAGATGGGGTTGAAACTCACTGTGACTTCAGCATTAAGGGGATCAGAAGTGAATGATGTGGGAGGAAGAAATGAGTGTGCCTCTGGTTCTTTTCCAAATCTCAGGATAAAGGATGGAGGTCCACTTTTCCAGATGGAGAACACTTGGATTCGTGACTGCTGGCAGAGAGGATGAGCATTGATGGTGTCAGAGGAAGAGAGGCATATAGAGTTTGCAGAAGCAAGTAGGTAGAGAAGGAAGGGAGATCTAGGAACAAGTGTGGGCTGCCATTTTTTATTCATACAAATAAAGGACATATAGTGTAGATTTGCTTTGTCTTTGATTCTGGGAAGATGTATGTGATCCATGGTTAGATTTCCTAACACAAGGGAGCTGCAGGGAAGGGGGGCTCATAGATCCTTACCTGGACAGAAAATATTATTAGATTCCTTCCAGTAGATTTAGCTCTTTGCACCATACCCTCTCCCCTAGCCCAGAAGGATTCCTCCTTAACCTTGAGGAAGGAAAGAACAACGACTCATCTAAGGGTCAAAGGATTTCACCTAGGTCTGGTTGCTGTTTAAATTAGATTTATCTCCCCACTTTATATCAACAGAATAAAACATGAATAATTTTATTTTTGGTTTTTCAAGGTAGGGTCTTAATCTAGCCCAGGCTGACCTGGAATTCACTATGTAGTTTCAAGGTGGCCTCAAACTCACAGTGATCCTCCTACCTCTTTGTGCCCTCTGCTGGAATTAAAGGAGTGCGTCATGCCTGGCATAAACATGGATAATTTTGAAAATAATAATTACTTTCTCTCCAGTAAATGAAGCTCTGTCTTCTCCCAATTCGTTCTCCTCACCTTGCATTCCCCTGTGTCTCATTGATTGTGACATTTAAATTCTGTGGTTCTGAGGATAGTGGCTTTGTTCAATTGCACACATAGCCCTCTTTTCTTAGGAGTTCAGGGCCCAGGGTAGATCGATTGCTCTTCTGGTAATCGAGTTTTCACACTGGAAAGATGGCTTAGCAGTTAAGGAATATTCCTGCAAAGCCAAAGGACTCCGGTTCCATTCCCCAGTACCCATGTAAATCCAGATGCATAAGGTGGCACATGCGTCTACAGCTCATTTGCAGTGGCTGAAGGCCTTGGCATGACCATTCTCTCTCTCTCTGTCCCTCTCTCTCTCTTTCTCTCTCTGTGTGTGTCTCTGTCTCTCTGTATCTCTCTCAAACAAATAAAAACATATTTTTAAAAGAATCCATTTTTTTTTTATTTTTCCCCGTCTTAATTTCAGTCACTTATAACGTTTTCCTGTGGTTCTAGATGTTGAGGCAGGACTTGCTGTATGCTGGGCAAGCACTCTAACATTGAACATCATTATATTGCTTACTTTTAAGCACTGTGAAGAAATACCTGTAAAAATACGAGAGTGATGTGCCTTTTGTCAAAGGTTTAAAAAGATAGAGAAACTCAATTCTCGAAGGATGCCATTCAGTGGGAAGTCCCTTTACTCTGCTAGCAATCCTTGAGACCAGAAAGAGTTAAATATCCTTGAGACCAAAAGACAACAATCCCGGAAAAGAAACCTTCTGTTTCTGCATGTGGTCAAGAGTCCCTAAAGCTTCATTTCTTTCGGTTAGTCATAGAAACGATGACATCTTCATATTTTAGCCAATGGCGTGAGCATGTGAGGCCGAGCTGTGACTAATCACGGGGAAGCACAGGACGCGCACATACATCGGGGGATGGAAGACCCAGAGGACTTCCCACTGCCTGGGCTCTGCTTGTCTGACTCTTTCAAAGCTATGCCGCCTTCTATAAGCTAAACATTGCTTTGCTGATGTGCACTGGATTTTGGGATCCCCAGAATCATTGTTAGCACACCTAACAGAAACAGAAAAGCTTAATGGAGGGAAGATTATTTTGTATCAGTTTCAGAAGGTTTATTTAGTCCATGGTTACTTGTTCCCACACACTTGGGCAGGAATTCATGGGGACCGTGGCTCTTCTTACCTTCTTGTGCACAGGATGTAGATGTAAGCTGTAACCCCAAGGACTTGCCCCAGTGATCCACTTCCTGCAAAGAGCCCAACTCCTACTTCTTACCACCTCCTAATCATGCCGTCATATTATGGATTCACCAAGGGATAATGTAGTGTTTAGTAGAAGGTGAAAGGTTATACCAGATATAATGTAACTGCTTAGATCAGAGCCTTCATGTTCCCATTATCTCTGGAAATGCACTGACTCATTTTCCCAGTGTTATACAACACTGACCTCCAGAATGTTTCTATATCCAATCAAGGTAGCAATCAAAATCAAGTATCAGGCAGGTGTGATGGAGTATGCCCTTAACTCCACCTTTTGAGACACTAAGGTAGAGGATCCCCATGAGTTTAAGTCCAACCTAAGACTACAGGGTGAATTCCAGGTCAGCATTGGCTACAGGGAGGCCTGGACCTCAAAACAAGAAGCACAACAAGAAAGGCCAGGTGTTGTGGTGCATGCTTTTCATCCCAGCACTGTGGAGGAGGCAGAGATAGGAGGATCACTCAGTTCGAGGCCAACCTGAGACTACATAGTGAATTCCAGGTCAGTCTGGGCTAGAGTGAAAACTTACCTTGAAAAAACAAAAACAAATAATAAACAAAAAAGAATATGTTAGTTTGCTTCTGGGGCTGAAAAGATGGTTCAGCAGTTAAGATACTTGCCTGCAAAACCTAAGAAGTCTGGTTTGATTCCCCCCTACCCATGTTAAGCCAGATGCAGAAAGTGGCCCATGCATCAGGAGTTCGTTGGCAGTGGCTAGAGGCTCTGGCCCGCTCATTCTCTCTCTCTGTCTCCATCTCCCACCCTGCACATAAAAAAATGAGATAAAATATTTACCAAATCAAATACCATATGCGCTCAACCATTTTCATTTTATTTTCAGGCAAAACTTCACTAAATTGCTCAGGCTAGTGTCCAACTGGTGATTCTTCTTCCTAACCATTTTCAAGAGCTCAGAGTTCAGGTATGCATGGGCCACTGTGTCAGCTCAACACATTTTGGGAGTTTTTTTTGTGTGTATTTGCATGTATTTTGTGTGTGTGTGTGTGTGTGTGTGTGTGTGTGTGTGCAGGCGTGCATGTGTCTTGGTGAACGTGTGGAAGTCAGGGGAGAACTTTCTTGTGTCAATCCTCTTGCACCGCATCCTGAGGCAGGCTCTCTCATTCACTGCTCCATTCACCAGGCCAACTGCTTCCAGAGCTTCTGTCTCTGCCTCCAATCGGGCTCTCACTGGAGACATGCTTACGTTACAGAGGCCTGCCACAGCTTATCACAACAATTTGATCTGAAAATAGATTTTAGTTTCAGAAAATAAACAAGAAAGTCACATTACAAGAGATATTATCGGCAGTGCAGTATTACAGGTGTTTTCTAGGTAGGGTCTCACTCTAGCTCAGGCTGACCTGGAACTCACTCTATAGTCACAGGCTGGACTCAAACTCACACCAGTGCTCCTACCTCAGCCTCCCAAGTTCTGGGATTAATGGTATGCGCCCCCACACATGGCCCACGACTACTTTTTATTTTCCATGCTCAGGTGTTTCCCTAAATTTTTATTGATAACCAACATACGAACACACAATGTAGCTCGTTGGCTCATATAAGAAGTTGATTATTTTTTGTGGGTCTGTGTGTGTTTATCTCTGTGTGTGTCTGTGTGGTTTTTTTTTCAGGTTTTCCTTTTTTTCTTTTCAATTTTTTTTTTATTAACAACTTCCATGGTTGTAAACAATGTGTGTTTTGTATGTTAATGGTGTAGTGCATGTGGTGTGTGTTGAATGCACATGTGTGTGCAAACACACACATTATATAAGTGTGTGCAGAGGCCAGAGGAGAGTGTTGGGTGTCCTTCACATTCAACTCTATTTCTTCCTATGAGACAGGGTCTCTCCTCAACCTGGAACTACTGTCCATAGGTGAGCGCTAATGATGGTCAGAGGGTAAGAGCTATAAATAGGGTACAAAATTTCTAGGGCACATCCTGCTAATTGTTTTGTTTTGGTTTTGTTTTATTTCAAGGTAGAATATTACTCTAGCTCAGGCTGACCTGAATGTCATTCTGTAGCCCAGGCTGGCCTGGAACTCATTATGTAGTCTCAGGGTGGAATTGAAATCTCAGCAATCCACCTACCTCTGCCTTCCATGTGCTGGGATTAAAGGTTTGTGCCACTGAAGGGTCAATAATGCTCCCTGTAAACCCAAAGAAACTAAAGAGGGAAGAACTGTCCCTAAGAATAGAAGGGGTCGAGGAAACATCTTGGGCAGTGTGTCCCAGACAAGCCTGAAAACTCCCCTGATTGATGTACTTCCCTTAGCTCAGAAGGCCTTGAAGGAGCAGAAACCATCTGACACACTTTCTCTTACACAACTTCTGCTGAAAATCCCATTTTGAGGAAGGATACAGATAGCTACAAGTTCCTTATCTACTTACCTTGGACCTGTACCTAGTCCAGTCTGTTTTCTGAGGATCCTCCTTATAAGCTTGCACCCCAGCCTAGCTCAATGCTTCAGCCTCCGTCCCAAGGGAAGGTTGCAGCCTCTTGCTGTGCTTCAATGAACTGTCTCTGTCTGTTGAGCACAAGTCCAGTGTTTTCCTTTGATTTTCTCTTCACTTTCCTTACATTTGGTGCTGTGACTCTGATCAGTGTTCTCAGGGGCTTTTGTGCTGCTGACCCTCCCTTTCTCCTGCCCTCCCCTCCTCTCAAGCTCTCTGCTAGTGTTTCACTCCCTGGGGATCACAGAAGCTCGCCTTGCTCACTATTCTGGACTCAACAGCCACCAGGTGTGACCTGAGATCTCTGGTCTTTTGGTGCCTTTGTCTACGTGAGCAGGGCAAGTTCTGTCCAGCCTCATGGTGCAGGGAGCTGTATTAGGGTTTTATGTAAATCCCGTTAATACCTGGCAGCTTCCTGCTTCTCTTTTCACTCCCCCTATTTCCTCAGGATGTGTGAGCTGAGCAGCTCACTTGTGGAGACTGAGGCCTTCCAGCCAAGGCTACACTCTGTGGATGTCCAAAATTCCTCTCTGAGCTGCGATGAATCTCTGATAGCTCTCAGTGTAATCGAACAGGTCATAGTTCATTCTCCCTCTTCCTCCCCTCCTCCCCACAGAGTTCAGAACTCCAGAAAGGAGGCCAGTCACCACCGTGTGAGCATCTATATCCACACCCTCATCAAATTACAGCCTTCAAGACAACGTCCTCACTGTCAGTCCGTGGTGGAGGCACCTCGTCTCAACCTTAGAAACGCTGGGAAGTTCTGAATTTTCAGTGTGTGGACAATCAGAGGCTTGCGGAGCCTCCCAGGTAATGCTCCACCCGTCACTCCAAAGCATTATTGCAATGATGCCCTTCCTAAACTTTGTGTTTTGTGTTGCATTCCCTAAGCCTGGGAGGCCTCCCTAATTGATTCTATCATTTAGTACAGGACCACGAAAAATAAATTGTGCTATCATCCCACACGTTCTGGTTGTTGCCAACCCCCCCCCCCCACTCCTTTCCTCCATCCCATTGTCTTCAAAATATTTCTCTGTCTTTGATATCAAAGATGCCTTGGTTACTGTTCCCCTACACACTACGTCAAGACCACTCCTCGCCTTCTCCTGGGAAAATGATAACACCTTACAGGCCCAATGACTGACCTGGACAGTCCCGCCCCAGGGTCTTAGAGATAGCCCTCACATTTTTGGCCAGGCCTTACAACGGGACCTGGCAACTTCAGACTTCAGACCTAGTTTTGTGTGGCAATATGTAGATGATCTCCTATTATGAAGCCCCACCAGGAATTTCAACTTAACACACACTACCACACCTCTCAACTCCCTGGCCTCTTGGGGATACAGAGGTTCTGACGATAAGACAAAAATCTATAAAACCTCTGTTCTGTACTTCAAGATTTCACTTTCCTGGGAAGGAAACACTATTCCTCCCACCAGAATCAGAGATCTCATTAATTATGCCTTATCCCCACACTAAACGTGAACTCCTTGAATTGCTTTATCTGCTTATTTTTTTCTGCATGTGGATTCGAAATTTCTCTCTCATATCCCACCCCCTAATGGGGGCACTAAGGGGTGTGTTGATGAGCCACATCTCTCCACCACATCTCTCCAGGCCCCTATAGACCTCTCAAATGATCGTTATCCACAGTAACCAACCTCTCCTTACCTGACACTAACAATCTTTTCTTTTTCTTTCCTTTCTTTCTTTCTTTTTCAAGGTAGGGACTCACTCTACCTCCAGCTGACCTGGAGTTCATTAGGTAGTCCCAGGGTGGCCTTGAACTCATGGCGATCCTCCCACCTTATCCTCCCCAGTGCTGGGATTAAAGGCGTGCCACACAACGCCCAGCCCCACTTTTTATCTTTTCTTACATGTCAACCAGGAACATGCTATAGCCATTCTCTGCCAGAAAGTGGGGACACTTTTCACCCCTAGATTACCTCTCCAAACAATTAGCTTTGGTAGCATGGGGATGGCCCCCTGCCTCCAAATACTTGCAGCAGTGGCCCTCCTTTTCTCTAACAGTAACAAAATATCCCCCCACAACCCTCTTCATATCCCACCGCTCAGTCTTTAAAGGACCTCCTGATTCACCCAGCATTTATCTCTCTCCCCTCTTCACCAGACTCTCCATGTTCAAAGTCTTCATCCCAATCTCCTTTTTGAACAATCAACCCTTCTAAATTCTGCTACTCTCCACCTGCCACATGCTCCTCTACACCTTGGGATAGCCCCATTCATATCTGCCCAGATGTTCTAGACTTCTCTCTGAACCCATCCACACATATTCACCACTCTCCCTTTCCCAGTGCTCATGACATGTTCATTGATGGTAGTACCATTAAACAAGAGCCTTTTACAGGAGGCTACGCCATCCTCCAGCGTGATCCTCAATATCCACAAGTAATGGAAGCAAGGTCTCTGCCTCCACATAGTACTTCACAATAAGCAGAATTCATTGCTTTAACCTGAGCTCTCACTCAAGCATCCACTCACCATGTGAACATCTATACTGACTCCTAATAGGCATACTACATCTTACATCCAAATATTCTAACCTGGAGAGAGAGAGGCTTCTTTACAAAAAAGGATCCTCCATCATCAACTCATCCCTTTTCCAAGAGCTCTTAGACTCAGACCTATTACCCACCCAAGCCACTGTTATTCACTGCAAAGTCCACCATGAGGCAAACAGTACATTTCTATTCTCAAAAACCAGGCCGACACTGTCGGCCTGCCAAACGGATTTCACTTACCCACAGCGCTCTTTGAAACCGGCGAACACTCTCCTCCTCTCTCCTGGAACCACACCTTTATTCTTAGCCCATAATACAACTCACAGAACTTCTAACCCACCCGCTAAGGAATCTCCCTGTTCACCCAGCTGACAACACTTTGCTTTCCTTTCTTCAGGGCTCATACAACCTCACTCCTGACGACAAACATTTCCTCCAAGACCTAACCACTTCTTGCTCTATTTGTGAAAAGACTAATCCTAACTCTAACACTTCAACCTCAATTCCCAACCTATCAAATGAGGGGAGTGGGGAGCCTCCCCTGCCATGGATTAGCAAACAGGTTTACTCGCCTACCCTCTGTCAAATGTTTCAGATATCTTTTGGTCTGTATTGAGACCTTTTCAGGATGGATAGAAGCTTTCCCATGACTCACAAGAGGGTCTCCACAGTTACTAGACTTCTCCTTACTGAACTGATTCCCTGATTGGCTTTACCCTCCTCCTGCAATCTGACGATGGGTCAGATTTTATTTCTGCTGTCACTCAACATGCAGCCACAGCCCTTCATATACCCTGGAAGTTTCCCACTCCCTACCATACCCAGTCCTATGGGAAAGTTGAAAGGGTCAATCACGCTCTCAAATGGATTCTGACTAAACTAACTCTGGAACTACAGTTAGATTGGAACAAGTCCTACGCTTAGCTCTTGCCCCTCTCCATGCCCTCCCCTGTAAACGAACTAACATCAGCCCATTTGAAAGAGAGTATGGCGGATCCATCACCCGACCCCAGGTATATCCCACAGATTCTAATCAGCCCCCTACTCTTGCCCAAGATTTTCTGTCTTTTCTCAGAGTAGAGCAATGGAAGACTGCTGATTCAAAACTCCCCATGTCTATCCCTAATGTTCCTATGCCCTTGGGGACCAAGTTTATATTTCTCCCAAGACTCACTCTTCCTCACAACCTAGATGGTAAGGATTTCAAAAGGTCATAGTCTTCAACCCCACAGCTGCCAAACTGTAAAATCTTGCTCCTTGGATCATCTTTCATGCCTCCAAAATGCACCTCCTTCCTTCTATTCTAGCCACGTAAAGCCCACCAAACTCAAAATCTCTCAGCTCCCACGAATTCCTGAAGAGACAAGCGAGGCCACAATTAACTTTATGCTTTCTTTTCCAGATCCAGAAAATGACTCTGACCCTTCAACAATTTCACCTTTTCCTGACTGACCTGCTAGAAGACATATGGTTAATTCCACGGCCCATCCGCACTTTTGACCAGCTCCTCAAGGCCACTAAGATGCTTTGGTTACAGGGCACTTTTATGTCTTTTCAACCCCACCAGATTGAGTTCTTCACCCTCGCCCTTCATTTTGTCCTTCTCGGGGAGAGCTCCTGCTCTGCCCCATCCTCCTGCTTATCGTGGCCCTCATCACAGCTGCAATCCTTACCATTGGACTAGTCACTGCCTTACCCCCTACCTAGCTGTTCTCACACTGAAAAGACAGCTCTCACCCTCCTATTATGGTCATATTTCATCATCATCACAAGCAAGAAGTGTCACCCCTGTTTCTACTCCCCCTACTCTTTCTACCACACTCTACTCACTTCCAACTCTTCCCAAAGATGAAAACTCATGTGTACGCTACCTGCCACATGTGTCTCCTCTTTGTCCCTAATTAGACCTGCCACCACAGGATCACCTTTAATGCTACACTGTACCTTTTCATCTCCTAACACCATAATTGCCCTACTTGATGATATAAAGGCAATCAAGAAATATTTTGCCAAGGTGTCACACAGGGACTATGGAAAAATTTCACAGATCAATCTAAAAGAGATTACGTAAACTATGGTTTCTATAAAACTCCTGTTAACCCTCAAGACTTGGGGCTCTATTCTTGCAATAAACTTAAAAATGGATTCCCACCTGTATTAGCCAGGGTTCTCTAGAGGAACAGAACTGCTAGAATGAATTATTTTAAAAGGGGATTTATTGGATCAGCTTACAGTAGTCCAATAGCAGTTGCAGGCCCGAGAATCACCGAACCTGGTAGCTGCTCAGTCCTCGTGGCCAGATGCCTCAGCAGTCCCGACACTGCAGATGGTGCTGGAAAGCCTGGAGGCTTCCTGAGGAGCCGCTGGGTTTCAATCCATGGGGGTCTTCAGTTGATGCTGGTCTTTCGTCCGCACTGGTCTTCAATCCACGCTGGAAGGTAGCAAGCCGCTTCGGCAGCCAAAATGGAAGCAAGGCAGGCAGGAAGGAAGGGACTCTTTTTTACCCAGAGCTCCCTTGTATCAAGTCCCCCTCTGGGCGGGGCCGCCCATTCTGGGGGAAGGGCTTACCCTGGGGGAAAGACTTCCTCTTTTAGTTGATCCTTCCTAGAAGCAACCTATGGATTACTAAACAGATCAAGTTGACAACACCTTAACTATCACACCACCTATACTATTTATTACCATTGCTCAGTCACCAACTCTTCCAACTGTCTTGCAAAGCCTGCATGTTCCCTTCTCCCCACCTCAGAATCTCTGTTCCTCCAACCAGACCCTCTGCTCAGGCCACAGTGACCACTTCAAACACGTCTCAGTACTCCCACACCAGAGGAAGCTGTGGCCTGCACACTGAGAGCTTACCTCGGGATTGGGAGCCCATAGAATCCTAGGTAGGAAGGGTCTCCCATATATAGAACAGGGAATGGAGAAAGCATGGGGCATTTCATTTGGCTTCAATGCTATACCCAAGGACTAATCATGAATAATTTGGAGGTACAATTGACAAAATTGGATCCCAATACTATATCAGGAATATGTATTTATTTTGGGGGAAGGGGTTGTAGATATGTCAAAGGTCTACTTACAGACTCAATGTGCTTCATCAGGGTGGCTGATCTCTTCGTAAGACACCAATTGCTTCCTTTCCTGCAACTTGAGGGGCACCCACATGGCTGCTGCTAGGCTCTGATATGGGAAAGGTTATCAAATGAAGGCTAGACAGGAGGAGGAGTATTTGGCCCTGTTTTATCAGAAAAGTCGAGGGCTTATGTGTCACATGTGCCCATGTCCAGCTTCATGCTTTTCTTTTCACATCTTCTGGCTCAATGAAGCTGAGACAGAAACTCCACATCAACACAGCCAAAGGACCAGTCCACTTTTCAGTTTCTGGACCCTCCCATAGTCAAGGATAGAGAAACCAACCTTCCCCTGACTGGAACATTCCCTCATACCCTATTTTATTTAGCAGGTATTTTTGTAGAGGGGTTACTGCATATCAGACATTGACTGGAGTAATTCCTATGTGACTGTGTGGAACAGAATTACCCGAACAACTTTCATGCACCTATTCTGCCTGCATCAGGAAGATTCAATTTTCCTTAATCTTAAACTCCTTTTCAATCAGTTTCCTCATTCATGCATGAGAGAATTCATGTAAAACAAGCTAAAGTACTTTCTGACCTTGTGAGCACTTCCATTCCTTGGGTTTATTTGGGGTTTTGAGAGGAGACCATAGAATCACTAGGGCTTGCTGACAGACAGTAGCTCCATACTGACGGAGAGATACACCATCCAAAGGAAATACATAGATAAGTGATAAGAAATGGACACTGACATTCCCCTCTGGCCATTGCAAGCCTGTGCATGGGGTGAACACATCTGCACATACACGAGCATACATCACACACAGTTATCAAACTATCAGTGTTATATCTGCGTTGTGATAAGAGAAGAGAATGGCCTGGGGATGTAGGCCAGTGGTAGAGCACATACTAATATACCAAGCTCTGGGTCCATAGCGAGCATAAAAGATAGACATGGGGCAAAGAGAGAAAAGAAAGAAAAAAGAAGAAATGTAGGGTCAGGAAGGCAAAAACAGATTTCATAGTCTAAAACTATTACCAATATTGACATCCCTGGAGTGACCAAGGTGCTGTCATCCCCTTCATTTCTCAATTCCAGCCTCCTTTAGAGTTAGGAACATTGGAGCAGAGGTTTGCTGTCCACTCAATGAGGAGGAGGAGCAGGTGAAGAACGACATTTATTTGTAGTGTTGACTCAGAAGTCTCCTTTTGGTGGTTTATAAAATGTGGACTAAACCTCATCAGTACCTCAGTCTATCCCATTACACATTCTCACCCTCACCCCCAACCATGAAAGTGATTGGTAGAAAATTTGAACTGTACACACTGAAAGAAAAGTGACACTTAATCATTGCACAAGCACAATGGGTGAATCTCAAGTACTAAATAAACAAGAAAGATACCTGATTGAGCCCAGTGGTGCTAAAACCTGTCTAACATTACCACTAATGTTTTAAAAAGGACCAATTTGAAGATAACTCCAGCCCTTTGTTCTCAGATCTGTTACAGTGATTGTGAGAGCTTCTAGATTCTGGACTGCTTCACTGGAATCCTGTCTAACAGGTCTATGGGAGACACTGAAGTCTTTTTAGTGTACAGAGCAGAAGAGAGAGTGAGCACATCCATTCATGACGAGTACACGTTGCTGAAATGCACACGATCTGTCGCCACTAAAGCTGGCATGGGCATAGTGGGTCATGTTGGCTCATGCCTGTAATCTCGGCATGCAGGGAGCTGAGACAAGAGAATTTCAGGCCCGCCTTGTCTACAGAGTGAGTTCGAGGCCAGCCTAAGCTACATATTATGAGTCCCAATTTAAAAAAAAAAAAAACGGAAAAGCAGGATTGGAGTGATGGCTCAGTGGGTTAGGTGCTTGCCTACAAAGCCTGACGACAAGGGTTTGAATCTCCTCTACCCACATAAAGCGAGATGCAATAAGTGACATATGTTTCTGGAGTTGGTTTGCAGTGGCTGGGCCCCCTGGCATGCCCATTCTCTCTGTGTGTCTTCTATTTCTCTCCGCTTGTAAATAAAAACAATGAAAAATGAAAAAAAATCTGCTATTGGATCTGCCCCCCTTTTCACCTACACTGTATTGCTTCCCTGACCAATGGGAAAGAAGGATTTGTGTGTGAGTGTGTGTGCACGTGCATTTTTGTGCTTGGTGGGATAATACTCTTAGGCAATGGGGATGTGTGCTTCTTGTCCTAGTCATTTAGTAGGATGAGATAGAGTGATCCCTTGAGTGCAAGAATTCAATGTTAGTATGGGGAATGACACAGAGTATCTGTCTCTAAATAAACATTTAAAAATGTAACATCAAAACTGAAGGTATAGAACCTAATTTTGTTGGGAGTGAAAATTAATCTGGTTTTGATAAAATATGGAGAAAAGACTGTCTATAACATTTTCTTATGCACTCTTATAAAATTGACTGAACTTTCAGGTGAACTTGTCACTTAAAGAAAATTATAATTATCCTGCTATTTATTAATAGTGTTTATCAGGCAAGTACATATCCTTTGAAAATAGAACTCTTTCAAGGATAGTGAGAGAGCTAAGTGTGTAAGGATCCCAGCACCCACACTAAACAAAAGACATATTTCAAGTGTACTGATGGAGAATGACATTGAGTCCACTAGGGTCTCAACATTGTCCAACTAGTGCTTCATAGCTCTCCAATTAAACACATCACCCACAGCAGAAGCTATCTACACAGCCTTCACCAATTCCTACCTTCATCCTGCTCCACTCAAGGGTTTATATATTTACAATTTATTTTGAATCCATGAAAGTATGCATTCTATTCTTCCTGTTTTAGAATTGTGTATGATTTGTGTGTATTTAACGTTTTGCATCAAGTCTTTTCCCCTCAGCTCTGACCTATAGGAGGGAAGTGGCATTTGTGCACGTTTCCCGGGCTGTAGTCTAAAGAACGGTTGAGTGGAGATGGCTTAGTTGGTAAAGTACTTGCCAAACAATCAGGAGGACCTGAGTTCAGATGCTGAACACCGCATAAAGGCTGGGTTCAGTAGAGCATGTCTATGTTATGGGGAGGTGGAGATAGGAGGATCCCTGAGGCTTGATGGCCAGCTAATCTAGATTCAACTTCAGACACCTACTATCAGAAAATGAGGTAGAGAATGAGTGAAGAAGACAGCTTACGTTGATTTTTTTAATTAAAGATTTTCACAGTCTTTCCTCAAATATTTTATTTATTTGAGAGAAAGGAGAGAGAGAATGACACCAGAGCCTCCTTCCACTGAAGACAGTCTTCAGACACACACATGACTTTGTGCAGCTGAGTACTGGGAAATCGAACCTGTGCCGTCTCACTTTGCAAGCAAGTGCCTTTGTCTGCTCTTCCATCTCCAGCCCCTATGTTGACTTCTGATCACACACATGAGCACACATATACACATGCATGCACACCACCTGTAAAACCAAAAGCAGATAACCCAAGGTGAAGGAAGGAGAAGGTGCTGTGATGGAGACATCGGTCAAAAGGGCTGCAGCATGGAAAGGGAGTGGGGGGGGGGGCGCTTTTCATGGCAAAGACTCCCAGGCTTGTCTGTATCCAGAACGTCCTGTTACCTAGTTTAGTCATGGTGGTGTAGATTCTTTTCATATAGACATAGGGAGTTTTCTCTGAATAGCTCAGCTTTGCCCATTCTCTTTTACAGAAGTATTGGGAAATATCCTGGAAGGCCTAGAAAAGAAGGAATAATACAGTGTAGCTGCCACTCAGATCATCCACATCCTCTGCTGCTGGACGTGTGTAATGCATTTGGGAATTTGAGAACACCTGTACTTGGTGATGTGCAAGTTACATGAGAGGATAAGGACAACAGGCTCCTGCCTCTCCCTGGGCATGCATTGGGGCCTGATGTTAACGCTAACTTGTTCTCCTACTTTTAGAAATGGGCTGAAAGTGTCCCAATCAGTGTAGTGCCAGGTCACAGATCTACTGTTTTCAGTGAAGCTGGAGAAGACACAATGAGTGAGGCTTTGAGTATAGTGCTGAGACCCTGATCTTTGTCACCAGTGCCTCTGCTAGCTAAATGCTAAATGCCCCTGAGAAATCCAGTTCCCCTACATTGTCCATGTGGCTACTCGTCTGCCCCCTACAAGTCACCTCACCTTGCAAGTTTTCTTTGACTCTTGTTTATTTCCCACAAGCCTCCTTGAACAAGAACTCTTGGCACTGAGAATATTGTGATCTTGAAGGGCCACAGCCTGATTGTCTCCAGCCATGAAACCGAATGGCCTGTAGAAAGACACAGAGGGACAGCAACACTCAGTCACCTAAAGCTGCCTTCTACTCCCTTCCACCACGGACTTATCTGTCCCTGAGGAAGGACATGGATGGAGTCTAATGGCAATAAAATGATAGGTGTATCTGGGAGAAATAACGGTTAAGAATTACAGTGTTTAAAAAAAAAGAATTATAGGGTATTTATTCCCTAGGTGTGTGTTTTAAACTGAAGAATTAAAAATCAAACATCTTGTTGGATAAGCCAGGTACAAAAGACAGACCCCACATGTTCTCACCTATATGTGGAAGGCAAAACAGTTAATTTTGCAGAAGATAAAAGCCAATCAGTGATCAATAGTGGATAGGGGAATGGAGGACAGTAGAATACACTCAGACAATAGTTGTCAAATTCTGTTAGAGAGAAGAGTAAGTTCTAATGTTCCACAATAGTGACCATAGTTTATAACAACAGGTTAGTTTATATAGAAAGAGGGTAGAGGGTCTGGAGAAATGGCTTAGCATTTAAGGCGTTTGTCTGCAAACCAGGAGTTTACGGGGTAGATGGTGGTACTCCTGAGGTACAAGGGAGGGGAGTCTGGGGTTACTACTGGTCACATGTAATGTTAGAAAAAACTAAAGCCAGGGAAAAATGAAAGTGAAGATCAGCTCAGTATCAGAAACAGGCTTTATTATGGAAAGCCTGCAATGGACTCAGGCCAGACAGACCAAGAGCAACTTCCCTTAAAGACTAGGTGATTTGGGATTGTAGTCCTGGGAAGGGTTAGATCTCCAGAAATATGCAGGAGACTGCCCCCTCCCCCAGGGCCCATGAACTACATTGGGTCCTTGTCCAAAGTATGAAAAATTTGAAAACATGGACTCAGATAAGAGTAAATTGTGAGATTTATTTTAGGGAGCGTTAAGAGGGGAAACAAAGCAGGAAAGCATCCTAGTCAAAAGAAGATTTCCCCTTCTGAGCCAGGATTGGAAAGGGGAAAGGTGACTTGTATAATCTCACATGCTACTGCAGTATGAAAAGAAAAGAAGGGGAGAAGCAGAAAAGGGCAGAAGGGGCTTACACACATTGTCTCAGGCCCATTTATAGGAGCCTCCTCTTCAGGCTCAGGGGGTGTGTAGGGAGAAACCTGATTGGTTGGTGGGCCCAAGAGGAACACTGATTTAAGAAGGTCCCACCCATGGGGGCTAAGCTAGTGAAACAGGAATAACCAGGAAGCAGTTGCTGTTGCTGAGGTGGGAGTAGGAGACAGTTGTTTCCAGCCGTCTTGTATGAGACTGGATTTGATGCAATTTTTGTGTTGCCAAGGCAGGCAAGGTGGCATCCATGTTTCTATGGGCCAGGCCCCAGCCAACTTGCTGTCAAGAAAAAAGCTACCTTGCTCTTAATCCATACACTTTCCTATACCTGAGTGGAAACTGTTTTAATGGCTGTTAGGAAATGGAGTGATGACTGCACTATCATCTTTAACCTGAATAGGGTAGTACAGCATGGCAATTAGAGCTCCCCAGGAGAGAGTGCACCTAAAGGCACATGATGCAAATTCTTTTTCATTTCTTGTGAGCCAATCTATTGTCTCATCACCATCTATGTTTAGGTTTTTTTTTTTTTTTTGAAACTTGGGTAACATTTATAAGATACATGGTTAAGAACATTATGGTTATTACTGCAACAGTAAAAGAGATTTCTGTCCTATTGTACGGAGGTATGAATCAATGTATTAGTATAAATACTAACCCTCGCATGTGACCAAGAGAAATTGTATATCTGTATTTACCATCAAACAAGGAAGCCTGTAAACCTGAAGCTTTGTTTATAAGCCTTTTAAAATATTTTTAATATTTATTTATTTCAGAGAGAGAGAAAGAAAGGGGAAGATTTATACAGTCAGAATGGGCATGCCAGGGCCTCTAGCTACTGCAGAGGAGCTCCACATGCATGTGCCACCTTCTTCATCTGGCTTCACGTGGGTACTGGGGACTAAATTCCGGGTCCTATGGCTTTTCAGGCAAGTGCCTTAATTGCTGATCCACCTCTCCATCCCTATAATAGTCTTTGGTACTATTCTCTTGCCTGGTGTTTAAGACCATGTAGACCACCAACATTTATTTAGATGTGTGTTTCTGAAGGTCAGTTGTGGCTTTCTAAGAGTGACTCTTAAGTACCTGGGAGGAGCTCTAAGGCTCTCTCACCATTGTGTCATCTGTACAGGTAAGTCAGGACCACGCTGATCCTGTGTCTTCCCTTGTAAGCATTTGTCTGTTGTAACTCTCTTCTTTCAGGATGTACACTGATTTAGATTTCAAACACTGGTTCTCCCTGACCAAGAGGACAGGTGTATTACCACAGTTGTAGAACATGCTAGACCATCTTCTTGTTTTCTGTGGGTTTTTGTTTTTTTGATGAAAGGGCAGGAATAAACACATCAGTTGTCCCTTTAACACCCGTGGCTCTGATTGGCTTTGGAGTCTATATTTAGTTATTAATGACTCAGAAGGACAGTTACACCTGTTTTAAAGAAAAGTGTGGATATAAAGCCCATTAGTCTTTATTTATTTATTTATTTACTTATTTATTTATTTGGGAGAGACAGAGGAAGGTGGAAAGAGGAAAGGGTGGAGACAGAGAGGAAGAGAATGGGCACACTAGGGTCTCTAGCCACTTCAAATGAACTCAAGACACATGTACCACCATGTACATCTGTCTTATGATGGTACTAGGGAATCAAGCCTGGGTCCTTAGGCTTCCAAGGCAAGAATCTTAACCACTAAGAAATCCCTCCAGGCCATGTTTTCCTGGGATGTTTCAACTGGGATGAAGTGCATCCTAGTGTTATGATGTCCATTTGCTATATATGATTTGCCCATGCCAAATGGGCTTGCTGATTTGTGTTTAATGGCAGTGAGAGAAAAAAACAAAACTAGTGTACCAAACAAGGTAATGAATGCATTTAATCGCAGCACTCAGGAGGGAATGGTAGGACAAGTGCCATGAGTTCAAGGCTGGCCTGGGAATACAGAGTAAGTTCCAGATCAGCCTGGGCTATAGTGAGAACCTACGTTCAAAAACCAAAAAACATCTAGTGAAACAAGAGCATATATCCAAGCAAGGAAGCACACAACTATATTCCTTGCATACTTCGGATGCTAAGACAGGATGAGAGGGAATTGGGAAGACCAAAAAGCTGAGAGAAATGTGGACTCTACTAACTTTCAGGTTTCATAAGGTAACAGATTGTGTATCAGGAACTGTGCTAGAAGCAGTTTGTGTGATATTTTGGCAAAGAATCTGGCTATATTCTGCTGTTTCCTGCGAAATTGAGTGAAGCTCAACTTAAATGTAATGGACAGGGTTTGGCAGAGAAAATTTCAAGGCCTGTGTGTCACCTTGTGCACCTGGCTTACATGGGATATGCAGAGTTGAACGTGGTTCCATAGGCTTCACAGGCAGTGCCTCAACTGCTAAGCCATTTCTCTAGCCCTTGATTCATAACTTATATCATTATTGGGAGATGGTAGAAGCTAGCAGGTGGGGCCTAACTGGAGAACATAGGTCACTGGGGTGTACATTTGAAAGCTATGCCCTTGGTTTCTTCCTGTCTGTTTCTGCTTCTCGCCTGCCATTCTTTCCTTTCATGATGATCCAGAATTGCCATACACCTATAAATAATGTAGCCAGACATCCATAACCCTAGTTCTTTGAAACCATGTGCTGAAATAAATATTTCTTAAGGTGTTTTTCTCAGCTGTTCTGTCCTAGCAAGGAAAAAATAAATTACCCCACATATGGGGCTATATCTACAATGAAAACATTATGAGAGATCATTCCCAAATGAAAATTCCCAGCTTTTATCCTAGTAGGAAACAGAAGTTGAATTACAGAATATTCCAATATCATACCTTTCCTTACTATAATGCTTTCATTCTCTACCCCATGTATAAGTTACTTATGCAAGGAGGGGGAAAAGACTGAAAACAGAAGAACCAGAAAGAAATGGCCTTAAATCATGAAACACAAACTCTGAGACCATAGCAAAGGAGTAAGGGAAACCCAGGAAACGCCTGTATTTGTTACTTTTGTGTTGTTCTGACCAAATACCTGAGAGAAATAATTTAAGGGAGCAGAGGTGCGTTTTGGCTCACAATGGAGAGGGTTGCAGCCCATCACGGTAGGGGAGGCGTGATTCGAGAACTTCTTCACATTGCATGGACCAGGGAGCTGAGAAAGTCACCCAGAACCAGGGGCAAGCAGGACTTTCAAAACATGGGCCTGTTGAGGGGACATTTCAGATTCAATCCATGCAGTCCTGCTCTCAAAGCCTCTGCCAGAGAAGTTTAACTAAAAACAGCATCTTTAGAATAACTATGACTGGTACTGACCTGAATCAAAAATCAAAAACCCTTTAGGAAAACTCAGTAATAAAACTTGTTATTAGGGCTGGAGAGATGGCTTAGCGGTTAAGCGCTTGCCTGTGAAGCCTAAGGACCCCAATTCGAGGCTCGATTCCCCAGGACCCATGTTAGCCAGATGCGCAAGGGGGCGCACGCATCTGGAGTTCGTTTGCAGTGGCTGGAGGCCCTGGCGCACCCATTCCCTCTCTCTCTGTCTATCTGTCTCTTTCTCTCTGTGTCTGTCGCTCTCAAATAAATGAACAAAAAAAATTTAAAAAATACTTGTTATTATAGCTCACAGGAAGAGTGTTTGTCCAGCACACACAAGGTCCTCGGTTCAATCCCCAATACCAAAAAAAGTTCATACTGTTACCAAAGATACTAACAATATCTTTAGATCCTCTATAGTTAAATTCCTCGTCTCATCAAATAGTTCTTAGGAAGCTGTGGGGATTGTTTAGTGGTTAAAGGTGCTTACTTGCAAAGTCTGTAGGCCCAGGTTTGATTCCTGAGTACCCATGTAAAGCCAGAGGTACGAAGTAGCACATGTGTCTGGAGTTTGCTTATAGCAACAGGAGGCCCTGGCATACCCCTCTTCCTCTCTCAACTAAATAAAAAAAAAAACATTTTTAACAAGTTTAAAAAAAACATGGGATGGAGGGACACAATGTTTAGCAGTTAAGGCATTTGCCTGCAAAGACAAAGGACCCAGGTTTGATTCCCCAAGACCCACTTTAGCCAGATGCACAGGTTGGTACATGCATCTGGAGTTTGTTTGCAGTGGCTGGAGGCCCTGGCATGCCCATTCTCTCTCTCTCTCTCTCTCTCTCTCTCCCTCTCTCCCTCCCTCTTTCTCTCTGTTAAATAAATAAACAAAAATAAAATAAATTGAAAATCTAGTTAAGGCTTAATGTGTTTTTTTTTCTTTTGTGATTATAAGGATAAAATTCAGGGCCTTATGCTAATGGCACTCTACCTGTGAAATATGTCCTTAGTCCTCATGAGTGAACTACAGTGAGACCCTGTCTTCAAAACACCAATTATCCAAAATCCCAAATGCCTCCAAATTCAAAAATTTTGATCATAATTCCAGCATTCAGAGTCTCTGATTTCAGAGCTTTTTGTATTTTTTACTTTCAGATTGAGGACAACAGCCTTTGATTTGGCTTTAACATTGCAAGTTGAAAGGAGTTATATATGACGCATAAATGAATGGTGCTCATTGGCTGTGTTCCAGAACATGTTATGAACACTGAAATTTTATTTTCATGTAATTTTCATGTGTCTCAGAATATTATTGTTCTTAAAACATTTTCCAACTAATAAAGAATGAGAAAATTACCTTAGCTCTTATTTAAAAAATAACAGGCCAGACTTGGCCCAAGGTCCAGTTTCCCAAACTCACCTAGATGAAACAAAATTGGCTATGAGTTAATTAGTGGAAAGAGTAGGGAGGGGGTATCATTGTAAAACTCTCTCTATGTTTAAAATACCTCAAAATCTCTATAAGGAAGGTGTTTTTTTTTTTTGAGGTACGTTTTCACTCTAGCCCAGGCTGACATGGAACTTACTATGTAGTCTCAGTGTGGCCTTGAACTCACAGTGATCCTCCTACCTCTACATCCCAGGTGCTGGGATTAAAGGCGTGTGCCACTATACTCGTCTTTATAAGGCAGTTTTTACTACACACACACACACACACACACACACACACACACTTAGTGCTATGGAAATAAAGAATGGCATGGGAATATAGCCATATAGCTACAAAATGAAGCGACAGTCCCAAGAACATGTTCTCAGTTGTTCAATAGCATCTATGTAGATCATGCAACCTTTGCTGTTTTGGAGATAGGGTCTCATAGGATAGAGCAGGATAGCCCTGAAATTGACACCTTCCATCGGTATCCTCCCAGTTTTTCAGATTACAGGCTTGTATCACTATGCACACACCATGTATTCTCAATGGGATGATATTATGCCCATAATGTAACAAAAATTGTTTTTGGAAGCAAGAAGAAATCATACAGTGGATTGTGACTTTCAAAGCTGAGCCTTCATTCACAAACTCTTAGGCTTTAACTTAGTATTTAATTTTTTCACTGAATTTTCTCTTCTCCTCCTCCTCCTCCTCCTCCTCCTTCTTCTTCTTTTCTTCTTCTTCTTCTTCTCTTCTTCTTCTTCTTCTTCTTCTTCTTCTTCTTCTTCTTCTTCTTCTCTTCTTCTTCTTCTCTTCTTCTTCTTCTTCTTCTTCTTCTTCTTCTTCTTCTTCTTCTTCTTCTCTTCTTCTTCCCTTCGTCTTCTCTTCTTCTTCTTCTTCTTCTCCTCTTCTTCTTCTTCTTCCTTTTTTTTGCTTTTGTTAGTTTCCTGGACTTTCTTGAGTATCTCAGTAGCAGTGGTGATCCTAAGTTCATGAAACAGATAGGAAATATACAAGATCAGTGCTTCAGAACTACAGCAAATAAATAATTATCAGGGATTAACCCACTCACTTCCCATCTCAAACCCCATTGGCTCCTTAGGGTCCGCCCTCCTCTGTCACTCACATCCCCTTCAGTCTTATATTGGACTCTTGGGGCCCGCCCTCATGTGTCACTCACTGCCTCTTCTGTATTCCATTGGCTCCTTAGGGTCTGCTTCCATCTGTTACTCACTGCCTCTTCTCTCTTCCATTGGCTCCTTAAGCCCGTCCTCATCTGTCACTCACTGACCCTTCTATCTTCCATTGCTTCCGTTGGGTCTGATTCCATCTGTCACTCATTGCCTCTTCTGTATTCCATTGGCTCCTGAGGGCCCGCCCTCATCTGTCACTCACTGGCCCTTCTGCCTTCCATTGGCTTCTTAGGGCCTGCTCCCATCTGTCACTCACTGCTCCTTCCGTCTTCCATTGGCTCCATAGGGCCCACCCTCATCTGTCACTCAATGCCCCTCTAACCAACGCCCCACCCAGTTTCTTGACCTCTGATTGGTTAGCTCACACATAGTAAGTGCCCTTATTGGTTGATCATCACTCTGTGTTGGAATTACAATTCTAGGTGTCTTTGTGGAGAGACCCTTCAAGATGGCGTCCTGTCTGAGGTAGGCTTCCTTTCTCTGTGAGGGACATTCCAGAAGAGTGAAAGGGGGGACAGCTGGAAAAGCTGGGAGTTTCTGTAGACCACCCACTGCTACCAAAGCACGTGTGTCTTTCCTTGGCTTCTGAGACCCCTGAATGACCTTCGGTAGGTGAGTTGACGAAAGCCTTTTCTGGGAAGATCCGGGAGCCCAGACAAAATGGGAATCATCTTGGGTCTACGAGACTGTGACCATACAGTTTCAGTGGATGGAAAACTCCTCCAAGACCCCAAACCCCCAAATCATCCAGATGCCCCTATATTTATTCAATTAGAGACAATGTCACATATATATTGCCTCTGCTGAGAGACCACTTTACTAACCCTAGCAATTTCCGGGCTGCACAGACATCTCAGTCTCTACTCCTCAAAATATTTCTGGTGCCTACGCTTTTAGGACCCCCAAGTTGATGGGTCTTCGAATGCCCCATATTCCTGACAGTGAGGGTGGTCTGTTTTTGTAGTCTCCGAGATTCTGGGTCTCTTCCTCCACTCAAATAATTTCCAGAAAAACCCAGCAATTGCCCTGCAATTCACTCGAATTAACAGATAATCACGTCAACAAAAGAGAACTTTCCTTGGCAACTAAAATTGATCCTTCAGAGAGACTATGCCACCTGTGACCTTCACCACCTCCCCCTTTACCCTGGAGCACGTGCACTCAAAACTACACATTGGGAGTCAGGAGCACCTATGGAGCAAAACCTGCTGGCAGGGGTTGTATTGCCCAGTACTCACAAACAGCCTTGGCAGAAGGTAGAGGCCTCTGCACACCTGTTGTCCTTCCCTCCCTCTCTAGTAAATGAAAATATTGTGAAAGTACATCCAAAAGGTAAAATGGGGGCTGCAGAGATGGCTTAGCAGTCAATGAACTTGCCAGCAAAATCAAAGGACCCAGGTTGGATTCACCAGTACCCACGTAAAGCCAGATGCCCAAGGTGGCACATGCTTCCAGAGTTCATTTGGAGCAGTGGGAGGCCCTGGTGTGCCCATTCTCATTCTCTCTCTCCAAATAGATAAATAAATACAGAAAAATAAAATGATAATCTTAACAGTAGACTGAGGCACGAGGATCCCTTGAACTAAGCAGATGGGGCCAGAAAGGGTAACAAAGCAAGACTCAGTCTTAAAGGAAAATCAAACATTTACACATGTACTGATGACCATACATGGATTAAAATGCCACATTATACAAGGATGTATATAAAACTTTCATGTGTAAGTTAAAATTTTAATTTTGAAACAAATAAAATGTTTAAAAAGTTGCAGAAGAAGAAAGCCTGTAAACATTAATTTGAAACATATTTTAGGCCAGCACATGCCTTTAATCCTCGTACTCAGGTGTCAGAGGTAGTAGAATTGCTGTGAGTTCTAGGCCAACCTGTGCTACAGTGAAACCCTACCTTGAAAAAAGAAACATTTTAGGAGCTGGGGAATTGGCTTAGTGAAGAAAGGCGCCTGTTTGCAAAGCTGTTGACCGACGTTCCATTCCCCACACCCACATAAAGCCAGATGCAAAAAGTGGCACAAGCATTTGTTTGAAGCAGCAAGGTTACACACGCTCGCTGCCTCCACATATACATACACACAAAGAAACATTTCAAAATATTTTAATTGTAAAGTTTATTGATTCTTTTTTTAAATACTTTTTTTTTTGGTTTTTCGTGGTAGAGTCTCACTCTAGCTCAGGCTGACGTGGAATTCACTCTGTATTCTCAGGTGGCCTCGAACTCACGGCAATTCTCCTACCTCTGCCTCCTGAGTGCTGGGATTAAAGGCGCGCGCCACCATGCCTGGCAAATATGTGTTTTTTATTTAATTATTTGCGAGAGAGAGAGAGAAAGAGAGAGAGAGAGTGGCAAATAGAGAGAATGGGTGTGCCAGGGATTCCAGGCACAGCAAACGAACTCCAGACGTATGCGTCCCCCACCCTTGTGCGTCTGGCTTATGTGGGTCCTGGGAAATCGAACCAGGGTCCTTAGGCTTGGTAGAGAAATTCCTTAACCACTCAGCCATTTCCCCAGCCCTCTTTGATTCTTTTTAAAACCATTGAATTAGTTATTTGCAAGGGGGAGAGAGGAAGGAAGGGAGGTATTGAGGGAGAGAATGGGTGCATCAGGGCCTCTTGTCACTGCAAACAAACTCCAGATGCATGTGCCACTTTGTACATCTGGCTTTGTGTGGGCACTGAGGAATTGGACCAGGACTGACAGGCATTGCAAGTAAGCACCTTTAATTGTTGAGCCATGTCCCCAGTGCTTGTTCATACTTTTTATTTTTGCTTTAGAAAAATCAAGTCTAATCTTTAAAAATACACTCTACACTTACTTCACTACTTCATGAACAGATTTTGTTTTACTTCTTTTTAAGTGTTTTGAAACAGTCTCACTAAAGTAGCCCAGGCTGTGCTTCAACTCAACCACGTACTTGCTGTAGTTTTCTCAGTGACTGGATTATCGATCCATCACCAAGATGCATCTAAGTGCATCACCCAACCTGACTTCCTAACAAGAATTTTTTTTCTAGTATTTGTCCGTGTTTTTGGTTTTTGGTATTTCGAGGTTGTTACTCACTCTAGCCCAGCCTGACGTGGAATTCACTGTGTAGTCTCATGGTGGCCTCAAACTCGCGGTGATCTTCCTACCTCTGCCTCCCAAGTTCAAGTATTAAAGGCATCACCACAACACTTGACTTCCACTTATTTTTAAAATATCTTTATTTATTTATTTGCAAGGAGAGAGAGAGGAGGGAAGTAGAAGATAGGGAGGAAGAGATAAAAATAGAGAGATATAGAAAGGGAGGCAGAATGGACATGGCAGACCTCCTTACCACTTAAAGGGAACTCGACACACATGTGCTACTTTGTGCTTCTGGCTTTTGTGAGTACACGGAAATTGAACCAAGGCTGGAAAGTTTTGCAAACAAGTGCTTTTAAACACTGAGCCATCTCCTCAGCCCCACTTTTGTTTTTGAGGTAGGGTCTCACTCTAGTCCAGACTGAACTGGAATTCACTATGTAGTCTCAGGGTGGCCTCACACTCATGGTGATACTCCTACCTCTGCCTCCCAAGTACTGGGATTTAAAGGTGTGCCCGACCATGCCAGGCCACCCCCCCCCCTTTTTTAACAGATCTAAGAAGTTTATGGACTACAATGTGAAAATTCGAGATATGTATGCAATGTGTGCTCATCAAATATTTGCAGTCTTCTGCCTCCACCATCTTTCTATACAAACTAACCAGTTGTTATAAACTATGCTCACTCTTGTGGAACATTAGAACTTACTCTTCTTCTCACTAACGGAATTTGGCACCTATTGTCTGACTGTATTCTACTGTCTTCTGTTCCCCCATCCACTAATGACCACTCCTTGGATTTTATCTTCTGCAAAATTAACTTTTTTGCCTTCCACATATAGGTGAGAACATGTGGGTCTGTTTGTACTTGGCTTATTCAACATGATATTTGTTTTTTTTTCTTCAGTTTAAAACACACACATAGGGGACAGAAAAAAAAAACACCCTGTAATTCTTAACCAATATTTCCCCAGATATACTGAACATTTTATTGTCATTAGACCCTACCCATGTCCTTCCTTGGGGACAGAGAAGTCCATGGTGGAAGGGAGTAGAAGGCAGCTTCAGGTGACTGAGTGTTGCTGTCCCTCTGTGTTCTTCTACAGGCCCTTCAGTTTCATGGCTGGAGATAATCAGGCTGTGTCCCTTTAAGATCACAATATTCGGGCTGGAGAGATGGCTTAGTGGTTAAGCGCTTGCCTGTGAAGCCTAAGGACCCTGGTTCGAGGCTCGATTCCCCAGGACCCACGTTAGCCAGATTCACAAGGGGGCGCACGCGTCTGGAGTTCATTTGCAATGGCTGGAGGCCCTGGTGAACCCATTCTGTCTGTCTCTCTCTCTGCCTCTTTCTCTCTCTATCTGTTGCTCTCAAATAAATAAATAAAAATGAACAAAAAAATTAAAAAAATCACAATATTCTCAGGGCCAAGGAGAGAAATAGCTCCTGTTCAAGGAGCCTCTTGGGAGAAAAACAAAGGTCAAAGAAAACTTGCAAGATGAGCTGACTTGTAGGGGGAGAGGAGTACCCAAACTGACAATGTAGGGGAAGTGGATTTCTCAGGGGCTGCATTTAGCTAGCAGAGGCACTGGGGACAAAGATTAGCATCTCAGCGGTACACCCAAAGCCTCTCTCATGGTGTCTTCCTCCAGCTTCACTGAAAACAATAGAACTGTGAGGTGGCACTATACCCATTTGGTCACTTTCAGTCCATTTCAGAAAGTAGGAGAACAAGTTAGCATTAACATTAGGCACCTACTGCATGCCCAGGGAGAGGCAGGAGCCTGTTGTCCTTATCCTCTCATGTGACTTGCACATCACCAAGTAGAGGTGTTCTCAAGTTCCCAAATGCTTTACACACGTCCGGCAGCAGAGGACGTGGTGGGGCTGAGTGGCAGCTACCCTGTACTATTCCTTTTTCTAGGCCTTCCAGGACATTTCCCAATACTTCTTAGAGAGAATGGGCAAAGCTGAGCTATTAGGAGAAAACTGCCTATGTGTATATGAAAAGAAACTACACCACCATGACTAAACTAGGTAACAGGAAGTTCGGGATACAGACAAGCCTGGGAGTCTGTGCCATGAAAACCCGCCCCACCCACTCCCTTTCCCTGCTGTGACTTCTCAGGCTACAGCACTGTCTACCCACCCCCTGTTCCTTTTATACAGGGGAAATTTCAAGGCAGCTTCTGAGCCACCTGCTCTTTTATACTATTTGCATAGGCTCAGACCTGCAGCCTGCACATTTCCCTCCTGCAGCCCTTTGGGCTGATCTCTCCATCCCCGACCCTTCTGTTTCCTTCCTCCTCGGATCATCTATTGTTTGTGTTTTTCTGGTGGTGTGCATGCATGTGTATATGTGTGCTCATGTGTGTGATCAGAAGTCAACATCAGAGGCTGGAGATGGCTCAGCAGTTAAAGGAACTTGCTTACAATGCCTGAGTGTCCAGGTTTGATTCCCTAGTACCCATGTAAAGCTAGATGCACAAATGGTCCATGTGTCTGAGGTTTGCCTTCAGTGGAAGGAGGCTCTGGTGTACCCATTCTCTCTCTGTTCCTCTATCTCTCAAATAAATAAAATATTTGAGAAAAAGCTGTGAAAATCTTTAATAGAAAAAAAGAAGTCAGCATCAGGTGTCTTCATCAGTCACTGTCTACCTCATTTTCTGAGATTAGGTCTCTCACTGATATTGAATCTAGATTAGCTGGCCATCAAGTCCCAGGGATCCTCCTATCTCCATCTCCCCAAAATTGGGATTATAGACATGTTCTGCTGAACCCAGCCTTAATGTGGTGCTGAAGATCTGAACTCAGGTCTTCATGCTTGTATGGCAAGCACTTCACCAATTAAGCTATCACCACAGAACTCCTCATATTATATTTTGAAGAACAAGTGTTTTTGCTTCTGGATAGGCCTCAAAACTAACCTCCCAGTTTTCATGCAGTCTAAGAAACAGGCCATAGAATCCAAAAACATTGTTTCTGATAAAGGCGATGACTGTGAGAATCAAGGTGTATGGAAAGGAAAGGGCTGTGAAGGATATACTTGAACTCAACTGCTTTTTAGTCGAGCTGCCCAGAAATCATTCAAAAATATCTCTTATATCCTATAGGTCAGAGCTGAGGGCGAAAGAGTTGATGCAGAAAGTTAAATACACACAAATCATACACAATTCTAAAACATGGAGGATAGAACGTATACTTTCATGGATACTAAATAAATTATAAATGTATATACCCTTGAGTGGAGCAGGAAGGAAGGTAGGAATTGGTGAACACTGTGTAGATAGCTTCTGCTACGGTTGGTGTGTTTAATGGGAGAGCTATGAAGCACTAGTTGGACAATGTTGAGACCCTAGTGGACTCAATGTCATTCTCCACAAGTACACTTGACATATGTCTTTTGTTTAGTGTGGGTGCTGGCATCCTGATATTTTTAAAGGGTATGCCTGATAACCACTGTTAGCAAATTACTGGATAATTACAATTTTCATTAAATGACTTGTTCTCCTGAAAGTTCAGAGTCAATTTTATAAGAGTGCATAAGAAAATGTAATAGATAGACATTTCTCCTTACTTTATCAAAACCAGATTACTTTCCACTCCCAACAAAAAATAGGTTCAATACCTTCAGTTTGGAAGGAACTTGTTTACATGCTTATTTGGAGACAGATACTCTCATTTCTCATGCTAGCATTGAATTCCTGCCCTCAAGGGGCCACCCTATACATTCTCCAAAGTGACTGTGACTAGAAGCACATATCCCCAGTCCTTAGAGTGTTTTCCCACCAAACACACAAACGCACATACATGTGCATGCACACACACACACACACACACACACACACACACACACTTACACACTTACAAATCTTACTTTCCCATAGGTCAGGGAAGCAATACAATGTAGGTGAAAAGGGGGGAGATCCAATGGCAGAATTTTTTTTTATTTTTATTACTTTTAATTTATCTATCTGTCTGTCTATCTATCTATCTATCTATCTATCTATCTAATTATTTATAAGCAGAGAGAAATACAAGAGACACAGAGAGAATGGGCATACCAGGGCCTCCAGCTGCTGGAAGCAAACTCCAGATGCATGGGCCACTTTGTTCATCAGGCTTTATGTGGGTATAGGAGAGTCAAACCATTGCCATTAGGCCTTTTAAGCAAGCACATTAACCACTGAACCATCTCTCCAACCCTACGTTTCTTGGAATAGGGACTCATAATATATAGCTTAGGCTGGCCTAGAACTTGCTCTGTAGCCAAGGATGGCCTAAAATTCTCTTGTCTCAGCTCCCTGAGTGCTGAGATTACAGACAGGCATGAGGCAGCAAGATCCACTATGCCCATGCCAGCTTTCGTGGTGACAGATCATGTGCACTTCAGCAACGTGTACTCGTCATGAATGGATGTGCTCACTCTCTCTTCTGCTGTGTATTCAAAAAGGCTTTAGTGTCTCCCGTAGGCCTGTTAGACAGGATTCCAGTTCAACAGTCCAAAATCTGGAAGCTCTCACAATCACTGTAACAGATCTGAGAACAAAGGGCTGGGATTATCTTCAAGTTGGTGCTTTTAAAAAAAGAATAGTGTTTACATTAGACAGGTTTTAGCACCACTGGGCTAAATCATCAATCTTTCTTGTTCATTTGACACTTGAGATTCACTTTGTACTTGTGCAATGACTTTTAAGTGTCATTTAGCTTTCAGTGTGTACAGTTCAACTTTTCTACCAATCAATTTAATGTTTTTTTTTTTTTTTTGGGGGTGGAAGAAAGTGTAATGGAATAGACTGAGGTACTGATGAGGTTCAGTCCACATTTTATAAACCATCACAAGGAGACTTCTGAGTCAACACTACAAATAAACGTCGTTCTTCCCCTGCTCCTCCTCCTTGAGTGGACAGCAACCCTCTGCTCCAACGTTCCTAACGCTATAGGAGCCTGGAATTGAGAAATAGTTATTAACCAGGAAACCATTCTGACTTATCACTCTCATGCAGATGAGTCTCCTGAGAGGACTTTTGGCATGACACAGAAAGTTAGGCAGGTGAGTGTGTTTCAAATCTACGGGATGACAGCGCCTTGGTCACTCCAGGCATGTCAATATTGGTAAGAGTTGGAGACCATCAAATGTGTCTTGGCCCTCATGACCCCTCTTCTCTTCTTCTTTTTTCTTTGTCTCTCTCTTTTCCCCTGTCTTTCTTTTATGCTGGGATGGACCGTAGAGCTTGGCACGTTAGTATGTGCTCTACCACTGATTTACACTCCCAGCCCCTTCTCATCTATTATCACAATGCATATATAACATTGACAGCTTGATAATTGTGTGTGATATATGCACGTGTGTGTGTAGATACCTTCACCCCATGCACATGCCTGCAAAAACCAGAAGGGAATGTGGGGTGCCCATTTCTTATCACTCATCCATGTATTTCCTTGGATGAGGTCTCTCCCTCAACACGGAGCTCCAGTCTGTCAGCAAGCCCTAGTGATCCTTTGCTCTCCTTCCCAACACCCAAATAAAGCAAAGGAATGAAAAGTGTTTGCAAGAGGAAGCTGCCGGGCATTAAGCTGGATTTACAAAAAACACTAATAAAGCTCCCTGAACCATGAGGCTGGACAGAACTTGCACTGCTCACGTAGACAAAGACCACAAAAGACCGGAGATCTCAGGTCACACCTGTTGGCTGTTGAGTCCAGAATAGTGAGCAAGATGAGCATCTGTGATCCTGAGGGTCACTCCCTTTCACTAATAAGGAGGGAGGTGGAGAGGAGGGGAGGGAAGGAGAAAGGGAGGGTCAGCAGCACAAAAGCCCCTGAGAACACTGATCAGAGTCACAGCACCAAAGGTAAGGAAAGTGAAAGAAGAAATCAAAGGAAAACACTGGACTTGTGCTCAACAGACAGAGACAGTTCATTGAAGCCCAGCAAGGGGCTGCACCCTTCCCTTGGGACGGAGGCTGAAGCATTGAGCTAGGCTGGGGTGCAAGCTTATAAGGAGGATCCTCAGAAAACAGACTGGACTAGGTACAGGTCCAAGGTAAGCAGATAAGGAACTTGTAGCTATTTGTGTCCGTGTTCAAATTAGGATTTTCAGCAGAAGTTGTCTAAGGGAGAGTGTATTAGGTGGTTTCTGCTCCTTCAAGGCCTTCTGAGCTAAGGGAAGTACATCAATCAGGGGAGTTTTCAAGCTTGTCTGGGACACACTGCTCAAGATGTTTCCTCAAGCCCTTCTATTCTTAGGGACAGTTCTTCCCTCTTTAGTTTCCTCTGGTTTTCAGGGAGTGTCATTAACCCTTCAGCGGCACAAACTTTAATTCCAGTACATGGGAAGCAGAGGTAGGAGGATTGCTGTGATTTCAAGGCCACCCTGGAACTAGATAGTGAATTTCAGGCCAGCCTGAGCTAGCGTGAAACCCTATCAAGAAAAATTTTAAAAATCTGCTTTCCTTAAGGCCAGCCTGGGCTAGAGAATGACATTAAGGTCAGCCTGGGCTAGAGCAAGACCCTACATTGAAATAAAACAAAAGCAAAACAACAACAACAACAAAATATAACAGGATGTGCTCTGGCCACTTCCTACCCTATTCCTGGCTCTTACCCTCTGACCATCATTAGAGCTCACTTATGCTCCACGTTGATGAAGAGACTTTGTCTCACGGAAAGAAATATATAGGTGAATGGGACGGACAGCCAACACTCTCCTCTGGCCTCTGCACACACATATGTGATATGTGTATTTGCACAAACTTGTGCACACAACACACACCACAGGCACTACACCATATACATACAAAACACACACACACACAGACAAACACAAAGAGACACACAAAGAATAATCAACTTCTTATATGAGCCAATGACCTACATTATGTGTACATATGGTGGTTATCAATAAAAAAAATTGGGAAAAGACCTGAGCATATAAAATAAAAAGTAATCATGGGCCATGTGTGGGGATGCATGCCCTTAATCTCAGAACTTGGGAGGCTGAGGTAGGAGCACTGCTGTGAGGTTGCGTCCAGCCTGTGACTATAGAGTGAGTTTCAGGTCAGTCTGAGCTACAGTGAGACCCTACCTTGAAAACACCTGTAATACTGTACTGCCAATGATGTCTTTTGTAATGTGACTTTCTTCTTTTTTCTAAAACTAAAATCTAGTACTATCTGATTAAATTGTTGTGATAAGCTGTGGCAGGCGTGTGTAATGTAAGCATGCCTCCAGTGAGAGCCCGATTGGAGGCAGAGACAGAAGCTCTGAAAGCAGTTGGCCTGGTGAATGGAGCAGTGAATGAGAGACCCTGCCTCAGGATGCGGTGCAAGAGGATTGACACAAGAAAGTTCTCCCCTGACTTCCACATGTTCACCAAGACACGTGCAGGCCCATACACACACACACACACACACACACACACACACACACACACACACACACACTACACCCACATATACACACACCAAAAAAAAAAACCTCCCAAAATGTGTTGAGCTGGCTCAGTGGCCCATGCACACCTGAAGGCTTAGCTCTTGGAAATGCTCAGGCAGAAGAAGCACAGGTTTGACACTAGACTGTGCAAGTTAGTGAAGTTTTGCCTGAAAATAAAATGAAAATGGCTGAGCACATAGGATTGTTCATTTGTTAAATATTTTATCTTATGTGTTTATTTGCAAGGTGGGAGATATTGACAGAGAGAGAGAGAGAGAGAGAGAGAGAGAGAGAGAGAGAGAAGGAGCGGGCCAGAGCCTCTAGCCACTGCCAACGAACTCCTGTTGCATGGGCCACTTTCTGCATCTGGCTTAACATGCGTAGGGCGGAATCACACCAGAGTTCTTAGGTTTTGCAGGCAAATATGTTAACTGCTGAACCATCTTCACAGCCCCAGAAACAAACTAACATATTCTTTTTTGTTTATTATTTGTTTTTGTCTCTTCAAGTTAAGTTCTCATGCTAGCTCAGGCTGACCTGGAATTCACTATGTAGTCTCACGCTGGCCTCATACTTACAGTGATCATCCTATCTCTGCCTCCCTCCAGAGTGCTGGGATTAAAAGCATGCGCCACCACACCTGGATGTTTTTTTAATAGTTATTGTTCTTCTTGTTTTGAGGTTCAGGCCTCTCTTTAGCCCATGCTTGCCTGGAATTCATTCTGTAGTCTCAGCAATGGCCTGTAATGTTTTGGGGGCATCACTGACCTTCCTGGCCAACAACTCACTGGAAGGTATCCCATCCCTGGCACTGAATATTTTCTAGTAACAATCTACAGCTCCCGAGTGTTCCATTGTGCAAAAAAGTAGGTTTCCATATGAGTTATTTATTTATTTATATACTCTTAGATTTTGATTAGCCCTCCCTCTACCTTTCCTTTACTAAATCTCTTCCCCTGACCTCATTTGGGCCTTTTCACCCCCATTAATGTATTCTTCTACTTACATATACACAATACCATCCTATTAAGTACCGCCCTCCCTTCCTTTCTCTTCCCTTTATATCTCTTTTGTACTGTACTGGACTTTGCTACTGAGTTTTCTACCTACTCACACAGAAGTCCAATCATCTGTAGCTAGGATCCACATATGAGCAAGAATATGCGACATTTGGCTTTCTGGGCCTGGGTTACCTCACTTAGTATAATTAGTATCATTTTTCTTTTAGTCACGGTCTCACTGTAGCCCAGGCTGTCCTGGAATTCACTTTTTAGCTCCAGACTGGCTCATACTCATGGAGATCCTCCTACCTCAAGAGGCTGGGATTAAAGATATGTTCCAATATGCTCAGCATGGCTGGGTTTTATTTTATGTCTTCACACTGCATACCTCACGTTACAGGCATAAATCACCTCCTTATGGGGTTTTATGTGGGTGCTTTGAAATTGACTTTAGGTCCTTCTGCTTGAGCCGTAATTATTGTGATACCATCTAGGGCTGCTGGATTCATTTTTCTGCTAATTAAAGAATTAAGAATCAAGGATGGATAGGTGGCTTAGTGGTTAAGGCACTTGCCTACAAGTCCAAAGGACTCAGGTTTGATTCCCCCAGACCCAACTAAGACAGATGCACAAGGTGAACCATGTGTATGGAGTTCCTTTGCAGTACCTGATGGTCCTGCCATGCCCATTTCCCTCAATCCATCTTTTACTCACTCTCTCTTTCAAATAAATATATAAAATATATTTTAAAAAAGAATTAAGAAGCAGTAACATCTTTAACAGAATAAACTTTAAGCTGGGCATGGTGGTACACACCTTTAATCCCAGTAATCAGGAGGCAGAGGTAGGAGTATCAATGTGAGTTCAAGACCAGCCTGACACTACATCAAAATCAAAAGAAAAACAAAGAATAAAATGGATTTTATTGAATGGGGGAAGCTTACCTGTCCAGAGTCCATGGTTTTTTAGCTAAAATGAACGTAAAGGTATTGATTGATCTGCTCAGGTCCCAGAAAGCCTGCCAAGCCAGCCTACTCATGGAAAAAAACACCAAGGTCAGGAAGAAGAAAGTTGGGTCACACTCTGTGACATCTGGGTTTAGAATATAGTCACCTATCAAGGTTCCATTCATACATCTCTCTGCCTAGCCAAAGAAACTGATGATTTCATATAGTGTTTCAATATCTACTCTTAGAAGGCATAGAAATTATGTAATCACTCCAAGGCTGGCCCCTTCTTTTCAGTAACATATAGGTGGGATTCAGACTAGGTGGGCAAGCCCAGGCTGGGTCACAAATCAAGGCATCCTTTAGCTTCTGAAAGGCGTGTTGAGTCTCTGTGGTGCACTCAATCTGAGGCAGCCCTTGTGCTTGTCCCTCTTTAAGGGCCTGGTAGAGGGGTCTGTCCAGCTCTGCATATCCTGATGTTACAGGTACTTTTGTGTTTCTGGGGCAAACACCCGACCAGAAGAAGCTTATGGGATGGAAGGGTTTATTTCATGCTTACAGATTCCAAGGGAAACACCATCAATAGCAGAAGAAGCTGGCTGCCTTCCATACATCAGAGCAGAGAGACATTACCAAATAGCCAATGAACCTAAAAAAAAAAACCAAAAAACAAAAACAGAGATCTAACTAACTCCTCTTTTAATGGTTTTTCATTATTATTATTTGTTTTTATTTGCATATTTATTGGAGAGAGATATAGATGCAGATATATATAGAGAGAATGGATGTCCAAGGGCCTCTAGCCACTGCAAGTAAACTCCAGATGCATGGGCCACCTTGTGCATCTGGCTTACATGGCTCCTGGGGAATTGAATCTAGGTCCTTTGGCTTTCCAGGAAGCATCTTAAGACCTAAACCATCTCTCCATGTGTTCCTTTAATACTATTAAATTTTGATTTGACAGGGAAAGAAAAATAGGAAAGGAAGGAGAGAGGGGGGAGAGAGAGAGAGACAGACAGAGAGAGACTGGGCATGCCATTGCCTCTATCCAATACAAATGGACTCCAGACACATGTGCCATCTTGTCTCTCTGGTTTAAATGGGGTCTTAGGAATCGAATCGAGGTCTTTTATATTTGCAGGCAAACACCATAAACATTAAGCCATGTCTCCATCCCTGAAACTAACTCTTTACATGCCTTCATGCTTTAGAGTGGTACTAAAAGATCCCCCCCAACCCCCGCCACCCACAGTAATACCTCCACCTGGAGGCTGGTGGAGTCTTAGGTAGGACACTTAATCAAAAATACCTGAGAGGCCTGGAGAGATGGCTTATTGGTTAAGGCATTTGCCTGCAAAGTCAAAGGATCCAGGTTCGATTCCTCTGGACCCACATCAGCCAGTTTGTTTGCAAGGGTAGAATGCACTGGAAAACCCATTCTCTCCCTCTGTCTCTGCCTCCCTCCCTTTTTCTCTCATAAATGAATACATAAAGTTTAAAAACAAATCCCTGAGCCACTCTTTTTTAGCTTTATATTTCTCCTGAACTCTCTGCTCCGGTAAGCCCACCCCCATCTTGGCCCTGCTGAGATTAGATAGGGGGAGGACTCCTACTCCCATGTGGGCTCTCTACCCCTTTCTGCCATCCACATGGCAGGAGCCCTCTCTTCTTTGTCTTCTTTCCTTTTCTTAATCTAATAAAGTCTATCTAAATCTTTTAAAATATCCCTGAGCCTAGGGGGGACATACGTTTACATTCAAACCACCATACCTCGTAAACAGATCCTACAGTATAGAAGGACATCCAGGAAGGTTCTGAACTGCTTTAGGGCCTTAGGAAGTGGGAAGAAGAGAATATGATGAATTCTCTCTAGTCCTAGAGCCTTAGTACCATATGGTAAAATTAGACCTAGGCAGGTAATCTTAGTCTGGCACGGGAAGATAAGCCTTCTCAGGTGACATTTTACATCCTCTGTTAGCCAAGAAATTGAGAAGATACACAGGAGCTCTAGAAATAGTATCTTCAGAAGGCCCACACAATAGGAAGATCATCTATATACTGAAGGACAGTGATCTCTGGATAGGTCCTGTATAGCAAGTCTTGAGAAAGAGCTAGGCCAAATAAAGGGGGACCAGCCCAAAACCCTTGTGAGAAGACAGTACAGTGACCTATCCTGACCTCCATGTGGGTTTTGCAAATGCAAACAGGAGCTGAATGTCAGGATGCAACAGGATGCAAAAGAAGGCATCCTTGAGGTTTAACACTGAGTAGTGGGTGTGCTAGGGGGGGATCTGTGTTAATAGAGTGTAGGGATTTGGGACAGTTGGCTGGAGGGTCATGATTACTCAGTGAGTCGGAGGTCCTTAAGTAGCCTTCACTGTCCAGATCCCTTCCAGTCTCCTGAAAGAGAAGTGTTATAAGGGCAAGTACACTCAATCTGGAGACACTGTTCTTTTACCCTAACATTTTCAGGGGCTAGTGAGATGGCTTAGCAGTTAAGGCGCTTATCTTCAAAGCTAAAGGACCATGGTTTGATACCCCAGGACCCACATAAGCGAGATGTTCAAGGTTGCACATGTGTCTGAGGTTCGTTTGCAGTGGCTGGATACCCTGGCATGCCCATTCTCTCTCTCTCTCTCTCTCTAATATATAAATAAAAATTTAAAAAATATATTTAATTATTTTTTCATTTCAGAGAAAGAATGATATGGGGCACATAGGAAAAGAGAATGGGCATGACAGGGTCTCTAGCCACTGCAAACGACCTCCAGACACATTTGCCACATTGAGCATCTGGCTTACATGGGTATTGGGGGATTGAACCTAGGTCATTAGGCTTCACAGACAGTCACCATAAATGCTAAGCCATCTCTCCAGCCCCCTACTTTCCTTCCTTGTTATTGAGAGATAGGGTCTCACTGTTGCTTGCATAGTGAGTTCTGATTAGGTGGGGCTAAAGTGATAGCCTACCATCAAAAAGCCAAAAAAAAAAAAGAAAAAAAAACCCTATTGAATCAAGATATATATTCAAAGCCTGGCGTGGTGGCGCACGCCTTTAATCCCAGCACTCGGGAGGCAGAGGTAGGAGGATCGCCATGAGTTCGAGGCCACCCTGAGACCACATAGTGAATTCCAGGTCAGCCTGGGCTAGAGTGAGACCCTACCTCAAAAAACCAAAAAAAAAAAAAAAAAAAGATATATATTCAAGCATTGCTGCTCAAAATTGTATTTCTTGCATACGTGGGACTCTAAGACAGGTTAAGTAAAAATTTGGACGAACTCTTTGCTCCCAAGAGTAACTCAAGGGCTGCACATGCTCCTCACTGCTTGCTGTGAAAAGTTAAGTATGGAGAGGTGGGAATGAGGGGAACATGGGCATGAAAAAGAGGATCCACCTGAAGCTGAGAAACCGAACCCTGGCATCTGATCAAGAACATGTCTTGGACAATTGCAAATCAAATGATGGGAAAATTGAGGGGTTAACATCTGAATTTGTGAACTTAAGCGTTCCTCGGTTTAATAGCTGCAGTTTTGATGTCAGTTTCAAATCTACCCAAGCTACCTAAACTGAAAAACCTTGAGCTCAGCAACAACGGAATCCTTGGAGGTCTGGATATTTGCAGAAGAACTTTGAAACCTCACTTATCTGAACCTAAGTGGGAATATACTGAAAGATACCAGCACCTTGAAACCTTTGAAAAAGTTGGATTGCCTGAAAAGCCTGATCTGTTTAACTGTGAGATCACTAACCTAAATGACTATAGAGAGTATCTTCAAGCTCCTGCCCCAGCTGACCTACCTGGATGGCTATGACCGAGAGGACCAGGAAGCCTCTGCTTCAGATAAACAGCTAGATGACGTGGATGAAGAGAAAGAGGATGAAGAAGGAGAAGAAGAAGACAATAATGAGGAGGAAGAGTTTGATGAAGATGATGATGAAGATGAAGACGAAGGTGTAGAAGGAGAAGATGATGAAGATGGAGTCAGTGGTGAGGAAGAAGAATTTGGACATGATGGAGAAGTTGCTGAAGATGAAGAAGATGAGGATGAGGTTGAAGAAGAGGAAGAGAGCTGGAAGGGCGAAAAGAGAACGAGAGAAACATAATGAAGGATAAGATGATTAAGACCCAAATGAACTGCAGAAACATAACTGCACAATATTGGTTGGACTGCTAATGGAGTTGGTAGCTGGTTTTAAAAATAAAGGTAGTTGTGATACAAAACCCAGGACACCCTCCCACCCAAAGATCCAAAGAATAGTTCCTGTGTCATTCCACCTTCCTCCATTTAGTGCCTTTTGGGAATCCACCACCAAGCTCGGGGATTTCACCCCAACAAAATTGTAAGCATTGTTAAGTTTTTTGTATAAGACTCTTGCTCCAGCATGAATAGCTGTGGTTGGTGAGTCAACCATCCAGGGCTACCTGTTACACTGGGATTGTAACAACATTTTTTCTTCTTTACAGCAATAAAAGCATTGTAAATCAAATCTTAAAATTTTGAAAAAAATTGGAAGAGGCATGAAGATGAAAAAAAGAGAAAAAAATGAGACTCTACTAATATTGATGTTTTACCTGGGAACACAGACTATCAGTAAACGTGCTATAGGCAGGATGTATGATATGTTGCAGATAATATAACTATATTCAGTTGTGAAATTAAGTGTACTGGACAAGGTTGGGGAGATGGCTTAGTGGTTATGGTACTTGCCTACAAAGCCAAAGAACCCAGGTTCAATTCCCCAGGACACATGTAAGCCAGATGCACAAGGTGGCACATGTGTCCGGATTTCATTGCAAAGGCTGGAAGCCCTGGTATGCCCATTTCTTCTCTTATCTCTCTCTCTCTCTCTCTCTCTCATAAATATAAAGAAATTTTAAAAATGTAATGGACAGTGTTTGGTGGAGTAAATTTGAAGGCATTGACTCTGTGGAGTGGCTTCTCATATCAGTCCTAATTCAGATTCACTAAGAAAGGCAGCACAATGTAGAGCAGAAAGATGGAAATTTAGATAGAATGAAATATGAACAAGCTTAAAGTCTCAAAGAAACTTTTGCTGATTTGGTTATAATGGATAAATTAGATCAACACCCTAAAATAGAAAATTTACTGCTCTGAGAGGGAGTCCCCATCCACTGAAGGCTGTAGCCACTAAGTAAATTCTTTGGAAAGGAAAAGGCCTGAGAGAAGAATGATGAAGGGCCTTCTGTTCCCCAAGGTCAGCATACAAAAGCTGCAACAGCTATGGTCCATGGGTGCCAGGTTCCAACCCAATCTGACAGCAGACCTTTGTGGCATCATTTGCGTGGCACTGGTTTTGAAAGAATGACAGGTGGAAGATGGAGGAGGCCGTGAAGTATTTCACCACAGTTCCAGAGAGCCACTGAGAGGAAGCAATGGGAGGCAGGGTCGAGGTGTCTTTAAAGAGGCCTTGTGAGGCCACTGCATGAAGCTATGAAAGTGAAATCCAAGTGACAATGCAGACCTCAGGATTTTAGAGATGCTGGGACCATGGGACATCTGTCAAGAGAATCTGCAGGCTCTCATTGGATCAGGCCTATAAAAGAGGCTACAGGCAGCACCAATTGAGGGGCAGAGCTATGTATGACTTTTGGAGCCCACATGAATTCCATCATGAGTCTCAGACACTGTGAAAGAGAAACATGAAGAAGATATTTTTTTCCAGGCAGTGACAGACAGCATTCTAAGGGAGTAACAAGGAAATAGCATTCTGTCTGTCCTAGCAGAACTAAAAGTTGTTTGTGATCTTGTCTCTCCAAGATGGCTGCCAGTGACACACCCAGCATAAACTTCCTGCTTCTTCCTCAGTTAGGCCTCCCTGTGTCAGCCTCCCTAGTCAATGAGTCCATCAGGTATCTCTTTACACAGTTTCACCATAAATGGATGTCTTATCCTTATAAAGGAGGTTGCCCACGTGGCCCAGCCCTCACTTACTGTCCCGCACCTTTCCTGAGTACGCAAGTTAAGTCTGACTCTCTTCTGCCCAGCCTGGCTGGGAAGGGGAGAGGACTCATCTTGACCCGGGTCTTTGTCAGCTTGCCTTCTAGCTGTGTCATGCTTTGGGGTACCTTCTCACTTTGATTACATGTGAGATTTTTCTTTGATCTCCGAGTTCTTCACTATTTCTTAACCCTCTCTGGTCTTTGCTTGAAGGGGCTTCTAGCTCCCATCTTACACGTGTATGTGTGGATTGTGGGAATTGAACCCAGACCAGCAGACATTGCAAGCCAGCACCTTTAACTACTCAGCCATGTCTCCAGCCACAAACTTTGGTTTTAGATTTTGTCTGCCACCCAGAGATACTACCATCTACCTGTGCCAGCGAGTGAGCAAGCAAGGGGTGTGTGTGATTGGCCAGGTCTCCCTGTAGCCTGGAATTCACTATGTAATCTCAGGTTGACCTCGAATTCATACAGATGCTCCTACCTCTGCCTCCAGAGTGCTGGAATTAAAGGCGTGTGCCACCACTCCAGGCTCACTCAAAATAATGAATGCCTACTATGCTCTGGGCATTCACTTACTTCATTATTTAAATTTTGTCTATACTATTGCCATGTTTATATATTTATATAACATATTTATATGATATTCAGATCCACTACTTTCCTTATTCCCCACTCATTCCTGATAGCCCCCCCATTTTTTCCCCAAACAATGCTCTCCCTTCTTTCATGTCGATTTTTTGACCCAATGAAATAAATTACAGTTGGTTATACTTGTTCTCTCTATATCTCACAAACACAATTATATTGCAATAAACCAACAGTGTTATTACCATATATTGGGAAGTAATTATAATAGTTAGACAGTGCAATAGGTATAGCTCAGTGGTAAGGCACTTGTCTAGTGTATGTGAGGGGTCCCACTTTCAAACACGAGTTTGGTGGGAAGAAAAGAAACTTAAGAAATATGTACTCATACCTTTATATCCCCAGATTCAAGCCAACCATGACACAGGATACAAGTAGAAAATAAAAAGCAAGATTTCAGTGAAAACCGTCACACAAGGGGCAGCAGAAATGGCTCAGTGGGTAAAGTGTTTGCTGTGCAATCGTGTATACCTGAGCTTGGATCCCCAGACCCCAAGGAAAAGCTGGAAGCTATGTCAGGCTGCTGTCATCCAGCACACCAGTGGACAGAGGGAGCTGGTTACAGGACAATTTCCCAGAAGCTCATGGAACAGCCAGGCTGGCAAACGGAGCAGTAAACACACAATGAGAGATCATGCCTCAAGTGAGGTAGAAGGTGAGAACAGATCCGGAAAGTTGTCCTCTGACTTCCACATGCGTGTGTCACACACATGTGAGCACACACACACACACACACACAAAACATGAACACATATTCACGTATGCACATGAACAGGCACATATATACACACACAATAAAATGAATTTAAACACTGTTAAACACACAGACCTATTCCCATTGTTAAATTGACAAAACCACATAGTCCAACATAAAGATACACACTAAAGTCCATGGGACTAGAGTCAGGGTTAGCCAGCCACTGAACACACAGAGCTGTGTGTCAAAAAACATCCAGAGGAGCTTGGCATAGTAGTGCATACCTGTATTCCCAGCCCTTGAGAAGCTGAGGCAAAATCCAGGCCTTCCTGGGCTACCTATCAAAACTCTGTCTATAGGGCTGGAGAGATGGCTTAGCGGTTAAGCGCTTGCCTGTGAAGCCTATGGACCCCGGTTCGAGGCTTGATTCTCCAGGACCCACGTTAGCCAGATGCACAAGGGGGCGCACGCGTCTGGAGTTCGTTTGCAGAGGCTGGAGGCCCTGGTGCGCCCATTCTCTCTCTTTCTCTCTGTCTATCTGCCTCTTTCTCTCTCTGTTGCTCTCAAATAAATAAAAATGAACAAAAAATTTTAAAAAACAACTCTGTCTATAAAGGTATGCAGAGCGTCTGGAGAGAGGGCTCAGTAGAGAAAGCTCTTTTCACTCAAGGCACCGTAACTGAGTTTGATCCCCAGAGCCCACGTAAAAAGCTAGAGCCCAGAAGTTTCATGGTGGACTTCTGTATTCCCAGTATGCTGACTCTGACAGTGAGATGATAAAGGTGAAAGGAGAATTTCCCCCAATCAAGCCTTGCAAAGAACACCAGGTCTAGAATCCGGAGCACAAATGCCTGCTTCAACCCTGGTGGTGGAGATGGAAGTTGGGGGTGAAGGTGGGTGCTAGGCTGCCCCAGGGAGGTATTTTGGTCCTGTGACTCTGGCAGCTGGAGGCAGCAAGCCCCTTTAACTACTCAGCCATCTCTCCTGCCTCCCATTTGGTTTTTAATTTTGTCTTCTACCCAGAGATAATACCCATGTGCAGAGTACTGTGCCATTGTGCAGGCAAGCAAGGGGTATGTGTGATAGGCCAGGCCTCCCTGTAGCCTAGGCTCACCTGGAATTTACAATGTAGTCTCAAGCTGGCCTTGAACTCATACCAATCTCCTACCTCTCCCTGCAGACTTCTGGAATTGACGTCACATGCCACAATGCAGGGCCTGAGGAGTAATGCAACAGGAATGATGACAGTTAAGTCCTCCTACTTGGGTTTCATCTCCTGTGACCAGACAGGCTGTCAGAATGCAGTCCCTGACATCCACGGAGACTCGGAGCCTGGGAGCCTGGGAAGGTGGCAGGAGACATGGGTGCCTGGCCCTTCACGGGGCAGAAAGACAGGTAGAAAGAAGCACCCCAGATAAGGAGGCCAGCAGCCAGCTTGAGAGCTGAGATGCGACCAAGTACCCTTGACTCTGACTTTGGTCCCAGAACCTTAAACTCTGGCACTCGCCTAGCTGCCTTTTCTGTGAGCCCAGACCCCAGGCCACCTAGTCCCAACTGAGAGGCCCCACAGAAGTGTATACCATTCAGGTAAAGCAGTCTGCCAAACCATCAGTTTCCACTTTCCCAACACCTTCTCACCTTGCCAGTGTACACTCTGAAGAAAGTGTCACCATGGAATGTTATTTATTCACCTTGGCAGGGCTTCATCTCACCAACTAAACAGACCCAACTAGATACCGACTGTGTCCCAGCAATCGCCCTCATTTCCAATCCTGACCTCCTGGGTCAAGACCTTTATAGACATTCAATCTTTTTTAAAAAAGTAAATATTCAGTGGCAGAGACTTAGGCGTTAAGGTGCTGGCCTGTGAAACCTAAGGACCCATGTAAGTAAGATGCACAAGGTGGTACATACATCTGGAGTTTCTTTCCAGTGGTTAGAGGCCCTGGCGTGCCTGTTTCTCTCTCTCTCTCTCTTTCTCTCTCTTCCCTCCCAATCTATTTCTTTCTTTCACTTAATAAATAAAATATGAGCCTTTTTTTCTGCAGAGCAGGAGAGAAGTGGTGATCACTTGTTTTTGAAAGACAATTTAAACTCCACTCTGCCCATCTATGCAGATCTAAGGTTCCCTCATGAGGTGTCACACATCCATTTTAGGGAAAGGATTTTGAATTAAAACCAACTGACCAGTTCTTTGCCTTTTCTAACCCAGCAAATACATGCTGATTATTGGCAAGAGCAATGAGGTGGACAGGCAAGGACCAACCCACAATTTGTCCTCTGATCTCCACAAGGCCCGCAGTGGCACACATGTGCCCGCACACGCCCAAGAATGTATGCTCCAGTGCACGTGCTCATACACATGCGCACAAACAACACCCAGATGAATAAATGCTTTTAAAGTGTTCAGATGTAACCGGGGGTTTGATACAATTATAGAACGTGTGCCTAGCATGCAAAAAGCCTTAGGTTCCATCTAGAACCTAAAATAAAAGAAGCAGCTATTGGATACAATGATCCGGGGTCAGGCCCATGCTCACTTCCCACATGGAATCTTGGGCTCATGGATGATCCCTTTTCCCTTCCTCAGATTCCCGGCTCTACCTCTCCCTGGTACATTCCTGAATAGAATGTAATAATTTCAGAATTACCCTGCTCAGTCTTGTTTCTCCAATTCTTTTCTTAAAGACAGATGTGAACCCAGGGTTTACAGTTCCAGTACTTCTCCTGAACCCACATAACTCTGTAACAATTCTCTCTCCCCACCTTGCAAATAAATTAGGTAGATAGATAGATAGATAGATAGATAGATAGATAGATAGATAGATTTTTTTAAGAACGTGGAGAGAACAGACACTTCTTGGAGGAGGGCATTCTAGAGCTGGCATACCTGGCAGGTCCAGTGGGAATGGGACTTTCATGGAGTGGGGGAAGCCTGTCCATCCACAGTCCATGTTTGGTCAGCTTAAGCGAAGGTGAAATTGATGGTTGGTCCATAAAGTGCAGAACCTGGAAAGCCAGCAAACATGTGGGAAAAAAAAATCGCCCAGGTCAAAAAGGAGGAAGTGGGTCACTCCATTCACCATCTGGAGTTAGAATATTGTCACCTTCCAAAGGTACATTTTTCTATGTGCCTGCCTAGCTAAGGAAACTGCTTATTCCTAAAGTATTTTAATTGTATCAATACTAACCTGTACAAAACAGATGCTAAAGGGCCATGGTGTACCCCACTGGTATGATGTGTCCATGGTATACATGATTTGCCTTGTGCCAAATAGGCTCGCTGATCTGTGATTAATGACAGTGAGGGACATTAAAATATTTTGTTTCTGGCGTGGTGGTGCACACCTTTACTCCCAGCCCTCAAGATGCAAAGGTAGCAAAGACAGAAGGATTGCCATCAGTTAAGAGTCCATCCTTTGACTACAGAGTGAGTTCCAGGTCAGCATGGGCTACAGTATGACCCTACCTACAAAAAGGCAAAAAAAAAAAAATAGTGAAACAAGATTATGTATCTAAGCATGGCAGCACACAACTATATTCCTTGCATACTTGGGAGTCTAAGGCAAGCGGAGTGACAATTTCGAGGACCTAGACACTCAGAAATAAGGACTCAACTAATATTGAGCTTTCATGAGCGAACAAGACTCTGTCAGGAACTGTGCTAAAGGCAGTTTGTGTGGTATTTTGGCAAATAATCTGGCTATATTCTGCTGCGTCCTGAGAAACTGACTGAGGCTGAATTTAAAGGTAATGGACAGTGTTTGGCAGAGGAAATTTCAAAGAAGGGTCGCATTGAAACTGTGGGGTCTCTTCTCTTATTTGGCCTAATTCAGAACTACGACAAAAGACAGCAATATATAGAGCAGAAAGATGAAAAATATGAAATTTAGAGAGGAAAGAGGCTCTCTGGAACTATGGTGAAATACTTCATGACCTCCTTTATCTTATACAAGTCGTTCCTTCAAAACCAGTACCATGCAGGCGATTCCACGAAGTTCTGCTATCTGACTGGGTTGAAACCTGGCCCCCATGTACCTAGGTGGTGCAGTCTTTGTATGCTGACCTTGGAAACAGGGAAGTCCTTCATCATTCTTTTCTCAGGCCTAGGCTGGTGGTTTCATGGTTCCAGTTTCTGGCTTACTTGGATCTTGGGGATTCAAACCTGGGGCATTATGGTTTGCAGTCTAGCTTCTTATCTGCTAAGCCATCTCTCCTGCCCCTTACTTAGCCTTTAACTCTGTAATTCTATTCCAGGTTTACCTCCAATTTGTCTTTTTTTTCAGAGCCACATGAATCCAGGGTCAAGCTGGTCCTAGGCAAGTGCTCTGCCATTGATATATACCCATAGACCACTTTCATTAATCCTTATAAAATCTATGACACTTAGGATTAACTTGAATCTCTGCCTCTTTTAGCTTGTTTCACTTTATAGAGCCTGCAAAAGACCAAACTGCCTACTATTTATTTATTTATTTATTTATTTATTTAAGAGCGACAGACAGAGAGAGAAAGAGGCAGATAGAGAGAGGGAGAGAGAATGGGCGTGCAAGGGCCTCCAGCCACTGCAAACGAACTCCAGATGCGTGCGCCCCCTTGTGCATCTGGCTAACGTGGGTTCTGGGGAATCGAGCCTCGAACCAGGGGTCTTTAGGCTTCACAGGCAAGCGCTTAACCGTTAAGCCATCTCTCCAGCCCCAAACTGCCTACTTTTAAGTAACATGGACAGGGATTCCAGGCTGTGAGTTACATGGATTGGTGGGCCTGTGTCTGAACTTACCAGTGGTAGACAGAAAGGGGAGTGATTGATAGATGGGAGCAGTCGCTTAGGACCCAATGGATGACAGAAGGGGCAGTGAGTGACAAATGGTGGGCAGGCCCCACTGAATCTAAAAACAGCTGGACTGCTGGAAAGAACTCACATTGGATGGTGAATGACAGGCTGTGTGTGTATGAGTGCCATAAGTCAATACGTTTTGTTAAAGCTCAATTTCTCCAGACGTCTTCAAAATGAGGCTTCTACAAAGGAATCTCTCAGGCGTCACTTCCCCACTTCCTCTTGGCTCCCACACCTTATGGCTTGTGGAAGGCAGGAATGCCCACCGGGGACATTTGTGGCACTTATGAGCCTCACACTCCTGCCACTGGATTCCAAATAATGTGACACAGCGACATTATGGGAACCCCCTGGTTCTCCTCTGACTGGAATTGCTGCCTCAAGTAGTGCGAGGTACTTGCCGGCAAGGAAATGATGCCATTTTGTTGCTGGAGACTGTTTTGAGGCACTGTGTCATCCAGCGCTCCTGCCCCCACCAAGGGGAAAGGTCATCCAGCGTATTGGGAATGTACCTGGGCAAGGCAGGGACCCACACCACGTTGAGGAGCTTTTGAATCCTGAGTGCATCCAAAGTGCGGCCTCTGGATGAGTGATGTAGGCTTGTGGTCAGCCATGGGTGGGACATATGAGAGGAGTAAAGGGGGGTCCATTGAACTAAGTGATCTAGAAAAAAGAAATTGGGGGTTTATGAGACCAGGAGTTTATGGGTGCATGTGGGTGCTCCTTAGGTAGGAATGACGGGAGTCTGGGATTACTACTGCTCACACCTGATGTTAGAATACAAAGCCTGGAACCAGGGAAAAATGAAAGGAAAGATCAGCTCAACATCAGAAACAGACATTATTAGGGAAAGCCTGAAATGGGCTCAGGCCAGACAGATCAAGAGCAACTACACTTACAGACTAGGTGATTTGGGACTGGAGACCTGGGAAAGGTTAGATCTCCAGAAAGATAAAGGATACTACCACCACCCCCCGGCCCATGAACCATATTAGGTCATTGTCCAAAGTATGAAAAAATTGAAATCATGGACTCAGATAAGAGGAAATTATGGTATTTCCTTTAGGGGGAGTTAACAGGGAAAACAAAGCAGGAAAGCACCTTAGTCAAAAGATTTCCCCTTCTGAGCCAGGCTTGGAAAGGGGAAAAGTAACTTCGACAATCTCATATCCTTCTGCAGTAAGAAAAGAAAGGAAGAGGAAAAGCAGAAAAGGGCAGAAGGGGCTTACACCCATGTCTCAGGCCCATTTATATGAGCGTCATCATCAGGCTCAGGGGGTGTGTAGGGAGAAACCTGATTGGTTGGTGGGCCCAAGAGGAACACTGACTTAAGAAGGTCCCAACCATGGGGGCTAAGCTAGTGAAACAGGAATAACCAGGAAGCGGTTGCTTTGCTGAGGAGGGAATAGGAGGTAGATGTTTCCAGCTGTCTTGTATGAGACTGGATTTGATGCAAGTTTTAGTCCTGCCAAGGCTTGCAAGGTGGCATCCATGTTTCTATGGGTCCTGCCCTGGCTAACTGCCTACCGAGAGCAAAAGCTACCTTGCTCTTTCTTAATCCATGTAATTCCTCACTCCTGAGTGGAAACTTTCAACTGCTGTTTCAGAAATGGTGTGATGATTGCACTTACACCGTTAAGGTGAATAGGGTAGGAGAGCATGACCATTAGACCTCCCTAGGAGAGAGTGCACCTAAAGGCACTCTTGATGATGGAAGTTGTTTTTCATTTCTTGTTAGCCAGTCTGATGTCTCATCACCATCTGTGTTTAGGTCCTTTCCATTGGATTTTGTCTTCTGAAACTCGGGTAATATTTAAAAGACATGTGGATAAGAACATTATGATTATCACTAAAGCAGTAAAGCAAGATTCTGTCCTATTGTAGGGAGATATGACTCAATATATTAGTATTAGTATTAACCCTTGTATATGACCAAGGGGAATGTATGCCACTATTTAGCATCAAACAGGTAAGCCCATAAATCTAAAGCTTTGTTTATAAGTCTTTTAAAATATTTTTTAATTTTTTGGTTTATTTTTATCTATTTATTTGAGAGTGACACACAGAGAGAGAATAGGTGTGCCAGGGCCTCCAGCCACTGAAAACGAACTCCAGACACCTACCCCCTCCTTGTGCATCTGGCTAACGTGGGTACTGGGGAACCGAGCCATGAACCGGGGACCTTAGGCTTCACAGGCAAGCGCTTGACCACTAAGCCATCTCTCTAGCCCTTAAAATATTTTTTTAAATATTTTACTTATTTGTTTATTTCAGGAGAGAGAAAGAAAGGGGCAGATATATACAGATAGAATGGGAATGCCAGGGTCTGTTGCTACTGCAAATGAGCTCCAGATAGATGCATGTGCATCCTTGTACATCTGGCTTTAAGTGACTACTTGGGAATGGAACCTGGCTCCTTTGGTTTTGCAGGCAAGAGCCTTAACTGCTAATCCACCTCTCCTGCCTCATAATAGTCTTTAGTTCTATTTTCTTGCTGTCTGCTTAAGACCATGTAGACCACCAACATTTAATTAGACGTGTATTTCTGAAGGTCATTTGTGGCTTTCTAGAGGTGACACTTAAGTATCTGGGAGTAGTGCTATGTCTCTCTCACCATTGTGTCAACTGTTCAGATGAGTCAGGACCACGCTGACCCTGGGTCTTCCCTTGAAAGCATTCTTCTGTTGTAACTCTCCTCTTGCAGGTTGTACACCTATTTAGATTTCAATCACTGGGTCTGTGTGTCCTTTCTGACCACGAGGCGAGGTGTCTTACCAGAGTTGTAGAACATGTGAGAGTGTCTTCTTGTCTTCTGGATTTTGGGGGGGGGGACAAAGGGGCAGGAATCAACATATCATCTGTCCCTTTAACTCCTGTGGCTCTGATTGGCTTTGCCTTCTACATATAGTTATGAAGCCCTCAGAAGTACCTTTACACCTGTTTTAAACAAAAGTGTGGCTATAAAGCACATTAGTCTTTTTTATTTGTGTATTTGGGAAAGAAAGAGGCTGATGGACAGAGGGGAGGTAGGAGGCAGAGAGAGAGCATGGGCACATTAGGGCTTCTAGCCAATGCAAATGAACTCAGGACACATGTGCCACGTTGGGCATCTGGTTTATGTGGGTACTAGGCAATCAAACCTGGGTCCTTAGACTTCCAAGGCAAGTGTCTTAACCACTAAGCCATCTCTCCAGCTCATGTTTTTCTTTTTAGAGTTATGGTCTTGTTTTAGCCAAGGCAGGCAAGGAATTCACTATGTCATCTCAGGCTGTCCTCAAATTCCCAGCAGTCCTTTCCCTCTGCTTTCATACTGCTGGGATAAAAAGCATTTGCCACCACAGTGGGTTGCTTTTTCTGCTTCAAAAAATATTTCATTTATTTATTAGAGAGACACAGAGAGAAAAAGAGACAGATAGAAAGAGATGAGGGAGAGAGAGAAAGTGTGCATCATGGCTTCTATCCAATGCAAATGACCTCTTGATGCTTGCAACACCTAGTGTATCTGGCATACATGGGTACTGGGGAATCAAACTCAGATCATCAGGATTTTGCAAGCAAGCACATTTAACCACTGATTTATGTCTCCAGCCCCCCACCTCCTTAGTTTTTAGATATCTAACAACTGTAAGTACAAGCAACCTGTTTTAATAGCCCTGGAAAAAATTTTTTTACTAACAAATCTATGTCAATTTATTTGATAAATATCAATCAAACATCTAGATAGTGCCTCTGTCAGGAAAAAAGCAATTATGGAATTGTAAAGATTTGGCATGTGTGCTTGAAAACATATTTTTGATTAACCTGTATACATTTGTAGGCGAGCATATCAATTACCTAGGGAAGGTTGCAAGTAGAGACCGTTTAATCCTTGAATTTCAGGAAAAATGAAGTCAAGATAGCTTTTCTCAGATGAAGACCATTGTCTAAGCATGAGGCTCTATCCTGATCCTGAAACAGGGGATATCAAAACTGAGACAATCACTTGATTTTTTTTAATTTTGTTCTTTTGGTTTTGGATTTTCAAGGTTTGTGTCTCGCTCTAGCTCAGGCTGGCTTGATTCACTATGTAGTCTCAGGGTGATCTCAAACTCATGATGATCCTCCTGCCTCTGCCTCCCAAGTGATTGGATAAAAGGTGTATGCCATCATGCCTGCCCCCTTAAATTTGTTTTGAAAGAGAAAATACAGCTAGACAAGGGATTTTCTTTGCTTAACCCTAAATGAAAATTCTATAACAATTAAACTGATGTACATTACAGACAATTTGACTAACATAAAGCAATTTTATGTTTTCCCCATGACTGTTAAAACAAATAAAGTGCAGGCAAGATATCTGACAGTTTACGATTAAGTGGTGCCAACATTAATTGTACATAATGGGTTTTAGTGTTACAACTGGGGTCAACTCATTTTGAGTCATGAATTGATGATGGGAGCAGGTTAGGTCGTTGAAGAACAAAACTTGGGCTGGAGAGATGGCTTAGCGGTCAAGATGCTTGCCTACAAATCAAAAGACCCAGGTTAGATTCACCAGGACCCAAGTAAGCCAGATTCACAAGATGTCTGGCCAGAGGCATAAGGTGGCACGTGCATCTGGAGTTTGCAGTGCCTGAAGACCCTGCTGAATCCATTCTTTCTCTATCTCCCTCTCTTCATCGTCTTTCTTTTTCTCTCTCAAGTAAATAAAATTTAAAAAGAATTAAACTTAAATGATCAACTCAGGGATGATATTTTTGCAGAATTTGCATGAACAGGACAGGAAGTTACCTGCCTTTAAAGCAATAATGTTCTCAGATGACACTTGATATAATCTTATAATAGAGAAAGTATAAACTTTAATTTAGAGACTCAGTGTTCCCAGTAGTTAAAGTCTTCACAGATTGATTAAAGCCACTTTTTATAAATGTTATCATGAGCAACCCTACCTCAGTGAACTGAAGTTTAACTATTTATAACTTGGATGACATGGCATCCTGAAACAAATTGGAACGAACTATTTTAGCCTGTTATTAGCCTGGCCTCACTCTAGTCTAGGCTGACCTGGAATTTACTATGTAGTGTCATGCTGGCCTCAAACTCATGGTGATTCTCTCACCTCTGGCTCCTGAGGGCTAAGATTAAATGAATGCATCACCACACCTGGCAATATGTTGTATTTTAAGAGGCTTATATTATTTTAATTTTTAATTTATTTATTTGACACAGATAGATATACAGTGAGAAAGAATAGTATGGACACACCAGAGACTCATGCTCCTGCACATGAACTCCAGATTCATGTACCTCTTTGTGAATCTGGCATTATGTGTGTACTGGGGAATTGATCCTGGCCATCAAGGCTTTACAAGGAAGCCCTCTTAGCTGCTGAGCCTTCTCTCCAGCCCCTCATTCTTTTTTTTCACTCATTTCATCTTTTTCTCTAACAAAAGTCTAGGCATTACTTTCTAGCAAGGAATAATGGAAATTTAGTGATTCACATTACCCTTGAGCTGCATGTCTTCCCTTTTCCTGTTATTGAACCACAGGGCCAGTCTGTTTCACGAGAAGGAAATCTTGGAGAACATAGGGATTAATTTAATTTTGATTGGATCTGAGACAGAGGTGCTCTAGACTGTGAACTCACAGCCAGCTAGTAACATCATTTAATAGCATACAAAAGTCTATTAATATTATTTACATTACTAAGAACAAGAAGGAGTGATACAACAGAGAATCAAGCATCTTAGCGTGATAACCTCAGAATTCAGTCTTGAATATAAAGGCATCAGACTAGGAGACATAGCAAATGGTTAGTCTCTTATAATTTGTAGGTCAGTTAAGCAGTGCAGTAGAGATATATCAGGAGCTTTGCTTAGGTTTTAAGGATCAAAAGAATCTCCGTTCCTGTCATAGGGCTTTTGCCCCACAATGTGAGTCTGGCATAGCCTTGCACCAATGTTGAATATAGGTGATAAGAAATGTCTCTCGACATCTCTGCCTTCCAGTCAGCTAATATGTTCCTAACAACTATCAGAGACCAAGGGGGAAAAGCCATAATCAGACTTGCTAGGCTCACTGATGGCCTGGCACTTTTCTACCTTGCCTTGAGATCTCCTTTGTCCTGCTCTTGCCTAGAGAAAAGGGACACTGAGTGAGAATTACACCTGTGCTTGCAACCTTGTGAGTGTCAAACTGGCAAGTTTCTTTGGCTAGCAGGTAATCATTGTGTCTCACCATCTGCCTATGAACGGGTTCTTGAAGGCAAATCTCTTGTTCATCACTGTCAGTGGGTCAATCATCCTTCCCCTGGCCCGCATGAATCACCTGGGTCAAGATGCTTCCTGCACTGGTCATTGGGTGACAAGAATAAAGCCTGGGAACTAGAGGGAACATCCTCATTTCGTCTTTCTGTTTTCTTTTTTAAATATAATTTATTTATTCATTGGAGAAAGAGGGAGAGGTAGACATAGAGAGACTGTTTGCACCAGGGCCTCTAGCTACTGCAAAGGAACTCCAGATGCATGTGCAAACTTGTGCATCCAGGAAGAGAACATGGGTCTTTTGGCTTTGCTGGCAAGCCCCCTAACAGCTAGACCACCTCTCCAGCCCTCTTTGTGTTCTTTCCATGCCTGCTTTCTTTTCTTCCTTCTTCTCTTTCTTTCCTGTCTTTCTTCTTTCCTCCCTTTTTTTTTGGTTTGTTTGCTTGTTTAAGACCAACAGACCTCTTTTCACTGAGTGTGTGACAAGAGGTTTAGTCAAAAAGACCAAAGCCCATGTGGTCATCAGACTCCTCAGACATTTCTTTCTTGGCTTCCACTTTCTTGTCCACAGCCTGGGGAGCAGCAGCAGCAGCAGGGACAGAGCCTCCTGTGGGTGCAACACCAGCCCGGGTGGGAGCAGGCCCACCAGCCCCCACGTTGCAGATGAAGTTCCTGATGTGGACATTGACCAGGGTCTTTGCAAACAAGCCAGGCCAAAAAGGTTCAGTATTCACACCGGCTGCTTGAATGAGGGCATTGATCTCTTCCTCCATGACAGTCAGTTCATCTCCTTGCAAGGTAAGGGCCCAGTAGATACAGCAAGCTCAGAGATGAGGCCATGGTGCGCACTGCAGGACACCGTGCTAGTCACCTGATGAAGTGAGGGCCTCACCCCAAGGCAGCCTTAGCTTCCTGGGAAGAATTTAGCACCTTGTAGGCAGCTGAGGAAAGCCCTACTTCCTTCCTTGTTTCCTTCCTTCCTTCCTTCCTTCCTCCCTCTTTCCCTCTCTCATTATTTGACACTGGAGTGGAAACAGGGCCTCATGCATGCTAGGCAAGCACTCTACTACTGAGTTACAACCCCACTCTGAATATTCCCCATTGTCAAGGGCTATGGAACAGTCTTTGGGGTGTGGCTTATTTAATGTGGATTTTTGAAAAAAATATTTTTAGTTACTTAGTTTTTGTGGTATAATCTTGCACTAGCACATGCTGACCTGGAATTAACTTTACACACACACACACACACACATATTATACTGAATTCCAGATCAGCCTGCACTAATGTGAGACCCTTCCCTGAAAAACAAAAATAAAATAAAATATAAAATAATGAGACAAGCTGGGCGTGGTGGCGCATGCCTTTAATCCCAGCACTCTGGAGGCAGAGGTAGGAGGATCGCCATGAGTTCGAGGCCACCCTTAGACTCCATAGTGAATTCCAGGTCAGCCTGGACCACAGTGAGACCCTACCTAGAAAAACTAAAAAAAAAAAAAAAAAAGAAAAGAAAAGAAAAAAAGAATGAAAATTAGCGAGGCTTGGTGGAACACACCTTTAATCCCAGCACTCTGGAGGCAGAGGTAGGAGGATCACTGTGAGTTCGAGGCCAGCCTGAGAGTACATAGTAAATTCCAGGTCAGCCTAGGCTAGAGTAAGACCCTGCCCAGAAAAACAAAACAAAACAAATTTAAGAAAAAACAATTATTTACATACTCTTTTTAATATATATATATATATAGTTTATTTTTATTATTTATTTGAGAGTGACAGAGAGAGAAAGAGGCAGAGAGAGAAAGAGAGAATAGGCATGCCATGGCCTCCATCCACTGTAAATGAACTCCAGATGCATGCACCAACTTGAGCACATGGCCTACGTGGGTACTGGGGAATAGAGCCTTGAACCCGGGTCCTTAGGCTTCACAGGCAAGCTCTTAACTGCTAAGCCATCTCTCCAGCCCTAAAATATATTTTTATTTATTTATTTGAGAGAGTGAAAGAGGCAGAGAGAGAGTGAGAGAGAGAATGGGTATGCCAAGCCCTCTAGCCACTGCAAATGAACTCCAGATGCATGTGTCCCCTTGTGTACTGGCTTTCGTGGGTCCTGGAGAATAGAACCAGGATAATTTGGCATCGCAGGCAAATGCCTTAACTGCTAAGCCATCTCTCCAGCCCTATTTATGAATTCTTTAAAATAATATTTTATTCATTTATTTTCAAGCACAGAGAAATAGAGAAGTGAGAAAGACAGAGAAAATGGATGCTCAGGCCCTCTAGCCACTGCAAATGAACTCCAGATGCATGCGATACGGCGCATCTGGATTTACATGGGTACTTTGAAATTAGACCTGAGTCATTAGCCTTTGATGGCAACTGCCTTAACTGTTGTGCCATCTCTCCAGCCCTATTTATGTCTTTTTGTTTTTTCTGGGCAGGGTCTCACTGAAGCCCAGGCTGACCGGAAACTCATGGTGATGCTCCTACCTCAGCCTCCTGAGTGTTGGGATCACAGGCATGTTGCAAGTTTGGATTTTGTTTTGATCATTCTACAGACATTCATTAACATATGAGTGTCATAGTTCTGAAACTAAGACATCAAAAATCTTCATCTATTTCTCCTTTAAATAGAAAAATATTAGCCAGGCAAGGTGGAACATCTTCGTAATCACAGCACTTAGCAAACAGAGGCAGGAGGATCAGGAGTTCAAGGACAGCCTCAGCTATACAATGAGTTAGAACACAGCCTGTGCTAGCGCTTGATTTGAATTTTTGCAGATATGGAGGAACTTGCTATGGAGGGGAGACTGGCTCAGGTGGAAGTAAAAGTTTATACAATGGTAAATGAAATACAAGATTCGTGGAGGTCAGACTATGTGTTTGGGGGTTGCTATAGGGGGACTGTGATATTTTTTTCTTTTATCTTTTTTCAAGGTAGGGTCTCGCTCTAGCCCAGGCTGACCTGGAATTCACAGAGAACTCTCAGGCTTATCTCAAACTCATGGTCATCCTCCTACCTCTGCCTCCCAAGTGCTGGGATTAAAGGCATGTGCCATGACACCTGGCGGGAAATTCCAATTTCTGACATTCCGTGTATCACTCCATGTAGGCTCCTGGTCATACCAGCCACCCACTCTGGCATACATGCTGCTTTTTCTAATTTCTGGGAGTCAGAGAGGACATGAAGAGATGGTGAGGCGTTTAGGACATTAGGACATAATCTTATGTGTGACCTTGCTTCTTCACTCCCCACCCCCAAGTCATCTATAAGAAGTCCCAGCTTGGACCAGGAGTGGTGGTGTACACCTTTAATCCCAGCACTCGGAAGGCAGATATAGGAGGATCGCCATAAGTTCATGGCTACCCTGAGACTCCATAGTGTATTCCAGGTCAGCCTGGGCTAAAGTGGGACCCTACCACAAAATAAAAAGAACAAGAAGTTCCAGCTTGGATGTGCTATGAGCCACAATGAGACAGCTGTGGAGAGTGGAGACCCTCTGGACCTTCCCATCCAGGAGTTTAACAGCAGCTGTGTTCGCAGGGGACTCACAGGTGGCTGTGTAGGTGGGTGGAAACTCACACTGCACTGAGACCCTCAGGTCCTGTCCCCCACTGAGTTTTGCTCAAGACAGAACCATGTATTAGGACTTGGGGGCTATGTCATATGTCCCATGTAGAGGGGAGTGGGGGAAGGTAAACCCCTCATCCCCTATTGACTTTAGTCTCTATAACTCAGATCACTCCTCAGAGGACTGACACTGGGCCCCTCTTTTTTGAAACTTTCTCATAATAGTTTTGGTCTGGATAGATGGGTCAGTGGTTAAAGCTGTTTGCTGACAAAGCCTCACAGCCTTGGATCAATTCCCCAGTACGCATGTAAAACCAGATGCACAGAGCGATATATGCATTTGGAGGTCATTTGCAGTGGCAAGAGGCCCTGGTCTACACATTCATATTCTAAGTTTCTACCTTTCTTTTTCCCTTTATGTCTGTCCTTGCAAATAAATGAATAAATTTGGGAAGACTTTATTTATTATTTATTTGAGAGAGAAAGAGTCACAGAGAGAATAGGCATGCCAGGGACTCTAGCTGCTGCAAAGGAACTCCAGATACATATGCCACCTTGTGCATCTGGCTTATGTGAGTCCTGGGTAATCAAACCTGAGTGCTTTGGCTTTGTAGACAAGCTCCTTAACTGCTAAGCAATCTTTTCATACATTTTCATACATTTTTTTTCTTTATTAGTTAGTTTTGTATTCATCAAATACAGTCAGTTTGGTACCATTATTAGGCTCATCCGTGACCTACCCCCTCCCCTTGGCCCCTCCTTGTTGAGGTATACGGGTCATGCATTGTGGAGTTAGCCCACAGTGATGGGTAAGCTTTTTTTAAAAAATACCTTTTTGGTGTTTTGAGGTAGGGCCTTACTCAAGCTCAGGCTGACCTGGATTCATTATGTAGTCTCAGGATGGCATCAAACTCACTGATCTTACCTCAGCCTCCCCAGAGTTGGGATTAAAGGTGTGTGTCACCACTTCTGCCTAAAAAAAAATCATTTATTTTTTTATGAGAGAGAGATATGGAGGGATGAAATGGGCACGCCTAGGCCTCTTACTACTGCAACTAAATTCCGGATGCATGCACCACTTTGTGTGTTTGGCTTTACATGTGTCCTAGGGAATTGAATCCAGCCCAGCAGGTTTTCCACGCAAGCACATTTAACTACTGAGCCATCACTCCAGCTCCCCACCCCACATTTGTGGATTTTCTCATTACTACTACAACAAGATACCCTCTATCTATACATAGCTATACCAGTGAGTGGACGAGCCAAGGGGGACATGTGATAGGCCAGCTATAGTAGTGGGAGTAACACTATCTGACATTCCTATAGCAGCCCTTAGATGATACCTTGAGGGTGGCCTTGTTATGACAAGGAAGAGGTTTGGGGTGGCCACAAAACCTCAGAGGCTCAGGGCAATAACTGTTAACTGACTGGGTATGAGTTGTCCATTCTTTGACTGTCTAGCATAAGCGTGAGTGGACACTGTTGGGAGGCAGAAACCAGAAGGAGAGGGTACTAGTGTTCTGCAGGGATGAGGATAGGGAGGCAGCAGTGGTCAGATAGCTAGAGAGGGATAAGTGAATAGAATGGAGGCAGGAGAACACAAGTAAGGGATTTATGGGTGATCAGAGGGAACAACATGGATGCTTGGATGGAGTGAAGAGGTAGAGATGGTCATATGAACTGAGAAATAGATGGACAGAAAGGGATATCTTGGCTAGTCACACAGTAGAGACAAAGACGGCCCCTCAGTGTGTACTAGCTAAACACCTGCCCAGGTGAAGTGGGACTTTGGAGGGTAGAAAGCAGTTTGGGTGTCTGGGGCAAATTCACATTTCTGGGCATGACAGTTCCATGGTCATTTTACCTAAGGCTGTCTGAGAAAAGGCTCTAGGACATGTCCATTGTATCCATGGGGGCCATACTCATCATGTATGGGCTCACAGAATCCTTTGAAAACACACCAGGAAGGACCTGGTAAGAAGAGAAGGCAAAAATAGATGCTCATCTCTCTCTACTTTCTGGTTTCCCATGATTGAATAGTCTCTACTAAAGATAGTGGAGACCTCTGAGTTTATACTGGGTATACTTTACAGTATGATATGGTTATAAGCTTTGGGGGCCAGGTGAATATGAGTACTCTGCCCTTCCCAGCCAGGCTGTGCATAACAGACTTACATGCGTGTTTAGGGCAGTTCATGGGACAAGAGAGGGCTGGGGCATATGGGTAACCTCACTTATAAGGATAAGACATCTATGTAGGGTGAACCTGTGTAAAGAGAGACCTGATGCCACATGAACTGGAGGCAGGAGGATGTCAAGATCTGATTGGTTGGTTAACTCAGGGGCAGGGCGGGGCCATGATCCGATTGGTTCATGGACTGTGGAGGCTGAGCCAGAGAGGCCTAACTGAGGAAAAATCAGGAATTATCTGCTTGGTGTGTCACTGGCAACCATATTGGAGAGACAGATTCAGACACGACTTTCAGTTTTGCCAGGACAGACAGAATGCCCATGACTTGCACCCACACCCAATACCCACCCCCAGGCTTCTGTCACTGACTACTTTGGAAAAAAAATATACAGCTTTTTCTCTTTGACAGAATCTGGGTCTCATGATGGAGTTGATCTGGACTTGAACAGGTTTGCATAGCTCTGCCCCTCCAGTGCTGCTGCCTTTAGCCTCTTTTATGGGCCTGATCCACTGTGAGACTACAGCTTCTCTTAGAAGATGTCTCATGGTCCCAGCATCTCCAACTTCCTCAGATCTCCAGTGTCACTTAGGGTTCAATTTTATAGCTTCATTCAGTGTCCTCTCAGCGCCTCATTAAAGAGTCCTCAACCTTCCTCGCCTTGCTTACTCTCAGTGGCTCTCGGGAACTGTGGTAAAATACTTCATGTTTCCCCACATTTCACACCTTTCATTCTTTCACATCCATGTAAATAGCAACTAGACCTAGGTGAAATCCTTTGACCATTAGATGAGTCATTGTTCTTTCCTTCCTCAAGGTTAAGGAGGAATCTTTGTGGGCTAGTCAAAGGGGTCACCACAAAAGAGGAGGAAGAGGGAATGGGGCAAAGAGCTAAATCTACTGGGAAGAATCTAATAATATTTTCTGTCCAAGTAAAGAACTATGAGCCCCCTTCCCCTACAGCTCCCTTGTCTTAGGAAATCCAACCATGGATCACATTCCAGAAAAAAAGAGAAAGCAAATCATCACTAGATGTTCTTTATTTTTATGAATAAATGGCAGCCCACACTTGTTCCTAGATCTCCCTTCCTTCTCTACCTACTCTCTTCTGCAAACTCTATATACCTATCCTCCTCTGAAACCATCAGTGTTTATCCTCTCTGCCAGCAGTCCCCAATCCAAGGATTCTCCATCTGGGAAAGTGGACCCCCATCCTTTATCCTGAGATTTGGAGCAGAACCAGAGGCACATTCATTTCTTCCTCCCACATCATTCACTTCTGATCCCCTTAATGCTGACTTCACTGTGTGTTCCAAAACCTTTTCCTGAATATGCCACCTCTGGGAACTCTGCCAAGATGCTCATATCTGTCTGGGTCACCAGCTCTCATCTATGGTAGGATGAGAGATGGCAGTGAAAACCTTCGAGGAGACATGGAAAGCATAGAAGCAAGGAGTCAAAACAACTCCACAAATGACTCCATCAGGGGACTTTGTTTCATTTCCATTAGTAGTGTTGCTTTGTTTTGCGTTATACTTTTGATATAAGAATTGGATGCAGGGTGTTAAGCAAGACAAACAGATACTGTACCATGGATCTACACTTTAGACCAACATTGTTAGCTTTAATGTCCCCTCAACACAAATGGTTTGTTATCAAAAAACATCTCTTGGGGTGCAGAGATGTCTTAGCTGTTAAGGTGTTTGCCAGAAAAATCTAAGGACCCATGTTCAACTCTCCAATCCCACATAAGCCAGATGCACAAAGTGATATAAGCACATAAGGTCACAAATGTTCACAAGGATACACACACATCTGGAGATTGATTGCAGGGGATGTAGGCCCTAGCCCACCAACTCTCTCTCTCTCCCTCTCTCTCTCTCTCATAAACAAAGTAAAATAGGGCTGGAGAGATGGCAGAGTAGTTAAGGTGCTTCCTGTGAAGCCCAAGAAACCAGGTTCAAATCCCCAGTACCCACATAAGCCAGATGCACAGGGTAGAACATGCATTGGGAGTTTGTTTCCAAGCAATAGAAGCCCAGACATGCTCATTCTGACTCTCTCTAATACATAAACAAAAAAAAATAGAAATAAAATAAAAAGACATCTGTCTTAACAGCCCCCAGAAATGACTCTTTCATCTCTGTAACCAGAAGTATCACACTGGTAAAGGTCTACCCCATCCCCGCTGTTCACGCCCAACCCAGTCTGCAAGCCCTTGGTTTGGAGACCCATAATGGACTTCTCCCATCCTGTGACTAAGGGAGTTCCCAACTCTTGCTTCCCTGCATTCTTCTATTTCTATTTACCACAAGGCCCAGAGTGTACGCTCCTTCCTGATTCCTTCCCATTTACAGAGTGGATGGTTTCATCTGTCTCATCCCACACTTCTGCATAATAACTGAGTCAGTCCTCTGAACCTGAAGACTATGCAAGAGCAAAGGCTGTGGTGTCAGACCAAGTACTGAGCATCCCACCACAGGACGCAGGTGTGCAGTGACTATCAGTGTACACACTGGAAGCATCCTCTTCTAGAGGGCCACCTCCACCTGGGCAGGGCTTCATGTCTACCGCTGCCTCCTCCCTCATTCCTCAGCCCTAGGACAGTGCTCAGCACACGGTACTCATTCACTGGGTGTTTGCTGAATGCTTAAGGCTTCTAAGAATCTGATATTCAACACGCATACACACAAGTGTGCCTCTGTGTGCACAAGAATGAGAGCAGGGGATAGCTGGGAAAGATTTGTCACATTTGTAATGTGTCAGGAACTGATGCAGGGAAAATGAAGATGAGGCTCTTCCCTGTGAAGCATGAGCTGAACAGGAATGGAATGAGAAGGACTTGACAAGAAAGCATTTTAATGCAGCTAGTTTGGCAACAGATGCTCATCGTGATAACCTATGTTTCTATAAATGCAGAGAAGAAACTTTAAAATTGAACAACAGAGGAGTCACATCAGGGCAAGAGAAGGGAAATGTGTTTCAATGCAAAGTGACTGACAATACTGATTTCCCAAGGTGGATGCAGGGAAACCAGACAGAAATGTGCATTAGTTATATATTTTGCATGGCCAAACTTTGCTTTCTAACAGAGTACTTGTGACACAGTAAGAACAATGTCAAAAGAGTGTAGGTGCATAGTAAGAGCAATGCTTCCAGAGTGCTTGTCAGAGTAAGAACAATTGTGAGAGAAGGCTTAGAACACTCTCAGAACCATGTTCATGGGGTGCTTGACACACAGAAAGATGGATGCTAACAAGAGTGCGTGGCACTCAATAGCAATGCTTCTGGAGTGCTAGGCACTTGCTAAGAACAATGCTTGCAAGTGACATACAATAATAACAAGAGTGACAGAGTAAGAATGATGGTAACAAAGTGGTTCACACATAACTAGACAAGATTTCATCATGTACTTGACATATAGTACGAAAACTGGTGCTTCTGGTGAATCTTTCTTTTTATTTACTATACACCTGATTTTAACGATTTTTCCATGCTTGTGAATATCTGCCAAGTTCCTCTATTTATCATCAGTACATTTTTCCTCTCTGAGGCTGAGAGAATGAGAGAAGAAAAAAGAAGTACAGTGAGTTCCCATGCCTGTTCAGTCAGTCAGCAATGCCTACAGCTGCCGTAGTGACGTCTAGACACTCCCCTTCTGCCCGACCTCAGGACCTCTGCTCCTCCAAGCAAACCCGCCCCTCAGGCCACACTCATCACATCACCTGGCCTCTGAACTCTCAGGCCAGACATTGGTGTGCCCTGAACATTCAGTGCTGACCTGGGGTTTGGGAGCCCACAGCATCTCAGGTAGGGAAGGTATTTCAGAGTTCAATGTTGTACCCCAAATGATTAAAAATGCATTTGGAGGTACAAGTGGCAACATGAGATCTCAATACCATATCAGGAAGGCATATTTTCAGGAATTGTGTCAAAGGACCACATACAGGTCTAATTATCTTCCTCTTCTTCCGGGTCGCTGATCTCCTCATAAGACACTTGCTGCTTCCTTTTGCGAAGCCTGCTGCTCCAAATGCTAACGTGGCTCTTCTTGGATCCTCATGTGAGAAAGGTTAGCCAATGAGGACTGGGTAGGGGAGTGAGGTGTTAGCCATGTGTTGTCCAGAAAATTAGAGGGCCCCTTCCTCCCACATGCCCATGGGCCTTATCCATACATTAATTGGACATTTTCTGGCTCAAGAGGGGCTGAAACATTAGACCACCACCATGATTGCCTTAAAAGCAGGCTCAGTGTTTAGCTTCTGGTTCCTCCCACCCACCGTCCCAGTGTAGTTTTTACTCCTCTGCCCTACTTGAACACTTCCCGGTTTGTGTTTGATTCAGCATGTATTTGTGAATGGCATATGGTTTGGAAGACACTGAGCAGAATAAGATAAATTCCAGGTTATCCTGAGGATAGAGATATGTGAGTAAAGGCTGTCAGACATAGTGTACATGGAATTGAATACCCAGCACCCTGACCAGGCCCTGTGCAGCTCTCTTGGCCTCAGATTCAACCACTCTGTCTCCCTTAGCTACGGGGTCATCTCCTTGTTCATTCCCAGCATGGAGAATTACAGCCACTTGTGACTGCAGAACTGCATCTAGAAGTCTGACGATCTCTTGGGAGTGTTTAACTGGAGTCCATATTAAAGCATGTGCATGGAGAATTAGAAAGGCGTATTTAGAGTTAGTGTAAATATTGACTCTTTCCATGATAATATTCTAATGCCTTAGTGACAGCTATTAATTTGGCCAGCTGAGTACTGGAGTTTGGGTCTATGGCCCTGTATCAAGAGTGCCAAAATCAGAGAGGACTGCATAGCCTGCATACTTGACTCCATCTTTTACAAATGAACTCCCATTGGCATACGGTATTAAGTCAGGATACCCTAAAGGCTGGTTGGAGAGATCAGGACAAGCCACATAGCTCTCCATAAACACCTCTTCAAAGAGGGAATGGATCACTCTTCTCCCTCTGGTAGATAATGTCTGGATTGAGATTCTGGCAGGAATTGAGAGGGATTTCAGGTCTCTCAAGCAGAAGAACCTGATATTTGAGCAACCAGCTGTCTGAGAGTCTTAGATTTCCTTTAGAATTTAAAATACCCCCTACATCATGTGGCATGTGAGCCTTAAGAAGGCGCCCTATAGTGACCTTGTGGGCGTCACAGACAAGGACCTCACTGTAGTCACTGTCTGTAGACAATCATGCCAACTTTTTGTTACTTGGTTTAAGTTTTTGCTCAAATACCCTATTGGGTAAAAGCAAGGGCCTAGAAATTGTATAATCACACCCAAGCTGGCCCCTTCTTTTCAGTAACATGTAGGTAGGATTCAGACTAGGTGGACAAGCCCAGGCTGGGTCACAAATCAAGGTATCTTTTAGCTTCTGATAGGCGTGTTGAGTCTCTGTGGTGTACTCAATCTGAGGCAGCCCTTGTGCTTGTCCCTCTTTAAGGGCCTGGTAGAGGGGTCTGTCCAGTTCTGCATACCCTGGTGCGGCAGGTACTTTTGTGTTGCTGGGACAAACACCCGACCAGAAGAAGCTTATGGGAAGGAAGGGTTTGTTTCAGGCTTTCAGAATCTAAGGCAAACACCATCAATAGCAGAAGAAGCTGGCTGCCTTCCATAGATCATAGCAGAGAGACACCATCAAACAGCCAATGAACTGAAAAAAAAAAAAAAAAGTTCTAACTAACTCTTCTTTTAATAGCTTTTAAATTTTAATTTATCTGAGAGAGATAGGCGTAGGGATGAAGAGAGGGAGAGAGAGAGAGACTGGGCCTGCCAGGGCCTCTAGACACTGCAAATGGACTGCAGACATATGTGCCTCCTTGTGAATCTGATTTACGTGGGTCCTGGGGAATCGAACCAAGCTCTTTTTGCTTTGTAGTCAAACACTAGAACCATTAAGCCATTTACCCAGCCCTCAAACTAACTCTTTACATGCCTTCATGCCTTAGGGTGGTACTAAAAGATCCTATCCCCCTCCAGCGATACCTCCACCTTCAGATTGTTGGAGTCTTAAATAGGTCACGTAATCAAAATTCCCTGAGAAGGCTGAGAAAAAAATCCTGAGAGTACTCAAGAGGCAGAGGTAGGAGGATTGCCATGTGTTTGAGGCCACCCTGCGAATACACAATGAATACTACATCTGCTTGGGTAGAGTTAGACCAAACCTTGGGGAAAAAAAATAAGTCTGGATGCATTCTTCTGTATCCTGAGAAACAGACAGACTCTGGATTGAAATATAATTCAGAGTTTAGAAAAGGAAATTTCAGGTCAGAGTCACTTCTCTTATCTGCCCTAGTTTAGAACTACAGTGAAAGACAGCAAAATGTAAAGCAGAAACATGAAAAATACGAAGTTTAGAGGGGAAAGAACTGTGAACAAGTATAAACTCTCAAAGTGTGTGGCTGCTTTGGTTGTAATAGTTAAAGATATTATCACCCATAAATAGAAAATTACTTCTTTGCAAAGGGAGAGTAGATAGGATGCCCTGAGGGTAAGACTCAATCCACTGAGGGATCTAACTAGTAAGTGAATTCTTTTGAAAGGAAAAGGACTTCCGGTTAAGATGGGAGTATGGAACCATGGCAAAGCAGCCTAGGGGAGAAAAATCACACAAAAAATACAACAGAACAATAAACTCTTCTACTGAAAAGAGAAGGTGTATAATAAATTATCAACCACAGCAGAGAAGTAGAAGAGACCCAGAGCTTCTAGAGACTGCAGAAGCAGGCACAAGAGGCCCCAGCAGCAGCAACACCAGGTTCCCATAGCCACAGCCACAAGTCTTGGCCTGAGCTGCAGGAAAGGCCAGGTGAGGGCATTTTCCATTCATACCAGCCTCCTCGCAAACTGAAGAAACATGACGCGGGACGATGGCAGAGATGAGCGGAGCAGCTCATGAGGAAATGGATCGCGAGGATCAGTGGGAGAACTTCAGTCACCATCCACAGCCTCCCCTCCCCCCACCACCATCGCAAGCGCCAGCAAGCACCAGAGACCTGGGGAAGGAGACTCACCTACACAACACCCAGCACAGGCGATCAGAGCAGTGACCCAGCAACCTAGCCAGACTACCTGAACACACAGCATAAAGAGGGACACTAGTTGGCTTACAGCATAATTGAGACCAAAGCCATCCCAAAAGCTAACTGGGATTACACCAGCTCAGTACCCTCCAACAAAGCTTGGTATATATGTTTGCACCAGAAGTGATAATTGCACCTTTCATGTCAGGGTAAATTATATGTTAAATCTGATGGTTTGTTGGATTTTCCATTCTTAAATAAGCTATATCGGGGGCTTGTCATTTGTTGCTTCCTGATATATAGTGCCATTGTCTCTTCTGTCATTCATTGGGGAAGGGTCCCACTAGATCACAAGCTGACCATGGAACCCTCTACAGAACAGAAATGTTAGCCTCTCAGTTGACAGGATTAATGGTGTGGGGCAACACACATTATTAGGGGCTGTGGTTTTGTTAGAGGATCTCTTTGTTGTAATACCTACTCCTGCATACTCTGTGCTGTTTTTCATTGAATGTGTATATTGTTTAGTTAAATTTTAGAATTTGCTTATATTTTGTTCCACCCAGCCTACAAGTATAAACTCATAACAGGCAAACCTAACACCTAAGGTCACTTTTGTGATTACTCTGACAGTTTAAGAGCCATACCTAGCATGTTAAGCTCCTACCCTGAAGATATAAAACATCACATTGATTGATACATCTAATAAAGCTGCAGACAATTAGAAAACCCAAGCATTAAAATAATCCAAGATGCCTGCTCAACCATGTTTATTGCCGCTCTATTCATAATACCTAAGAAACGGAACCAACTTAGATGTCCCTCAACTGCACAGTGGATAATGAAGATGTGCCACATTTATACAATGAAGTTCTACTCAGCAGTAAAGAAAAATGAAATTATGAATTTTGCAGGAAAATTGATGGATCTGGAAAGGATTACACTTAGTGAGGTAACACAGGCGCAGAAAGCCAAGCACCACATGTTCTCTCTCATATGTGGATCCTAGCTAGAAATGCTTGGACTGCTCTGTGCGTAGGAATAAAACTCAGTAGCAAAGGCCAGTAAGCTAGAAAAGAGATATAAAGGGAATAGAAAGGTAGCGAGGGTGGACTAATAGGATGGTATTTTATATATGTAAGTAGAAGAACAGATTAATGGGGGTGAAAAGGACTAAGTGAGGTCAGGGGAAGAGAATAAGTAAAGGAAAAGTGGAGGTAGGGCTAATGAAATTCTAAGAGGATATAAATAAGTCATATGGAAACCTACTTTTTTGGACAATGAAACACTCAGAAGCTATAGATTGTTACTAGAAAATTTTCAGTGCCAGGGATGAGATGCCTTCCAGTAAGTTGTTGGCCAGGGAAGTCACTGATACCCCAAATCATTACAGGCCATTTCTGAGGCTCTTGGTTTTGCACCAGTAATAGATGGTAAGACCCTACTACTGAAGACTCCACATACTTGGACTGCAAGGTCACTGAGAAATCCTGCTGGAGCTGAGCTTCAACATCCTCCATGTAGACCAGCTGACAGGAAGCTGGAAAAAGCTACGCAATGGGAGGGAGAGAAATCACCAATGGAGACACTCAACAGTGGACACTGTAGGCCTTATATTTGGCCAGCAGGGCCAAATGAGTCAACAGGTGCAACAGTAGCATGTCTGTTACGGGCGAAACCAACCGAGCTACAAGGGACTAGAGGCCAGCTCCATGGGAGGGAATACATCCCAGATACTGAAAACCTACAACAGGGGTAATCATGAGCCCTAGTGTTTTAACGTCTGTTGGTGTCTGGCTAAATGTATATACTATGCTCATAAAACTGCCTGGTAAGCACTTCTCTTAATGTTCATACCCATACATATTAATACTACTCTCACTTTTTGTTGGAGAAGCTTCTCTTTTCAGATGGCAGTGACCTTGCAATGACTCAGAAGGCACCATGGTGTTTAAAGGAAGTCACAGAAGAGTGCTCAGCACTGAAATATGTCTATCACATGTTCCAAGGCTCAGGATCCATGTGGAAGAGGTGGCAGAAAGAGTGTAAGAGCCAAAGGAAGGGTAGGACTCCTTACAACCTGCTCCTCCAGATACAAAATGGCCTGGATATCCATGACCTCACAGTGCCTGACACTACCTACACAAGACCATCATAATTTGAGGAAAAGATCATGACATCAAAATAAAAGAGAGACTTATTGAGATGGGGAGGGGATAAGATGGAGAATGGAGAGGTTCAAAGGGGAAAGTGGGGGGAGGGTATTACCATGGGATATTTTTTATACTCATCGAAGTTGTTAAAAAATTGAAAAGAAAAAAAAAGTGTATCAAGGCTGGAGAGATGGCTTAACATTTAAGGCGCTTGCCTGAAAAGCCAAAGAACCTCGGTTCGAATCTGCAGTACCTACATAAGCCACATGCACAAGGTGGCATATGCGTCTGAAGTTCATTTGTTTGTTTGCAGTGGCTGGAAGCCCTGGTGTGCCTATATTCTCTCTCTCTCCCTCCCTCCCTCCCCCTTTTTCCTCCTCAAATAAATAAATAAAAATAAAAATATTTTTAAAAAAGAGACACTGATTGAGAGGGAGAGGGGATCTGATGGAGAATGAAGTTTCAAAGGGTAAAGTAGGGGGTGGAGAATTATCTTGGGTTATTGTCTACAATTATGGAAGCTGTCAATAGAAATAAGAAAGCAAAGGCCTTAGGAATGAGTGATGAAGGACTTCCCTGTTTCCAAGGTCAGCGTACAAATGCTGCACTACCTGGGTTCCATGGGTGCCAGCTTTCAACCCAATCAGACAGCAGCACTTTGTGGAATTGCCTGCAAGGTACTGGTTTAAAAAAAAGAGACTGGTATAAGATAGAGTCATGCAGTGGCCTCTTTAAAGAGTCCTCAACCTTTCGTCACCTTCCTTACCCTCAACGACTCTCTGGAACTGTGTTGAAATACTTCACGTCCCCCTCCATTTTACACCTTTCATTCTTTCAATCCAGTACCATATCTGGGCATAGTGGCACATGCCTTTACTTATAGCACTCTGGTGGCAGAGGTAGGTGGATTGCCATGAGGTCGAGGCCAACCTGAGACTACATGGTGAATTCCACATCAACCTGGGCAATAGAGTGAGACGCTATCTCTAAAAACCAAAAACAAAAGAAAAAAAGATAAGAAAGTAAAATAAAGAATAAATGATTACCATGAGGGGGATCCTGCCAAATTCTGCTGTCAGATTGGGATGAAACCTGGCGCCCATGAAACAGCTGTTGCAGCCTTTGTATGCTGACCTTCGGGAAAGGGAAGACCTTCACCAATCTTTTTTGTTGTTGTTGTTGTTTTTTTGTTCTTCGAGGTAGGGTCTCACTCAAGCTCGGGCTGACCTGAATTCACTATGGAGTCTCAGGGTGCCCTCGAACTCACGGTGAACCTCCTACCTCTGCCTCCCAAGTGCTGGGATGAAAGGCGTGCGCCACCACACCCGGCTTCCTTCACCAATCTTTACTGAGGACTTTTCTTTTCCAGAGAATTCCCATTAGTAGCTAGAACATTCATGGAGTAGGTCTTACCCTCAGGGCATCCATCCTCTTGTCCCAGTCCAGAGCAGTGCATTTTATTTATGGGTGGAATGTGTTTCCAATAACAACCAAAACAGCTATAGTCTTTGAGACTTTAAACTTGATCACATTTCTACCTTCTCTAAATTTAACATTTTTCATCTCTCTGCTCTAAGTTTTGCTGTCTTTCTTTAAAAAAAAAAAAAAACATTATTTATTTATTTGAGAGAGAGAGAGAGACAGAGGAAGAGGCAGATGGAGAAAATGTGTGCACCAGGGCCTCTAGCCACTGCAAATGAACTCCAGACGCACACACCGCCTTGTGCATCTGGCTTACATGGGTCCTGGAGAATCAAACATGGGTCCTTAGGCTTCTCAGGCAACACCTTAACCACTAAGCTATCTCTCCAGCACACTTTTGCTGTCTTTATTGTAGTTCTGAATTAGGGCAGAAAAGAGAAGCCACTACACAGAGTCAATGCCACCCTGCCTTGAAATTTCCTCTGTCAAAAACTGTCGATTGCCTTGAAATTCAGCTTCACTCAGTTTCTCAGGACACAGCAGAAATAGCCAGATTGTTTGCCAAAACATCATACAAACTGCCTTTAGCACAGTTCCTGATAGAGTCGTGTTCCCTCATGAAACATCAATATTATTAGAGTCCGTGTTTCTCAGTGTTTAGGTCCTCAAAGTACCCCTCCTCCTGCCTTAGACTCCCAAGTATGCGGAGAATACAGTTGTGAACTGCCATGCTTAGATATATAATCTGGTTTCACTGCTTTTGTTTTTTTCTTTTGAAGGTAAGGTCTTACTCTAGCCCAGGCTGACCTGGGACTCACTCTATAGTCAAAGGATGGAATCTTAACTCATGGCAATCCTCCTACCTTTACATCATGAGTGCTGGGCTTAAAGTTGTGCACCACCACACCAGGCACACAATATTTTTATGTCCCTGACTGCCATTAACCACAGATCAGAAAGCTTTTTTGGCACAAGGAAGATCATGCATACCAAGGACACATTGTACCACTGGGATACACCATAGCTCCTTTAGCATCTGTTTTGTGCAGATTATTATTGATATAAGTGAACATTTCATTTTATTTATTTATTTATGTTTCAGATTTTATTTTATTCATTTGAGAGAGAGCGTGTGCAGCAGGGCCTCTGGCCACTGCAAACAAACTCCAGATGTATGCGCCACCTTGTTCATCTGGTTTTACATGGGTACTGGGGAATCAAACGTAATTCCCTAGGATTCCCAGGCAAGTTCCTTAACCGCTAAGCCATCTCTGCAGCCCAAAATAACTGAAGCTTTTTAGGAAATGAGCGGTTTCCTTGGCTAGGCAGACACGTGGAAAAATGCACCTTTTGGAAGGTTACAATATTCTAACCCAAGATGATGAATGGGGTAACCCTCTGGACCTGGGTGAATTTTTCCCATGTGTGTGTGTGTTTTCCCGGGTTCTGCACATTATGGACCAATCAATGACTTCACCTTCATTTAAACTGACCAATCATGGACTGTGGGTAGGCAGGCTTCCGCCACTCAATAAAAGTCCCATTCCTACTGGACCTGCCACGTTTTCCAGCTCTGGAATGCCCTCCTCCCAGAGCTGCCAGTTCGCTCTGCTTTCTTTAAAAAAATTATCTAACCCTGGCATGGTGGTGGACCCATTTAATCCCAGCACTTGGGAGGCAGAGGTAGGAGGATCACTGTGAGTTCAACGCCACCCTGAGACTACATAGTGAATTCCAGGTCAGCCTGAGCTAAGGTGAGACCCTACCTCGAAAAACCAAAAAAAAAAAAAAAAACCTTTATTTATATCTATCTATTGAACTCTCTATCTTAATTTACTTGCAAGGTGGGAAACAGAGAATTGTTACAGTAGAAGTACTGGAACTGTACACCCTGAGTTCATATCTGTCTTTAACCAAAGAATTGGAGAAACATACCAAGAGGATAATTATGAAATTATTATGTTCTATTTAGAAATATACGAGGGGAGGTAAGGCTGGGAATCTAAGGAAGGGAAAAGGGATCACCCATGAGCCCAAGATTCCATGTGGGAAATAATCATGGGCCTGATGCAGGTTGATTGTATATAGTAGCTGTTTCTATTATTTTAGGTTCTAGATGGAACCCATGGCATCTTGCATGCTAGGCATACTTTCTATCATTGTATCAAACCCCTGGTTACTTCTGAAGACCTTTTAAAAAGTATTTATTCATCTGGGTGTTGTTTGTGCGCATGTGTATGAGCACGTGCACTCGAGCATATGTTCTTGGGCGTGTGCGGGCACATGTGTGCCACTGCGGGGCTTGTGGAGATCAGTGGACAAATTGTGGGTTGGTCCTTGCCTGTCCACCTCATTGTTCTTGCCAGTAATCAGCATGTATTTGCTGGGTTAGAAAAGACAAAGAACTGGTCAGTTGGTTTTAATCAAAAATCCTTTCCCTAAAATAGATGTGGGAAACCCCAGTGAGAGAACTTTAGATCTGCATAGATTTTCAGACTGAATATTAAATTGCCTTTCAGAAACAAGTGGTCACCACTTCTCTCCTGCTCTGCACAAAAAAGGTTCATATTTTATTTATTATGTGAAAGAAAGAAACAGTTGGGGAGGGAAGAGACAAAGAGAGAAACAGGCATGCCTGGGGCCTCTATCGACTGGAAAGAAACTCCAGATGTATGTGCCACCTTGTGCATCTTGCTTACGTGGGTCCTCAGGTTTCAAAGACTAGAATCTTAATGGCTAAGCCAGCTCTGCATCTGACTATTTTCTTTTAAAGTTTGAAGGTCTAAGAAGGTCTTGACCCAGCAGGTCAGGATTGGAAATGAGGGTCTTTGCTGGAACACAGTCGATATCCAGTTGGGTCTGCTTAGTGGGTGAGATGAAGCCCTGCCAAGGTGAATAAATGACATTCTTGGTGACACTTTCTTCAGAGCGTACACTGGCATGGTGAGAAGGTGTTGGGAAAGTGGAGACTGTGGCTTTGGCAGACTGCCTCATTTCGGACTAGGTGGCCTGGGGTTTGGGCTCACAGAAAAGGCAGCTAGACGAGTGCCAGAGTTTAGGTTCTGGGAGGGAACTGCATGTCTTTAAGCTTCTGGGGCCAAAGTCAGACTCAAGGGTAGGTGGTCGCACCTTAACTCTCAGGCTGGCTGCTGCTTCCTTATCTGGGGTGCTTCCTTCTAACTGTCTTTGTGCACCATGGGGGGCCAGGTCACCCAAGTCTCCTGCCACCTTCCCAGGCTCCCAGGCTCTGGGTCTCCCTGGATGTCAGGGACTGCATCATGATAACCTTTCTGGTTGCAAGAGTGGAAACCCAAGTAGGAGGACTCAGCTTCCATCATTCCTGTTGCATTGCTCCTCAGGCCATGCATTGTGGCACATGATGTTAATTCCAGCAGTCTGGAGGCAGAGGTAGGAGATAGGTACAAATTCAAGGCCAGCTTGAGACTACATTGCGATTTGCAGATCAGCCTGGGCTACAAGGAGTCCTGGTCTATCACACATACCCCTTGCTTGCCCACTCACTGGCAGAGCACTGTGCAGATGGGTATTATCTCTGAGTGGAAGGCAAAATTAAAATCCAAAAGTGGAGGCTGGTGGTATGGCTGAGGAGCTAACGGCGCTTGCTCCTCCAGCAGCCAATGTCTCAAAAATAGAACATCTCCCTGGGGCTGCCTAGCACCCACCTCCACCTCCCCCTCCATCTCCCGGCTTGAAACAGGATTGTCTGCTCTGGATTCTAGACCTCTTCTTTGCTAGGCTTGATTCTGGTAAATTCTCTTCTCAACCTTTACATCTCACTCTGAGATTCAGCATACTGGGATTACAGAAGTCTACTATGAAACTTCTAGGCTCTAGATATGCCGTGGACTCTGGGGATCAAACTCAGATACTCTGGCTTGAGTGGGGAGAACTTTATCTACTGAGCCCCCTCTCCAGACACTCTGCATGCCTTTCTGAGACAGAGTTTTGATAGGTAGCCCAGGAAGGCCTTGAATTTGCCTTAGTTTCTCAAGGGCTGGGAATACAGGTATTTACCACCATGCCAAGCTCCCCTGGATGTTTTGACACACAGCTCTGCACGTTCAGGGGTTTACCCTGACTCTAGTCCCATGAAATTTGGTGTGTGTGTGTGTGTGTGTGTGTGTGTGTGTGTGTGTGTGTGACTATGTGGCTTTGTGAGTTTTACTTTGGGAATAATTCTGTGTGTTTAACAGGTTTTTTTTTTTTAATTCATTTTATTGTATGTGAGTCTGCCTGCAAGCTCATGTGTATAAGTGTGTGTGAACTTTGCCTTTGAAGGTAAGTGCCTTAGCTGCTAAACCATCTCACCAGCACTCTAAAATGTTTTATAAAAAGGTTAAGAGACCATTGTCTCCAGATTGAGTGTACTTGCCCTTATCATACTCCTCTTTCGGGAGTATGGACAACGGAGGCTAGCTCAAGACCTCAGACTAATTAATGAGTATTCGTACCCTCCAGCAAACTGTCCCAAATCCCTACACTCTATTAACACAGATCCCCTCTAGCACACCCATTACTCAGTGTTAAACCTCAAGGATGCCTTCTTTTGCATCCTGTTGCATCCTGACATTCAGCTCCTGTTTGCATTTAAGAACCCACATGGAGGCCAGGACAGATCACTGTACTGTCTTCTCGCAAGGGCTTTGGGCTGGTTCTACTTTACTTGCCCTAGCTCTTTCTCAAGACCTGATATACTGGACCTACCCAGTGATCACTGTCCTTCAATATATAGATGATCTCCGATTGTGTGAGTCTTCTGAAGATACTATTTCTTTGTTTTAACATATTTATTTGTTTATTTGAGAGAGAGAAAAAGATGGAGGGAGAGAGAGAATGGGCATGCCAGGGCATCCAGCCACTGCAGAGGAAATCCAGACGCATATGCCCCCTTGTGCAACTGTCTTACGTGGGTCCTGGAGAATTGAACAGGGATCCTTTGGCTTTGCAGTCAAACGCATTAATTGCTAAGCCATCTCTACAGCCCTGTGTATCTTCTCAATTTCTTGGCTAACAGAAGAAATCACATGTCACCTGAGAAGGCTTATCTGTGCCAGACTAAGATTACCAGTCTAGGCCTGATTTTACCTTACAGAACTAATGCTCTGGGGCCAGAGAAAATTCAGCATATTCTCTTCTTACTTCCTAAGACCCTACAGCAGTTGAGAACCTTCCTGGAAGTCCTTGTGTACTGTAGGATCTGTGTAACAGGTATGTTGGTCTGAATGTCAATATATGTCCCCCATAGGCTCAGGGATTTTTTAAAGATTTAGATAGACTTTATTAGATTAAGAAAAGGAAAGAAGGTAAAGTACAGAGATCTCCTTCCATGCGGATGGCAGAATGGGGTAGAGAGCCCACATGGGAGTAGGAGTCCTCCCCCATCTCAGCTAAGCTGGGCCAAGATGGGGGGGAGGGGCTTAACAGAACAGGGACCTGGAAGTTCAGGAGCAAATAAAAACCAAAAAAGAGTGTCTCAGGGATTTGTTTTTAAACATTATTTATTTATTTACTAGAAAAACAGGGAGGAAGGGAGTGAAAGAGAGGGAGAGAATGGGTGTTCTAGGGCCTTCTGCCCTTGAAAATGACGTCCAGATTCATGTGGCACCTTGTGCATCTGGCTTATGTGGGTTCTGAGGAATTGAACATGGGTCATTTGGCTATGCAGACCAGTGACTTAACCACTAAGCCATCTCTCTAGGCCGTTCAGGCATCGTTTTAGTTTTTTTATTGACAGCTTCCAAAACTGTAAACAATATCTCATGGTAAATCCCTCCCCCCACTTTACCCTTGGAAACTCCACTCTCAATCATATCCCCTCCCCCTCTCAGTCAGTCTCTATTTTCTTTTCATGTCATGATCTTTACCTCCTATTATGATGGTCTTGTGTAGGTATTATCAGGCACTGTGAGGTCATGGACATCCAGGTCATTTTGTGTCTGGAGGAAATATAAAAATGCAGGGGAGCAAGTGTTTGAAAATCTCCTAGGCATAAGGATGGGAGAAGCCCATTATGGGTCTCAAAACCAGTGGCTTGTGGGCTGGGTTGGGCATGAATACTCGAGATGTGGTAGTCCTTTACCACTGTGATACTACTGGATACACAGATAAAATTGTCAATTCTGGGGGATGTTAAAGAGATGTCTTTTTATTTTATTTTATTTTTAAAATATTTTATTGACTTATGTTTTAGAGAGAGAGAGTATGAGTATGCCAGGGCCTCTATCCCTCGATATGAACTCCCAGCACATGGGCCATCCTGTGCATCTGGCTTATGTGGGTACTGGGGGATGGAAATTACATTCTTAGGCTTCACAGGCAAGCACCTTAAATTGGTACGCCATCTCTCCTGCCCTAGTTTGCTTTCATATGAGAAAGAGAGAAGGATAGAGCAAAAGTGAGGGAGAGAGAGGGAGAGAATTGGTGTGCTAGGACCACCATGCACTGCAATCAAACTCCAGATGTGCACACCACCTTGTGTACATATGTGACCTTGTATGCTTGCATGACCTTGTGCATCTCTCTTATGTGGGATCTGAGGAATTGAACATGGTTCCTTAGGTTTTGCTGGTGGGCACCATAGACATTAAGCAATCTGTCCAAGTGAAGAGATGTCTTTTTTAGAACATCTAAAGGGTCTTAGGAAGTAAGAAGAGAATATGCTGAATTTTCTCTGGCCCCAGAGCATTAGTTCTGTAAGGTAAAATCAGGCCTAGACTGGTAATCTTAGTCTGGCACAGATAAGCCTTCCTCAGGTGACATGTGATTTCTTCTGTTAGCCAAGAAATTGAGAAGATACACAGGGCTGTAGAGATGGCTTAGCAATTAATGCGTTTGACTGCAAAGCCAAAGGATCCCGATTCAATTCTCCAGGACCCACGTAAGCCGTTTGTGTCTGGACACATTAAAGCCCACAATGATGTGCTGAAGTGTAAATGCTCAGTACAGTGTCAGCATGTACTGCTTAAGGCCTTACATCCTATTCCCATATCCAAAGAACAAACCAATACTACTAATGGGCATATAACAGAGTCACGGGATGGAGTCATTGTTGCAGTTGATTTGATTCTTTGCCTCTGTGATTTTCATGTCACCTGGGAAGGTGTTCACTGCCATCTCTCATTCTACTATAGATGAGAGCTGGTGACCCAAACAGATATGATCATCAGTCGTTTATAATGTTTTCCTGTGGTTCTAGATATTGATGCAGGACTGTATGCTGGGCAAGCACTCTAACATTGAACATCATTATATTGATTACTTTTAAGCACTGTGAAGAAATACCTATAAAAATATAAGAGTGATGTGCCTTTTGTCAAAGGTTTAAAAAGATAGAGAAAGTCAATTCTCTAAGGATGCCATTCATTGGGAAGTCCATTTACTCTCCTAGTAATCCTTGAGACCAGAAAGAGTTAAATATACTTGAGGCCAAACTTCTGTTTCTGCCTATGGTTAAGAGTCCCTAAAGCTTCCATTCCTTTCGGCTTCTCTTAGAAATCATGCCACCTTCATATTTTAGCCAATGGCGTGAGCATGTGAGGCCGAGCTGTGACTAATCACGGGGAAGCACAGGACGCGCACATCGGGGGATGGAAGACCCAGAGGACTTCCCACTGCCTGGGCTCTGCTTGTCTGACTCTTTCAAAGCTATGCTGCCTTCTACAAAAGTAAGCATTGCTTTGCTGATGTGCATTGGATTGTGGGATCCCCAGACTCATTGTTAGCACACCTAAAAGGTATATCTTAATGGAGGGAAGATTATTTTGTATCAGTTTCAGAAGGTTTATTTAGTCCATGGTTACTTGTCCCCACACACTTGGGCAGGAATTCATGGGGACACTGGCTCTTCTTACCTTCTTGTGCACAGGATGTAGATGCAAGCTGTAACCCCAAGGACTTGCCCCAGTGATCCACTTCCTGCAAAGAGCCCAACTCCTATTTCTTACCACCTCCTAATCATGCCGTCATATTATGGATTCACCAAAGGATAATGTAGTGTTTAGTAGAAGGTGAAAGGTTATACCAGATATAATGTAACTGCTTAGATCAGAGCCTTCATGTTCCCATTATCTCTGGAAATGCACTGACTCATTTTCCCAGTGTTATACAACACTGACCTCAGAATGTTTCTATATCCAATCAAGGTAGCAATCAAAATCAAGTATCAGGCAAGTGTGATGGAGCATGCCCTTAACTCCACCTTTTGAGACACTAAGGTAGAGGATCCCCATGAGTTTAAGTCCAACCTAAGACTACAGGGTGAATTCCAGGTCAGCATTGGCTAGAGGGAGGCCTGGACCTAAAAAGAAGAAGCACAACAAGAAAGGCCAGGTGTGGTGGTGCGTGCTTTTCATCCCAGCATTCTGGACAAAGGTAGAGATAGGAGGGTCACTGTGATTTTGAGGCCAACCTGAGACTACATAGTGAATTCCAGGTCAGCCTGGGCTAGAGTGAGAACTTACCTTGAAAAAACAAAAACAAATAAACAAAAAAGGATATGTTAGTTTTCTTCTGGGGCTGAAAAGATGGTTCAGCAGTTAAGATACTTGCCTTCAAAACCTAAAATCTCTGGTGTGATTCCTCCTTACCCATGTTAAGCCAGATACAGAAAGCCCTTACATCAGGAGTTCGTTGGCAGTGGCTAGAGGCTCTGGCCCTCTCATTCTCTCTCTTTTGGTCTCCATCTCCCACCCTGCAAATAAAAAAAAATAAGATAAAATATTTAACAAACTAAATTCCATATGTGCTCAACCATTTTCATTTTATTTTCAGGCAAAACCACTAAATTGCCCAGGCTAGTGTCCAACTTGTGATTCTTCTTCCTAATCAAGAGTTCAGGTATGCATGGGCCACTGTGCCAGCTCAACACATTTTGGGAGGTTTTTTTTTTTTTTGGTGTGTATATATGTGGGTGTATTTTGTGTGTGTCTGTGTGTGTGTGTGTGTGTGTGCAGGCGTGCATGTGTCATGGTGAACGTGTGGAAGTCAGGGGAGAACTTTCTTTTTTTTTTTTTTTTTTCTTTTTTTTTTTTTTATTAGTCAGTCCTCTTGCACCGCATCCTGAGGCAGGGTCTCTCATTCACTGCTCCATTCACCAGGCCAACTGCTTTCAGAGCTTCTGTCTCTGCCTCCAATCGGGCTCTCACTGGAGACGTGCTTACATTACACACGCCTGCCACACCTATTCACAACAATTTGATCTGAAAATAGATTTTAGTTTCAGGAAATAAAGAAGAAAGTCACATTACAAAAGACATCATTGGCCACACAGTATTACAATTGTTTCCGAGGTAGGATCTCACTCTAGCTCAGGCTGACCAGGAATTTACTCTATAGTCACAGGCTGGACTCAAACTTACAGCAGTGCTCCTACCTGAGCATCCAAAGTTCTGGGATGAATGGTATGCGCCCACACACGTGGCCCAGTATTACTTTTTATTTTACATGTTCAGATCTTTTCCCTAAATTTTTATTGATACCCACCATATGTACACACAATGTAGCTCGTTGGCTCATATAAGAAGTTGATTATTCTTTTCATGTCTGTGTGTGTTTGTCTCTGCGTGTGTCTGTGTGTTTTGTATGTACATGGTGTAGCACATGTGGTGTGTGTGGAACGCACATGTGTGTGCAAATATACACACTATGTAAGTGTGTGCAGAGGCCAGAGGAGAGTGTTGGGTGTCCTTCACATTCAACTCTATATTTCTTCCTATGAGACAGTGTCTCTCCTCAACCTGGAACTACTGTCCATGGGTGAGCGCTAATGATGGTCAGAGGGTAAGAGCCAGGAATAGGGTACACAATTTCTAGGACACATCCTGTTCTGTGTTTTGTTTTGGTGTTGTTTTATTTCAAGGTAGGATCTTACTCTAGCCAAGACTGACCTGAATGTCATTCTGTAGCCCAGGCTGGCCTCAAGTAAAGCAGATTTAAAAAAAATTTCTTGATAGGGTTTCAGTCTAGCCCAGGCTGGCCTGGAACTCATTATGTAGTCTCAGAGTGGCGTTGAAATCTCAGCAATCCTCCTACCTCTGCCTTCCATGTGCTGGGATTAAAGGTTTGTGCCACTGAAGGGTTAATGACACTCCCTGAAAACCAAAAGAAACTAAAGAGGGAAGAACTGTCCCTAAGAATAGAAGGGGTCCAGGAAACATCTTGGGCAGTGTGTCCCAGACAAGCCTGAAAACTCCCCTGATTGATGTACTTCCCTTAGCTCAGAAGGCCTTGAAGGAGCAGAAACCATCTGACACACTTTCTCTTAGATAACTTTTGCTGAAAAATCCTATTTTGAACACGGACACAAATAGCTACAAGTTCCTTATCTGCTTACCTTGGACCTGTACCTAGTCTAGTCTGTTTTTCTGAGGATCCTCCTTATGAGCTTGCGCCCCAGCCTAGCTCAATGCTTCAGCCTCCGTCCCAAGGGAAGGTTGCAGCCTCTTGCTGTGCTGCAATGAACTGTCTCTGTCTGTTGAGCACAAGTCCAGTGTTTTCCTTTGATTTTCTCTTCACTTTCCTTACATTTGGTGCTGTGACTCTGATCAGTGCTCTCAGGGGCTTTTGTGCTGCTGACCCTCCCTTTCTCCTTCCCTCCCCTCCTCTCCACCTCCCTCCTTATTAGTGAAAGGGAGTGACCCTCGGGATCACAGAAGCTCGCCTTGCTCACTATTCTGGACTCAACAGCCACCAGGTGTGACCTGAGATCTCTGGTCTTTTGGTGCCTTTGTCTACGTGAGCACTGCAAGTTCTGTCCAGCCTCATGGTGCAGGGAGCTGTATTAGTGTTTTTTGTAAATCCAGCTTAATACCTGGAAGCTCCCTCTTGTAAACACTTTCCATTCCTTTGCTTTATTTGGGTGTTGGGAAGGAGAGCACAGGATCACTAGGGCTTGCTGACAGACTGGAGCTCCATGTTGAGGGAGAGACCTCATCCAAGGAAATACATGGATGAGTGATAAGACATGGACACCCCACATTCCCCTGTGGCTTTTACAGGCATGTGCATGGGGTGAAGGTATCTGCACACACGTGCATATATCACACACAATTATCAAGCTATCAATGTTATATCTGCATTGTGATAATAGATGAGAAGGAGCTGGGAGTGTAAATCAGTGGTAGAGCACATACTAACGTGCCAAGCTCTACTGTCCATCCCCAGCATAAAAGAAAGACAGGGGGAAAGAGAGAGAGAAAAAAAAAAAAAAAGAAGAAGAGAAGAAGGGTCATGAGGGCCAAGACAGATTTGATGGTCTCCAACTCTTACCAATATTGACATGCCTGGAGTAACCAAGGTGCTGTCATCGTTTAGATTTGAAACACACTCACCTGACAATGTTTCTGTGGAGTGACAAAAGTCCTCTCAGGAGACTCATGTGCATGAGAGTGGTAAGTCAGAATGGTTTCCTGGCTAATAACTATTTCTCAATTCCAGGCTCCTATAGCGTTAGGAACGTTGGAGCAGAGGGTGGCTGTCCACTCAAGGAGGAGGAGCAGGGGAAGAATGACATTTATTTGTAGTATTGACTCAGAAGTCTCCTTGTGGTGGCTTATAAAATGTGGACTGAACCTCATCAGTACCTCAGTCTATTCCATTACACTTTCTCCCCCCCCAAAAAAAACCCATTAAATTGATTGGTAGAAAAGTTGAACTGTACACACTGAAAGATAAATGACACTTAAAAGTCACTGCACAAGTACAACGGGTGAATCTCAAGTGTCAAATGAACAAGAAAGATTGATGATTTAGCCCAGTGGTGCTAAAACCTGTCTAATGTAAACACTATTCTTTTTTTAAAAGCACCAACTTGAAGATAATCCCAGCCCTTTGTTCTCAGATCTGTTACAGTGATTGTGAGAGCTTCTAGATTCTGGACTGCTTGAACTGGAATCCTGTCTAACAGGCCTACGGGAGACACTGAAGGCCTCAGAAGAGAGAGTGAGCACATCCATTCATGATGAGTACATGTTGCTGAAGTGCACATGATCTGTCACCACGAAAGTTGGCATGGGCATAGTGGAACTTGCTGCCTCATGCCTGTAATCTGAGCACTCAGGGAGCTGAGACAAGAGAACTTTAGGAGAGCCTTGGCTACAGAGCAAGTTCTAGGCCAGCCTAAACTATATATTATGAGTCCCTATTCCAAGAAACGTAGGGCTGGAGAGATGGCTCAGTGGTTAATGTGCTTGCTTAAAAGGCCTAATGGCAATGGTTTGACTCTCCTATACCCACATAAAGCCTGATGAACAAAGTGGCACATGCATCTGGAGTTTGCTTACAGCAGCTGGAGGCACTGGTATGCCCATTCTCTGTGTGTCTCTTGTATTTCTCTCTGCTTGTAAATAATTAGATAGATAGATAGATAGATAGATAGATAGATAGATAGATAGATAAATTAAAAGTAATAAAAATGAAAAAAAAAATTCTGCCATTGGATCTCCCCCCTTTTCACCTACAATGTATTGCTTCCCTGACCTATGGGAAAGTAAGATTTGTAAGTGTGTGTGTGTGTGTGCCCATTTATGTGCGTTTGTGTGTTTGGTGGGAAAATACTCTAAGGACTGGGGATATGTGCTTCTAGTCACAGTCACTTTGGAGAATGTATAGGGTGGCCCCTTGAGGGCAGGAATTCAATGCTAGCATGGGAAATGACAGAGTATCTGTCTCTAAATAAACATGTAAACAAGTTCCTTCCAAACTGAAGGTATAGAACCTAATTTTGTTGGGAGTGGAAAGTAATCTGGTTTTGATAAAGTAAGGAGAAATGTCTGTCTATTACATTTTCTTATGCACTCTTATAAAATTGACTCTGAACTTTCAGGAGAACAAGTCATTTAATGAAAATTGTAATAATTATCCAGTAATTTGCTAACGGTGGTTATCAGGCATACCCTTTAAAAATATCAGGATCCCAGCACCCACACTCAACAAAAGACATATGTCAAGTGTACTGGTGGAGAATGACATTGAGTCCACTAGGGTCTCAACATTGTCCAACTAGTGCTTCATAGCTCTCCCATTAAACACACCAACCATAGCAGAAGCTATCTACACAGCGTTCACCAATTTCTATCTTCCTTCCTGCTCCACTCAAGGGTATATACATTTACAATTTATTTGGTATCCATGAAAGTATACGTTCTATCCTTCATGTTTTAGAATTGTGTATGATTTGTGTGTATTTAACTTTCTGCTCCAAGGGGGGGGGTAGGTCACGGATGAGCCTAATAATGGTACCAAACTGACTGTATTTGCTGAATACAAAACTAACTAATAAAGAAAAAAAAAAACTTTCTGCATCAACTCTTTTGTCCTCAGCTCTGACCTATAGGATGTAAGAGATATTTTTAAATGATTTCTGGGCAGCTCCACTAAAAAGCAGTTCAGTTCAAGTATATCCTTCACAGCCCTTTCTTTCCATACTCCTCGAGTCTCACAGTCATTGCTTTTATCAGAAACAATGTTTTTGGATTCTATGACCTGTTTCTTAGACTGCCTGAAAACTGGGAGGTTAGTTTTGAGGCCTATCCAGAAGCGAAAACACTTGTTCCTCAAGATATAATATGAGGAGCTCTGTGGAGATAGCTTTATTGGTGAAGTGCTTGCCATACAAGCATGAAGACCTGAGTTCAGATCCTCAGCACCACATTAAGGCTGGGTTCAGCAGAACATGTCTATAATCCCAATTTTGGGGAGGTGAAGATAGGAGGATCCCTGGGACTTGATGGCCAGCTAATCTAGATTCAATATCAGTGAGAGACCTAATCTCAGAAAATGAGGTAGACAGTGACTGATGAAGACACCTGATGCTGACTTCTTTTTTCTATTAAAGATTTTCACAG